>CM070717.1:45261738-45861738 GCA_036346275.1 Otatea glauca
GTGGTGAAGCTCGAAACCTTGAACCGCTTCCGAGCCGGCGATTTCTCGACAAAGACGCTGCCACGCGGGCGCCTCCTGGCCCGCACCTTCATGACTTGGTCGACGATAAGCTTGGAGTCCTCGTGGACGAGCTAAGGGCACCGCCTGCAGCCGATCCGAGACTGCTGACGAGCCTCGCATTTCTGAATGTTGTTGGTCGCACAAGAGCAACCTAATGGCGATTAGTTCGCTCGAGCCGGGAGATGATGATTTACCCGCTACCGCCATTCTTGGTGTAAGACCTGGCCGGCACATTGTCCAGATTTCTGGTCTTCACCACCGTGGTGCTCGGCTTTCGGCCCACTGGCGACGGCCGCCGCAGCTCGCGATTTGATCGCCGCCCGAGGACGATATTATGCCATGGCCGCTAAGCTCGAGCGCCATTTGGCTATCCTTCCGAGGCATCGCGGTCGGGCGCAGGCGGGACGCTAGAAAGATAGCGCCAGACTTCGCAAATCTGCAGATTTGTGTTGACTTGAGAACCCATGGTTCGCATGGCCGCCCATCACTTTCGGCGGTCGGGCGCGACACGGCCGCTACCGCCGCCGCGTATACGACCGTGGCGATTACTGTCTCACGGACCGTCCCGCGCCGCCTGCTTGTCGCTTACCGGCGAGACCCGGCTTGACGCCGGCCTCGCTCGCCTTCCTCCTTCTCGAAAATAGCCCCACTACCCTCGCCGAGGCGTGCTTGGCGATGCGTATGAGGAGCTCCTTGCGGTCCCGGGCTTGAGGCACCTCACCAGCACCAAGGCCCTGCTGAGGTGTCAGATGAAGGCTCCCACGACATCAAGGCCGAGATGTCGGGAGCTGTCAGATCAAGCGAAAACCTCCGATGTAGTCCCGAGAGTCTCCCCGCCGCCGCTGGTGCCTCTCGTGTCCCAGGAGCTACCAGGCGCTTATAAGGCCCCGAAGTTACCGACGCACAGATTCTCGCAAGCCACCCAGCTCCCGCGCTTTGGAGGAGGTGCACCGAGCCGTGCTCGAGCCGAGTCCGCGAGGTAGACGGGGGAGGTACCGGATGATGAAGAGATCATCCGCCGCTTCTCACCCGCGACGCGAGCTTGCATCGCCTGAGCCGCATAATTCGTTGGTGGCCCCGTACTTGGTAATGTTGGTAGGCGCCCGACCGGGCGGAAATTCGGGTCGCGATCTTCGCAAAAAGCCCGTGGTCCGACCATCGTGGTCGGGCCGCGGAGGCGCCACCATCCGCAACGCGTGAGCTGGGCGGCCTCCTCTTCTTTTCGCGCTTCCGAGGGTGGCGCGATGTCGAGGGCATTACCGAGGCGCTCGCGCACTCGGGGCGCGTGAGGCCCGGAATGGTCTGCGGCGGGCGTCTTGGCTGCGACCAAAATGGGCCTGCGCGGCGCAGACGCAAGCCCGGTGGCTGGCAGCGCCGGTAGGAGCCGAGGCTCGTGATAGCCAGACGGCCACGCGCCACCGCCACGGGTTCTCGTAGGTCGCCTCGGCGTTTATGCGTTCTAAGGCCTCTGAGCAAGCATCGCGCCGCAGCCTAACGCTTTGGCTTGGCGTGAGGGAAAAACCGGGGCGCCGATTTCGCGTCCAACTTGAAGCTTCTGGCGCTACACGCAAGGCTGCCGCCCAAAGACTTGCGCGTTGGCGCTCGTCCCCGCTCCTGTGTTGGCTCCGAGCGGCCGAGCTCGCCCCACTCCGCTGTTAAGTGGAGCTCTGGGCCAAGGCGAGCCTGAAGCGTTGCCTGGCCTGCTACCGGGTATTCCTCCCGTGCCTCGGCGCCGGACGGGACCGTCAGAGCCGCGTGGCTACCGGCCAACGCATGGTGCTCCGCCACGCTGCACTTCGCGAGTGCCATCATGCGCGCGATACCCGTAGTCGGAAGCCGGAGCCGTGGTCGAAGAGTCTTCCAAAGAACTCGTGGACTGAGGTTGGTATGTAGCCGCCATAGCTACAAGTCGTGAGCAAAGTGGAGGTGATTGATCTCCCGCGCAGTTCGAGGGGTTGGCCAGCGAGGTGCTGCGCTCGTGTTCCGCTTGGACTGCGGGCGCCTGCCGGAGTGGGACGGCCGCCGGAGATGGTGAAGTCTGTGCTCTCGCAGCGCCGCCTTCCGCGCGCTGGGATGAGCGTGAGCTCTTCTCCGAGGTGACGGTGAAGCGGTCAGGAGCCAAGCTGATCCTGCCTCCGAACACAACATGCTGGCTGCTGGAGAAGAATGCCATCAATGAGACGAATGGGAACTGAGATGTCGCCAAGACGCTACAAGCTCCCACCTGGCGCAGCCAACCGCCGCGCCTGAGCGCTGCAAGTAAATTTGTAAGTCTAAGGCGCCGCTGCCTCGGCTCCTCAATGGTTAGACCCGAGTCCAAGATGTATAACGGTTCGGCCAAGGTCCCTACTCTAGTTCGTATGCGTTGGTGTTGTATTCCTCCATCAAAAGCGATGATCGCACCGAAGTTTTTAAGCGAGAGGTGGAGCTCAACACTACAGAATGATCTAAACTTAGCTCGGAAGGAGAAGAAAAAGAAGAAGAAGAAGAAGAGGAAAGCTTCTTGTAGCTCTTATCACGCTCTGTTAGGAGGTTCCCGCCTTTATTCAGATCTGAGGGCGTGTGTTACATCGAGAATTGGCGGCGCCGTGCGAGCTACTTTAGGGCTTCGCCTTACCGCCGTCTCGCCAATCGCTCCGCCGATCGTCGCGCCGCGAGCCTATGCCTGGCCTCGGTGGTCTAGCCGTAGTCGAGCGTTAGGTAATCCTCCGAAGTGGCGTAGCCGCCGTGATCCATGTGGGTGCCGACGAGTCGCGTGTGACGCTGGAGTTGCCTCGGGAGAGCGATTCTTGCACCGTGGGGTGGTCGTGATGGGACGAGAGACGGGCTTCAGCAGCTATCAAACCGTTGAGAAGGGACCACCGCCCTCGCTCGACCACTTAATGACCGCTCAGGCACGTGGCCTTAGGTTGACACGGGACTCCGGCGCGGCACGCGACCCTCGCGCTGATTATCATGGATTCTGGCGGAGCGGGATCCGGCCTCGCCGCGGGGTCTGAACCTGGCGGAAGTCGAGTTGGGATCTCGCCTGGCCGCGGGTCTGGGAACCTGGCCTGAAGCCTGGAGTCGGACCGGCCGGAATGGTCTCTGAATGGTCTCGTATGGCATTTGGGTAGCAGCCGGACGGCCGCTTAGGCCGGGCCGATTCGAGGCCGCCGCTTGCCGCCTCTGGAGCTTTGCTTGTTGCAACTGGGCCGTTGGTGCACCCTGCTTTATGAGTATTCGTCACACAATTAGAACCAATTACTATTTTACATCAAGAGAACAAATGTATCTACACCAAGCTAGATCTAGAAACTAGCTTCATTTCCTCTTTATCAAGCTAGATTTTGAATATAATGCAAATTTGAACCAATTACTACTTTACATCACAGAGAACAAATGGATCTACACAAGCTAGATTTAGGGGCTGTTTTGAGGGCTGTCACTTGACTTTGGGCCAAAAAGCTCCCTTAACAAAGATAGTCGCAAAGCACTGAAGCTAAGCCACGAGAAGCATCCCCAAAAGTTGTAGCCGGCGGGGAGGCTTTCACTCTGTGGCTTTCGCTGACTGCCTCCCATCTCGCCACTCGCCTCCTCGACCTCCGGCTGCCTGCTCGCCGCTCCCACGTCACCTCTCCACTCGTCCTCCACTGTGGCTTCGCTAGGTTCCGCCTCTCCGCCGATTGCCCCCAAAAGCTACAAACAAGCAGTGATCAATTTGCTAAATGGCATAACAAGGTGAGTCACAACTGCTAACACTGGCATCTGGTAAGCTGATCCAGCAAACCAAAAGTTTTTCTTTTGGTGTACGAAGCCTTCAAAGCAGCCCTTAGAAACCCGACTTCATTTCTAAAGGATCGAAAAAGGTGACTAGAGGGGGGTGAAAAGGAGCCAAATAAAATTTTCGAATAAACTCTCCTTAGATTTGGACCACCAAAATACGAGTAAAGAAAGAAATCAACCATCGATCAAGCAATTTCATGAGCGAGAGGCTCAGGCAGATTAAGGTCGGGTGAGCGATAAAAAGCGCCGCTGACCGGTCGTAGCTCTGTCGGATGAATAGTATACTGAAGCCGGTCGAAATCGATTACTAGTCGGATGAAAAGTACTCCGACACTGCAGAGAGTCGGATGAGCGATGCTCGGGTAAATAGTGTTCGATGAATGCGGTACTCCGACCTACGAAGTCGGATGAACAATACTCCAGACCGCAGAGGCCGGATGAGCAGTGCTTTCGAAGTGAATAGTGTCCGATGAAGCGACTACCTCGACAAAGACTAGTCGGATGAGCGATTGCGTCCCGACCTACAGAGGTCGGATGAGCAGATTCCCGACCTGCAGAGGTCGGATGAACAGTACTCGGGGTGAATAGTGTTCGGGTGAATAGTAAAATCAACCACGATCTCAAAAAGCAAATCGATGTAACTTTTGATGGTGATCCCAAAGCGATGAAAATTGGTGTGCACCTCTCTAAGGATGTCAGGAACCTATTTCAAACATCAATTGAAGGAATTGATACCAAGGTTCAGTCCCTTTTCAGTTTAACAAATGCAACACCAAAAACAGAGTCACGAACACAGACCTCACCCCTAACTTGCTGGTGGGAGTTGATGGTCAGAAATCCTTGGATGACTCTCCACAAATCATAGCAAGTAAGTTCACGAGGAAACAACCCTTCAAACAAATAGAAACACAATCTGAAGGCACTTTCTTCTACTAGGTATAAAATTGGTTTCTTGCAAAACCGAATAGAAGAGGTTGTAGATTGCCTAGATGATTGGGATATGATCTATAGAAGATTCATCCAAAGCAATCTTTCATCCTTGGCAACAAGAACCGAAGCCAATCAAGACTAAGAGCGCAAGTCACGCTTACGCACTTTAAGAACACAGATTTACAACTTGCAACAAGAACGCAAGGATTGCCTAGATGATTGAAAGCATCGAATCCAGAGAAGAGTTCATCAATCATGAATTTCAACAAAGACTCAATAGCATGTAGAAGGAGATGAGGCAAATCCAAATTACGTAAAGTAAATTGCAAGTAAGTAAATCACGAAATTAGATAATGAATTTAAATGCGTAATGTAAATACGTAAGGAAATGAAACAAGAACATAAATGAAGAACATTTCATTTACGGAAGGGAGGTTTACAAAGCCTCACAACAAAGTGGGCAAAACTCAAATGAGCAACAAAACCTCGGAACCTTCAATCGAGGAGGCTGCCCCTACCCTCTATTTATAGTGACTTGGGATCAATTCCCACCTTTGGATGTCCGCTTCAAACCTAAGCCAACATCCAAGAGCCAGATTTGAATCCTTACCTTTCACTCTCAACAACTCTCAACTACTCACGACACTTTCCTCACTGCTCAACCCCACAGGAGATACCCCTCTCCTGCCTATATTATAGTGTGCTTGACCACCTACCACCCTTGGATGAGCCTCTAAACCTAGAGCACTCCATCAAAGTGAGATTTTACCCACTCACACAGCTATGCATGGGCTGACCCGAAACCCAACAACACAACGGGTTTTGCAGCTTTTCAAATCATACTAACTTGACCCGCTACTCTATCTTCCCTGACCGCGATCCAACGGTCCTCCTTGATCGAGCGGCTCAAGTTAGCATCTCATCCATTCCTTTGTCTTCTTGGCTTGCGGCTACTCCACTGCCTCAGTCATCTTTGGCTACACCTTGATCATCCGGACCTCGGCTCTCGGCCTAGTCCCGATCTCCTTCACCTTTCACCATGACCTAGCTCCAAAGTCACGCAACCATCATAGACAAGGAAACCACATCACATAGCAATGTCCAACAACACATATCCATCTCAGCAGACAGATATACACTACGCCCGACTCGGCCAAACCCGACCACACGTGGTGCGACCAGCGGTCTCCATCCCGACCACTCGAGGTCCTGCTCACCGGTCTCCAAATCAATCACTCGGAGTCTCAACCACTCGGAGTCGGACGACCCAACCACTCGGGGTCGGACGACTGGTCTCCGACAAGCCAAAGCCCCGACCACTCAGGTCGGACGACCTGACCACTCGGGTCCGGACGACCGTCTCCAACCACCAAAGCCCCACCACTCGGGCGGACGGTATCTCCAACCAGCCAAAGCCTCAAAGCCGGTAGACCAACACTCAAATTGCTTCAAATCCAAATCAATTTAAAACAACACAAGCTCAAAACTCATCAATTACTCATCACACACAAGGATAGACCTCCACATGGTCTTTCAATCTCCCCCCTTGATGAGTATATTGACAAACACATGAAAAGGCATAAATTTTGAGTTTGAAGGAGAGAAGAAGAAAGCAATTTGATTACAAAGCCAAACTTGGTCCAGTGAGAAAGATATAAAATTATGACCAAGTTGGCAGAAGGAATTTAGAGCAAGACCATGAAAAGAGCAAGTTTTCCACAAAAGCTCTAAAAACTAATCATAAGTGCCAAATGTGATTATGATCCATAAGAGATAGCAAAAATTTACAAAAATCATAAGAACCAACAAGCTTTCACATTTTTATCTCCCCCTTTTCTACATTTTAAATGATGCCTTTTTCTACATTTTCTCCCCCTTTTGGCAATATAGGCATCAAAATAGAATTTTCTCCCTCTTTTTATGTATGCATGAAACGCAACCTAAGAAAGCTTTGAAGATTATCCAAATGATCATAATGACAAGATATGGCACCAAGCTTATCAATCTCAGATTATGACCAAACTAAGACATGTCCAAGTGCAAATAACAAATTTTGCTCATAAGCTAGGTTTTGAAAATGTATCATTTTTAGCAAGATTTGACAAGTGCAAAACTTAGCAAAGTTTCAAAACTAGAAGCAAAACCACTCAGGGATCAAATGGAAAACCTAGAGTTCAACCTACTCAACACTTTGGGGAATTTTGAAGTGCATATAAGGTCCTTCGAGCCCATTTTTCAATTTATGCAAATTTTCTTTAAGACTTCGAAAAACATAGCGGGGTGCAAATGTTTGACATTATTTGCATTCTTTACCCACTTATGTGTTTGATATTTGCATTTTTTTGTTGATTGACTCAAGCCATTTTCGATCATCTCAAGAGTAACTCTTAAGAGAATGATCTTGGTCATACACAATATATTCCAAGTTCATCCCAAATGCAATGGGAGGCAGTCTCGAGAATATAAAGTGCGGAGATCAATTTTGCACAAAAGAGTAAATTTTTGTTTTTTTTAAATTTTCAATTTAGCACATATGAGCAATTCTGAAGGACTCAAATATGGATCAAGCAAATTTCACCCAAGTTGCTATAGGGACTCTAGAGAAATCCAAAATTTCACAATTCATGGTAAAAGCCCCTAGAGAAGAAACTTAGTAAGTAAAAGCAACATGTTTCATCAAGTTTTCATTTAAAGCTTTTAAGTTTTTCAGATTTCAATTAACCTTAGCTTGATAAATGAACTTGGACATATCTAAGCTAGTGATTTTCTTCAAAGATATAGCATGATGTATTTCACGAAGATTGATGCAAATGCATAATAGACAAAGCTCATAAAGCGGAAAATGCGGTCTAAATGCAATGCATGAGCAGATTCCTAAACTCCCTCAACAATTGAATCAAATTTAAGCTCAAATCTGGTAAAGTTGAGTTATTATCAAGATTAGGCATAAAGAAGACCCAAATGAACTCAATAACAATCAAAAACAGAATGAGGAGAAGAAGTTGAGAAACTGCAAACTGGATGGCTATTGAGCATGATAAGATAGAAGAGACTCACTATGGCTCAGACTCGCTCTTATCTTCCCTAGTGATCGACATAGGGAAGTCGACTCTAGATCCCAACTAAGGAGTGCACACAGACTGCTCTACCTGTGAGGCCCAATACCGCTGGACTTATAAGACCGTGAGGAACTCAACCTAGAGAGAAGAGAGAACAGCCTAATCACGCATGATAGCAACCTAAAGCACAAGATAAGAGGTCCATGCGAGGCATGCCGAAGTCTAAGTGAGTGAACTCAACTTAAGAAAACAAGCCCAAAGTCACCTGTAAGAAGAAGGAAATGCGGAAGAGAATATATAGTACATAATATACAAACCACTCCCTCAAGATAAGCCGATGGGCTCACGACTCCAAGCTCACTCCTCAAGGCAACAAACTGGAACTATCCAAAGGCTTGGTGAAGATATCGGCTAATCGAAGCCACTTACAAATCAAGCGCGATATCACCCTTCTCCACATGGTCTCTAAGGAAGTGATATCTAATATCAATGTGCTTGGTCCGAATGTTGCGGGTTTTTAGCAATGCAAATAGTCAAGTGTTGTCACGGAAAAGTGGCACACTCTCTATCTCTAACCCATAGTCCCGTAAGGTCGATCTCATCAGAGCACTCGCATAAAGAATCGTCTGCAAAGAACATACTCGCCTCTCGGTGGATCAGGCAACCCCAAACCGCTTCCTAGATGACCAAGAAACAAGAGAAGTGCCAATGAATTGGCAAGTGTTATGTTTTTCCTATCTATCCTACAACCAAGAAAGTCAAGATCGAAAAAGGCTTAAGAGATAGACAAGAAGAAGAAGAGTACCAAATACCATAATCGTGGTAGCACGAAGGTACCAAGATACGCTTGACCACTTTGGCTGTGAAAGCGCGAGGAGAAGCTTGAAATCTAGCGCATGCACACACAAATAAATGTATGTCCCTCAAGCAAATGAGGTACAAGAGGAGCCGATCATGCTTCAAACTCCTTTTGATCGCCAGGCTCACCATCTTCATCGGGCTCGAGGACAGCAAAGCAGGCCATAGAGTCATCACCGCTTCCCATCGACATATCGAGCGCCTCAAGAGGTCACGAGTATACTTGCCTTGATGCAAGAAAGTACCTCCCGAGTCCGCTTGATTTGGAAGCCAAGAAAGTAGCTCAACTCGCCATCATACTCATCTCAAACTCAGACTCATCACATCGAAACCGAGAGACAAGAGAATGAGAAGAGCCACCAAAATGATATCATCCACATAAACCGACAAGAAGAAGATGAGACTCATGATGTCCGATGAATGAGTTTTGTCTACTATGCCCATTTTAAAGTCATGGTGAGAAGATAAGACTTGAGCCTCTCATACCATGCCTGGGGCTCGCTTGAGTCCATACAGAGCTTTGGAAAGCTTGTATACATGACTGAAACTTGGGGTTCTCGAATCTCGAGGTTGCTTGACATAAACCTCTTCCTCAATATAGCCATTGAGGAATGCACTCTTGACATCCATTTGATAAAGCTTGAAGCCTTTGGATGCGTAAAATGCAAGGATTTGATAGCCTCTAGCCTAGCTACAGGAGCAAAGGTCTCCTCAAAGTCAAGACCTCAACCCGAGAAAAGCCTGTGCAACTAGTCTAGCCTTGTTTCTAACTACAACCCCATACTCACTCTGCTTGTTTTTGAACACCCACTTGGTCCCAATGACATTATGACCAGATGGGGGCTCGACAAGCTGCCATACCTTGTTCCTCTCAAAGTTCTCAAGTTCCTCATGCATAGCATTAATCCACGACTCATCGGATAATGCATGAGAAACATCCTTCGGCTCAAAGAAGGCAGAAAGAGGACAGACCCGTTCTTGAGCGAGTGACACGCTCGAACAAATCGCCAATCATCTGATAAGGAGGATGACGTCTCTGAATATGACGGGGAGGACCAGAAGCAGAAGTGGCCTCTACCTCTTGAACAAAAGAGGTAGGAACAGAGCCACTCGCTGAAGGAGAGTCGAAAAGCAAGGGCTGGTCTCCCTGAGGTGCAAAAATGAAAACAGGAGGCACCTCAGGTGAAGAGGGGACTGGATCCGGTGGAACACCATCATCTCCATCATCCTTATCTTCTTCAAAGATGGTCTCAGAGGGATAAGAAGAGCTCAAACATCGTGTCTAGCTCTCGGGCTAGCCTCATCAAAGGTCACATCACGTGTCTCTATTATCCTATGAGCATCAACACCTGCACCCTATAGCTACGAGAAGAAGACGAGTAACCTAGAAAGATACCATCGTAAGAGCGAGACTCAAATTTATCTAGGTTACTGGACTTCAAGATAAAACACTTGCAACCAAAACGCGAAAATGAGACACACCGGGTTTTCGCCATACCTCAACTCATAAGAAGTGCGATGCAAATGTGCTCTCAAAAACACGCGATTAGAAACATGGCAAGCAAGAGCTATAGCCTCACCCAAAACTTCCTAGAGTATCAGACTCATCTAGCATCGTCCCGCCATCTCAACCGTGGTCCTGTTCTTCCTTTCCACTATGCCATTCTCACGAGGGGCGAGGGAGAAGAGAACTGATGCTCTAAACTAGACTCCACACAAAAACTCTCAAAGTAGGAATTCTTGAACTCCGGCATTGTCACTGCAGATAGCTCGTAATGCACCGGGAGCTCAATAGACAACCCATCGACCAAACCCCCAAGTGAGAAAAGTCTCATCCTTCAAGCCATGAAGAATACCCAAGAGTATCTAGAAAATCATCAACGATGACAAGAACATACCACTTCCTCTCCACGATTGCACTCTAGCCGACCAACAAGGTCCATATGTAAAAGCTGTCCTCGTGCATCACCATCACACTACGGATCGGAGGATGAGAAGCAAGAACCATCTTGCCATGTCGGCAAGGAGAGCAAACTAAGTCTTTGACCATCTTGAGTTTAGGCAAACCCCGAATGAGATCGTGGTCGCTAACTCGGGTCACATGATCAAAACCAATGTGACCAAGTCTCCTATGCGGAAGGAGAGATCACGGACTCATAAGCAATCAAACATCAAGAGAGTTTCCAAGAAGCGTAAAAATCAGCACGAAAGACTCTCCCAAATCTAGAAATCCAAGAACTAACCCTCCCGATGAATCAAGAATTCTACAGCATTACTCTTGAAGCTTACCTCGAAAGAGTCATCGATAAGCGAGAAACAGAGAGCGATTGTATTGCGGCTACTTACTAAGGCAACATCTTTAAGAATGAAATTTTGGTTAATGCAGATGGTACCTTTAGCAAGGACTCTACTCAAGAAGCATCCCCAAAGTGATTAACTCATCACCCAGGGGCTCTGACTAGGAAGAGAACCAATGAGAATCTCCGGCCATATGACGAGAACAACCGAGTCAACAATCCAAACATCGCCCTTCCCCATCCGATTTAACCCGATCAAGACACAAGAGAGAAAGTTGACTCAAGATCGATAGAGTGAAGACTTAGGAACCTAATATCAACCATACGACACTCGTAGTACCAAACACGTAAGAAGATCGACTCGAGTGTCTCTCGACGCTCAACTCTAACAAGATCGCTGGTAACTCTAGTAGATAATCTAGAGCCGAACGGGTTGGCACGCCATGGTGCAAAAGCCGGACCATCCCGAAGAAGTCGCTCGATCTCCTACCAGAAAACACCTCACGCCGCCGATATCTACCTCGATGGGAAAAATGAGGAATATCAAGAGGACGGCGAAGATCGACTACGAACACTCCAGACTAAAACTCAAGAACTAGCATGAAAACCGAGTCCAGACGCCCAAAAACAAAGCGACTCTCTAACCTGTCTAGAAGTAGCAGGTACCTTAGGAGCACTCAAAGTCCGGGATGACCCGAATACCCCTAAGAGCAGCAACACGCCACGCTGAGTGATCTTGGCGCGTCAAGCGTAAATCTACTAGGTGACCATCCTTCTTACAAAGGTGCATGTACTTCGCCTTGCTAGAGACGTATAACAGGAGTAACACCTTCCAGTCAAGTCATATGGACAACCCCAACAGACCTAAACTTGGTGGTGCTCACTGGGAGCTACCACAATCTCACCACTCTTGGAGCCAAGACAATGGTGGGAGGAAGCGCCCGAGCGTGCTCCAAGGGATCAAATCCTAGACCTTGATTGAATCTACTAATTTTGGATTGGTCTAGAATAAGATTGAGCTTCTTCTTGCCTCCAACAAACTTCTCGAGAGTTCTCATAAGATACTGGCAATCTCGAAAGAAAGAGGCACAAGAAGAACATGGGGAAGAAGAAGAAGAAGAACCAGAAAGATGAGCTCTCTCAGCACGTGCATTTTTCTCCCTCAGCACGGCTGCCTCAATCTTGAGGGCCTCACAAGAAACGCAAGACGCATTTCTAATTCTATGGGCTTGGTCTTCTAATTTCTTCCTAAGCTCGACATGGATTTTATCCAAGTCCCCCTCAATCACAGAACATCGTAAGCAACTTTCTTGTGACTTATCTAGTAAGTCCTTAGCAAGTTTAGCACACTTGACATTTAAGAATTCATTGTCAAGTTTTAGTTCCCTACAGCCCTCACATGAGCTGACTGGTTCCTTAGAAGCATGCATTTCAAGTTCATCGTTTCTATAAGAAAGCTTCCTAAGGTGATCGCTCATGGCATCAATTTCGGCAAGCAATTTAGGGCAATTAGCACAAGAAGGAGTAGAGTGAGCAGGAAGAAAACTAGCATCTACAGAATGAGTGTCAACAGATTCATTGCTAGCATTCTTCAACCTAAGACTATCTAGTTCAGACAACACACTATCATGCATAGTCCTTAGGTTCTCTAACTCCACAAGCAAAGCATCACACAAAGTACAGTCATCAGTGACTCGGGAGAAAGAAGATCTAAGTGAAGCTAACTCCCGAGTCAAGGTACCTACTTCCTTTTCTAACTCAGAACACCTCGACCTAGCCTTAGCATGAAACTTGCCTAATTTACAGAAGGCATCATTTAATTCGTCAGAGGTGGGTACTCGTCCGAGTCGCAGACACTCGAGTCGATGATGTCGCTGGCGCCGCCATGAAGCACATGCCGAGAAGTCATCGCCGCCCTTCTTCTCTTGCGGATCATCCTCGCCTCGCCGCCCATGTCTCGTGTCGAAGAGGTTGATGTCGCTGCGCGGCGAGGACGCGGTGGAAGAGCTTCTTGTTCTGGAGAAGTCTGCGGTACTTCTTCTCACGCCACGGCCGCGAACCGAGGTTTCTTGTTGCGTTCTTATCGGTGTAGTCGTTCTTGCCCGAACCGCCTTGTTCGCTTTTTGCCCTTCTCCAGCTTTGGGACAGTTTGCTAGAATGTGGTTGGGGCCACCACACTAAACAGTGATCATCCCACCTCTCTTCCTCTCTCTCACTCTCTTGTATGCATATGAAAATTTGCGAGCAAGAAGAGTAAGTTCATTTTCTGAAATTTTTCCAGTTGGTCATCGCTAGCTCGCAAAGGCTGAGAGAGAAACCAACGTAAGAATCGTAAAGAGAGGATCCAATGGGATCGTGACCAAAGCCATCGATCGAGATTTCGTCTTCCGAGACGACGCCGATCTCATGAGTCTTGAGGCGGAATAAAGCCCGTCAAGAGTCAAGGTCGACAGTCGGTGGTGTCCTTGATGGTGGTCACCTTCATCTCCCAAACACGAAGATCGAGCGCGTCAAGAAATGTCGAGCATTATCCGAGTCGTATATGCAACCGATCGCCGAGGTCGCCAAAATCTTCAGAATCGACCAAAGCACTCGCCAAGACTCTCACCAGCCGTGTTGTTCAAACTTGTTGAACTCACGCTTGAATTGGTCCTGTCGAACCGTCTTGATTTGGGTAGTGCCTCATGGTAAGCATCGAGGGTCACCCAAATCTCATGAGCGTAACTAAGGTGAGAAATCCTATCGCACTCACCGCGACTAAGGCCCTGTATGAGGATGTTCCTTGCCTTAGCATTTGCCTCAACATCGCCCATATTGCCGACCGTGACGTTCTCATACTCCAGAACCTCATACGGAGCTTCACCTTACCGCCATATCAGAAACCCCGGCATCGATGTACGACTCCATCCGAGATTTCCAAAAGGAAAATCAACTCCAGAGAAAATATGAGGCTTGGTGGAATACTTGTCCATCGCCATGGCTCTTGAGACCGGTCAAGATCTAGAAAGAGCGAACTGCTCGATACCAATTGAAGGATCAAAAGACGATTAGAGGGGGTGAACAGAGCCAAATAAAATTTTCGAATAAACTCTCCCCTTAGATTTCGCATCACCAAAAGACCATAAAGAAAGAATCAACCATCGATCAAGCAATTTCATGAATGCAGGCTCCGACCGCTTAAGGTCGGGTGAACGAAGAAATCAGACCGGTCGTAGCTCGCCTGATGAAGCAAGATTATGAATCGGTCGCCGATTAGTCGGATGAAGCGATCCGACTCGCAGAGGTCGGGTGAATAAGGTTTCGGAGTGAATAGTGTTCGACGAGCGGCACTCCGACCTCGTAAGTCGGATGAACAAGATCTCCGACCGCAGAGGCCGGATGAACAGTGCTAGGAGTGAATAGTGTTCATCGAACAGTACCTCGACCGGCACTAGTCGGATGAACAGTACTTGGGGTGAATAGTGTTGGGGTGAATAGTGAAATCAGCACGATAAAAAAACAGAAATCGATGTAACTTTTGATCGGCTAATCCAAAAATAGTGAAAAATGGTGTGCACCTCTCTAAGGATGTCAGAACCTATTTCAAACATCAATTGAAGGAGTTGATACCAAGGTTAGTCCTTTCGCTTTAACAAATGCAACACCAAAAAGAGTCACGAACACAGACTCACCCCTAACTTGTGGTGGGAGTTGATGATCGTAAATCCTTGGATGACTCTCCACAAATCATAGCAAGTAAGTTCACGAGGAAACAACCTTCAAACAAATAGAAACACAATCAAGGCACTTTCTTCTACTAGGTATAAAAATTGGTTTCTTGCAAAACTAAATAGAAGAGGTTGTAGATTGCCTAGATGATTGGGATATGGTCTGTAAGATTCATCCAAAGAATCTTTCATCCTTGGCAACAAGAACCGTAAGCCAATCAAGACTAAAGAAGCGCAAGTCACACGCTTACGCACTTTAAGAACACACGATTTACAACTTGCAACAAGAACGCAAGGATTGCCTAGATGATTGAAAGCATCAATCCAGAGAAGAGTTCATCAATCATGAATTTCAACAAAGACTCAATAGCATGTAGAAGGAGATGAAGCAAATCCAAATTACGTAAAGTAAATTGCAAGTAAGTAAATGCGTAAATTAGATAATGTAATTTATGCGTAATGTAATACGTAAGGGAAATGAAACAAGAACATTTCATTTCGGAAGGGAGGTTTACAAAGCCTCACAACAAAGTGGGCAAAACTCAAATGAGCAAAAAAACCTCGGAACCTTCACCGAGAGGAGGTCGCCCTACCTCTATTTATAGTGACTTGGGATCAATTCCCACCTTTGGATGTCCCGCTTCAAACCTAAGCCAACATCCAAGAGCAAGGATTTGATCCTTACACCGCTACTCTCAACAACTCTCAACTACTCACGACACTTTCCTCACTGCCAACCCCTACAGGAGATACCCTCTCCTCGCCTATTTATAGCGTGCTTGGACCACCTACCACCCTTGGATGAGCCTCTAAACCCTAGAGCACTCCATCAAGGGCTGAGATTTTACCCACTCACACAGCTATGCATGGGCCGACCAAACCCAACAACACAACGGGTTTTGCACGCTCAAATCATACTAACTTGACCGCTACTCTATCTTCCCGACCGCGATCCAACGGTCCTCCTTGATCGTGAGCAGCTCCAAGTTAGCATCTCATCCATTCCTTTGTCTTATTGGCTTGCGCCTACTCCACGGCCTCACCATCTTTGGCTACACCTTGATCATCCGACCTCACTTCTCCCAAATTTAGTCCCGATCTCCTTCACCTCACCATGACCTAGCTCCAAAGTCCCGCAACCATCATAGACAAGGAAACCACATCACATAGCAATATCCAACAACACATATCCATCTCAGCAGATGATATACACAACGCCGACCAGCAAAACCCCGACCACACGTGGTCTGACCACTGGTCTCCATCCCGACCACTAGAGGTCTGTTCACTGGTCTCCGACTCAATCACTCGGAGTCTCAACCACTCGGAGTCGGACGACCCAACCACTCGGGGTCGGACGACTGGTCTCCAACCAGCCAAAGCCCCGACCACTCAGGTCGGATGACCCGACCACTCGGGGTCGGACGACTGGTCTCCGACCAGCCAAAGCCTCGACCACTCGAGGTTGGACGACTGGTCTCCAACCAGCCAAAGCCCCGACCACTCAGGTCGGACGACTGGTCTCCAACCAGCCAAAGCCTCAAAGCCGGTAGACCAACACTCAAATTGCTTCAAATCCAAATCAATTTAAAACAACACAAGCTCAAAACTCATCAATTACTCATCACACACAAGGGTAGACCTCCACATGGTCTTTCAATTTCTCTTTTTACCAAACTAGATCTTGAATATAATGCAAATTTGAAGCAATTACTAACCATAGATGACCTAGAGCACAAGGATCTACAATTACATCTCCAAATCTAGGGTCTCTTTCACCAGATCGCCTCTCAATTGCAGCCACCTCAAAAATATCTAGGAAACCCTAAAAATACAGAGGAGGTCGAGGCTCTCTGTTTTTATTTATCAGAATTGATCATAACAGACGGTTTGTGGATAAAACCGTGTGTGTTATTGCCCTCTACACGGACAGTTTTTTCCACAATCCGTCTGTGATATTATCACAGACGTTTTATGGCTAAAACTGTCTACGATGAGGCCAACACAGACGATTTTATCCACAAACCGTCTGTGATGTTGTTTTCTTCCTAAAGCCTTTCGTTTTCCAAGACAGGTGCGCAGTGTTTCGAGTATATTGTTTCGTGTTCCGAGAGAATTAAACCGTGTTCAAATTCCACTATGAAGACCGTGTTTCAGGCGTTTCATTTCCCCAATGCAGGTCGTTAATTGCACTTCTGCGATGATATATATTCGATCGATCCACAGCGATTGTGTGCTTGCCTCCGACGCCATGAGCAACTCAAACTCCATCCCCTCCTCTGTCGACTCCGCAGCCCGGCCATGTGGGACTCCACCACTACCGTCGCCTTCGACGTCGGCTCTACCACCGCCTTCGCCTCCACCGCTGACTAACCCTCCGCCACCGCCACCGTCTTCGCCTCCTCGGCCTCCGAAGCCCCTGCGCCAATGGTTGCGGCGCCATGCCGGTGCCATATCAATGAATCCGTCAGCCACGGCTTATGCCCTACACCGATAGTCTCCTCTGTCGACCAGTTCCGCTCTCTCCGCCTCAAGCGTCATTGGAAAGAAGCGTCCGTCAATAGCAATTTCCGACAACGACGATAGCTTTGACTTGTCGGCGAGCTATTGTGACGGCTGGGAGCTGGAGGATGACCTAGACTGAGCCGGTTCGAGCGAGGACCCCGATGACCGCAGCGACAACTCCAACGACGACGGCTCTGGCGATGATGAGGACCAGATCGACTAGGTAGTCTTTCCCATCAAGAACATTTGTAGGGAAATTTTTGTATATTGTGATGCATGCAAGAAGCTAGTTCATATATGTAATGCATGTTTCGTTTTGCTGTTCTGAATGATTCACTAACAACTGGGTGCACTATTCATTGATCAGAATTGATCATCACAGACGGTTTGCGGATAAAACCGTCTGTGATATGTCCCTCATCACAGACGGTTTTATCCACAAACCGTCTATGAATCCACAAACCGTCTGTGAAGTTCTCCCTGTCATCACAGATGGTTTGTGGATAAAACCGTCTATGATGAGCCGACATCACAGACAATTTTAGCCACAGAATGTCTGCGATGTGCCCAACTCTCTTCCCAGACGATTTTCATAAAAAACAGCTAATGATGACGTATCTAATATAACCCATTTTGTAGCAGTGTAATCAGAAAGAAAAAAAAAACGTGTTCCAAACAAGGCCTTCAGAGGAGTGACTAGAGGTGGGCACTCGGACCGGGCTCTTTTGGGCCGGCCCGAGGCACGACGTCACGGCCCGACACGAAGCCCGACCCGGCAAGAAGTGGGTCGTGCCGGGTCGGCATGACACTGTAGCATGGGCCGTGCCGGGCTTGAGAATCGGGCATGATGGGCGGCCCGGCCCGTGCGACGACATCTTGTAGAATGGGCGTCTGGACCCGATGACCGGGGCGTGAGGAAGAAGCCTAGCATGAAAGTCACCGACTCACAGAGCATGACCGCTATGGATGCACTCAGTAACATGAATGTCACCCCTATCGCCGACATCTAAGAGAGACGGACAAAATGGGAGAGAGCTGAGAAAGATTGAGAGACGGTGTACGAAGCTGCTCTCTCTCGCTCGTCCATCTCAATCTCTCTCAGCTCTCTCTCTCACCCATCTCTCTCAATATCCTCTCAATATCTCTACTTTGTCTCACTCACTCTCTTCTCGCCCATTGCCCCTTCTCTGCTTAGTGTTGAGCACATCCTCGCTCTATGTAAATTGTTAAGAATAAATAAATTTTAGTTCTTTTTCTCATAATATTTGAATCTATTGCCTCAACTCCATGCGTTTAGGCTACTTTCCTCTCGTTGCAATAGTGCAAATGGTCGGGCCTGGGCTCTGACGCACGGCGAGCACGAGCGCAAATGGGCCATGCACAGGCTCATCAAGGCGAGCCGGGCGGCATGGCTCACCGACGACGGTTGTCGTGGCCCGCAACGGTTCGAGCCGCAGCATCGGCACGATGGGCCGTGCGAGGCCCGGCCCGACGACGCCCCACCTCAAGGAGGACGAACGCGGCTTTCACAAGGAAAAATACGAGAGGGATCGATGAAGTTTCCTAACGGCTAGTCTAAGTCGCCTCTACCTTCGTGCCCATTGGAGCGTGACATATTCTCACGTTAGGGTGTTGGGAAACCACGTGGCCCAATGAAAAGCCCACGATGGTCCCTTAGCCGAAACCCTAGGCGACTACTATATAAGGAGGAGGGTCCCCTATGTACAAGCAATCGTAAATCAATAAAGAATTGCCGCTGTCGCTCCCATATACCTGTGTCTCTCTCTCTCTGTTCTCCACTTTAGATCTGTTCGGGAACCCCGGACTATTCGATAGCGAGGTTCCTTAACACGTTATTAGCACGAAGCTTTACCGGAGACCAGAATAGAAAGGTGAGAAAAGGTGGGAATTAGCGATTGAATCTAATCGGTTATTTCTATGCATGCATCTATCCTACGTGGCACGAAGCTATACGACGAACGCTCGAAGCTACTCAGTACAGCACGAAGCTATAGTACTGTTCACCTAGAAAAAAAAAGAAAAATTTTACATCGGCTTGCGTGCCGCCGGCTTGAAGCTTTGCTGTACGCATTGCCGCGGACATGGTCGTCGCCTCGATCTTCGCGCTCGCAGCGCGCAGCCGCGTGTGACGTCGCCGCCGCCGTCAACTCGATCGGTGTTGTGCACGAAGCGCCCACGCATCCGCCGCCGTCGCTGCGTCTCGGCCATGCCCGCAGACCACCGCCAGTACACGCCTCGGCAGTCGCCGCCCTAACATCGTCGTCGTTGTCGGCTACCGCCCGGCCGCCGCATCAAGCGGCGCGGCCGTCGCGCATCCCCAACTCGGTGCCCTCGCCACTGCGCGCCTCGGCCGCATGGCTGGCGCCGGCCTCCTCGGTGTCGTCTGTGCAGCGCCGTCGTGCACGCCGGGTACCGCGGTGTCGCGCCGTTGCCGTCCGGCTTGAAGCCGCCTCCGCCTCGGCCTCGGCTCGCAGACCACTCCGCCGTTGCCGGCCGAGCGTCGCCTCGGCCTTGTCGCGCTGCCTCGGCTCCGCCGCCTCGGCCCTCGTCTCACCGTGAGCGCCTCGGCGAAGCGCCCCTCGGCCGAGCTCGGCCGTCGTCGCCACTCGGCCGGCTCGCGCCGGCATCGCCACCGCCGGGCTCGGCCGCGAAGCCTTGCCGCCGCATTTCGGCCGAACCGTCGCGGCGCTTGGCATCCACGCCAAGACGCAGCCGCCGGGCTCGGCCTGCGTCCGCGTCTGTGCCGATCGGCTCCGCCTGCCCGCCGCCGCCGCCATAGCCCCTAGCCCGCCGGTGCGCCCGCCGCGCCTCGCCGCTCCGTCGCGAAAAGAAGAAGCGCGTGTTGGAAGAAGTAGCACGGGGAGAAAAGAAAGCGGCGGTGGCTAGGGAAATCCTAGCCGCGTCTGGTGGGCGGTCTGAAGAGGGCAAGGCCAGTAGTAGCTGGTTTGGGCAGGAAGAAAAGAAAAGAAAATGGAAAGAAGGAAAAGGAAAAAATAGCAGAAAATTTGAAAAATTGCCAGAAAATCCAGAGATTAATTTGGCTCTGTTTTTAATTTTTCTAGCTTTATTTCTCTGTTTTATGAATATTCTTTATGAATTTTGAATTTATTGCTTTATTTTATATACTGCAATGCATAGCAATTTATTTTGTGCACTTTATGCTTTTTGCAACTATTTTCTATTAGATTACACGCAGTAATCTAATATCGGAATTTTGAAATCATGCAGATGTCCGGCATCGTGAATCGTGAGTTTGAAGAACTGGCCCCGCACGGTCAGAACTACCTCACTTGGGCATTGGACGTAAAGATCGTTCTTGGGGGCAAGAAGCTCCGCGCCGCGATTGGTCTAGGGTCCTCGCAGGACGCAAAACCTACCGCTGAGCAGAACGATCAAGCCCTACATTTTCTCGTGCACCTCCTCTCACCACTTTGAAGAACGAATACATGGTGAGGAGAGTGCACATGAGCTTTGTTGCACTTGAGCGGTTGAAAAGCTCAAGTACACCATCTTGCCCCAAGCACGACAAGATTGTATGCGCTTGAGGTTTCTGAACTTTAAGGCGGTGGCGAGTACAGTTCGCCTTGCAGAATGACTGTACCAATCTCTCCCTATGTGGCAAGAAGATCAGCGTGAGGAGGAGATTGAGAAAATCTATCCACCTTCCACCCAAATGCTATCAGTGCACGCACTATCGTCGGGACGCATACAAGGAGTATAAGCGAACTCGATTGATGTAATGCAAGTTGCGGAATCGCAAGGCGATGTTCTACGCAAGAACTATGTCTCGCGACCACTGGACAAGGCAATCGCACGTAAGTCAATGCCAATAGCTACAAGGTGAAAGCCCATTAATGTAAAGAAGGGCAAGCGGGGTGGGAAAGAGAGGACTCGAGCCAAAGGAAAGTCCAAAGCGCCCGGTGAAAAGGATGACAAAGAAAAGGCACACGCCAAGTCGTATGGACAATGAGAACCAAGCGTGCTTGGTGTGGCACTTGGGGACACCGGTCGAAGATATGTCGAGAATCCAAGGAAGTGATCAGCATATCGGGCTAAGAGGAAGGCAAAGAAAATGCCCGCAGAGGCGCATTTCGCCAATATCGGTGATGATGATGCCATGGATGAAGATACCCCACTTGTCTCATCCTCACGTAATAGTCGGACATCGATCTGCGCACCAATTTTATGGCGAATGAAAGAAAACTTGCGATGACATAGAAGCGAAATTAATGCATATTTTACATATTACATTTAATGTTTTTTAGATTATGGTTGTTAGCATTTTCTTTGAATAATGAATTGTAAGCTCTAGAAGAGCATACTTCTCCCATGAATAAACATGCAATTTATTCTTTATTCCAGTATTCTTCAAATTTGCAAGCAATATTTGGATTATTTTGCCTCTATCTGATTAGAATTATATTTCTTTTATCTAGAAATCATGTAGCGCCCAAATGGAAGAGATATGCATTGTTGATAGTGGCACAACAAATACCATCTTAAGAGAGTCTAGATACTTCCAGTCGATCACGAAGAACGCTGGAAAGATTACTACGATCGCAGGAAGCTACTCATATGTAATCGGCTCAGGAAGAGCCACTATTATATTGCCAATGGGTACAACTTTGGTAATCGAAGAAGCCCTTTTGTACCCTGAATCAACGCGCACTCTCTTAAGTTTCAAACACATCCGCGCCAATGGTTTTCACGTAGAAACCAATGAAGAAAATGGCAAAGAATACTTGTGCATTGTGAAGCACGCGGTATGTGGAAAAATGGTATTAGAAAAATATCCCTCATATGAATCTTGGTTGTACTACACGAATATTCATGCACCCGAAGTGTATACTTCCTTGAAGACTGTTTTTAGAAGCTCTGAGTTATTTTCTTTATGGCATGGTAGATTAGGTCATCCTGGTCTTAGAATGATGAGAAATATAGTGAATAACTCACAAGGTCATGGCATTAATGTTAAAAATTTCCCGAATCATGAAGATTTCGTGTGCCCTGCATGTGCCACCGGGAAATTAATAACTAGACCCTCTGTCATGAAAGTGCAAAGTGAAATCCTGCATTCTGAACGCATCCGGGGATATTTATGATCGATTCACCCTTGTCGGGGCCGTTCGATAATTTATGGTGCTCATCGATGCTTCCTCAAAATGGTCGCATGTATGCTTATTGTCAACAAGAAACCATGCTTTTGCAAAGCCGATCTCGCAGATCATAAAATTAAGAATGCTTTCACGATCATCGCGTGAAGTCCATTAGAATGGACAATGCCGGAGAATTTACTTCAAAGGCATTTGATGATTATTGCACGGCAACAGGGATAGCAGTTGAGCACTCTGTACCGCACATCCATACGCAAAATGGGCTAGCTGAAGCACTAATAAAGAGGATTAAATTCATTGCCAGGCCGCTTTTGCAGAGTTGTAACTTGCCCAACACTTGTTGGGGACACGCAGTCCTGCACGCAGCAGCTCTTATTAATTTCAGACCTTCGGCCTATAACATCCATTCCCTTATGCAATTTGTGCACGGGATCATCCCGAAGATCTCCCATCTCAGGAAATTTGGGTGTATGGTATATGTACCTATACCACCCCTCAAAGAAGCGCAATGGGCCCACTCCAAAGTCCGGGATATCGTTGGTTATGAGTGCATCCATAATCAGAATCTGGAACCCATGATTGGAGACTTGCATCTGACCGATTCATTGATTGCATCTTTGACGAGGACCGTTTCCGTCATTAGGGGAGAAATCAACCTTTGGATGAAAAATGCCGAGAAATCATATGGAATTCCACTGGGATCCCCGCACATGACCCCCACACTAATGAAGCAAATCAAGAAGTCCAGAAGATAATTGATTTGCAGAATTTAGCAAATGAACTGCCTGATCTTTTTTGTGATCTGAATGGCGTGGTTAAGTCGCATGTGCCCGCAAGGAATGCACCAGAGAGGGTGAAAATACCAAAGAAAATAGAAGTATCCCTCAGCCTGTTCAGAGGCCTCAAAGAAAAAGAACAGGAAATCTGGCTTCTCAAACCCAAAGTACCCGGAGACGTCTGGAGAAAACAGGGCGAGAGGACTTACCACAACCAATCGCGAAAATACCCCAAGGAAAGAAGGGGAGCAGTTGAGACACACCTGGAAAGAAGCCAACGGAAAGGCAATTCGGACTTGAATCTTCCACTGCAGGAAGCCGCCGGAAATAATGTGTGCGCGCACATAGGCGATGAAAAGCTAAAGGAACTTGCTCCCGCGATAGGGAATAGCAGCGAAGAGCAAGTAGAAGTGCATGAAGCACCCCATGAAGAAATGGTCATAAACTTTGTAATAACAGGAGAATCCCTGAATAGAGCAACAGCCAACATTGATGCATACTTCGCAAAGAAGATTGCCTCGATCATTGATCATGATCCCGAGCCTGCATCTCTCGTAGAGTGCAAGAAAAGGCTAGATTGGGAAGAATTGAAAAAGGCAATCACTGCAGAGTTAGTCTCTCTGAACAAGAGAGAGGTGTTTGGGCCCGTATGCCGCACACCTCCCCATATAAACACCGTAGGTCACAAATGGGTCTTTGTTCGGAAGAGGAATGAAAACAACGAAGTTGTAAAGTACAAGGCAAGGCTTGTAGCTCAAGGTTTCACTCAACGTCCTGGAGTTGATTATGAAGAAACCTATTCTCCGGACATGGGAGGAATTACCTTTAGATATTTAATCTCAATGGCAGTCAACTTGAAGTTGAGAATGAAGCTAATGGATGTTGTCACAGCATATTTGTATGGAAACTTGGATTCGGAGATATACATGAAAGTACCGGAAGGAATTCCTATCTGAACCAAGGACAGAGCAAATAGAGACACATGCAGTGTGAAATTGGAGAAATCCTTGTATAAATTTGCGATCGGGAAGAATGTGGTACAATCGCTGAGTGACTTTCTGCAAGAAAGGCTACACAAGCAATGAAGATTGTCCATGTGTGTTTATCAATGATCCCGAATGGATTCTGTATAATCTCCGTCTATGTACATGACTTGAACATCATTGGGACGGATGAAGAAATTGAAGAAGCATGCTCATACTTGAAGTCCGAGTTTGAAATGAAGGATTTGGGTAAAACCAAGTTTTGTTTAGGCTTGCGGCTTGAGCATGTCAAGGAGAAATCTTGGTACACCAATCAACCTACCTTGAGAAAGTGTTGGAAAGGTTTGGATTTGAAAAGGCATATCCTGCAAAGACTCCAATGGTCGAAAGGTCACTCCAAGCGGACCTAGACCCATACTGGACCTAGAGAAGAGGGAGGAAGTCACAGGAGTAGAATTCCCATATCGAGTGCGGTTGGGCGCTCATGTACCTTGCAAATAGCACTAGGCCGGACATTGCGTTCGCAGTAAATTTGCTAGCCCTCTGATCTGAGAACCCACCAAAAGGCATTGGAAAGGGATCAAGGACATCTTGGGTTACCTCCAAGGAAGCAAAGATCCTGGTTTGTTCTTTAGAAGAAACAATGAATTGAATTTGGTTGGCTACGCCGATGCTGGGTATTTATCAGACCCGCATACTGGCAAGTCTCAAACTGGCTATGTTTTCCTATGTGGAGGAACAGCAATTTCTTGGAAGTCGTCTAAGCAGACCCTTGTCTCGACGTCAACAAACCACTCGGAAATCATTGCTTTGTATGAAGCATCTCGTGAATGTGCATGGCTCAGAAGAATGGTTCACCACATCCAGAAGTCATGTGACTTGAATATTGAGCAAACTCCCACGATCATATATGAAGATAATGCAGCTTGTGTTGCCCAAGCACAGATGGGTTATGTGAAGAGCAATCTCACGAAGCATATCAACCCCAAGTTCTTCTATGCTCACGAATTGCATAAGATGAACGAGATCAAAATATTGCATACTAAGTCATGTGAAAATCTTGCAGATTTATTCACTAAATCACTCCCAGCATCTACCTTTGAAAGGTGCGTAAAAGGAATCGGGATGATGAGACTTAGAGAAGTGCAGATTTCAAGGGGAGATATTTCACATACTCCCACATAAATCTCGAAGATGAATCATGAATACCC
Source organism: Otatea glauca (assembly GCA_036346275.1). Lineage (NCBI taxonomy): Eukaryota > Viridiplantae > Streptophyta > Magnoliopsida > Poales > Poaceae > Otatea > Otatea glauca. The sequence goes on from CM070717.1 coordinate 45,287,025, forward strand.
AACATAAATCTCGAAGTTTAGCAATTGAAGTTTGGGTGAATTGTACTCTTTTTCCTCAGCAAGTTTTTCATGAAGTTTTCTTGCATAAGGTTTTAACGAGGCAATTCGTGCAACATAGTAAGCGTATGCTATGTACTCTTTCTCCAAGTATTTTTCCCACTGGGTTTTTCTGGAGTTTTAATGAGGCATATGCATCTCGCGGCAAAGGGTCCAAGGGGGAGTGTTGGGAAACCACGTGGCCCAATGAAAAACCCACGATGGTCCCTTAGCCGAAACCCTAGACGACTACTATATAAGGAGGAGGAGGGTCCCCTATGTACAAGCAATCAGAAATCAATAAAGAATTCTGCCGTCGCTCTCCATATACCTGTGTCTCTCTCTGTTCTCTACTTTAGATCTGTTCGGTAATCTCGGACTATTCGATAGCGAGGTTCTTTAACCAGGGGCACTAAAAAAACGCTGCAGGCTGGTTAGTTTCGTACGGACGGACTCAATTATTGGTGTAATCAAAGTATCAAACTACAGCTATCAACTCCCAACACCGGAACGCCAGAAGCATTCCTGTTTTTAATTGGCTGCTTGCCCTACACTAAGTACACATCGTGGCCACCAGGAGGTTACGTAGGCCGCTAGTTAAAGTAGTTCGGTAAATTCTCACGGCTATTCATTGAAGCTGACGAGGCCAGCCTACGCGAACTTCTTAGTTGTTTTAGTAACAAGTAGATTTACTTGCACAACTTTATAACGAAATTTTTACTGTTCTAAAGTCCGAATAATTTTTTTTACGTAATTAGCCTCCTTGCCGACGAATTGGCAAAAATGACCTCTGTACAGTTTATTCCCGCGAACCGGTTGCGTGAAAAATTTTTATTATTATTTTTTTCTAAGTTTCAGTGACGCGATCGCGAGATTTTAATTCTTTTTCCGCGACGTTCGGACGCATCTTGCGTAATTTTTAAAATCTTTCTCTAACGCGAGGTGGGGCGGCGAGTTCAATGTTCCAAACCGCTGGAACTTCGCGCATGGTGGGCCGGGCGGCGGGCGTGGGCGAGGCGAGCGGCGGCCTTGAGCGGCCGGGCGGCCTTTGAGCGCGGCGGCAGAGCGGGCGCGGGCAGCGGCAGTCTTGTGAGGATGGGCGCGGGAGGCCGACGGTAGCGTCTTGAGGTAGGTAAAGTCGCCCGTGCACCTTGTGGCAAGGGGTGGGTCACATGAGTCGGTAGACAGAAAAAAATATTTATAAGGCTATAAGGACTTTTAAAAATTATGATTTTTTTGTGGAGGTTTTTGACACATCAATAATATTTTCGTAAAAATTTGAGAAGATTATCACATATGAGAAATTTTAAAAATTCAAACATTATAACTATCTTGATGAAACACTGACCAGTAACTTTGAAGCGAACGAAAAATAGCACGAACCACGTTGATAAATTCTAAAAAAAATTGCGGGTTTTTTAGACATCAATTATTTGTCCAAAAAAATCTGAGAAGATTATCACGTACAAGGAATTTATCAAATTTCGAACATTATAACTGTCTTGACGAATCAATGACTAGAAAGTTTGAAGCGGACCAAAAATGGAATAAACCGCGTTGATAAATTTCAAAAAATTTCGTGTAGGTTTTTGAGACATCAATTATATTTTCATAAAAATCTCAGAAGATTATCACGTATGAGGAGTTTATAAAAATTCGAACATTTCAACTTACTGGTCAGTGTTCATCAAGACAGTTTATAAAAATGTTCGAATTTTTATAAACTCCTCATACGTGATAATCTTCTGAGATTTTTATGAAAATATAATTGATGTCTCAAAAACCTGCACGAAAAATTTTAGAATTTATCAACGCGGTTCATTCCATTTTTCGTCCGCTTCAAACTTTCTAGTCATTGATTCGTCAAGACAGTTATAATGTTCGAAATTTGATAAATTCTTTGTACGTGATAATCTTCTCAATTTTTTTGGACAAATAATTGATGTCTAAAAAACCCGCAAATTTTTTTCAAAATTTATCAACGTAGTTCGTGCTATTTTTCGTTCACTTCAAAGTTACTGGTCAGTGTTTCATCAAGATAGTTATAATGTTTAAATTTTTAAAATTTCTCATATGTGATAAACTTCTCAAATTTTCTGAAAATATTATTGATGCGTCACAAACCGCCACAAAAAACCATAATTTTAAAGTCCTTATAGCCTTATAAATATTTTTTCTCTCTCACCGACACGCGACCCACCCACCCCGGCCATGGGCGCTACTGGCGACCACTTACCGCTGGCTCGCCGCTCGCCTTCGCCCGCGCGCCTCGCCCCGCTGCGCGCGCCTCGCCCGCCTCGCCCTCGCGCGCTGGCGCTGGCCTCGCCCATGCCCGGCGGCCGCCCACCATACGCGAGTTCGGTGGTTTGGAACCGCTGGAACTCGACGGCCCCACCTCGCGTCAGAGAAAAGTTTTAAAAAATTACAGCGATCTGCGTCATTGACGTCGCGGAAAAAGAATTAAAAATCTCGTGACGCGATCTCTTTGGCGAAAAAAAATAAAAAATTTGCAAGCAACCGTTCGCGGAATAAATCTATCTGAAGCCATTTTTGCCAATTAAATGGCTAGGAGGCTAATTGCGTAAAAAAAAATTATTCGAACGCTAGAACAGTAAAAATTTCCTTTATAACTAGATATTGAGTAATATAATTGTTTTTATAGGCAACTCTGCTGTTATGATTAAAATATAATTGTATTTATTATATAATTAATATATACTTCCGCCATTTATTTTTATAAGACGTATTTTGACTTTGCACAAGAATTAAGATTATGTCGAAATTGAGAAAGGTATGAGAGAAAATGACTTAGATGTCCCCTACTTAATTGTTTTGGAAGATAAAAGATATACTTTGTATGGGTGGTAATGAATAAATGTATATGTTTGAGAGAGAATAAATAGAGATATAGAAGGAAATGCCTCATTAAATCTAAATGCAAGCTTTATATTTATGAATTAGACCATTCAAAAAATAGGCCTTATAAAAGTGACCGGAGGGAGTATGATTAAATTGAACGTTATATACAATTTAGTCCCATCAAAATAAGTAGTGGAGGATTTCTATAACTTTTTAAAATTATTAGAGGATTTTCTTACCTTTAAAACTAAAGGAGGTTTTTATTTATACAAATGTTCCTTTTGCCATTGAGGACAGAAAAAATCACTTTCAGTCTGATCGGCATCATGTTACTGCTCACCTTTTTATGTGCGGTGGTGGGCGCGCGCATGGCTGTACGTACTGTTGGGATTTGTGAGACAGTATTGTTTTGGTTTCTTCTCAACGTCGGTCCTCGTGGAGGTCCGCTCTGATTGCATGCCCAATTTTTATCTCATTCTTTCGTGAGGAGGTTGTGTTAAGATAGGTTATTTTAAGAGGGGAGCCGCAGCAAACAAGTAGTCCCACTTGGCATGAGAGGTTAGGCCGTTAGCATTTGTAATTGCATTTTGGGGCATCAGGCTCTGACTTTACGGCGCATTGTCTCAAGTCTGAGTGCGAGATCTTACCGAGTACTATATTCTTATTCAAGTTGCAGTGCACCTGTGTATTCACTGACCTAGTAAAATTGCTTTTTTAGTTAGAACTTTTGTTTTAGGGAACTCCCAAGTTATACACTATACAGTTCCGTTGTTGAAGATTTCTCGTATCGGCAACAGGCCGAGAAAAGAAGAAAAAGACCGCCGGTAGATTCTTACAGTGTTAGATGATGGCCCAGCATGTTCCAGAAGCATAGCTTCCACCTCTTGGGCCGTACAGACCAAGGCGAAAGTTGTGCAGGGTTTATAGCAAATCGTACAAGCTAGTCAACGATACAGTACCAGTATGACAGCAAACGTACCGAATGGAACCACGTATAGTTCGCCATCGCGATCGAACGGTCACTTGGAACGCTGGATCTCATCCAAGTGTGGAAAGGTTCGCGACAAGAATGATTAGCCACGTAATTTTCAGTTTTGTTGTCTAGTTGGTTCGGGAGCACAATGATTAGCAGCACAATTCCTGCGATGCGACGTTCTTCTAGTTTTCGCTCCATTAATGGCCCGTTAGAAGTTAGGACAACACGCCGCATCATCGGTGAGGTGGCAATAAGCTTATAGTTTTTTAGAGAGTGAGGTGGCACTAAGCCCCTCTGTGTGTGAATTGTGAACTAAGCTTATTTACACAGAGGATGCAAACTCATAGAGGACCACTTGTGAATTATGGATAGACGAAATGAGGCCTAAACAAACCCAGTTTCTGGGCTAATCAATCTGCGAATTATGGAGACACGACATTCTGTGTTAGTATGTGGGCCTCCCATTTAGTACCCTTTACACGTCAACTTTAGGCCTACCGCTCAGCAGCTCGGCCATTTAACTGTAAATCAAACATACAGGAGCAATTGGCTTAAGGCATGGGATTTAGGTCCACGGCCCTTTTGAATAGCCTTCGATCCTTTTCTTCAAAAGAATACTTTGGGCTTTGGCTCCTCCCAAAGAAGACAAAAGTTTATAACTTTTACTAAACCCCCTTCATCCATACACTTACTGAGAATCCATTTGAGAACCGAAGGGTGTTTCTGTTCTAAGAGTACGAGGTGACCAATTTAAGCAAAAAAACATTATAGTATACCATTTGCATTATGCTGTCTCAAAGTGAAAGATCGATGGTCCAAACTAATTTATTTTGCTACAACGTTGCCTCAATAGTTCGTTAATTTTGGTCCTGTCTGATCAAAAAGGGCACCAGCCACCGTACTTCCTCCATGTACCAAGATAACACTTGTGCATGTAACATCTACAAAAGTGACGTTTAGCCAAATCCAGGGTTAACAAAACCGACGAAAATCGCTCGAAAACCGTAGTTTTTTATCTTACAGTTGTGGCTCAAGATCTAAAACTGTTCAGTAAACCGGTCTAACTAAAAAATTTATGCGTTAAAAATCGCTCGAAAAACCGTTTTTAAGGAACATTCGTTGAAAACCGAACGGTTTTCGATTTTTTTTAATTGTTTTCCAAAAAAAATTATTTCTTAACGTTTCTGTTTTTAACGGTTTTTTGAACGATTTTTGTGGTTTAAGAATTTCGAGTGTAACGATTTTTAAAACCTTGGTCAAATCAAACCACTGCAAAAGGATAAACCGGACAGAGATAAGGTGAAGTTTGAATAGGGACTGCAACTTTAGCGGTCCCCGTTCGCTAGAGCTGTTGGATCGAGTAAGTCGACGGTCCAGATCAAAAAAAACGTTTCACTACAGTGTTTTTGCTACAGTACTTAAAAAAATCTCACATGCCAGATCTCGATCCAATAGTCGAACAAGGGATGCTAAATTTGCAGTCCCTGTTCAACTGCACCCCTCCCTGTCCGAATAAACCACGTCCCGTGCTCTGTCAGTGGAACATGGAAACCTTCGCCCCAGCCCAAAAAAGGCCCCAGAATTCCGAGCTGTTTGATCAACTACAGCTAGCGAAAGGGCGTAAAATAGCGGCTTGGCCGTCACCTACCACTCCAGCGGCTTCCGGTTCCGAAACCCGTGAAACCGGGCGTGGCAGAGGCAGTCACGACTCACGAGACACCGGGCCGATCGGATAAGTTCGAGCGCGGCAACACCGCCTACGCCGCAACTAGAGGTTGGCATTCGGACCGGGCTTTTTTGGGCCGGTCCGAGGCACGACGTCATGGTCCGGCACGAAGTGGGTCATGCCGAGCCGGCACGACAATGTATCACGGGCCGTGCCGAGCTTGAGAATCGGGCACGACGGGCGGCACGGCCCGGCACGACACTGTAGAATGGGTCGTACCGGACCCGATGACCCAGGGTATGAGGAAGAAGCCTAGCATGAAGGTCACTGACTCACAGAGCATAACCGCTATGGATGCATCCAGTAGCATGAATGCAACACTATCGCCGACACGTGAGAGAGACGGACAAAACAGGAGAGAGAGCTGAGAGAGATTGAGAGACGGTGCAAGAAGCTGCTCTCTCTCGCTCGTCCCTCTCAATCTCTCAGCTCTCTCTCTCTCACCAGTCTCTCTCAATCTCTCTCGTCTGTCTCGATCACTCTCTTTCTCGTCCATTGCCCCCTCTCTCGCCCGTGTTGAGCACATCCCCCTCGCTCTATGTAACCGTTCAAAAATAAATAAATTTTAGTTCTTTTTATCATAATATTTGCATCCACTGCCTCAATTCTATGCGACTTCGACTCCTTTCCTCTCATTGCAATAGTGCAAATGGGTCGGATCTGGACCGGCACGGTACGAAGCAGGCACGAAGCGTAAATAGGCCGTGCCTGGGCTTGTCAAAGGCGAGCCGGGCTGGCACGGCACGGCACGGCGGGCATGACGGGCTGTCGCGGCCCGGCACGGTTCAGACACGAAGCACGATAGACCCGTGCCGGGCCGGCCTGGCACGGCACGACGCCCACCTCAGCCCGCAACACCGGGCTGTTTCTTTACCGCGGTGGCGCGAACCTAGCCGTTTTTCTGATTCACCATCAAACTTAAAAAATTATTGTCCCTCGGCTCAGTATATTCTGAGTGTATTCTCGAAAAATTCTGAAAAACACTAGTCGTATATCTGAAATTTTACGGCCTATATAGCTTCAACGGAGGGTTATTGGACAAATTAACAAACAATTTCTAGTCATCTGTCCATGAATTTAACAACCATTCAACCGGACACGCATTTTTACAAGCACCTTCAGTGCAATACACAAGTATCAAACTATGAACCAAGCAACGATGGAGACAAGCCTGTGCAAACCAAGGAACCTAACCTGGATTCTAGGACATCAAGTAAAAAAGAACAGATTGAATACTATGAATTTTTACAGAGGCTATATAGTTTTATAGAGCATGAGCACACGCTTTCTTACTGATCGTGTGTGTGTGTATATATAGGAAGCCGAAATAGGGTACCATGGTGTTCAGGCACCATGATTTCAAATGCGCGAATTCAAGCTATATTCGAGTATATTTTTCAAAAATTTCAGTTTTAGGGTATATACCCATCTATAGCCGATTGTATCTTGTCTTTGTAATTCTTGAATTCATCTTTGAAGCCCTTTTCATTGGAGAAACGGCTTTCTTGAGCTGATACTCGTTGTAGGAGATGACTCAAATTGGTGAATTCCTGCTCGCCGAATTTTTCTTGTAATGGGGGTATCAACCCCTGGAAAGCTAAATCGGCCAACTGGTTATCGAGCGAGGTAACACTAAAACACCTATTTCTCACTTCCTGAATCTCTTAACATAATCATTTACGATTCCCGGTCTTACATTGGGCCAGAACTTAGATCTGAAATCCTGAGTTCCAGACTGGCGGAGAAAAAATACTCATGGAATCGGCTTTCCAAATCGTTCTTAAAATGAACCGAATTTGGAGATAAACTAGTAAACCAAGTGAAAGCAGCTCCCGATAAAGACAAGGGGAATAATCTAATTTTTAGCCCGTCGGACTGAGCTGCCTCACCACACTGAGCGGTAAAGCGTCTGACGTACTCTAAGGTCGTGACCGAATCATTCGTATAAAATTTGGCAAAATCAGGAACTTTAAAATTATGTGGATATTGCATGCGATCTATATAATCCGGATACGACTTTCTATAGCCGATGACTCTACCCTTTGGTTGTAAGCCGAATTGATCTATCAACACAGCAGAAATCTGGTCAGCCCAATTAATGTTGTTAGCCGACAAGATATCGGGGCTTTGCCAATAATCATGACTAGTATTCTACCCCCCGAGTGCAAACTCAGGCTGCCGGTTAGACTGAGCCGATGGATTTTGTTAGTTTTGATCATACCCATCGTACCTCCTAACCGGTGGTTCTCGTACAGGGACAAAGGGCTCTGCGTAGGTTATCACCTTATGAGAGACCGGATTCCTGAGCAGAATCGGCTTTTGGTACTAGACGTGCCTAATTTGTTCAATCGGCTGTGAGACCGATTGTGGGAAAATATTAAACGGAGCTAACGACGGCAAAGTAGCCGACACGTTTAGTCTAGCGGCATCAGTGTACGCCTGATAATGTGTGACCCTGCTAGGGCGTGAGTCTCGCGCTAATATGACGGTAGGTTGAGTCGGCATCATAGTTGGGGGTGAAGTTATAGCCGATGGTTTAGGATCGGCTGACGTACTCTGCGTGTTTTGCGCTATTGAAAAAGCAGGATAGCTTGGCAGAGCTTGCATCAGGTCAAGCAGACTCCCAGATGATACCAATTCTTGAGCGATTGTCTTCACACTATTCGCAATCATCGGCTTCAACGTTGTAACAAAAGTCGATGATTGGTTTACCAACGCGTGATGTATAGATTGATTAATCATAGCCGATAATTCGGCTTGAGTGGGTAGGTATGAACTTACCGGACCATCTGTGACGCCCGCATCGCCAAGGGCATTGATCGTCGGCAAAGCATTCTTTTGAGTGACGCCACGTCTAGTCTTCTGATAGCAATTCAGCATCATCTCTTCTAGAGCAGCTTTCCGATCTTCGATTTCTCTACGTTGTTCTGGCGTTAAATCGTCTAGTGTGGGGACGATTATAGCTTCTATGTTGAGATCGGATGGCGAAATTTCTTTACTTGATGAAGCCATCGGTCCCACGGGGCGTGCCAAGAGTGTGTTGGCGTCAAAAACTTGATGTAGGGTTTCTGACAACAACACACCAGACGAACACCGAGTTCAGAGTGTGCCAGTCGATTTGACATGTAACCGACAAGAAAAAAAATATAAAATTCATTCAAAAGCCGATCGTGAAGATCAATCGGCTTAGACCCAATCAGCTTGAAGCCGATCGAGATCGAAGTAACAGGGTAAGTCTAATTAGTCGATTAAGGATAATTAGATGATAAAGACAGATCGATTCTGAAAAAGGTGATGCGCAACAAAATCAGAATAAATCAAACCTGGGGCATAATTGATGAAGATCAACAATCGGCGATGCGCAACTTTATTGATCAAGATCGAATTACAAGAAGACTAAATTACAGAAACTATTCCTAATCGACGAAAAAGTAGATGAAAAGTAGACGCGAATTGGTTGATGGGCTCTGGGCAGCTTTTCTGATCACCTCTAGACCTCTTTTATAATCATTGGCCAATAGAATCCGGGTACAACATGTTAGAAGTAGAATCCTTATCAGCCTCTATTTGGATGATGTTTTCCTTAACAACATGTTCCGTTTCCAAATATCTTTAATCTGTATCCCGATCGTATCTTGTTGATCTTGGACTGCCGATTATGATCCTATCCGCCAAATTTTGGTGCAAACACCAATACAGCCTCTACGATGGAATTGATAAATATGGTTTTGATCCCACGCCGTGCGCTTTTTGCTGATGCGTGACCAGGGCAGCGTGACAGTGTGAGTTTTTAGCACCGTGCGTGATTCAGGTCCGATGGCTGTTCGAGTAGAAAAGAGATTGGTAGCGGAGGGATTACGTGTTGTCAGTGGCGGCCTGTCGCTGCGGAGCGCCGAGCTGTGAGGCGAGGCGTTTGCGCCCATGTGAAGTGCCGTGGAAAGCGGGGGGACTGGAGGTTGGGGATGGAGGCCACGGCGTCGTATTGGGAATGCGTGGCCGGCCCCGCCCCCGCGGCATCTTGGCTTTTCCGGTTGGGAGGTAGCTTGATTGGTGATGAGGGGCATAAAGCCGTGTAGCATTTGTCGTGCTTCTGTTGGCTAAGCTTGTTTGGTTCTTTTTCATGTAGATCCTCTGTTTCACGTCAAAAAAGATGGCCCGATCCCGGGTTTCTCATGGCTCTATGTTTGGGAATTTGGATCATGATCCAACTTCTTTTTTTCTGCTTTGAGGAATTTTAAAGAGAATGTCCATAGCACATTCACTTTATTTCGAGTTGAAATTCAGTTAAATTTATGAACGATCAATTAAGATGTACATAACACATCCTGTTTCTCTCCTGTTTGAATATCTCCTCACCCTGACTCCTAAACCTACAACTTTCCTCCTCGTCTTTGTAGCGTGTGGCCGCTACATCCATCATCAATGACTACCTCGTGTCGTCCAAAAAAACTAACTTGACTTTTTTTTTTAAGGGAACTAACTTGACTTCTTGAGCCGTATCAATGTAGTATTGCCACCAATCATCCGCAGCTACTCCTCGGAACCTACAGCCAACAACACCAATGCCACCACCATCCTAGCTCTCACCGGTCACCACAAGCTATTGTTACATTTCAAAAGTGATGGTTGACGACTGGTGAGTCCCACACAGGGTTAACAATACTGAATCGAAATGAAAATTTGAGCTCCCCTGGGCACTATTTTCATTGAAAATTGATAGAAACCGAATGATTTGTAAAGTCAAATTTTTTGAATCGGGTGGTCAAAAAGTCGCGAAAAAAGAAAACCGACCGATGTTCGATCGATTTTGTTTGATTTTTTACCTAGATCGACACACTCAAGGACTACTTTTTTATTTAGATTTTCCACCGATTTTCTTTGATTTTTCGACTAGTTTTGTCTGATTTTCGACCGGTTTACATCGAAAATCGGCACACTCAAGGAAAATTAGAAAAAATTCAAGAAAATTGGTTTCAGGAAATCTGAATAAATCCCAATTAATCTATAAAATACCTCGGAGAAATTTCAATAATTTTTTAATTCATTTATTGCTTTGCCCCTAGAAAATAAAAATAAAAGAGCATATACAAAGACATACAGTAGCACTGTTAGAATTTTACAAAAATCCACATGTCTGATCATCATCTAAAAATTTTACAACACCATTGGGATTGCCTCAGTACCTCACACAAAAAATTTTAAAAAAATTATAACATGATTTGATAGCTCAATTAAATCAGGAATTGATTACTACTTTGCCTTGTTTTTTCTTTTTTCTATTATGTATATTCGGATTTGCTAAAAAACGTCTCCCAAATTTGTTTTTTCAAAAGAATTTCATCCCAGATGTCAAAAATCTATTAATACTAATTTTAGAGAATTTTTGGATAAATTTTTCTAAATTTTTTGAATTTGAATTTGAATTGTACCAGTTTACCGACCGATTCCAAATATCGAACCAGTTCAATACAGTCAAAAATCGTAATTTTCGAGCAATTTTTGTCGAGTAACCATGCTCCCACATACCTAACTGGGGTAAATACGACACTAGAGTACGAATTGTGGGGATTCATCTAATGGTGAGAAATTTGACTGACTTTTGTGAAGTTATTTCTCTAAGTTGTTCATCTTTAAAACATATGGGTCGTTTTCTTTTTCTAGAGAAAATATAGAACTTTTTAAGGATAGATTTATGCTGGACTGTTCGCTTTCAATTTTATTGTTTTCAAGCCTTGTTGCAAGTTAATTTGCAATTCAACATTGTTATCGCCCTATGGATGCTGACTCTTGATGACAACAGCGAGCGATACTCAAAACGACACAAGCACGTACGAAAGCGATAAGCTCTCAAGCTCGATAGTCACAGTGAAAAATCTCAACACAATAACCGTGAAGTCCTAGGAACTTGATCAGCATTCCTTAACCTATAAATTCTCGAACTAATTAAGTCGTTTGATGCCGTGCAATACCCAACAGAAGAAAAAGGTAACAGCAGTAGTCTTAACAGACAGTATTATGGCCATAAAGCACTCGACAATGCTTGCCATGGCGATGCCCATCGGCGTCCTGGCCGCGGCCGCGGGCAGCGACGGACGGGTCAGGGCCAAGGAGGTACCTGACGTTGTGGGGCGGGCCTGGATGCACGAGTAAGGGGCACATGTCGAGCGCGGGGTCTTGCGACGTGCGGGTGCAACCACATCCGCTTCCACGGCGGGGACGAGTTCAACTTCCGGGGCGAGAAGGCCACGCTCTACACCAAGCCCGAGTGCGCCGGCACGCCGTACCAGGTGTTCGAGGACACCCAAGTGTGCGGCGACTTCGGCTGGCATAGCATCCACACGACTACTGAGACTGACACCGCGCGCGGGCGCCTCTGACCATCGCTACCCGCCCGCTCCCTCCTTTTTCCATGATAGAGCTCTCTTGCTGTGCACTAAATTCAATACGGACTGTTTATTTTTTAATCTAATAAATCAAATTAACTATTACTTATTTATACTTTCTGCGATGATAATCCTTAATAAATCAGTGACTAGATCTATTTTTTATTACTTACCATACACTGTAAGTGTAATACACTATAAGATTTCTTCGAAAATAACTATATAGGCGTGTAATGAACAAAGGACTTGTTGCATTGTGAAACTGTACCCTAAATTGTTTCGTGCCACAACCCAGCAGCACGACAATCAGGTAGGTTGTCCAAAAAACGGTGTAGGATAAACGTAAATGTTGCCTATACTCTGTAGCATAAGATTTTGATAAAAGCAAGTAAAATAAGAGTGACTTGTGCCATCATTGTGCATCTAGCCCATATATATGGTTTCAACAAAATGAAGTGCATTATCCTGGTGGCGGAGCTAGAAAATATATGTTGAGGGTGCACCATTGATGTTTAAACATGAGCTATTAAGTGATTATCGGCTAATCAAATTTTAGCACTAGGTAAATTATACATTGTGAATATTGTATATGGTACTTTAATGGTCCTATACAATTAATTGGGTTTTTTCCCCAATTAATTGGCTACTTTACACATTTAGTTGTGAAAACAACTTAATTTTATGGAGTGATAATGATAACAAATACTAGCATTGATAAATAAATTTAAATATGTGTGAACATATTATTAAAGATGTATAGCTACTCCATAAATTTTTATTAGTACATATTAGTACACTACATGATTCGCATGACAGATTGCGTACCCTACCACTCAAAAAACACGTGCGGTTTTTAGTACATCTATACTTAGTACAACGATATTGATGAGGCCAATTTACGTCACATATCCCTTCAAAACTGTAAGTTAAATATCTCATATAAGACACCTATATTTGTTTTGAACCATTGCACTCATAATGATGGTTGCAATGGCGCAAACAAATAGAGAATCAAAGAGTCGTTTTTTGAGTTAGAAACTGTTTGCACCAAAATTTGGCAAGTCTAGTCAAAATCGACATTAAGATCAGATACGCGAAAATTAACGGACAAGTTGCAAAGATTTGAAGATATTTAATAACAGCAAGATCTTTAAGGAAATAATTGTCCAAGATAAGGCCGATACAGATCAGGACTTAAACGTGTTGTAAAAGGATACGATCGGCCGACGGGTATAAAAGAAGGGTCGAAGCAAACTGCGAAGAACAAGACAATACAATCAACCAGCCTTTACTCTTACTTTTTCCTGTCGACTAGGAGTAGCTTTTGTAACTTAGTCTTTGTAATCGATTTGATCAATAAAAGTTGCGCATCGCCGATTGTTGATCTTCATCAAATACGCCCCAGGTTTGATTTATTCTGATTTTGTTGCGCATCGCCTTCTTCAGAATCGATCTGCCTTTATCATCTGATTAGCCTTAATCGGCTAATTAGACTTACCCTGTTACTTCGATCTCGATCGGCTTCAAGCTAATTAGGTCTAAGCCGATTGATCTTCACGATCGGCTTTTGAGTGAATTTTATATTTTTACCTTATCGATTCTGAGTCAAATCGACCGCACGCTCGAACCGGTGTTAAATGCGGTGTCTTTGTTGTCGAAACCCTACATCAAGTTTTTGACGCCAACACACTCTTGGCACGCCCGGTGGGATCATGTCTTCATCAGGAAAGTCGATTCCGCCATCCGATCTCAACACAGAAGCCATAATCGTCCCAACAATGGACGATTTGACTGCAGAACAACGTCAAGAGATTGAAGATCGGAAGACTGCGTTGGAGGAGATGATGCTAAGCTGTTATCAGAAAACTAGACATGACGTCACTCAAAAATCCGCCCTGCATACGGTCAACGCCTTGGGAGATGCGGGTGTCACAGAACCGGTAAGCCGATATCTGCCTGCTCAAGCCGAATTATCGGCTATGATTAATCAGTCTGTGCACCACGTCTTAATAAACCAATCATCGGCTCTTGTGACAACGCTTAAGCCGATGATAGCAAATAGTGTTAAAACTATAGCCCAGGAGTTAGCCTCGTCAGATAGTCTGCTTGACCCATTGCAAGCTCTGCCGAATTATCCTGTTTTTTCAGTAGCCCAAAATACGCAGAGCACACCAGCCGATCCTAAACCATCGGCTATAACCTCACCCCCTACCATGATGCCTACTCAGCCCACTATAATATTACCTAGAGATCCTCGGCCAAGTAGGGTGAGCCATTACCACGCATACACCGACGCCGCTAAGTTAGACGCATCAACAAATCTGCCGATGTCGGCTCCGTTCTATGCTTTTCCACAATCGGTTTCACAGTCGATTGGGCCTGAAAAATACCCACATGAACCTACCTAGCTTAGAAATCCAGATCCGCATAGGGTAGTAACTTATTCAGAGCCTTTCGTCCCAATACCAGAACCTCAAGTCAGGCATAATAGGTATGATCAGTATACTCGTGTGCCATCGGCTCAGCATAATTGGCAACCCGAGTTTGCACTCGGGGGGCAGAATGCCAACTATGATCAACATTATCAAGGGCCTGCGGTGCTAATGGCCGATAAGGCAAACTGGGCCGACCAAATCTCTGCTGTCTTAAGGGACCAATTCGGCATACAGCCAAAGGGGAAGGTTATCGGCTACAGAAAGCCCTATCCTGATTACATAGATCGTATGCCTTACCCTCACAATTTCAGAGTCCCAGATTTTGCAAAATTCTCTGGTGATGACTCGACTACCACTCTGGAACACATCGGACGCTTTATCGCTCAATGCGGCGAAGCGGCTCAGTCCGATGGACTGAAAATAAGACTATTTTCGTTGTCACTGTCCGGGGCAGCCTTTACTTGGTTTACTTATTTACCTCCAAATTCGGTCCATTTATGGAACGATTAGGAAAGCCGATTCCACGAGTATTTTATCTCAGGCAGTTTAGAACTCAGGATTTCCGACCTAAGTTCTGTTCGCCAGAGATTTGGAGAATCGGTAACTGATTACATTAAGAGGTTCAGGGAAACTAGAAACCGATGTTTTAGTGTCACATTGCCCGATAACCAGCTTGCTGATTTGGCTTTTCAAGGATTAATTCCACCACTTAGAGAGAAGTTTAGAGGGCAAGAGTTCAACGATTTAAGCCATCTGCTTCATCGTGTATCGGTTCAGGAAAGCCGATTCCCAGATAATAAAGTGTTCAAAGATAGATTTAAAAATAATGGCAATAAAGAAAAAGATAAAGTTAAAGTCAATATGGTGGATTATTGTCCAAGCGATTCTTCAGAAGACGATGAAGCAGAAATAAATATAGCCGAATGGGTAAAAGGGTCTAAAAAGTCCATAGTCTGTTCTTGGCTAAAGCCGACTAGAAATAAGTCGAAAGTTAAGTATGCCTTTGATGTTTCCAAGTGTGATCATATTTTTGATTTATTATTACAAAAAAAGATAATACGGTTGCCCGAGGGACATATTATACCATCGGCTGACGAGATCAAGAAACGCAAGTATTGCAAGTGGCACCATTCTTTTTCTCACAATACTAATGACTGCAATATTTTTCGTCAACAGATCCAGTCGGCTATTGAGGATGGTCGGCTAAAATTTGCTGATGAGCCGACCATGCAAGTCGACGCTGATCCATTCCCAATTAACATGGTTCAATGTTCGGCTAAAGGAAAGGAGCCGATAAAGGAGGAGCCAAAGAAGGATCGGCAAGTCAATATTCAGTCGAATTCAAACGGCGGCCAGACGTTGAAAATTACAATCGGCTCATTACAAATAGAATCCAATCATGAAGGAAAAAATTCGAAAACCATTAAACCCAAGGGAAATCCTAAGGTGGGTAAATGGTACAAAGCTGAAAAATCACCATCAAGGCAGTCAGCTAAAAGACTGGGACCAACGTTTTCACAATTGATGGAGAAATACGAAAGAATGAATAGCCGACCACGATATCCTACTCGCCGGTCCGATAATTTATACCACACCGAAAATGTGGAGAAAGCACATAGAAGGTGTCCCTTTTGGCAGTTTTGCTGGGAAAGGGGAGTAGTATTGCCATCGCCGTATACGTGCCCGATGGAGCATTATCCCCGAGATGATTGGCCAAGACAATCGGCTAGAGACAGGCTGTCTGGGCCGATTCGAGATCAAGGCAGAGGTTACAGAAGGCCTGTTCACGAAAGAATATCCAAACTGGATCAGGTTGAAACGCTAAGGCCCAATTCAGACCGAGAAATTTTGGTTGGCCAGATACGAAAGCCAATAAAGCACAAGCCTAGATGGTGTCCATCTGGCCTTAGCCGATCGCAGTGCAGATGGCTTCAGAGGCTAAGGAATCAAGAGATCCGAGAAGCCGACGCAGAAAAGCAGAGGGATGATACTTTCAATGAGCTTCGTCCGGTCAAGGTTGTCAAAAAAGAGTGGAGAAAAAAGGAACAAGCCGAGGAAGATTTTGAATCAACAGATGATCTAGATTCTCCTATGATTAGGGACGATACACCCCCAATGGACATCAATATGGTGTTCACACCGCTACTAATTCAAAATCAAAAGCGAGTCGGCTAAAGAAACTTTTACTCAATCATGTTCAGGCGTTCAAAACGCTATATTTGAAAAACCAAGAGATGATCATCGGCATCTGAAACCATTATATCTGAAAGGGTATATAAATGGAAAGCCAATATCAATGATGCTGGTAGACGGTGGAGCCACAGTAAACTTGATGCCATATACGACTTGCAAGAAACTGGGTAAGTCCGATGAAGACTTGATTAAAACTAACATAGTTTTAAACGACTTCACAGGCGATCCTACAGAAGCCAAAGGCGTCATGGTTAGAGAACTGACCGTCGACAGTAAAACTTTGTCGACTGCGTTTTTTGTTATTGACGCCAAAGGAAATTACAGCGTTCTGCTTGGAAGAGATTGGATTCACGCCAACTGCTGCATCTCGTCGACTATGCATCAAGCGCTTGTCCAGTGGAATGGAGCAGAAGTTGAAATTGTCACGGCCGATACATCGGCTCATATTGCCATGGCCAGTTCTGATGCGAATTGGCAACATGAAGAAGCCGGATACATATCGGGAAAAACACTAGAAGACTGCGATTTCATCTACGTGAGCAAAACAGGACTTGTGCCGATCAGTGTCAGGCCAGGCACGTTTGATCGAGCAAACGAAGTGTTGCGCCGATGGGGACAAGAAAAACAGTAAAGGTATTACAAGACAAAATGCAAACCTATCGGCAAACAACGGATAACTATGAGGCTATAGAAGACTTTCAAGAGATTGAAAAGTTGGGTCAAGGCTTCACGTCCACCGATCTGCTTGAAGAAGTTGATATAGGTTGTGGTGATAGAAAAAAACCAACTTTTATTAGCGCGAAATTAGATGTAAAATATAAAGAAAAGTTAATCAAAATTCTTAGAGAATATAAAGATTGTTTTGCTTGGGAGTATCACGAGATGCCTGGTGACGAATACTAATAACAGGGGTACCCCAACATCCCGAAGCGATGAGCCAGCGGCGTCAAGCATATCTCCAGCCCAACAGGCCGCGCCCGGCCCGCCACCGACCGAATCGCTGCGAGACCGCACAAGACATCCGCTCCCGACCGCCAGGGAAGCGACTCGGCCGGACAAAGACTCCGGCCCTCTTGGCGGGCGGGATCTCCGACTCGACCGAACCAGGGGTGACGGACGCCGAGGGTCGCGTGTCAGTCCTCATCGCCTATCGCCACGCACCCCGAATGAGGTCAATCGGAGTGACTATACAAGGCGGTGGCTCCTTCCCAAGAAGATCCGTGACTGCAGAAGACAAAGCTTCCACCCCATCAACGACCACGCACAAGATGCGAACGCACGCTCCTCCCGAGGCGGCACCAACGCCACGCACCGCAACGCCGGATTCGCAAGGGTCACGAGGGCAAGTACGCTATTTTCCGGGAATACCTAACCTCCCGACCACCAAGGCTACCAACCCAAAGATGGGCAAGACGGTGGCGACCATCCACAGGGCGAAGGATAGGTCACCTCGCTCTTCCTCCCAACTCGATGTAACCCCGCCTTCCTTCAGACGTAAAAGGAGGCGGGACTAAACGATTCAAAAAGGGGAGACATAAGAACACGAGGAGACTAAGTCATTTAGGGCCTCGTGCAGAAAAACATAGTGCAAAAGCAATACAATACGGCCATCCGAATCGAGTAGGGACTTTCGGCCAACCAAGATACATCTTGGACTCACGAGTCTAACTATTCAGGAGTGGAACGCGACCCCTAGACTTACAAATTTACTTGCCGACGCTCGAAAACGCCGACAGTTGGCGCGCCAGGTAGGGGGCTTCGCGCGTCTTCGTCACCATCTCCGGATTCCGTTTATCTCCCTGATGGCATCCACCCACTGCGACGGCATGACTGCACCGGGGAACCGGATCCGCTTCGGCTCCCTCGACTTCGCCGTCACCCCGACGGGAGGGCTCACGCTCGCCCCCGCCGCCTCCGGAGGACAGGCGCCCGCTGAGAGCTTGTGTGTCCTCTCCGGCGACTCCGCTAAGCTCCGGTTTGGGGCGCCCCTGCAGGCCCCGAAGCCGGAACCCGAGGAGTGCTCCGCCACGGTCGGCGAAAACTCCCGTAGGCCCGGGCAGGTGACCATGTCACCCCCCGTAGGCTCGCGACTGGTGGCGATGATCGCTACCGCCGCCTCCATCCACGAGCCGCCGGAAGACTCTTCCGGCCATGACTCACCCGACACGAGTACCGCCGCCAGCGACACTCTCGCGAGTGCAACATGGCGGCACCGCCGATTTGCCCATGGCCCTCGCGGCCGCGGGCCTCTGTCCGGCGCGACTCAGCGCAGGAGGAGGAGTACCCGTGCAGCGCATCTTGAACGCTTCGGACCGCCGCGCAGAGCTCCAACAACAGCGCAAAGAGTTGGAGGAACGAAGAACTCGAAGCCGGCTCGGGCCAACTCGAGCAAGAGGGCTCGAGGCCGCGATGTGCTGGCGACGCTACAAGCGCACGCGGCGTCGAGCACACCAAAGCAGCGGAAGGGTCCGACGGTCCTCACTTCTTCCCCACGCCGGTCAAAGCGTGGCGCGGCCGCAACGCCGCTTCGAGGCCTCCGAGCCGGCCGACCGGAGGCCAAGGCCACTTACCAAAACCTCCGGGTGGTAGAGCACGCGGCCGCAAAGACATGCACGCCCGGCCCTATCGCCCGAGCCACCTCGCCACCGAGCCCGTCATCGCCGTCTGGCCGGTTGGGTCCGTCCAGACAAAGCGCCGCCGCGCGAGCCACACCAGCCTCGCGCGCCCGGGCGCTAACGCCTCGATGATGCCTACGACATTCGCGCTACCCTTGAGGCGCGAAGAAAGATGGTGATCGAGGCCGCCACTCACGGGTTGCGGCGGCGGGCACCACCACCGCAGCCCGAGCCCCGACGGTCTGGACCACGAGCGTTCGCCAGGATCCGCCAGCGACTTCCTGCCGATTCGGCGCCTACCAACATTGCCAAATACACGGGGCCACAAACCCTGTGTCGGCTCAAGATTACCGGCCGCATGCCGGCGGGAGGAGCAACGGATGACCTCTTCATCATCCAATACCTTCCCATCTACCTCGCGGACTCGGCCCGAGCCCCGCTCGAGTACTTGCCGCCAAAACCATCAGAACTGGACCGACTTGAAGGCCCTCTTCGTCGGCAACTTCCGTGGCACTTACAAGCGCCCGAAACTCCTCGACTCGAGGGTCGCAAACAAGCAGCGACAGGAAACCCTCCGACTACATCGGCGGTTTTCCGCCCGGTAACGAGCTCCCGACATCTCCGACGCCGATGTCGTGGGAGCATTCATCTACGGCACCTCTCGCAAGGCCTTGGTACACAAACTAGGTGTCTCAAGCCCGAACTACCAAGGAGCTCCTCGATATCGCCATCAACCACGCCTCGGCGAGGAGTGTGGGGCCATCTTCGAGGAGGAAAGGCCCAGCGTAACCCGGCGTCGCGCATCGGGTCCCCTGCTGACCGCTCCGACAAACGGAAGCGGCACGGGAAGCAGATCCGCGAGCCCCAAGTGGTCGCCACCGTCGACCGCCCTGCCAAGCAGCAGGTGCGACCGACCGTCGCGCCCGACCACTTCGAGAAGTTGATGGACGGCCCGTGCCCAAACCACGGGTTCTCCGTCAAGCACAAGCACGGATCGCGAGGTCTCGAGGCGTTACCTCTCGGCGTCCCGCAACGCCGCGTGGCAAGGGGAAGAAGCCTGCTGCGGCCCCGCGGGCCGCAGAGAAAAAGGCAGACGACGAGTTCCCTGAACCCGACGGCTGCCTCATGATCTTTGGAGGACCGGCCTGCTATGCCGACAAGCGCCGGCTCAAGCTCGCTTATCGCGAGGTCCATACCGTCGCGCCACGCGTCCCCAATACCTCCGGTGGTCGGAATTCCGATCACCTTTGATCGGACCGACCACCCGACCACGCCCACACCGTAGGAGATACCCCGGTGGTCGGCCCGTCGTGGGGAAGAAGCGCTTTCAAAGGTGCTCATGGACGAGGCGGCGGCCTCAACATCCTCTACGCCGAGACGCCGACGCTATGGGGATCGCGCTCAACCCTCCGACCAAAGAAGGCGCCTTCCATGGCGTCATTCACGCCAAGAGCCCATCCACTCGGGCGATCGACCGCCGTTACCTTTGGGAACCGGAAACTTCCGCACCAAACCCTCGCTTTTGAGGTCGTGGATTTCCGGTTCTTACCATGCCATCCTCGAAGGCCATGTTACGCCAAGTTCATGGCGGTCCCCAGCTACGCCTACCTCAAGCTGAAGATGCCAGGGCCACGGGGAGTCATCGCCGTGGCATCGTCTTTCCAGCTTGCCTACAACTGCGAGCGCAGCAGTTGTGAGCTTGCCTCGGCAGTCATCGCGTCTGCCGAGCTCGACAACCTCGGGAGGAAGCCTCGAATCCGCCCGAGTCCAAAGAAGTCGGGGCGGGATCCTTCAAGTCCGCCGAGGACACGAAGGAGGTCGCGGTCGATCCCTGTGATCCGACCAAGACCGTGCGGATCGGAGCCACGCTCCCCGCCAAATAGGAAAGCGCGCTCGTCGACTCCCTCCGCACCAACAAAGACGCCTTCGCATGGAGGTCCTCGACATGCCGGAATCCCAAGGAAGTCGCCGAGCACTCTTTGAGCATCCGACCAGGCTCAAAGCCGGTCGCCCAACGCCTGCGCCGCTTCGACGAGGAGAAGCGCAGGATCATAGGGGAGACATAAGAACACGAGGAGACTAAGTCATTTAGGGGCCTCGTCTGTAAAAACATAGTGCAAAAAGCAATACAATACGGCCATCTGAACTGGAGTAGGGACTTTCAGCCCGAACCAGTATACATCTTGGACTCACGAGTCTAACCATTCAGGGAGTGGAACGCGCGACCCCCTAGACTTACAAATTTACTTGCCGGCGCTCGAAAACGCCGACACCTGGTTTAAGCCGACAATTGGTAGAACATCGGCTACCTATTAAGCAAGGTTATCAGTCGTTTAAACAGTACCCTAGGCGTTTTAATCCGCCCCTGTATAAAATTATAAAAGAAGAAATAGAGCGATTGTTGGAGGCTAAATTTATAAGGCCTTGCCGATATGCGGAATGGGTTTCCAACATTGTTCCAGTCATGAAGAAAAACGGAAAACTTCGAGTTTGTGTCGACTTTAGAGATTTAAACAAAGCGACAGCAAAAGATGAATACCCGATACCAATAGCCGATATGCTTATCGATGCTGCATCAGGGAATAAGATCATAAGTTTTCTAGACGGGAATACCGGATACAATCAGATATTCAATGCAGAAGCCAATATACCAAAAACAACTTTTAGATGTCCTGGTGCCATAGGTTTGTTCGAGTGGACGGTTATGACTTTCGGTTTAAAGAACGCCAGGGCAACATATCAGCGAGCCATGAATCTAATTTTTCATAATTTAATCGGTCACATCGTTGAGATATATATCGATGATGTCGTGGTAAAGTCTGTAGATGACTGGCAGCATTTGGCCGATTTAGAAAAGGTTTTCCAGAACATAAGATCACATGGCTTGAAGATGAATCCTTTCAAATGTGCGTTTGGCATGTCGGCTGGGAAATTTTTGGGCTTTATGGTACATGAAATAGGTATCGAAGTCAATCAAGCAAGAGATAACGTCATAGTCGACACAATGCCACCAACATGCAAAAATGAATTGCAGAAGTTGATCGGCAAAATTAACTATCTCCGAAGGTTTATCTCGAATCTGTCCGGTCGAATCCGTGCTTTTACCCCACTGTTGAAAATGAAGGATAATCAAGAGTTTGTATGGGGAGCCGATCAGCAAAAGGCTTTCGATGACGTTAAAGACTATTTAGCCAATCCTCCGGTTTTGGCTGCACCGCGAAAAGGGATTCCATTCAGGTTATATATATCGGCCGAAAGGAGACTATCGGGTCTGTTTTAGCACAAGAAGTCGACGAAAAGGAAAGTGTTATCTTTTATTTAAGCCGACGCCTTCTTGATACTGAAGTCAGGTACCCTTTCATCGAGAAATTATGCCTGTCTTTATATTTCTCATGTACAAAGCTAAGACATTATATTTTAGCATCGGCTTGTAAAGTAATCTGTAAAACCGATATTATAAAGTATATATTATCAGCTCCGATATTACGAGGTCGACTTGGCAAATAGGCTATGCCTTGATAGAGTTCGGCCTGATTTACGAATCGGCTAAAGCAGTTAAGGGACAAGTTCTGGCCAATTTTATAACAGGACATGACACTACTGCCGACTTGGTATCTATAGCCCCTTGGCAATTATTTTTTGATGGGTCTGTGTGCAAAGAAGGCGATGGAATCAGCGTAGTGCTCATATCGCCCAAAGGGCATAACTTTGAATTTGCATTTCGATTAAACAGTCGATGCTCAAATAATCAGGGAGAATATGAAGCGTTGCTCAAGGGTTTGCAATTATTAGACAACATCGGAGTAAGTGCGGTTGAGGCATACGGGGATTCTATGTTAATTGTACAGCAAATAAAAGGAGAATACCAATGTCGAGATGAGGTACTGTTAAAATATTTAGAGCAATGCTTCAAGATCATCGGCTCATTTACATCATTTTCTATCAGTCATGTCCCTCGAGAGTTGAACGATAGAGCTAATGCCCTGGCTCAACAGGCATCAGGGTACAAAGACTTTGGCCGATATCTGGTAACTGAGCTAGTGAATAAAGTTGTCATGTGCGTAGATGTCGTGGATTGGAGAACGCAAATAAAGAATTACCTGATTGATCCATCTAAACCGACAGAACGCAAGATTAGGCAACAAGCTTTAAAGTACATTGTTATGGACGATACGTTGTATTATCGGACGATGGAAGGATTGCTATTGAGATGTCTTGGAGCCGAAGAAGCACGGGTAGCAATGGGTGAAGTACATGAAGGCATTTGCGGTTCTCACCAATCGGCTCATAAGATGAAATGGATGCTTAGACGGACAAAGTTATTTTTGGCCGACGATGCTAGAAGATTGTTTCAAGTATTATAAAGGATGTCAGACCTGTCAAAAGTTTGGCAACATACAACTAGCGCCAGCATCGGCTTTGCACCCAATTATTAAGCCATGGCCATTCAGAGGTTAGGGAATAGATGTAATCGGCCAAATATTTTCTGTTTCAAGTAAAGGTCACAAGTTTATTTTGGCCGCAACTGATTATTTCTCTAAATGGGTTGAAGCTATACCACTCAAGAAAGTGACCAGTGTCGAAGCCATCGGTTTTGTTAATGAGCACATTGTCCATCGGTTTGGAATACCGCAAACAATTACGACCGATCAAGGTACGGTGTTCATGTCTAATGAGTTTCAGAGTTACGCGACAAGTCTGGGGATTAAACTGTTGAATTCATCCCCATACTACGGTCAGGCTAACGGACAAGCCGAGTCGTCCAACAAAATATTAATCAAGTTGATCAAAAGTAAGATTGACGAAAAACCAAGGAATTGGCACTCAACTCTATCGGAGTTGCTTTGGGCGTATCGGCTAGCTTATCACGGAGCAACGAAGTTTTCACCTTACCAGTTGGTGTATGGTCAAGAAGTTGTTTTACCCGTGGAGATCAACATGGAATCTATACGAGTGGCTAGACAAAATGGTTTGTCGGCTCAGGATTATAAAGATTCGATGATCGACAACTTGGATGAGTTGGCGAAACTACGCTTATCCACACTTGATCGGCTTAAAAAGAATAAAATCAGGGTTGCAAAGGCGTATAATAAAAAGGTTATGCCTAAATCTTTCGATCAAGCCGATTTAGTATGGAAAACGATACTGCCAGTTGGTTCGAAAGATAACCGATTCGGAAAATGGTCACCTACGTGGGAAGGACCATACAAGGTTAATCGGTTAGTCGGTGGAAATTCGTATGTAATAGAGACGTTGGAAGGGTATGTATTGCCTAAAGCTATTAACGGGAAATATTTAAAGAAATACTATCCTAGCGTTTGGATTGTAGCCTAGCCGACTAAGGATCACGTTCAAAAGGCCAAGTTAACACGATGCTGTTAATCGGCTAAAAAGATTGCAGACTCAGAAGATACAATTACTAGAGGGCGAAATTAAAATCGATTAAACAGCCGATTATAAGAGTTACAAAAGTAGTATTCAGACAAGTGTTTTCAAAACAACCAACAGAAGTTTTACATTTCCAAGAATTAGTACTGAATGCCCGAGCCCGGGAGATTTGTGCCCAAAGCCGATAAAGCACCCGCGGCCTTTGCGATCACACATTGAACTTCGTCAATGATGCGATCATCTTCTTTTGCATTTCCTGGCACCGGTACCACCTTGGCCGATTGTTTTTTCACATTTACCACACCCATGGCGATACCAAGCTTCTGGTCCTTTATCTCCGATGCAGTTTTTTCCATAGAGCACTAGCCTTCTTGGATTTTTTTTCGGTCTTGGCCAATTCTTCCAAAAGAAATTTTTTCGTGTTTTCAAGCTTGAAGAGAGATTCCTTGGTCGACTTTAGCTGCTGCACGTCGACATCGAATTTGCGTTTCTTTGCCTTCGCGTCTGCGACTAGCTCATCCAGAAGCTTTTGATCGGCTTCCTGGGCCTAATGGCGTTTAATTCTAGCCTGTGCTTCCTCAACTTCAAACCTCTCGTCCAGGTGGCATACATTCAGGAGGGCTTCCATCGCCTCTGGAGGTAGGTCGGCTTCAACAACCGCCATGGCGTCTCTGATCGGCTGGTTATTCGCCAGTATCTCCGATTGCAGCCTAATAACCAGATCAAAAAGTTTGTTCAGTTTTTCTTTCGTGCCTGGGGTAGAGGTGACTGCAGCTGATGCCTCCTTCGATACTTCGAGAATTTTCCTGATCTCGGCGTCGTAGTCATCAGTGGCCATGATCTCCGGGTCATCAAGATCGGCCAGAGAAAAGCCCAACAAATTTGTCGTCGAGAACTCGCGGATCCGCAATCGGTCATTGGCGTCGACCGCGGAGGAGAGAGAGGCGTTGATGAAATATTCGGAAGATCGACCAAGATCTTCGTGACTTGAGCTGATTGCGTCGGCTAAAGGAAGTAAAATAAAGGGTAAGCCGACGAATTGAAAGACGTAAGATACTTAACGAAAGGTACTCTTTTTACCTCTCCAGTAGCCGACGCATGTGGCGAACTCTCGCTGCTCTGCTCATTGGGTTTAGGGACCTTCTTGGCAGCAGTTTTGGTATACTTTCGCTTCTTTTCTAAAAGAGTTTATCGGATAAATAAATCTAGTCAGATGAAAGTTGATTGAAGATTAAAAGAAAGCCGATAAAGGGACTTACTGGGTTGCTTCTGTTTCTCCAAATCCGACAGAGATGGACTCTGGATGCCCAAAGATCCAGAAGCATAACCTGTGATGGCAGCTGATTGTTACTGTTTTCTGGGTTGGCTGTCACCCGATGGGCCTAAAGCCGCCCTCTTTCCAATAGCTTTGTTCTACAAGGCAAGAAACAGAATTAGATTCAAGGCAGATTTCATAAATGACAAGACGGAAGATTTAAACTCTAAGCCGATACCTCACTAGAAACATCTACGTGTATGTTAGTATATCCGGACGAAGTGGCCTCACTACTGGAATCAGCGTTAGTTACTAACGTCGGCTCCGGAAGATTCGAAAAGAATTCATTGATGATGTTCGATGGAGACTTTGACCGATAGAGAGCTTCTGCAATAACTGACCACCATGTAGTATAACCTCCTGCCCGTCTGGTGTTCAGGAAAAAGTGTGGCAGAGACTGGACTTGCAAGTCATCGGCTACTTCAAGGATGATCTTTGCTGATATAGCATTCCGGACTCTGGCTCTTGGCTCGAGCCGATCAAGAAGCTGAAAACTTGGGATCACTTTACCAAATCCCAGTTGCCTTGCGTAAACAGACGGATGGTAGAATTCGTATGACGGCTGGTATGTCTGATTTCTTGTATGGAGACCAGCATGAAGAATGCAAGGAGAAATGAAAATTTTATACAAGTCGAGTGTTTCTTGGGGCATGGAAGAACTGTCGGCTTCAAGATGCAGAAATGAAGGCCAAGGAAAATCGGCTACAGAGCTATAACTAAAAAAATCTCGCTGTTTCAAATCTTCATTGCTCAGATGAAGGAAGAAAGACATGTACTTCCTAGAATTGGTTGCTGTGATTTTCGTCTCATTTCCAGAGCACATGATGAACCGTTCACCAAAAGATCGGCTTGCTCGATATTGGGGAATGGCGTTCTCTGGGTTGTCTTCTCTTGGGAAAGCTATATCATCAGTGAGCTCCAAACCAAAGGGTCGACTAAAAAAGCAATATAGCCAGACTTGGACAAACCATAAAGGACCACCCACGTTACCCACAGTAAAATCAGCAAAACCCGTGTAAAGCCGACTTCTAATAATATGCATCATTTGGTACACTGCTCCCAGATTCGTTTTTTCAAGCGCCAGCCGACGGCCTTCTACCAATCTTTCTGCAATGGTCTGATATACTTTGGTTGGCCCTAATGAAGCTCCGCAGAACAGAAATCGGTCAAGCCAGAGGTTAAGGAAAGCAGTGTGCTCTTCGTCCGATACTAATCCATTTACTTTATTGTTATTTGCAATATACTTGGACCAGCCTTCACCTTTGGACCGAATAAATTTATATTTGGGTTTGGCACTAAAGGCCGATACTTGTTCACCATCTGGTCTCAGGCAACAGAGTTGAGCGACATCCAGCAAGGTTGGGCCGACTAGACCAATGCGAAACATAAAAGCATTAAAAGCATCCGACCAGAAATAACAAGCCGTGGCCACCAAGGGCTCATTGGCTTCTGGATCGGCCAGACTCAAAGGAATGCACTCGGCTATGCCCATCCTCTCCCAGGATTCTCTTTTTTGGGCTGCTACTCGGTTATACCAGTTCTTCCACCCTTTAAGTACAGTCGGCCAAGCCCTAAAACTCTTACTCTAACCCTCAATGTTATATCCTCTAGCTGACAAGGGGAGGCGAGTTACTTCTTGATCAATAACTGTAGCTGCATCTAAGTTTCCTAATGGGCCAAGGAAAAACTGATCAACGCTGTTGGGGATTGGGATAAGTACCTGGGAAGGATCCATTCAGTCGATCTTGATGCGAAAGCCGATTGAGTCAAAAGGGTTGACGTGCCGATGGAAGACTGACAAGAAGCAGAAGGAAGAAGCCGATTGTGAGTAGTGCAAGAGCTCGAGCGCGTGAAGAATGACCGAGTGGGGGCCGTATTTTATAGCAAGGTGAAAATTTGAAGCGGCGGGAAATGAATCTCAAAAGACACGAGCAGTTAAAACGCACTACTCACATGTCAGAGAATTATGGCGTAAATAAAGCGGTAATTATTGAGTGAAGTTCAACAGTTAGCCGATGGAAAAAGCTGATTATTGCGATTTTTGATAGATGACAAGTCATCTCTAAAAAATAGGGGGCATATGTTTGCACAAAATTTGGCAAGTCTAGTCAAAATCGGCATTAAGATCAGATACGCGGAAATTAACGGACAAGTTGGAAAGATTTGGAGATATTTGGTAACAGCAAGATCTTTAAGGAAATAACTGTCTAAGATAAGACCGATACGGATCAGAACTTAAACATGTTGTAAAAGGATACGATCGGCCGACGGGTATAAAAGAAGGGTCGAAGCAAACTGCGAAGAACAAGACAATACAATCAACCAGCCTTTACTCTTACTTTTTCCTGTCGACTAGGAGTAGCTTTTGTAACTTAGTCTTTGTAATCGATTTGATCAATAAAAGTTGCGCATCGCCGATTGTTAATCTTCATCAATTACGCCTCAGGTTTGATTTATTCTGATTTTGTTGCGCATCGCCTTCTTCAGAATCGATCTGCCTTTATCATCTGATTAGCCTTAATCGGCTAATTAGACTTACCCTGTTACTTCGATCTCGATCGGCTTCAAGCTGATTAGGTCTAAGCCGATTGATCTTCGCGATCGGCTTTTGAGTGAATTTTATATTGTTTACCTTGTCGGTTACAGGTCAAATCGACTGGCACGCTCTGAACCCGGTGTTCGTCTGGTGTGCTGTTGTTAGATACCCTATATCAAGTTTTTAACGCCAACAGAAACTAAAGAAGTTCCTAATAGATAAATAAAATAAAGCACTTTCATACCATTCACACGTTGCACATAGGAAGAGAAAGAAGGTGTCAGACGTTTCATACCATTCACACGTTGCACCCGTTTGTAATTTTTTTTGTAAAAAAAGGACTTATTCGTAAATAAAAAAGGACCTATCCGTAAATATCTTTCGGCTCAAATCGTAATATATATTCTTTTTCGGGAAGAAGGACCTGTTTGTATTTTTTTTACGGACAAGGACCCGTTTGTAATTTTTTTGTAAAAAAAGGACCTATTCGTAAATAAAAAAGGACCTATCCGTAAATATCTTTCGGCTCGGCTCGCGGCTCGAGCCGGGCCGCGAGCCGAGCCGGCTCCGGCGACACGTGTATGGCCTCCCCATCCAGGCATTCTTCCAAGTATAGTAGGGTTATTATTCCTTCCTACAGCAGAGCCCAGGTGACAAAAGCATGATGCGTATGGCATGAATTATTCCCAAATTCCTTTGCGTGTGTATCACACGCACACGTGTGGAGTGTGTATGAGGGGTGTAAGTGTGTATGCGTCTTTGTGCCTCTAAAAAAACTATTCCCAAACATCCAAAGCGTTGATTGCACCTTGGGAGCTCTAGACCACTCGTGCACGGTATTTTGGCCCCGGATCTCTGCGAACAGAGCTAGAAAAATATTACGCTTACTCCCCTTGGTCACAAATAGTAGTAGTTTTGAACATCGACGTGATCTCTAAAATACAATTTTGGCTACTAATTTTTATTATAATATATTTATAAAAGTCAACAAAATTGTAATATTATGAAAGTACTTTTCGAGACAAATCTAAGCATATAATTTTCATGTATTCAATTTAAATATTTAAAAATATATTGACAATCAAAGTTTCAAAATTTTGACCGCACCTATATTCAAAACGATAACTATTTATAACTGGAGGGAGTAATATTAATTGAATAGTGATTCGTGTCGTCTGTTCCATCCATACCATGTGTGACATGAATAACTTAAAACAGTCCAATGAGTAATGAACCTTAGGACAGCGTGATATAGAAGACTTTTTAAAGTACCTGAAACATAGGCCTGCTTATATGCAGCGAGTCCATTTTCACTAAATTCTCAGCATCATCGAACTCAATAATGGCATTGACTATTACATTTGAAAGAAGTTTGTCATCGCCTGCGTCAAAAAAGAACCCTCGGCCCTTAGCATCCTTCAGGACCTTCAAGCCAAACAGACCCGCTGTTGGACAAAGTCATGCGTGTGCCTGTGCCTGTGCCTGCAAAAAACGCAAGTCATGCGTGTGTATTTGCATACAATCCCAAAGCTTGAAGCCAAATAACTAGAAGAAAAGGAATTGGAATGAGCAGATTCTTAGTGGTTAGGGCAACTACTAAACTTACTTAGCCCTTGTCAGAGCCACATTTGTCCGCTGCAGGTTGGTGAGAAACCCAACTGAACCAGCTCCGTTACTTCTCACTGTAGATATGATTATAACATCTTCCTCCGCGCCTTGGAAACCATCCACTGATTTTACCTTCACAGAAACCGTCACACATCGTAGGATCTCCCAAGTTTTTCCTGGATAGCTCTAACTTGAGCATTGTACGGAGACACAACACCAACAGAGAGCTTGCTTCCTGTAAAAAACCGATTCTGTAATGAACAGAGAGAGAGAGAGAGAGAAATATAACAGTTAGCCAAGATCCAAGTGCCCAAGACGGTTCTACATTGCATGAACATCATACATCACAAAGATATGCAAGAATTATCTAAAAAAATTGTACAACAACGTAAGCATCAAAGCTGCATTAATGCAGATGATATTACCTTCGAACAGCCTCTGCACTATCCACAATACAGCAGCAACTTCTATGGCATCCCTTGATGAGCATTGCCCACAAGATAGTGCTGATGATTTTCGATTTACCTGTCCCGCCCCACTTCCCCAGTGACCTTGGCTAACCCCCCCTCCATTGCAACACCACATAAGCCAAGAACAATTTCGTTCTTCTCCGTAACACCAAACCTTATCCCCAAATGATATACATGCAAATCCCATAAATAGAAATCGAAAGGTACCTCCTTGAATCTGCAACCTTTATTTATTTAATTAGCACCACCAATGGAAAAGGAAAAGATCACATTCTTGGCTAATTCAGAATAACAATTTGGGCAAAGGACAAATTCATTCTCGTTGTACCCATCGTATTATGTTCAGATCCATTCTCGTTAATTGGGTCCTTGCCGGCGGCGTCCTTAAGGACTAGCCGCAGCTGCGATGCCAGACCAAGGCGGCCGTCCAACAACTGCAATAACGAGAAGACCACCCATCTTCTAGATCTGAGCCACGGCCTATACAGTCAGATTCAGTACCGGCCTTGACGCAACATCAACCTCGGCAGTTGGGCTACAATGTCGAGTGCATTACTTTGTCTTTGTCATCTGCGGTGGCAACCGGTCATCATTCCCCAGGGACAGACGGTTAGAAGGAAGACGAATGGTGAGGTTGGAGAAGGTAGGGGCAATTTGGTCCAATACGGACGAAATATGTATACTATTGGTATTTTTGTGAGCAAGTAAGGTTCCCAATGGAATTTTTAGAAGCCACTACTCTCTAATGGTATTTCTCTAAACCGTTCACTCTACAATGGTATGTACCAAAATTTCCCTATTAGTTTTTCGGAAGATAAGTAGCTCTCCTTTACTGGGACACAGTCTGCTACAGCATTCAGCTGCGAATCATTTAGGTTGAACTTCTCTAGGCCAAGGCCATCAATTGATCTATGAGGGAAGCATTGAGATAACTGGAAACATGATGAGCTATCATCTTCCCACTGCCTTCATGGGAAAACGGGCAAATAAATCAATCATTTTGAGTAATGTAATACATAAACAGTACATTGTAATACATAAACATACGGGAATGATCTCATTCCACACGCAGCAAGATATGATCAACGTTATTGACAGATTCAATGTGCTGGAACATTTAGCAAAAGCAACGTAAATGTAGAGAAAAATCCTGCATGGAGAGCCAGCAGGTTGCCCCAGCTTAATGAGACAGCAACAGCACATGCCCATGTACTAAGTCCTACATATAAATGCTGGTTCCAGGGATAATAAGATATCAAAAAGGAACTGGGCTTAATTTGGCATGTAAAAGAATGACCTACCGTTGGCTTGTACTGCCACGCCCGATTGACAATATCAGTACTACTCCTGCTCCCAAGTTCTACAGGATTAGCATTATTTGATCTCAAATGTTAGATTATTATGGGGCTGGCCCATAATTAATTTAATAAAAATTCCAAAAGGCTCATTAAAATACTAGGAGTCATGAAATTGGTTTAGTACTATACGGAAAGTTGGAAGAAGTTTTCCTCAACTTAAATAGTTGAGTTGTGTGTCTCCCAATTAGCAAAGTGAAAAGGGGAAAAGGTGGTGCCACACGCGCGCGCGCCGAGCCGAGCCGTGGCGTGTGCGAGTCGAGCCCATGCGCGGCGCAGGCCAGTCCGGACGTGATGGGCGGGAAGCGGTTCGTTTTTGCCGTTTCAGTGATTAATGTGGCCGGTTTATGACCAGTAACCGCCGTCAATTACTAGTAACGGACGTCTTGATGGAGTCAGTTACCTGTAACGGACGTTTTGATGGCCTCCTCTTAATCGCCGTCAGTTACCTTCATCTCCTATCGCAAGCCTATATAAGGAGGGCAGCGGTTGTGCCTTTCTCCACCTGCTGGCTCTCACCTGAGCTCTCTCGCAATACTCCATTGTTTCCACTTGTAGCCGCTGTCGTCTTTGCATTTCCGCCTTCGTTTTCTTGCGCGCACAAGTAGCGGAGGGAGCAGGCCTCCGGAACCTCGTCCTTCTTAACATCTTGCTCGAGATAGAAGGCCGATAAGGTTTTTGGGAAGCGTACCACGCGACTGCTCAAGTGCGTCGAAACTTCCGGGAAAGGTGTTCCTGGAAGCGCATCTGCACTGCACCAACGTTCGACTGCATCGACCTCTCCACTGCACCAAGGCTTCTCTGCGACAACTTGTGATCCTCTACTCCGACCGTCATGGCGAACGAGAAAGTTTCGCCTGCGCCTGTGCCTATGGTGGCACCGGCTCAAGGGTATATTAACTTATACCGTGTTTTAATCATGTTGATTTCTTGTTCATTAGTCTTTGCGTATGAGATAGATAATTTGTTATCTAGTACCTTTGGCTTTGAATTAGAATTGTGCAATTGGTTAATCA
This sequence comes from Otatea glauca, assembly GCA_036346275.1. Taxonomy (NCBI): domain Eukaryota; kingdom Viridiplantae; phylum Streptophyta; class Magnoliopsida; order Poales; family Poaceae; genus Otatea; species Otatea glauca. The sequence goes on from CM070717.1 coordinate 45,319,936, forward strand.
TGTTTTACCTAATTTTGTGGATTAAAATATTGAGAAAATTCCTAATATTTTCAACAATCCAAAAAACTTTATCCTAGGAATTTTACAACTACTGGTTTCGCTGTCGCACTTAAGCCAACTGTATTTGACAACACAAATTACAAGCGTTGGCGCGCCAAAATAATTCTGTGGTTTACTGCCATGAACGTGTATCACGTTGCGCAAGGCAAGCCACAGCCTGAGGGTGGGCTCTCTCCTGAGCAGGAGAGTGCCTTCGCGGCTGCGGATAACTTGTTTAGAGGCGCCGTGATTAGTGTTCTTGGAGAAAATCTTGTTGATGTGTATATGATTTTGCCAAGTGGTAAAGAAATGTGGGATGCACTTGAGGCAAAATTTGGAGTCTCTGACACGGGTAGTGAACTCTATGTCATGGAGCAGTTTCATGACTACAAGATGGTTGATGACCATTCTGTAGTAGAACAGGCTCATGAGGTTCAAACCTTTGCGAAAGAACTTGAGAATTTTACATGTGCATTGCCCGACAAGTTTGTGACGGGATGCATTATTGCGAAGCTGCCACCTTCTTGGAGGGATTATGCCACTACTCTAAAACACAAGAGATAAGAATTCGGCGTTGCTGGTCTCATTGGGTCTTTAGATGTTGAGGAGAAAGCGAGGGCAAAAGATATACGTGGGAAAGGAAGTTCTAGCGCCAATGTGGTACAAAAGAAAATCTTTCAATTCAATAAGAAGAATAAAAATAAGTCTGAAAAGCCTGAGAATAAGAACAAGGCCGCTCAAACTACTAGCTTCAAGAAGAAGAAGAATAAAGGAAAGGGAAACTGCTTTATTTGTAATGGTACTGATCATTGGGCAAAGGATTGCCCTGATCGTAAAGACAATAAGCAGAAACAGTCCGCCAACGTTGTTATTGGCAATACTGAGAAGGGAATATCCAGGTATGTTTCAATACCAACCGTTCTATCAGTATGTCGTTCACCTGATTGGTGGCTTGACACGGGGGCCAATATACATGTTTGTGTTGACAGATCCTTATTCTCTTCTTACCAGGTCACAGGGGCTACCTCCGTGTTGATGGAGAATGGGTCGCAGGCATTTGTACGTGGAGTCGGCACAGTTGACTTGAAGTTTACTTCAGACAAAGTCGTGCGACTGAGGAACGTGCATCACGTGCACGTGATAAATAAAAACCTTGTCAGCAGGTCTCTATTGTGTAGAGATGGTTTTAAGTTAGTTTTTGAATCCAATAAATGTGTTGTTTCTAAAATTAGAACTTTTATTGGAAAATGCTATGAGAGCAGAGGCTTATTCCGCTTGTCTTTGATGGACATGAATAAAATTGTGAATCATATTTGTAATCATGAGACTGATGTTTGGCATTCACGACTTTGTCATATTAATCTTGGTTGCATAATGCGGTTAGCCAGTATGAATTTAATTCTAAAATTTACCCAAGTCAAAGGTTCTAAGTGTCAAGTGTGTGTGCAATCTAAGCAACCTTGCAAGCCTCACAAAACTTGGCACCGTTAGAACTAGTTCATACCAATTTATGCGAGATGAACGGGGAGTTGACAAAGGGTGGTAAGAGGTATTTCATGACTTTGATTGATGATTCTACTATATATTGCTATGTGTATTTATTAAAGTCAAAAGATGAGGCTTTTCACTATTTTAAGATCTATAAAGCTGAAGCTGAGAACCAACTTGAGAGAAAAATCAAACGGGTTAGGTTAGATCGTGGTGGAGAATACTTTTCTAGTGAGTTTAATTTATTCTGCGAGGAACATGGAATAATTCATGAGAGGATGCCTCCCTATTCGCCCCAATCAAACGGGATTGCCGAAAGAAAGAACCATACTCTAACTTAGATGGTTAACGCCATGTTAGAAACAGCGGGACTTTCCAAGGAATGGTGGGGTGAGGCTATATTGACTGCTTGTCATATCCTAAACAGGGTTCCTACAAAGAATAAAGAAATCACACCATTCGAGGAATGGGAGAGAAAAAGATTAAATTTCTCTTATTTACGTACTTAGGTCTGTTTGGCTAAGGTCAATGTGCCTATCCCAAAGAAGCGTAAACTTGGACCAAAAACCATTGATTGTGTGTTTATTGGTTATGCTTTTCACAGCGTTGGATATAGGTTCTTAATAGTGAAATCTGGAGTACCTGATATGAGTGAAGGTACAATTTTAGAGTCCAATGATGCCACATTCTTTGAGGACTTATTCCCTATGAAAGAAACATTTAGTTCATCTGGTCAAGAATCTATCTTCTCTCCTAAACCTTCCATTCCTATACAGATTGAGCCCACTTTTGAGGAAAATCCAATAGATAAGGACAATGAAGTAACTCGTAAGAGTAAGAGACTAAGGACTGCAAAGTCTTTTGGTGATGACTTCATTGTATATCTAGTGGATGATACTCCAAGAACCATTGAGGAGGCTTATTCATCTCAGGACGTTGATTGTTGGAAGGAAGCGGTCCAGAGTGAGATGGATTCCATCTTGAGCAATGGAACTTGGGAAGTTGTTGATCGTCCATATGGGTGTAAACCTGTAGGATGTAAGTGGGTGTTCAAGAAAAAGCTAAGGCCTGATGGTACGATTGAAAAGTACAAGGCAAGGCTTGTAGCCAAAGGTTATACCCAGAAAGAATGTGAGGACTTATTTGATACTTATTCACCTGTTGCCAGATTGACCACTATTAGAGTACTACTATCATTGGCTGCCTCCTACGGTCTGATCATTCATCAGATGGACGTAAAGACGGCTTTCCTTAATGGAGATTTGGAAGTGGAAATCTATATGGATCAGCCTGATGGATTTGTAGTAAAGGATCATGAAGAAAAAATGTGTAAGTTGTTGAAGTCTTTGTATGGCCTTAAGCAAGCACCTAAGCAGTGGCACGAGAAGTTCGACAGAACTTTAACATCTGTCGGCTTTGTTGTGAATGAAGCTGACAAATGTGTGTATTACCGCTATGGTGGGGGTGAAGGAGTGATTATGTGTCTGTATGTTGATGACATCTCGATCTTTGGGACGAACCTTAATGTGATTAAGGAAGTCAAGGACTTCTTGTCCGAAAACTTTGAAATGAAAGATTTGGGAGTAGCGGATGTCATCTTAAACATTAAATTGTTAAGAGAAGGTGACGGTAGAATTACTCTTGAGCAGTCCCATTATGTGGAAAAGTTGTTGAGTCGCTTTGGCTATAGCAATTGCAAACCTGCTCCAACGCCGTATGATCCAAGTGTGCTATTACGAAAGAACCAACGAATAGCAAAGGATCAATTGAGATATTCCCAAATCATTGGTTCACTAATGTATTTAGCTAGTGCAATGAGGCCTGATATCTCGTTTGCTGTGAGCAAACTAAGTCGGTTTGTTTCAAACCCGGGAGATGATCATTGGCATGCTCTTGAGAGAGTAATGCGCTATCTAAAAGGGACATCAAGTTATGGAATTCACTACACCGGGTACCCTAGGATACTTGAGGGTTATAGTGATTCAAACTGGATATCTGATGCTGATGAAATAAAAGCCACAAGTGGATATGTGTTCATATTGGGTGGTGGAGCTATTTCCTGGAAATCTTGCAAGCAGACCATCTTAACGAGGTCTACAATGGAAGCAGAACTCACAGCATTAGATACCGCCACTGTGGAAGCCGACTGGCTGCGTGAACTTGTGATGGACTTACCGGTGGTTGAGAAATCGGTGCCTGCTATCCTTTTGAACTGTGACAATCAGACGATGATTGTCAAGGTGAACAGTTCTAAGGATAACATGAAGTCATCAAGGCACGTTAAGAGGCGGTTGAAGTCTGTCAAAAAAATGAGAAACTCCGGAGTTATAGCGTTGGACTATGTCTAGACGGCTAAAAACTTGGCAGATCCTTTTACAAAGGGACTATCACAGAATGTGATAGATGAAGCATCGAGGGAGATGGGCTTGAGACCCACATAAAGTCATATCTTAGTGATAACTCATCCTATGTGATCGAAGATCCCGTGAATTAGGATGTTGAGACAAGCTAGTGACTGGCTGAGAGGAGAGTACCTTTTGTACTTAGCCCTCTCCGTTTGAGATGCAATAACTCTCCTATTCTGTATGGCAGGTTGGTTATACCTTAATGTATTCCGAGTGGCTTTGATAAGCAGAGATGTTGTCCTACAGAACATCTTATGAGGAATACACCTATATGAGTTCGACTGCTAGTCACAGTCTATGAGATTGGGTGATCTCTAGAGGCTCATGAAAGACCAAGGAGTATGACATATAAGCTCCAAACCGAGGGGATGCATTTAGCAGCCTAGTATCAGTAAAGGACTTTGGTGAAACTTGTTCGCACAAAACTGTAAATTTAAGGCATAGTCCATTGTTCAGTTGTGGATAAGTGTAATCTCTGTTCTTGGTGGAAGTTCAACTTAACAGTCTCCATCGAAACACTAGTATATCAAAGTACATTGGAACTAAGAGTATTTCAAATGTGCCTTTGAAATTTGGTAGGGATTGTTAGATTATTATGGGGTTGACTCATAATTAATTTAATAGAAATTCCAAAAGGCTCATTAAAATACTAGGAGTCATGAAATTGGTTTAGTACCATACGGGAAGTTGGGAGAAGTTTTCCTCAACTTAAATAGTTGAGTTGTGTGTCTCCCAATTAGCAAAGTGAAAAAGGGGAAAGGTGGTGCCACACGCGTGCGCGCGCGCCGAGCCGAGCCGAGCCGTGACGTGGCGTGGCGTGTGCGAGTGCGAGTCGAGTCGAGTACGTGCGCGGCATAGGCTAGTCCGAACGTGATGTACTTGGCGGGAAGCGGTTCGTTTTTGCCGTTTCAGTGATTAATGTGGCCGGTTTATGACCAGTAACTGCCGTCAGTTACTAGTAACGGACATCTTAATGGAGTCAGTTACTAGTAACGGACGTCTTGATGGAATCAGTTACCTGTAACGGACGTCTTGATGGCCTCCTCTTAATCGCCGTTAGATATCTTCATCTCCTGCCGCAAGCCTATATAAGGAGGGCAGCGGTTGTGCCTTTCTCCACCTGTTGGCTCTCACCTGAGCTCTCCCGCAATACTCCATTGTTTCCACTTGTAGCCGCTGCCGTCTTTGCATTTCCGCCTTCGTTTTCTTGCGCGCACAAGTAGCGGAGGGAGCAGGCCTCTGGAACCTCGTCCTTCTTAACATCTTGCTCGAGATAGAAGGCCGATAAGTTTTTTGGAAAGCGTACCACGCGACTGCTCAAGTGCGTCGGAACTTTCGGGAAAGGTGTTCTTGGTAGCGCATCTGCACTGCACCAACGTTCGACTGCATCGACCTCTCCACTGCACAAAGGCTTCTCTGCGACAACTTGTGATCCTCTACTCCGACCGTCATGGCGAATGAGAAAGTTCCGTCTGCGCCTGTGCCTATGGTGGCACCGACTCAAGGGTATATTAACTTATACCGTGTTTTAATCATGTTGATTTCTTGCTCATTAGTCTTTGCGTATGAGATAGATAATTTGTTATCTAGTATCTTTGGCTTTGAACTAGAATTGTGCAATTGGTTAATCATGTTTTACCTAATTTTGTGGATTAAAATATTGAGAAAATTCCTAATATTTCCAACATCAAATGAAGGCACTTCCATATACGATTGTATGTCCTCATATTCATAAGAAACGCAAAAAAACAATGGCCCTTTAGGTATTTTTGCTTCAGGATTTACTTCAACAGGAATAGCGATGACAATTGAACAATGCAGCAACTAGGAGGGAAATCTTCATCTTCTCCACATTTTAGAACTGAACCTAAAACATATGATGCCTTATTTCGTGTCAAATTAGAGACATGCTTTGGCTTTTGCGAGGACACAACTATTATATCCCCCTCTGTGGGATCATAAATCTCCCTCGGCTTCCCATCCTTTGATGGCTCGGAAACCTCGAAAGTAAATATTGACTTATCATCATCAAGCTTCTCCATTCGGATTACTTCTATAAAGTTGGCCTGAGCATAACCGTCCAATGATGAAAAGACATCGAAGTGTACTTCTTCAATCAGAGGGTAGGTAAATGAATCCAAGTAACTCTCTAATGACACGAAGGTATCGGGTAACCTCTTGACCTGCAATGAATATCCGGATAACTTGTTAGTTCTCACTTGAAGAAAAATTTAAGCACAGGCAATGACCAGTGTGAAACGTACAATGCAATAGACTATTGAGGTACAAAGATAGATGATACAACCCATTGGATATACGAACATAATTTAGATGACAAATCATAATTCACCACTGGACTAATACCAGAACAAAATCCCCCCGATCCAATTAAATGAACAAACATATTAAGCGATCAAAGAACCTATTCCCCTCCAATATATGCTGTACCTAAGTTATTGTACTCCCATGGGTGGTTTCTTCAGGCACCTACGGAGATGTTTACCCAAAAAAAATGTGATTCGGTTCAAAGCTGTTCTTATTCTGGGCGAGAGCCGAGAGAGAAATTCTGCTTGGCAAAACAACGAGCACCTAGCAAGCAAGCTCCAGTCACCACCCACACGAGCTTACTGCTAGCTACTAGCAAACGAGGGCAAAATGAGGGGGTGTATGGAAGTCAAGATGACTCGGTCGTCACCTGCCGCTTGAGGAGGTCCTGTTGAAGATATCTTCGATGGACCAAAGAGAATATTTTGCTCTCTAGGTAGCCAAGAGCAAACCTGTTGAGCTTTCCGTCGTTAATCTTCGTAGCGATGACTTTTCTAAATTTAGTTTTTTTTTCTAAGATGAATTGTAATTCCAGCCTCCTACACCGGCCTTCTGTGCTCCCCGACCATAAGAGCCGGTCTCCTGCGCTCGTCGGCTACGTCAGGGTGCCTCCCACGCTCAGTTGCCGCATCAGGCCGGCTCCTCATGCTCGTTGGCCGGTGCCCACCGTGTGCCGGGTTTGCCCGCTTCCGGGGTGCGGCAAACCGGCTCTCACAGTAGGCGAGCATAGGAGCACGGTGGAGAAAGTTATATTTGCAATTCATCTCGAAAGAGTGATAAATTTGGCAAATAAGCTAAAAAAGGTCGTCACTTCTCTTTCTTCACGGCAGCCCAGTTGCTCGCCGTAGCCTCCATTTTGTCCACAGCGCTTTGGAAATCGTCCTCGCTGTTGCTCGTGGTGCTCTGCTCCTCCTCAAACTGTACGTATGGGCTTACTAGGACTAGGAGACGAAATAACTTAGGACATGTTTGAGGGAGTTTTAGTTTTTTTAAAAAAACTATTTTTTGATTTTTAGATTAAAAAGTAACTGTAGCTTTTTATGAGAAGATATTTGGTAAATAGTTAATTTTTCTCATCAATGAGCCTTTTTGTTTTTGCTAGTTATATGTGGCTTCTAACTTATACCTAAAACTACTTAAAAGCTGACCTGTTTGAGAAGCTGAATGGTTTTACGGCAGCTGAGAGTGACTTTAAACCCCAAGGAGGGCTTTAATCACATACGCATTTAGTGCTACAGCTAAAACTGCCTCTGCCTGCACCATGACCATAGCCATAGGGGTATAATTCTAGTACATGACGCTGTTGGAATTCCCGAGTTGAAGTAAATGTGTTTAGGTTGATCTTGGCCGTTGGAAGGACGGAACGGTATCGAGATCTATACATACTGCTAGCTTCGTGTCCACAGAGATTGATGAGGGAAGAGCGAGATGCAGTGTGATTGTGTGAATTGTTTCACTTCCCCATGAGCGCATGCATTGCGCCCCTGTAATTAATAAAGTAGATTAAAACTAAGCGCAAGATCTCCCAGGAAGGCACACGATCCTGAGCCGTTTGACCGGACACTGCATATTAACGCCATACACGCTGCATCCATACCGTGGAGTACCACCAAAGAGAGATGAGACCATGAGATGCTTTTTCAGTTAGGGGGAAACCAGAAAAGATAATTTTCAAGACAACGGAGACCATGCTAAAGATATAATTTTTAAGCATTGCATTATCAAATGCATTCAGATCTTTAAAATTGGATGCTGTGACTACTGTACTGTGGCGAGCTCTCTTCAGAAAAAAGCTTTGCCGAGCGAGCTGTTTCCACATGCACATATGCGCAACACAACCTGGTTGTAGCAGAGACGACCATCACCTCCTCTGTCGGAAGCTGCCGATACATCATCTATTTCGTCAAGCAAAATAAAAGCATGAAATCGCAAGCTATTAATACAGTGTCATCTTCGGAGATCAGGAGGCACCAGAACATAGCAGCGTGATGCATTGTGAAGACAGGGGTAGTGGGGTTCCAGCCACAGAGCACAGCAGACACTTCGAAGTTCAAACCTTAGAAACCACACTATTCGCAGCAGCATCTCTTCAAAACACATTTTGGCTACGCTTTGGATAACCGAACTGAACAGTATCCCCAAACTAAGGCTTATCCTGGTTCTCAAGACAAAATTGTAAGGATCGTGCAAGCCAGAGTAGAATCTTACGTGCCATTTCCCACAATACAGGATGGTTTGCCCTCCGAACTTGTGTAGGATGAAATCACTCTGCTGCCCATTTTGCAAGTGTAGGCTTTCAGAAATAGATCACATAGCAAGTCACCTTAGCCAAAGAGTGAAGAATATTCAGTGGAGTTTAAGATCACTTAAATAGAAAGTGATATCCTCAATACCCTCTTCTGTATCTATTGGAGCGTGCAAATCTGAACCGGCAATGATATCACTTGATTGACTCCCAACATCAGTTGAAACACATTTCACAGAAGGACGTTCATCTTTCATCTCACTTCGGGATGGTACCTGAACCTGAATAGACACCAAAATTACGAGTTATGACAAAGTTCAATCAACAGTTTTCAGAATTTTCCGGTATATGTTTATTCATTTATTTTACACACTTTGTTTATGAGAACTATCACAGCCACCACCAAAATAGTACTCCCTCCGGTCACAATAGTTGTCATTTGGACATCGGCACGGTCTCCAAAATATATCTTTGACCACTAATATCTATTATAATATATTTATAAAATCCAATAAAATTATAATATTATGAAAGTACTTTTCAAGATAAATCTACATATATGATTTTCATGTATCTAATTTAAATATTAAAAGAGATATTGATAGTCAAAGTTTTAAAAGTTTGACTATACCTATGTCCAAAACAACTATTTGTGAGCGGAGGGATTAATACTAGTATTCTTTACAAATGATCCTTAAATATCGAGACCCTCACCCAGGCATAGAATACCCCAAGGGTCTTATGTGTATATTGTACTAGTTCCATGATCAATGGCTAACACACACATTCAATATTGTCATCACATCCATATTCAACATGACATAGATACAAAAGCATAAGTCATATTTATGTAAAAGGTTTATTGTTCTTACAATAAAGGAGCAATTGGCCGAATAAAACGCAGTGGAAACGTAGTGAAATAAACATCAAAGTCCAACAGTATGCCTCAACCCAAAAATATCCACAAGTAACCGACTAGATTAAGCCTAGAAAAGTCCGTTGTCATATTCTCCGAAATCTACGATAAAATATGAATCGTTGGGGGGCCTCGACTTCTTCACCCTCTAAATATCAACAAGCAAAGGTGAACACATTTATAGTCGGCAAGACTTGTAATGTATCACAATTATAAGTATATGCATGCCTATGTCAAAGGAAATGGCTATCCTACCATGCTTTTTTTTCATAAAGTGAGATTTAGTCACCAATAACATTAATAGATTGCAAATGGAATTTTGTAAAGAGCAGTTAACAAATATGTAAATAGCAAGTATATATAGCGTAAATAAGAGTAACTCACAATCTTCCATGATTGTGATCAATGATCCATTACCTCTGTAATTAGCATAACATTGGAAACATGGCCACCCACTATTGTCCAATTCAAACTTTTTGATTAAAATTCAAAAACTAACTAGTGTCAATGTACTAGAGCCGCTCATGACTGCAAGCACGGCTTTTTGAAAAGATTTATACTCTGCAGAGACGTACAGCTTTACCCACAAGTTATGACCGACTCTTGTTGCCAAGCTATTACCACACTTCCTTTGGTGTGCGGCAGAGATCATAATAAAATTGTTACATTATCCAGACCTAACTTTGCATCAGTAAAATTCACACACACAATAACCATGATAGCCTATCTTTGTCATAACCATTTTCCCCTATAGCAAAGCATACATTGTTGTATTGGCAAACATTATTCTCAATACCTCAGTGAGGACACCCCTGTGAACAAACCTGCCTGGAATGCTCGTATTACTCCGGCCTTCCAATATGTAAAGCTAGTCCTATATAACCTAGTAGATTAGAACCATCCCATAAATAATACTTGTGATTGTATGGATATCTTGAATTTTACAACACTACGTTCAGTCCTTAATTGACTTGTACAAGAACTCCCCCTACACTACATGCAAGTCCATCCCTCGCACTTCAGGCTATAACAATAACTCGCCCACGTCAAACTTTAGTTTTCAATTTTGATTTTATACTAAAATATCAGAGGTAACACATCTGATCCATTATGTCAAAATTTCCATTTCCAAACAAATATTTCACCCGTCCATTTGTTATTCCCAAATCTAAAGCATGGATAAACATGAGTATGTATAATCAAATATACCCAAGGTTGATATTAGTTATTGCCTAACCCCTAACTTGTGGCTGGCTTTCAATGCTGAAGTTTACGTATTTATCAAGGAAGTTCCATTCAACAATTAGGATTATTCGTAAATTATCTACCAATACCCACAATATAGCTATTTTACAGAAAGTACATGTATGCATATATAAATTTGTGAAACAACATAAATTAAGTGAAATAATAAGATCAATATGATCAAAGGATGTGCTTGCCTTCCTTGTTGAATTCTGAGGTTTGTTCTGGTTCAACGAGGAAGGTTTCTAGGACATCGATGTCTACAGTGAGAATATCGTAAATCAATAATAGGATCCAAATGAATACAAACAGAAATCAAATTCAAATATTTTTGTAGATTCAGAAAGAGCATGATTTCGTAAAAATTTAGATACTGGTTTCATTCAATTTGATGTTTGTATGCAAAAGTTATGAGCAGCGTAAAACAGGGCAATGGTGAAGTCGGTGCTACAGGCCATGCCGAGCAAAAATGAGCAGCGCAGAGGGGTCAGTGGCTCACCACGACTACCTGGACATGGTCGGGGCAACGAAGAAGGCTCAGAGTGGCTAGACAACAGTGAACAGTGACGCGGCGAGGAGTTTCACGGTGATAGCCAAGTCTAGAGGGAGCTAGTGAAAAAGAAGGGTACCATTAGCTTCGCCACATCACGAAGAAGCTAAAATGGACCATGATCAAAGCTGGGATTCACGAGAGAGGGAGAGAGAGCTCAGCAACAGTAGCAGTCAAAGATGAAGACGACGATGTGGTTCCAAAGCTACACTGCATAATAAGCTACACTATCTTAGGGCTTTTGAAGAGGAAGGAAAATGGCACAAGACGATGTAGATATCGAGGCCAAAGCTTACCAGGAAGGGACTTTGCTTCGGCAAAGCACGACAACGTATGCGCACCGACACTTAGAGCGACGAAGGTGTTCCGGGTGGCCCGGTGAGGGAGAAGTGCTACAAATGGGCAAAATGAGTTCGGTGTTGTATGAAGAAGCCGAAGGGCAAGGTTAGAGGGCTTAAATAGGCGTGAGGAAGCGATTCCCTTCGTTGTCTTCCTCTTGGCCACGTGTAAGATGCCCAGTTTTCATGCGCATGATGGTGTCTGGCAAGCGGTGTAGCGGTGGCATTGAGTAGGGAGCTCGAGGCGATGCGACAGGGCGTTGGCAGGCGGGCAAAGTGATAAGGCAACACACTGGAGACAAGATTTCACAGTGTAGCCATGGTAGGGCTCGTGGAGGAAGAAGACTACAGGTGAGACCGAGCTATTAGCGACGGGGAGAGGGAAGTTGTATTGGCGAGATGACGCCTTTGCTCGGGAAAAACGGCAAGTGAAAATGGCTTGGAGAGATGACGGCTGCTGATAGGTGGGGTCGGAGTGTCAGTGAGAGAAGGAGTTGACGCGCAAGCCCAGGCAATCAGTGAGACAAAGGAGAGGGATTTAAAATTTGGTTTTTGGACTAGAGATTTTGCCCGAATTGTTAGGCATAGCTGTGGTGCTCCAAAATTTATGCAAAATTTTGTGAATGGACTTGACGTGTTACTGGTAGTTGTATAAATTTTTCAGAAGTTTTAGGTTCTATATTTTCCCCAAAAATTCCTTTATAGCAGCTGTTTTTAATGTAAGATGCACTATTTGATTTTGCAAAAATAGCAACCTAGCTCCAAAATTCATAAACAATTTTGGAGAGGCACTTTAGATTATTTAGGACCCAAATAAAATATGTTCAGACCTTGCAAAGTTTTGAACAAATTATAAAAATTCAAAAGCAGCAACTAGAAATTGGAAAAGGCATTTTCTTAAATGCAGAAAATTCTAGAAAAGCCAGAAAATTATGAAAATTCATAATAAGTGCAAGGAAATAATTTGGCAACTTAATACTTTAATTTGGGGTACAATTTGGGATGTTACATTGACGCAAAACACTAAGTTACTCCTACCATATTATTGGCTCTTAACAATAGTAGCTGTTGGATAGTTGGATATATTAACATTAGTTCAGCCATTTTGTCACAATTTATGTTCTCCTGTTGCTGTTCTTTCAAGTTTGAGCTGCATGAAAAATGTATTCTCAACTAGTGAAATAGCTTACATTTGAAATGTTGAATCATCATGATTCCATAAGACGCTATATAGATTGAAATGGAAGTCACAAAACGTCCAGTGCAGATAACAGATGTAACTTTTCTACCCGTTTCATCGGTTTTAGGGCCATTTTACACAAGAAAAGTCTTCAAATTGTTCCTAACAATCAACTATTTAACATCATATGTTTCATATTTCAAGAAATAAGCAGCACATTAATGTATATATTAAGCAAATGAAAATGATGCATCGATCAGCAGGATGAAACATGAGAAATGATTAAACTAATTCCAGATAAGTCGAGGCAATAGTGAAAAGGGTCCTGCGAGTCCATACCCAAACCCCACTATTTCTGACTTTGAAAGGTGTATTCCCTTTATCTTTAACTTTGCTGAGCTCTTTAACTTTGCTGAGCCCACTCCTGTGCTTAGCAATCACTCGAGAAATAGCCTTATCACTATTTGCGTTGAAGAAACACCGACGATCCTTTGCATTGTGAACTAGATCTGCCCAAATAGAACCACTGCTGGATAAGGTTGTTGCATTTCCCAGTATCCAAAGGCAATACCTGTAATTAAAACAAGATGAGTTAACTACTGACGGGATAAAAGAAAATTAGAAGGAGCATAGATCTTAAAAGGAACTCAATGTCAATAAGTAACAGAAAATACCTCGCTCGCGTCAAAGACACATTTGTACGTTGTCGATTTGAAAGAAAACCTACCACCCCATCTGAGTTGGACCTCACAGTTGACAAAATGATTATATCTTCCTCACCGCCTTGAAATCCATCAACAGAATTAATTTTCACTACTAACGGGTCGAACTTCATTTTCCCCAGTTTTTCATTCATTGCTAGAACTTGAGCAGTGTATGGACATATGACACCAACTGAAACCTTCTCTTTGATTTTAGAACAAGCTGCACAGAAGGAGAAATATTTAGAGGAAGCATGCGCAGCAATATCCATGTTCTGATATAAAGAACAAAAGAATAGAAGCTCCAATTTGAATATATGTAGTTTCGAAATTTAGAATAAAGCCAAGGTACACAGGGTGTCACACAGTCACTAATTCTTTTTTCAATTCTTATGGAAAATGGAAGGGCCATTTCTCCTAAATTTCAGAAACAAAACATTCTTCTTGCTGCATGCTAAGCAACATCCAATTATGAGTCAGTCAACCTACAGCTAGTCAACTATAGATGCAACCTTGAAAACAAGAATACAACTAGCTTAAATAATCATACCATTAAATTAATTTGACCCTATTACAATCTGCATTCCTCATTTCAGTCGCATTTTTCTAAAGTAGTGCTTAAAACTTATTATTGCCTTCTTGTTCGCTGAAAAGCTAGCCAAAATTCAGCTGAAAACTACCAAGAAATTATTGAAAAGCTAAATCCACTGTTCCAGTGACACCACAAGCAAGATAAGAGAAATAAAAAAGAAATTTTGAAATGCCATGCATTACTAAATAGTGTTTCTGCAGAACACATGCCTCTTTGGAGAATTCGCAATATTTCCTGGACAACAGCAACTTCAACCACATTCTTTCTGCTATGACCAATTTCATCGAGATCCTCCCTACCATCTTCAATATTGAAGAAGGAGTAAGAACCAAACATAGAACCTGGTAGATATTTCCTCTGGTGTTCTTTCTGCATGACATTAGGAGCATCTAAGAGTTTCCTGTCATAAAAGCTGATGTTCGGAAAAATACTAATGGATGGATGCATTCTGTATTGCATATTAAGCAGATGCTTTTCGTGTCCCAGTGAACTCAACCTCTCAAAGAGGCTTCTCCCGAATAATGCATCCTCGCAAACCTACGGAAATCACAAAAATGAGATGACATAATATAAATCTAACCAAACAAATGGGGAGTTTGCTAGATTAATAGATCGAATATAAGAATATATCAATATAGATTTCATCAGGAACTAACCTTACATTTGACTATTGCAGGCAGTTGGCATTCATCACCAATGAGAATAGCATGCTTTAATGCAGGCAAACGCAAAGGGACCAATGTTTCACATTCTTTCAACTGAGCAGCCTCATCAACAACAAGCAACTCTAGTTTTTTATTACTTATTACTTTAGAAGAGCTAGAAACAGTGCAGAAAATCATGGTGGCACTTTTCATACAGAATTCTCGAATGTCACGTTTGGCGGATGTCATAGGAAGTTTCAAGCAACTTAACAGCATCTTTAGTAGCTCAAGGCATTTAATTCTAGTTTTGGCAAGAGTGATCACTGCTTCAGAAAATGTTGCCATACTGGATATTCTGGAATCAGATTGGTCACCTTTATACATGAAAACTTCCTTTATTTCATCCCCAATATTTTCCCTCTGGAACATGTTGTTGAAATCTTCAAGCAATTTGAGGAGTGAAATGATATTGTTGTAATTCACTTCCAAAATACGAGATTTCGGAACATGAAATAGTAAGTCTTTGAAACACCTTCGAAGCTCAGGATAAATAGCTTTAAATCTTTTTCTAGTGTAAGACAAAAAGGAAAGTTTATCATTTTCCTTTTTGTCTTTATCATTTTCCTTTTTGTCTTTATCAGTTTCCTTTTTGTCTTTATCATTTTCCTTTTTGTCTTCCAGATATTGGAGGTATTGGGAGTAACCATTCTTAAAAAAATCAGACAGGGAAGATAGGCTATGTCTCCATCCAGTCAATGGCGCAAAGCAGCCAAGAAGTTTCCTTACACGATCATGTAAATAAATCTCTTTGAGATCACCATCAACACACATGCGCTGTTTATTGCCAAACAACAGAACATCTCCTAAGCAGCTTGTATCCAAAGAACGCTCTTTGATCAACCTCAAGAAACGTGAAGCAACTTGTTTAACAGCAAGGTTTGTCGGTGCACATGTAAGTATACCATGTTTTATTTCTCTCATTAACCATAAGAACACACTGATTGTCTTTGTCTTTCCTGTGCCAGGTGGTCCCCAGATAAGGCTAAAACTGCTGCTGCCGCAAAGCATTGCCGAAATACAATTCAAGACGGCATCATTCTGAGAATTGTTAAGATCCATTGTAGACAATTTACTCCATATTTCCATGCTGTCAATTGAATTAATACCCTTCGTGTGTTTCTGAAGGCTATCTGGAACCTGGAAATGTCACAAAATGGAATCAATCAAATTACCTGTTTCTTTACAACAGCCTAAAAGCTTTCAATAATCAGTTTGGTTATGATGTGAATATTGCTGGATCATTTCTTTTGCAATACCCTGGATCCATTTTTTCTTTGCAGTGAAACATTCTTTAAGAAAAAGATATCGTCGGTGGTAATTTCAAAATTAGTTTCTCTCTTCTTTGATCTATGTCCTTTCATGTTTATTATCTGACAAACAAGCAAGCCTAATAACCTCTTCAGATCAGTAACTTTCACAGTGTACATTCTACATAGTACATACCAGCGGATAATGTACCATCTTCTGCATGAGGCTTTGGTTTCTTTCAACTGCTGCCTCATAGTCAAGGCAACGCCATACACGGATGTAGGTTATAATATTGAGCAAATAAGCAGCAAAAGGTTTGCTCCTTTTCCCATGTTGACAGTTCTCATCTGCAAAATCAATTTTGCCTGATGCTATGATCTCATACTGAGCTGGAGGTGAGTCATCATCTTCATCCCCTCCATTCGTAATGAAGGCAATACGGTACGGCCTCCCATTGTGAGTAATATCAGAAATATGCTCCAACTTCACATCAGACAGGATAATGATATCACCAATACTTCGAGCATAACTTTCAGGTTGATTACAAGACTTAGCATTCTGAGAATCAGCTTCAAAAGCAATGTCATAATTTGCGATGTTCGTCTTTTGCTTGATCCATGATATTTTGACAAACGGCATGGTCGAGATGGCTTCCAAGCTGGACGACATCTCAGCCCGCAGCTCCTCCAATAATGGAGATGTGTACGACTCCAAGTAGCTCTTGAGATCACTGAACGTGGAAGGTATCCTTTTCACCTGCACCTCAAGCCTCACAGTGAGAATTGGAACCACAAAATTAAAATACGTTCTTCCAAAACATAAAGACCCAAATTGGTCAGAAATTTTCCCTACTTTTAATTTTTGCATTTAGTGTCATATTAGCATTAAAAGATGAAATATCTCCAAGTCCAAAACAACTTAAATTGGAGTATTTGGCGAACGATCAACGTGGCTAAGATTCGACAATCAACGTTTCAAGACCATAGGAAGGGTCCTACTCCGTAGTAGTAGTAGTACAGGAAAAAAATACATTGTAAAGTAGATTGGAGTAAGCTTATGGTAGTATATAACACAATAAACACGCAAAGAACTGATCAAGAAAAAATATTGGAGTGGTACTACCAACCTTGTCCTTGTAGAGATTCGCGTTCATGACATCCTTGAGACTCCAAGATAGTATCAAATCCACGAGGTTCGGCCATTCCTCATCCGCGTCCTTCCTCTGCGCACCGCCACCTCGCCTGTTCATGGCTCCGATGCCCGGCGCCCCGGAATCTAGCTTGCTCGTGCCAATCGCGCAAGAAGACGGCGGCGACAAATCAACGAACCGGCCTGCCTAGTAGCGTTGATGAGTCAAAAGAGGATGGCCAGGGAAAAGCAGCGATAAAAGAGGAGAAAATGCGACGAAAAGCGAAAGCGAGAGACCTTCTTCGGAGGCTTCGCCGGATACCTCTGCCCTCGCGATGACCATCACCAACTTTGCCGAAGCGGTTTTGGAATTTGGAGCGAGGGCACGTTTGGTTCGCACACCAAGAGTGCAGTATTTAACTGTAGTTATTTTTTTCCCAAACTTAAAACCGAGGTCAAGTTTGGTTCATATACCAATATTTTACTATAGTTTTTGTGCTAAACTTATCAAAGGCTGATTCATCAAAATTAAAGCCACATTTTGACTAGTAAAAGAAATTTTATCACATTTTTTTTAAATTACTAATACGTGAAATCTGAATGGTAGAAAAAATCTTGTCACATATGTGGCCATGAATCAAAAGGATGCCTAACTCTATTAAGCTTGTCTAACTTAATGTGTAGCAAAATTTAGCTATGAACCAAATAGCCTCTAGCCGCTGTGCAACATTGCAAGGCATATATTCAAACGAAAATTTATAGGAACTAATCGTACAAAAAAAGGAATACTCCTCCGTAAAACAATATAAAGTGCAGGATTATACACTATCTATACGCAGAATTATACTCTCGGGATGGCTACAGGGACATCTTGAGGATGGCTGATAATTTTTCTTCTTTTAATCCACGACTGAGATATGCTCATTAGCACCCATCTTTACCAGTGAAATATGATCCAAGATCTTGGTAGTAGTACGCATGCAAGGTAGTGACTCACGAACGAAGAAAGCAAGGTATGCAATTCTACACATCCTTCTCTGGCTTCCGCTTTGTATATGTATTATATATGTTTTTCATTAGCATGAATCGGTACAAATAATTGAACATATTTTTTGATAGGGCAAGACAAAAAAAAAACCAAATTGATTGCCTGTTGCCTGCTGCCTGCTGTATTGCTGCATCTTGAAATTCGGTTTACCGAAAAACCAAATAAATCGACTGAATTTTTTTGTTTATTCGGTTTGGTTTTTTAGTTTGTTCGATTTGATTTTCAATTTCCAAAAATCGAAAAAAATTTAAACCGAATAAACCAAACCAAAAAACCGAATGCTCACCCCTAGATGGTAGTAAGATCGATGGGTTGACAATAGGCAACAATGGTGGTGGTAGGGTGACGGTTTCTAAAATGACAGCATACCTACTTTACCTAAAGGATTCTAGAACTTATATGAAATATCCAAATATCAGAAAACATATAGACAATTTAGTGGCAATAGATGAGGAGTTGAGATTGCCAAGATAAATGACAATATCAATGATAAGAGTTGGTTGTGAAAATGGCAAAGAGTGTTGTATGCTATGTGGATGGAGGTCGGGACCTAGGTGGGTGGGTCAGGAGTGGTGGTGGCTAGGGTAGAGGAAAAGATCTCGCAAATATCGAGGTAATATAGTGTAAAAAATGTGTTTAATTTGAGAAAAAAATTATCTTAGACACGCTATAACATTAAAATATAAAGTACCAAAATATAGGAATTACCCATTAATTATTATGTA
This sequence comes from Otatea glauca, assembly GCA_036346275.1. Taxonomy (NCBI): domain Eukaryota; kingdom Viridiplantae; phylum Streptophyta; class Magnoliopsida; order Poales; family Poaceae; genus Otatea; species Otatea glauca. The sequence goes on from CM070717.1 coordinate 45,338,813, forward strand.
ATAAAAGCTTATGGCGTCTGATTTACCGTTGCTAAGAGAGAGAAAAAGCTGACTCTTAAATTCATGGACATTATTTTTAAGGCTTGGATTTGACAGTTTTCTTAGATATATAATAAATTTGAAATAATTATAACAAAAAAAATCAGACCCTTAATTTGGTGGAGCATGATTTTAAAGGTATATATTTGATAGTTGGCTTGGAGAAATATTATTTGAAAAAAAAAAGAGAAGAGATAAATAGCACTAATTGTAATTCAAAGGTTGAGGGTACGCAAATTTGCTAGAGGGGCTCACTTAAAACTCTCTCTTTCATATAGAGGAGAGAGATCTCAAAATAAATTGAGCTAATTAAATATGAAATCAGATATCGTAAATGCAATTTGTTTGTGAAATAGGAACTCTAAACGTTCAGAATCTGCAAAAGAAAATTTTATATGGTATATGCATGGACTAATCAGCTAGTTAGTAAAAAAACACTGAGATATATGAACTAAAATTCTCGAAAGAATTATAAGCAGGACAAACATATAGACTTCCAAGTTTCTGGACGACCAAAGTCTCCGGAGTTAAATTGATCTTTAAAAAAACTGCTAGTGTCTTAGTCGTTAAGTTATCATAATCTAAAAATCCAAAAGTAGCTAAGTAAAAGATCCATTATTAGTACACAAAAAGATGGCCCGACTCAAAAGAGTATAAAAAAAGATGGCTAGTGGATCCCATGTGGAATCTTTTTGTTTCTTCCTTTTAGCATTTTCTTAGGAAGAAAGGTAATCGTCAAGAGGTGATGCACCGAAATGACCGAATCATCAATCAAGCTTAAGTAGATAAATTAGATCTACAATATCGCAACCATAAAGATTCAGGATTCAAGACTACTACCTCCCACTTCCGCGTTGAGTTTTTGGCCATGTTAGTTCATTTCAACATGCAAGGCTCAAATATATCGGTAAAATGATGAGATTTTAGTATTAACATGTCAACAGAATACTTCCTATTTCCCAACCAAGAAGTATTTAATTAAGCAGGACTTGACCAATACATTTGAAGTCAACACCCAAAATGTATCACATCAATCCGAATGATATATCACTAAGCTAGTTGCAGTGAACCTAGTGCACCACAGATATCAGCTTCATTTCTGGCTTCAAATCTGCACCTCGCTAGGTACATGTCAAAAGCTGAAGCAAATTCAGTTTCATTCCATTCCTTGTCGTGTCTGATCAGGCGAGTGCCGCGCTTAGGAGTTAGGAACACTCGTGCTGCCATCGTCCCTGCAGAAGTAGCAGTGTAGCACCGACGATCAGAACCGCTGCTACGTAACGTACGTCGTCGCGTTGCCCAGAATCCAAAGGCAATGCCTGCAATCGAGTTAAGGCAGCAGGCATCATCAACGCGATGATAAATTCAGTTGTTCCAGGTTTTTCTTTTCATCTGAAATTCGTACCTTGCCCCTTGCCAAGGCGACATTGGCGCGTCGATTCGACATGAAACTGATCGATCCTATCCTGTTGGACCTGACAGTTGGTAGGATGATGATAGTATATAGGTAGGGGTGAAAACGGATCGGATACGGACGGATAATAGCTCTACCATATTTGTTTTTGTTGTAAAACGTAGTCGTCCGTCCATGATCAATCAACAGCACATCAATAGCATCACACGAACAAGAAGGGAGCATACAGAATATAGGGTGGAACTCTCTCACCCTTTTTTAGATTGATCTCTTTACATGGGAGTAGCCTAATATATATAGTGGAGAGCATTAGAGAGGAGTTCGGATTCGCCCACAAATAAGAGATAGATAGTAACCGAATCGGTTACGGAAATCTTATCTCATAACACTCCCCTTTGGGCGAATACCACGTAATGCACATGTCTCGTTAAAAACTCCACTCAAAAACCCAGTGGGAAAAAGGAGATGGAGAAAAGAGTACATTGCACTCGTACTTTATGTAGCACTAGTTGCCTCGTTAAAAACCTTTATGTGAGAAACTTCAGGAAAACTCACTAAGAGAAAAGAGTACAACTTATAATCTTCTAGATTTAAATTAGGATCTTCAGGATCACCATAAGGGTTATGATTCAAGGGTTCACTCCCCCTGAACTTTGCATATCTCTAAGTCTTCTCATCCCAATGCCTTTAACACATCTTTGAAATGTGGATTTAGACAGAATTTAGTGAATAAATCTGCAAGATTTTCACATGACTTAGTTTGCAAGATTTTTTTTTATCTCATCGTTCTTCTGGAGTTCGTGAGGATAGAATAACTTAGGAGCAATATGCTTCGTGATATTACTCTTTACATAACCCAATTGCATTTGTGCAACACAAGCAGTATTATCTTCATAGATAATAGTAGGGGTATCGACGGTTTTAAGGCCACATGACTTCTGGATGCGGTTAATCACACGTCGTAGCCAAACACATTCTTGTGAGGCTTTATCCAAAGCTATGATCTCTGAGTGGTTGGTAGAAGTCGCCACCAAAGTCTGTTTACAAGACCGCCACGAAATGGCTGCACCACCGCAGAGAAACACAAAACCAGTCTATAATTTGGCACTGCGGGGATCAGACAAGTAGCCAGCATCCGTGTATCCCACCATGGTTAAGTCTTGGTTCTTCTGGAAAAATAATCCAAGATCTTGAGTACCTTGGAGGTATCTGAGTAAAGTCTTAACACCAGCCCAATGTCTTCTGGTTGGGGCTACACTGTGTCTTGCTAGCAAATTTACAGCGAATGCAATATCAGGTCTTGTGCAATTCGCGAGATACATAAGCGCTCCAATGGCACTCAGGTATGGAACTTCAGGTCCTAAGACTTCCTCATTTTCCATCCTTGGTCTTAAAGGGTCTTTATCCACTTCAAGGGATCTCACGACCATGGGGGTTTCAAAGGATGCGATTTATTCATATTAAACTTTTCCAATACCTTCTGAGTATAGGAAGACTGGTGTACAAGAATTCCTTCTGGGAAATGCTCTAGCTGCAGGCCTAAGCAAAATTTAGTTTTACCCAAATCTTTCATCTCAAAACTCCGTCATGAGGTAAGCACTTGCCTCCTCTGTCTGCTCTGTGGTTCCGATGATATTTAGATCATCGACATATAACTGAGATGATACAAATCCATTCTGAAATTTCTTTATGAACACACAGGGGCAATATTCCTTCTTCAGGAGGAACTCACTAAGTGGTTATACCACATTCTCCCCGACTGTTTTAATCTGTATAGCGATCTCTTCAGTTTGATGCTATACATGTTGCGATTATTAGGATCCGGAACTTTGACTCCTTCAGGGACTCTCATATAAATATCCGTATCCATTGACCCATATAAATATGCAGTCACTACATCCATCAACTGCATTGATAAGTTTAAGCTTGTTGCCATTAATATTAATTTTCGGAACGTTATTCCACTCTTTACAGGAGAATATATTTCATCGTAATCGATGTCGGGTCTCTGCGTGAACCCTTGTGCTACAAGCCTCGCTTTATATCTCACCACATGGGTATTTCGTTTCTCTTCTGGATGAAAAACCATCTGATCCTACAGGGATTACTTTAGGAGATGTTTGGTCAACGGAACCAAAGCTTTCCTTTTAATAAGCGAGCGCTGCCTCAATTGCTTCTTTTGTTTGACCCTATCTGAGCGCTTCTAGCACTCTGTCATGGACTTTGGTTCTGGATCCAGCTTTAGCAATTTCAGAGGCAATTATATGTCGACAATTGTAGTCTTTCTTTTATACAATTCTCCTGCATCACTTCAGGGATATCTCTTTATAAATTTCTTCCAGCTCCTCGTGATTTCCCACAACGATGGAGTCTGGGTGTTCCGATTTCCCAGTGTGGGATTGTGCGCGCAAATATACGCTGGGGTTATCATCTTCAGGATGGATCACTTCAGGGATGTTACCATCTCCAAGATGGCTCACTTCAGGGATTTTCTCAACATCAGGTTGAGCTTCTTCTACTGTCATAGGTAGTGTTCTCATTTGTTTGGTTCTCTACTTCTGCGAACGTCTCCGCGGAATTGAGTCCCGTGTACCTGGAGGCCTCCCCCTCTTTTTATCATGAGGGTCAAGAGTGGATTCAATATCCTTCTAGGGTATTTTCACTCTTTCAGTGCATATCTGCAGTATATGAGATTTTTCACTCCTTCCGATCGTGAAGGCATTTGGCGATGTTAAGCTTATTTGTTGCAGATTTATCATCCTCCGAACTTCAAGTTCGGTCTCTGTAGTGCGTGGATCTAAGGACTCGGCATTCTCTAATGTGGTACTTATCTCCCCCTAATGCCGAAAAATATCCTTAGTACAATTAGCGTACCGAGCCATGTACAGATCCCCTGTCATAGGCTCTAGGTATTTTAATACATGACGGAGATTTATAACCTACATAGATCCTCAACTTCCAGTAAGGTCCCATGGTGGTACGCTATGGTGGAGAGATTGGCATGTATATAGTACAGCCATATTTTCGCAGATGGAAAATACTTAATTCTTTTCCACGCACTATCTGCAACGGGGAAATTTCATGATGTGCAGTTGGTTTGAGTTGAATTAATATCACAGTATGCAGCACTGCGTGGCCCCAACAACTGGTGGAAAGCCTATTATTCTGCAGGAGCGGCCAACCAATAAGTTTTTATTCTTTTAATATAATGACTCTGCAAGGCCATTTTAAGTGTGGACTTTAGGTACGAGATGCTCTACATTAACTCCCAGAGCCATACTATTATCATTAAATGCTTTTGAGGTAGGCTCGCTAGCATTGTCTATTTGAATAGACTTGATCCTTTCTTCTGGAAAGTAGACTCTAACTTAATAATTTGGGCAGAAGCATGGTTCCTATTAGATAAGAGATATACATTGGACCATCTAGTAGAAGCATTTATCAGTACCATAAAATTTCTCAAAAGGGGCCCAACAGGGGCTGAACAGGTCCATAGATATCACCTTAAATTTTCTCCAGGAAATTCAATGATTCTTCCCTAACTTTTTAGGTAAGAAGATATAAGAATAAGCTTTCCCTTAGCACAACCAGGGCATAAGAAAAACTTCAGGTCTAGGAAAGACTTTATGCTATGGCCAGTAGAATTATTAATTATTCTTCTTATACTATTCAACTCAGGGTAACCCAATGATCCGCTAGATCTTAAATATATCTAGGTTTTTCATCGCAACACAAACTTGTGTTTTATATGTGCATAGTATAATCCTGAGGAGAATAAATGAAGCTTTTAACCACACGTTTATTACACCCATTAAACTTAGTCATGAGTAGGTATTCTGTACCATCCTTATTCACTATCTCCATACAGAAACGATTAAAGGAGTACGACTGGACTCAGGGTATAATATGGCATTCTTCCAGTGCCAACTATGAGAGTATTTTCAATTCACTTAGTGTGGTACAATTGTCTTCTAGACAGATTTTCTCTTCCGCCATCGGATTATACTTTGTTATATATTGAAAGTATGATTTAACAATAAAACAATTGTTGCATCAGGAAAAAATTGTAAAATATAGAACAAGCATAGCACAATTAATCAAATATCTGGAAAATATCAATATTCATTTTTTTTAATGATAATCGCTCAACAGGAGCGTAGACCAAATGTTCATTTAGGAACTAGGGCTAAACTGATAAGGAGACTTATAAGGAATATGTGACATCGACTTAGCAAAGTGAAGGGATATATAGGAGACTAATCTAGGTCTCCAAATGAGTCGTATATGTCCTTCTGGGACTCCTCAAACTCTATAATTTCAAGAACTATATTATCACACTTCTCAACTCCCGTGTCAACAACAGGTTGACCGGTAAAGTATAATACAACATTGTTTACCCCGGGTCTTATTGACTTTTTTTAGTGGATTTTGTGTAAAGGTCTACCACATACTTCGGGATGCAATAGTTGTATGACTAAAGGTCAGTACATCCATACCTAAAATAGGGTTATTTAGGGTATATAGCCTTACTTCTGGAAGTCCTGGCCCTTTACCTTTACTTTTTTTTTCACTGTGAAATGCTTCTTCCCTTATCTGATATGTATTCTTCCACTTATCCCCTTTATTCCATTGGCCCTTTCTGCGGCCATGGCTATTGCTAGCCTGCTGAGCATTTGCATGTGCTTCGGGCATTGCAAGACTCCCATAGAAAGTATGCTGCCACAACCTTTAGAATCCTGAAAGTGCGACATGATCCATTCGCGTTGTGCTTCTGGCAATGGGGCGAATCTTTGCTGGTTATATATTTTCCTTCAGGGAATTCAAAAATAGTAGCTAGTCATCTTCCATCAACTTATTTGGTCTTCAGGTCCGTGTGAAGATGGTGCCTCAGGAGGTGCAGAGCCGTACATCTAACGGCTTCGGCAAGAGCAGGGGTACCAGCTTCAGGCTAGAAAAACAGAAGCTCTAAATGATTGAGCTATCAAATTAATCTTAGTATTCATTGCCCGGGTAAGGTAATTGTTGCCATTCCGGGCAAGCTTGATAAGATCCCTCTTTGCGATGTCCATCATATCCTATTTCTATTTATGCAAAATGACTTTTACTACTGGTAAAATCATTATATTGCATGCTCCTCTTCAATCAGTAAAGCTTGGTCTATATCTATTCAGTAGATAATTATCTAAAATTTCTCAGAATTTTCCTTAGCAATTTTCATGGCTTTCTGCTATTATTCAACAATTTCTAGAATTACCATGTAACACACAAAATAAATTTCAGCATATATCAATATGGAATTATGCTAGGACAATAAAACCAGAGATAGGAAGCTTTCAATATGCTATATAAATTTTCCTAGCATTTTTCATAATTTCTGTTAATTTCTAAGCAATTTTAAAATTATCTGAATAATGAAAATAATATGTCCAAGATATGTATCCATGTTGAGAAAATTAATATAGAGACATAACACTGAACAATGGGTCACATTTATTTTTCCATAATTTCTAGCATTTTCGCTAATTTTCAAGCAATTTTCGTAATTACTTAAATAACACAAAATGAATCCCAAGACATATTAAATATGTCATAATGCTAGAAAATAAACTCGAGCAAGGAACTTCTATAGAGTGCTAAATACAAAATTTATCAAAATTTATGGAAGCCCATAAACCTAGAAATACAATTTCTAGGAATCATTTATCAATTCTTCAGCATTAACAAATGGTTATTATTATTATTAGAAAGAAAAAAAACGAGACGGGCTGTACGACCCGATCCGGCTATTCGGCCCGATCGACCTAAGCCTGGCCATGCCACATTGCCATCTGGCCCAAAGTGGCCCATATGGTGGTCCAAGTGAGCAGAGGCTAGGGTAGAAACCCTAACCTACGCAGTGTCCGCACAAATCGCGAGCAGCGCCGACCTAGGCTCTGGCGGCGCAAGAAAACGAGACCAAGCTGGCAAGCGTGAGTGCAGGCACAGGAGCCGATCGTCGCCACGCCGGGCGCGAGAGTCGCCGGGCCGCCGTCGCCGCAAGGGCGAAGCGCTATTTCGAGGCCGAGGCGGCGCGTTTGAGCTTGGAGCCAAGGCGGCGCGTGCGCGGCGTGGTCGAGCACCCCGGCGGCGCGGCGCGGCGGCGGCGCGGGAGGCGAACGAGCTCGACGGCGCGCGGCGGCATCGGCGCGGGAGGCCGACCTGTGGCGCGCGTGAGCGGCTCACGATGCGAAGGCAAAAATCCGAGCGACGGTGCGTCTTCAGGCGTGGGCTACGAAGGAGCGACTTCGGGCGCGGGCCTCGGCGACGCACGGCGGTGGGGCACCGACCGGTAAAGCCACGGGGAGGCACGGGGAGCCGCGGCATCGGTTCAACGCTTCGAGCGCGTGTTCGACGGGCGTTCGCGGCGGGAAAGAGAACTCCGGCGGCTCGTGCGGAGGGGCGGTGAGTGCGAACGCTCGGAAACTGATGAGTCGATCAGCGCGTAGAGCGGAGGCGGGCACGAGAGTCTAGGCGCCGCCACCGGGTGCGGCTACCAGCGCGCGAAGGAGGCGAAGCAGCTCGGCCTCCAGGGCGAGGCAGCCGGTTGCACGTGAGGTCGGCCGCCGGGCACGGTCACCGAGCGCGGCGCAAATTCGCCCTCAGGCGAGCACATGGCGCTATTGTCTTCGGGACCAATTTTATTATTATTGTTCTAATGAACAGAAGCTAGAAACCTTAATTGGTGATTAGATTGAACTGCAGTTAGGGATATTAATCTGCTAGATTAATTTTGCATCGATGCTATTAACTTACGTAGGGCTTGGCGTAGGACGATTGCGTGTAGTAGGTTGAAATTCGATGCAGTGTCGATCGTCGCAGGCAGACGATCACGATCGGTAGCCTCGGTAGAGCTTCGTGCTGATAACGTGTTGTAAAACGTAGTCGTCCGCCCATGATCAATCAACAGCACATCAATAGCATCACACGAACAAGAAGGGAGTATACAGAATATAGGGTGGAACTCTCTCACGCTTTTTTAGATTGATCTCTTTACATGGGGGTAGCCCAATATATATAGTGGAGAGCATTAGAGAGGAGTTGGGATTCGCCCACAAATAAGAGATAGATAGTAACCGAATCGGTTACGGAAATCTTATCTCATAACAGTTTTCATATTTTTTCTCGGATGTGGATACGGATACGGATAGTCCGGATACGAGTACGAATACGGATAATATCGAATACAGATACGGATCGAATACGAATCGAATCGGATACGGTTTCGAATATTTTATCGAAACATGATAACCCCATAGATTGTATATAAAAAGTCAATGAAAACACATAACTAGTTGATTTGATGAAAATATTATTGAGAATTGAACAAATATAAGCATTTTCATTCACTTAGACAATAAGTAGATACCATGTCGCAAATAAAATTATATAAGACTTAGTTTATCACACACATACAATTAGTTCATTATACACGTAGATCAAAACACAAAAATGAAGATAATCTTTACTCAAAGATACAAATGGAGGCAAACACATAACACACTAAAAGTTTGATAATACTTAAATATCAGGTCTCTAGAAAAAGTATATAACACTTATATGTAATGATCCAAGATTTATATTATTTGTTGAATTATGTTAAAAATAATAAATTATGTATTTATGAGTTCAATCGGCTTAGACTTAATCAGCTTGAAACCGATCAAGATCGAGGTAACAAGATAAGTCTAATTAGCCGATTAAGGCTAATCAGATGATAAAGGTAGATCGATTCTGAAGAAGGCGATGCGCAACAAAATCAGAACAAATCAAACCTGGGGCGTAACTTGAAGAAGATCAACAATCGGCGATGCGCAACTTTATTGATCAAGATCGAATTACAATGGCTAAGTTACAAAAGCTACTCCTAGTCGATAGGAAAAAGTAAGAAAGTAAAGGTTAGTTGATTGCATTGTGTTGAATCTTTTTGTAGTTTGCTTCGACCCTTCTTTTATACTCATCGGCCGATTGTATCCTTTTACAACATGTTTCGAGTCCTGATCCTTATCGGCCTTATCTCGGACAGTTGTTTCTTTAAAGATCTTGCTGTTACCAAATATCTTCAAATCTTTCCAACCTGTTCGCTAACTTCCGGGTATCTGATTTTATTGCCGATTTTGACTAGACTTGCCAAATTTTAGTGCAAACAAAAAGTTACAGCTATTTATTAACCTAAAAAAATCAAAAATCAGTTTTTTTAGAAAAGCTATAACTCGCATGAGCTACTCTTATTCTTTATTCTGTACAATATGTGACTGGACGTGGATCGGCTGTAGTTTTTCTACACCTGCAGCTTATAAGCATTCTAAGCAAGAGAAACCGCTAATCCTAAAGGCCGAAAAACTGAAATTTCCGCGAGGCTCTCTCCGTTTAACCTTTGTTTTTGAACGTATTGTTTAACGGAATGATTTTGGTTCGGACGTCTGTTTTTTTGGACGTATGCAATATTTTTTTCTACGTTTGCAACATTTTCTTCCTACATGTGCAATATTTTGCTTCGATAACAGTAGAAATGTCCATGCCAAAACAAATGTTGCAAACATTGAAAAGAAATATTGCAGACGTTAAAAAAAATTGTTGCACCGATAAATTCGAGAAATGAACAGTGATCGGACGTTCGATTGTTAGTTATTCCCTTTGTTTAATCCTTCACAACAAAGAGGTTCCGGTCCATGAATTATACTTAAAAAAAAGGAGCTGGTAAATACCGAGTGATGCGTACTCTACCCCCTCCCCTTCCACCTTCCTATAAAACATCTAACAAGAAACTCGAAAAAATTACTTCCCCAAGAAAGAAATTACGCTATAACGAATTTCTTACTTATACTAACAACTCTACCTCTCGACGCCACTGAATGAGGCTTGTAGACCCATCTCCACTCGGCCATCCCCTTCATTTTCTTTGAGTTAGGCTACTTCTCACGGTCTTGAGGGGTGCAAACCAGGCGTGGCGATAAAAACACGGCACAGGAGTACAGGACACGTACACCAGCAGAGCGGTTGGCCCTATGCAAGCATGCAGTCGGACCAACGCTCACCTGGCAAGGTGATACGCTGCGCTCGATAAACTATACTGATTCAATTTTAAAAAATCGAGAATTTTTATGCAACGTAAACCGATTGAAAATAGATGAAAATCGATAAAATCGGTTAAAAATGGTTTTCGAATTGTTTCGCTTAGTTCACAAACTTTTCGAAGAAAATCGGTCAATTTTCGAATCTTTTTACCGCCGAGTTCAAAGAGTTTGTCTTCAAAACCATTCAATTTCTAACGAGCTGACGATTTTCCGTATCATTTCGGTATTGTAAACGTGGTACGGGTTAAAGAACTAGCCAGGCAGTGAAGTAGTGCTCGATTCCAATTCGCAGCGAGGTAATATTTTTGCCACTCCGCGTGCCTCCGCGCACAAAGGGGACCTCCGACCACGAAGTAGGCTCGGCCTGGGTCCTCCACCGTGGAGCCGCTCCACGTTCCACGCGAAGCAGGCCTCACTCGCCCAAGGCCTTCTCACCCGAGGTAGGCTTCCTTCCTTCGGGCTCCGCTCACGAGGTGGCCTCAACGCTCCACGGGCCACCACACGTGAAGTGGGCTTTGTCTCCCTAGGCCTCCGCGCACGAGGTGGGCTTCGATGGCGAAGTGGCCTCTGCAGATGAGGTGCCCTGGATCTCCGCACGCGAGGTGGGCTTCGCGCCTACTGGATGTCCGCAAGCAGATGGGCTTCGCTAGCGAATTGTCCTCCGCACGTGAGGTGGGTGGGCTTCGCGTGCCCGGCGCCCTAGGCCTTGGCTCGGGAGGTTTGCGAGACGAAGCCTGCCTCGATGACCGAAGCCAAGATGCAAAGAGACTCTAACGGACGAAGCCAGATTGCCTTTAGTCCCGAGAATATTTTTTTCTTTAATATTTCTTTTTTTCAAAAAGTAGACGTCGGGTGAAAAAATTTCACTTTTGGACGCCTGTCGCTCCAACACTGGGTGACAGGCGCCCAACCTCACGCCCGTTTAACGGTCAAGAAGAAATCGCCCCAGTATGGGACGACAGGTATATTGTTTTTTTTGTAATTTTAATTCCTAATTTCGTTTCCGAGAGTAATCAATAGGAGAAAAATAACGAAAATGATCATAGTACTGATATACTTTAATATTTTATATCTTTAAACAGTTAATACCTCTTAGTATTGGTTAACTGCAATATATTTTATGTATTGGCCAAAATATACCATAAGTTGAAAGCACTAATCTTTAAATTATTGATACCTCTTAGTATCGATTTACTGACATATGTTATATTTAAGTGACTCGAAATCATATCTTTCGCAATAAGTCGAAAGCGAGCCTTTATCTCGTCAGTCGTGCACACGGTACCGCCTCGCCCGACTACATCCGACGTTCGCCGCGCACTGATCCCACGCGTATGGTATATTAAGGCTATTTAAATATCGAGAACTACCGTTAAATGTTGTCGTATTACTAGGAAGATCCAACTAGAACAAGATAAATTTTAAAATATTAATTAATATATTAGGGTTTGCATTACGTTGTGAAAAGTACGATGTGTCGTGCAAATTTAAATTGTATAAATCAATTTTACTTAAAGACCAGTGTATTATGAACAAACTATACGAATCATGGCTCGAAAAATCCTGAAATAAATACGTCTTGTTCGTAGGGTGTTAGGTGTCCCATTTTTGCAAAAAAAATTAGAAATGAGCTCAGTTGAATAAACCAAATGACTGTAAGTAGCCTCGCTTGCATGACACACTGAAGCCTTTTCAGCAGCCCGCGAAATATCATGTTCAAATGTAATTTGTAGGGAGAATAGGCCAGGTTTGCTCTTCGATATATACAGTACTATATGGCGGGAAAATATTTTATTTACACCTTGCTTTGTATATTAATTCTGCCAGTGCAATAACCCAAAGTATTATGGTCGAGGCAACAATGAAACGCTCAAGCCTTTTCGGCAGCCCGCAAAATATCATAACGAAGGTCGAATCGTAGATTACTACAGAAAATAAGGTAGGCCACACTCTTTATTACGGCTTAAAACTGGAAGGAGTACCACGAACAAAGAAAATAAAAGTTAAAACTAGACGTCTACTGAGTGCTTCGAGGCCACTTCCCATTCGCCCATGCCTCCGGTGGGGCTTCTCTGGCACGCCGCGCCCTCTCTCGTTTCCTCTCTCTCTCTCTCGGCCTCCTTCTCCTCCGCTTCCTTCCTACGTGCCTCCTCGCGTGCGGCATCGCGCTGCTCTTGAAGCTGCCCCGTGAACTCGTCCTGCCAGTTGGCTTGGTCAAGGAGCCTTTGATCATCGGGGTTGATCTTCGTATCAAACCACTGCTCAAATTCACATAGTGGCGGAGGTGACTGCATGAAACGTAAATTAGCAAAGTTTCATTCACAAATATTACGTAACCCGTACGATTGTTACCATGTGGTGATCCTTCAGGCTCTTCTCGGGTGGATCGAAGGCGTAGTTGCGACACTTCCAATATCTCCTCTTCCAAGTTGGAATTTTCCAAGAGCGGACAAGCCTGCAAGGATCGCCGCACATACACATCGGTGCTACAGCTCCACGAGGTAGGAAGAGATCTTGGTACGCTAAATTGCGCGGGCATGCACTTGCTTCTTCCTTTGCTTTCCCCTTTCCCTTTCCACTTGCACGCCTCGGTATTTTCGATTGATCCTGTACTTATTTTTTTTCTCCCTCCTTCCCTCCTATCTTCTATTCTTTCTTCCTCTCTCGCTGCTGTCTTTGCAAGAGCGCGAGCGAGAACGAATGTTATAAAGGGCAGATATCGCCAGGATATGGAGCGATCGCCCCATATTAGGGCGATCGCCCCAACTAGAGACGACCGCCCCTATGTAGGGCGATAGGTGCACCGAGGCGTTGGTGTGTTATCATGTCGTGTGGCAAAGGCAAAGCGATGATAGCACAATTAATAAAATATATATGGATTTGCACAATTTAAAGTGATAAAGCACACATGTTACTAACTCAGACAGTTATACAATATGCTGCTGAACGTAAAGGCATTACAAAAATACATCTGTACAACTAGTCAATCACGGCCACGCTTCCTGATCTAGCCCGTGGGGTACATGAGTGGTGACGGCGGACGGACGTCCCTCCTAGGTCGACCCTGCGGCGCAGGGATAGAGTGGTATGGCGGCGACCCGGGCGTGTCCAGCGGCGGCACTCCCGAAAGCTGAGAGGGGGCGAGGTAGTCGGTCGACAGGTACTCCTCCAGGTCGAACCCGACGTTCGCAGGGTCGTCGAAACCACCCTGGGAGCCTCCTCATCCCACTGTCCCCACTGCTGCTGCGTGGGAGCGTAACGAGGAATCGTCGGGGTCTGGCGAGACGAGGAAGGAGCCTCTCACCACCGTCCCCTCTCGCCGCGTGGGAGCGTAACGAGGCACCGCGGGTAGGGCGAGGTGCTGGGCTGCGGGGACGTGGTGTGCTGCGTCCGCCGACGTCTCCGCGCCCCCGGCAGATGATCAGGCGAGCCAACCGCCTCGCCCTATCGACGATCCGCTCGTAAGATGCCTCGATCTCAGCGGTGGTTAGCTGTATGCCCACCCGAACGCGCGCCAGCATGGACGTAGCCTTCACGTCCACCTCTGTTGTGTTGTACGTCGCCGCAAGCACAGCAGAGGCCCACGACCACTTCACCATCTGTTCACAACGAGGAAGTTAGACGTGTCATGTAAGGAGGAGATTTGAACGGAGTGTCTTACCGCATCCACCGGGGTGTCGGCGATGTGCTGGACGTACTCGATCAGGTGCCGGTCCACCGTGTTCCCGTAGGAGGACGGGAACATGACCCAACCGAACAGCAACAGAAGGTATGCCTCCAGATGGCGGGCCACGTCCTCCTCCACGGCGTGCGGGTGGAGCAGCTATGCCTGCATCATTTGGCACAAACATTATCTGCAACGTAGTGCTTCTCTGTTAACTTGCAACGAAAGAGGTACTAACCATGAACTGAAGCAGCCACGCCTTCGTCGGTCCGTGCCGCTCACCCTGCCTCAGGGGCTCGTAGGGTGCTGCTCGGGGGTGCCGCTGCACCTCGACGAACCGCGCAGACAACTCCGCGTGCCACGTAACGGACACGTCGTGTGGCACAACTGCGGGACCCGCACAGGGGAGTCCTAGGAGGTACGACACATCCAGCAGCGTCGGGGCCATCTCTCTGCAGGGAAGGTGGAACGTGTGCGTCTCCGGTCTCCACCGGTCCACGAGCGCGGCCAGCAGGGACCGTGCCGATTCTCAACCGGGGACCGCCACCTCAGAACGGGGCGGTGACTCGCTCTACCATCCTCTGAGAGGCGAGAAGCCACCGCCGCAACCTTCATGCCGTGTACTGCGTCGTTAGAGTAGCATTCACAGGTAAGTACATGCATAGACAAGAGTGCGAGCGTTGGCAGCTTACCGTGGAACCCAGCGTGGGTCAATGCGGAGCAGTTCGTTGGGCACCCGAGGCCGGAGTGTCCCTAGCTCTCGATTCTCCTCTGCAGAGTACCTAAACCGGTGGGTCGCATCCACAGTTGTGTCTAGCAGCTCAGGGCAAGGTTGCGCCATCGTCGCCTGTTACAAAGCAAATACAATAAATTTGTCAGTAATTACATGTGCACACAAAATTAAATGCAAAATAACGAAATGTTGCTTATTTAATTAACAATACAATGGAAGTCCAGAGAGCTAAAATAATCTCATGTTACGAACATACCAAACATGAAGATATGTTCGATGAAGTACACAACGTCGAAAATTACATTATCCGCATGGCAATTAACTGGTACATCGAAAATTACATGATGCGAACAACAACTAACCGGTACATCGAAAATTACATGATTGTTACAACAGTTCACCGGTACATCGTAAATTAAATGATGGGAATAACATCGAAAATTACATTATCCGCGGTTGCGACACGCTTCGGACTCGTCCATATCGTTCCAAATACGTCGTGTCCTTCGACGCCCGACCTTCTGCCTCAACATTCGGATGTCCGGTACCCATCGATGGTCCGGAGGGGGGCTGTTGTGAACGATCCATCCACTCGGTATCCGTACACCTCGTGATGCCACGTGTTGAGAACACTTTGCTTGTAGTAGTAGGGGGAGATGTACGGATGACAAGATTGATGCGTCTCGGCGGCTGCAGCAATGGCGTGCGAGCACGGCAAGTGCAGTAGGCGTGGTTTCTCGCAGGAGCACTCACAGTCAGCTGCTCGGAGTATACACAGATGGGAAGTCCTCTCCCGGTGGGCACCTCTGCGACCTCGGTCACCGCAGTGCACATGGTATCTCTGTTCCACGCCACTCTCCGGTGACACCCGATGTGTCTGCGCCTTTCTTGTTTTCTTGGACATGTACGTAGACACGACCGTTGAGTACGACAGTCGATTGTCCGACATACATGCTGCGGAGTTTTTGTATCGCTCAATGAAATATTGTATCTGTAGTTCAGATACTGACTTGCATGGGCTTCCTTGTGATAATGGAACGCTGGTCAAGACAGACCTGGAGGAAAGTAGTACATTTCTAATTTCTTTGGTTGCTGCGCAGCCACAACATTGCAGAATCTAGTGGCTCTGAGAATAAGTTGCAGTCTGTGCTGTTTCCCTTGAAAAGAAATCCAGAAGCACGACGAGTGATGGCTTCGTTCGAAGACAAAATTGTTGGTAGATTTCATGATGTCTTGCAGTCCAAATTTGCCTCCTAAAATTTCAGATCTTTTCCCCTGATTGATTTGTAGCACCACAAGTTTAACTCATGGCTGTCCACTGGGCTTGAGCTACACGGACCAAGCCCTTCCTCCAGAAAGGCAGAAGCCAAATGAGGCCGTGGTTTCACCCAAGGTTTCAGATTTCGTTTTCGGATAAAATACTGTCGTGGGCCGGATACCAAGATTTCAGCGAAATTCGGTAATTTCGGATTAATTTCGTCCGGAATTTCAAATTCAAAATTTGAATCCGGCTTGTTTGCTACCGGTAAGTACCGAAATTCGGCGAAATTGGGCGATGCGCTCCCCGTGATCCCATACGGTACCCTGACGCTCTGCCATCACTACTCACAATATGCCAACGAAACACAGCGAGTTAATTTCAGTACTAAGAGTGAAACACATATGAGCATATCCTTGTATGGAGGGATTCAGATTTCTTAACTCACTGATGTTTGCTTCTACGCATGATCATGCATGTGCTTGTATGTAGGGTTACATTTTTTTCAACTCACTGATGTTTGAGTGACATATGACCATGAGCATGTTTGAGTGAAACATATATGAGCATAAGCATGTTTCACTGATATATGAGCATGAGCATGTTGGCATAACTCACTGATGATTTTTTTTCCTACACAACATATATGAGCATGAACTTCAAGATAACTTCTAATTACAATGCCTACAACTATATACACCTTGTAGACTTCACTGCATACCAATGTTTTTGCATATGAACCAAAATCCAACCAAAAAATAAATGCATACCGAAATTTGTGTTGCCCGAAATTTCGCCTGTACAACCCGAGATTTCGGTTCTGTAACCCGAAATCTCGCCCTCCAAGGCCGAGATTTGGTCGCCGGCGGCCGGATTTGGTCGGAGCATAGAGGGAAGATGGCTCTTGTCGCAGGGGAAGGTGAAGTTGGCAGAGAAGAAACTCTATGAACTTGTGAAGCCAGATCAATGATTGAGGATATTAAAACCAGTGCACTCTAAACATATAAAGCAAGTTATTTGTGAACCCTAATCACATAAGCACCCATAGCTCAGTGGTGAAGCTCACCTCTACCAAACAAGAGGTCTTGAGTTCAAATCTCCATATTGGCATTTTTTTACAAAATTTTTTGCATAGTTTTGAGCATGTAAAATTATAAAAAAATTTGTACACAGTTGGAAAGCATCAATTATGTTATCATAAAATTTTGAGATCATTATAAATCATGAAAAATTCCCAGAAATTATGGAAGTGTTACTTCACAGTAGCTTTTTTTGGTATAGTTTCAAACATGTAAAAATTATAAAAAAAAATTGTGAATAGCTGGAAAGCATCAATTATATTCTCACAAAATTTTGAGATCATGATCAATCATAAAAAATTCCCAAAAAATGTTAATGTAGTACTTCACAGATCTCGAACTGTACAGCACGTACAGGTACCATATGCAATTTTTGATTGAATAGTAAAAATGGTTAAAAAAAATTTAAACTTTTACAAAAGGTTTATGAGAGAGTTTTTAAGTTCTCACAAAAATTTCAGGTTATGATAAAACTTGATAAAATTTATAAAATTCTAACACTGTCATGCCTCGTTTATCCTAATTCTGTTTTCTATTTAAAACATAACAAATGATGTTAAAATATTTTAATAAATTTTATGTATTATCCTATATATCTCATTATAGTCCCATAAATTTTTCATACCATGAAAATTCTTCCTCAATTTTCTAAAATTCGGAGAGTATTTCTGCCGAACTGCTAAAAAGTTTCAAAAAATAACTTTTTTTGGCAAATTATCATTGAAGATCACTTGATTATATCTTATTGATGTCATTCCAGTCAAATCCGGCCAAAAAAATTGCAAAATCCGGTTTTGGATGGCGAAATCTCGGCGGTTTTGTGCGAAATCTCGCCGAAAAAAACGAAATCACTTTAGCATTTTCAAAAAAAATTCAAATTTTTTACCCGACCGGTCTGGTGAAACTCGTTGGCATCCGAAATCCGAGATTTCGGCAAAATTTCGCCGAATTTTGTTTCCTTGGTTCCACCCATTTTGCCCCAAAAATTGAGATTCCTTCACTTGCCAGGTAACTACACCTCCACGTCATGGATCTCCTGAAATTTCTCTGAAGTCCACGTGGCCACATCCCACCCGCCAAAAGAGACATTTTCTACCAAGATATTGCGTAAAAAAACAGCACAATGGAATCTCCTCCATGGCAGGATAATGTACCTTTGACCTAAACACAGAGGTTCTTCCATTCCCAACCTCAAGTTTCCAGAGTGATGGCCAAATGCTACTGAGATTGGCCTCCTCTCCCACCACTCCATCCGTCGAGAAGAACACCATCCCACACCTCCCTTTGCACGATCAAGAGGTAGTAGGGGTGAAACGGATCGGATATGGATCGGAAACCACTTATATTGTATTTGATCATATAATTTTATCGGATCGGATTCGGACACGGATAGTGCTGGATACGGATTCGGACACGGATAGTGCCGAATACGGATATGGATAATATTCGAACGAATGCGGATAAAATAAGTTCGGATAACCATCGGAACGGATATTTTTCGAATAATACGCGTAACAACTAAATACAAACAGAGTGATGGGCTATAACGAATATTGTCGATAAAGACCAACATAAATTGTATAGGACATTGAGAGATCAAGACCGTTAAAACCATACAGTTTATAGTAATACACTGAGTCACATCTCATAATTGCACTTGTACATCATACATAGAAGTTGCACACCATTCATAGAACTATAGAAGTATACAAAAGTAACAAAGCACATGGATGATGGATGGCACTATTGCACTAAGCATCAGTCAGGCACGCGCGAGAGGCCCACTGGGCCGCTGCGGCCCCGAAACGGCAAAAAGCCCCGTGGTTTGAGCCGGGGGGCCAACTAAAAGCTGCGGGTTCAAAAGGCCTACCCCACCAGATGGGCGTAAGGCCGCCCCAGCGAAATTTGAGCGAGGAGCAAGTATGAGGTGAGCCCCACGGTGGGCCCTCGGTTAGGTCGGCTGACGACCCAATCGCCTCTACTCGCGTCCGAGATCATACTTCATACTCTCCTGGGAGCTCATCGATGAGCGACAGCCAGTTGTGCCCCGGGTCGGCGAACGACCCAGGGCCCATACGGGATTGAGTAGAGAAAGGTTTTTTATGGGTCGCCCACGCCAGGCCAGACACCTACTCTAGGACCGTCGCGCGGAAGGGTCCCCTGGGCGGACCTCCCAGACCCACTCTGACTACCTATTATAAGCTCCACGAGCACGGCGTTCAAACCAACGCGGGTAAACGCGCGTCGCTCACCCCCTCCAGGTCCCACACCTGCGGATGGGGTATACGTGTGGGATAGACGGTGACCACTCCTCTCGCAGCTCCCCTCACTAGACGAGGACTCGGGATGGATGCCCCACGTCCAGCTACGACGTAAAACGAGCCTACGTCCAGCTACGACGTAAAACGAGCACTCGGACACCCGAACCTCGCGCAGAGGCATCGCGGTCGTCCCTGCCGACCAAGGCACGGTCTAGCTACGACGTTAAACGAGCACTCGGACACCCGAACCTCGCGCCGAGGCATCGCGGTCATCCCTGCCGACCAAGGAACGGTCTAGCTACGACGTTAAACGAGCACTCGGACAACCGAACCTCGCGCCGAGGCATCGCGGTCGTCCCTGCCGACCAAGGCACGGTCTAGCTACGACGTTAAACGAGCACTCGGACACCCGAACCTCGCGCCGAGGCATCGCGGTCGCCCCTGCCGACCAAGGCACGGTCTAGCTACGACGTTAAACGAGCACTCGGACACCCGACCTCGCGCCGAGGCATCGCGGTCGTCCCTGCCGACCAAGGCATGGTCTAGCTACGACGTTAAACGAGCACTCGGACACCCGAACCTCGCGCCGAGGCATCGCGGTCGTCCCTGCCGACCAAGGCACGGTCTAGCTACGACGTTAAACGAGCACTCGGACACCCGAACCTCACGCCGAGGCATCGCGGTCGCCCCTGCCGACCAAGGCACGGTCTAGCTACGACGTTAAACGAGCACTCGAACACCGAACTCTCGCCGAGGCATCGCGGTCGTCCTCGCCGACCAAGGCACGGTCTAGCTACGACGTTAAACGAGCACTCGGACACCAACCTCGCGCCGAGGCATCGCGGTCGTCCCTCGCGACCAAGGCACGGTCTAGCTACGACGTTAAGCGAGCACTCGGACACCGAACCTCGCGGCGGAGGCATCGCGGTCGTCCCTGCCGACCAAGGCACGGTCTAGCTACGACGTTAAACGAGCACTCGGACACCCGAAACCTCGCGCGGAGGCATCGCGGTCGTCCCTGCCGACCAAGGCACGGTCTAGCTACGACGTTAAACGAGCACTCGGACACCCGAAACCTCGCGCCGAGGCATCGCAGTCGTCCCTGCCGACCAAAGCACCGTCTAGCTACGACGTTAAACGAGCACTCGGACACCCGAACCTCGCGCCGAGGCATCGCGGTCGTCCCTGCCGACCAAGGCACGGTCTAGCTACGACGTTAAACACAAGGCAAACTCATTACGAAGACATCCATAAAGAAAAAAGAGATTTCATTATAGGCCAACAGGCTCAAACTTCACACAACTTTGCAATATAGTACCCGACAGATACAAGAATAGTTACGCTACACACTACGGCAGGACCTCCTCCACGCCAAAGCCTTTTAACATCCGAACGGCATCGGCGGCACCGACGGCATGTTGGTAGGCCCTTGCCTGGTCGACGGGACGGCCGCCGCGGCTGCGGAACGGTACGCCGATGCGCCTCCTGCAGTTCAGCGACATCGACGCAGCCGCACCGGCTCTGATCGGCGTCCTCGCGCCATCGCTCTAGGAGGGCCCCTTGCTACCTCGAGTCTCGGACGACTCGAGCGGCAGATCGACGGCAAAGCAAAGATCACGGCCGCGGCTTCTTCCTCCCGGTTCGCCATCGCTGGTCGAACTCGGCCCAAAGCTCAGCCAAAGGGTCTTCTTCTACCCCGACATCATCACCAAAATCGAAGACTAAAGGGTGCCCCGAAGCCATATCAAGAAAACAAAAAGGATTCTCGTCTAAAGATGTATCCCTCAAATAAGCCACAGCGTCCTTATATACCCGGACGGAGGGAGGTTGAACGTCTCCAGAATGAATGCAAGCATCGGAAAACGGCGCCTCCACCGTAACCCGGCGCCCGAAGACGAAGCGGCGAGGCGCGCCATCGACGCGGCATGCCCAACGAGGTAATTCAAAGCCTCCAGCGTTTCGAATGCCCCAGGCAGAATTCCAGGGCAGCCGTCGGATGCGTTGGGGCACACCTGGCACAAATCGTTTGACCTAATCGGACGGGCCAACCACTCGGGCCCACCACCATTTTCATCCAAGAATCAACCTCGACCGAATCACAAATCACTCGGGGTTCGGGGCTCTCGACGAATACTTATAACAGGGTACCCTAACGGCCCACAGGTGACCAGCGGCCTCAAGCACACTCAAGCCCAACAGCCGCTTCCACCCACTCACCGATCAAGCACTGCGAAGCCACACGGACTTCCTTTCCGACCGACCAAGGGAATGTCTCCGACCGAGCTAAGCTCCCGACCTCCTCGGCGAGACGCCCCTCGGCCCGACAAGCGTGGCTCCCGACCGCAGCAGATCAAAATCCTCGACCGATCGTGCTAAGACCACCCCGCCAAGGGCGCGTGTCGGGCCTCTACCGGACAACCGCCACGCACTTACGAACGGGTCAATCAAAGTGACTATACAAGGGCGGTGGCTCCTTCTCCGGAGGATTTAAATGATCGACCAAGTCATGCTCCCATTCCCATCACCGGCCGCATACAAGATTAAGGCACGCCTCTCCCGAGGCAAAGACCCACGCCAGCGCAAAGAACGCCAACACCCGTAACGCTCGCAGAGGGCGGTACACCGCTTCCGAGAAATACCTAACCGCCTCGACCGACTAAGCTACCGACCAAGATGGGCAAGACCGAGCGATGATCGGTCACAGAACGAAGGACCGAAGCTCCTAGGGTAGGTCGCCTCGTCCTCTCCCAATTCTCGATGTAACCTGCCCCTTCCTTTCGTATAAAAGGAGGCAGGAACTCCCTTAAAGAGAAGAGACGATAAGAGAGGAGAGAGCGCCATCAAACCCATCTCGCTAAGTCATTGGCACTCGCTTGTAAACTTTGTGCGATCATCATGATCAAGAGAATACAACACCACCACACGGCCGAGTAGGGACCTTCGCCCGAATCAAGATACATCTTGGACTTCTGAGTCTAACCATTCAGGGAGTGGAACGCGCGACCCCTTAGACTTACAAATTTACTTGCCGGTGCTCGAAACGCCGACAATAACTATATCAACAAAGCAGAAGTTTCTTCAACGATTCTACTATAAATGAGTCACAAGGTTTCTCAACTCTGAAGGCATAAAGCTGCATTAAGGTAAATCTCCCCATACATGGTTGTGCATGAAGTCAAAGTGTAATTTAACTTGTCAATATTTTCAGGTTCAAGACCAGATTCGAATCTTTCTTCATATAAATTAGCAATCCAATATCTGCTGGAGTCAGGAGTATACACTATACACCTTTGACCTACCACACACACTAAACCATATTCAGTACCTTATTTGTTTTGTACAAGTGTGGATTTAATTAGAAATGGAATGAATATTCAAGGATCATATTCTAAACCATATTCAGTACCACACACACTAAACCATATTCAGTACCACACACACTAAACCATATTCAAGGATCTTTTTTCTATATATATTTAGTTACCGCGACATGTTGAACACATCACACACCTAAGCACTAAAGGTTAATTTCTACATTGACAAACTATTGTGCAATTGCTTTGGACTTCATATGGTTTGCAGAAAATGTTATTGCTGATTTCCTGATCACAGGGAAAAATACTTGTTAGGCTTCTTGATGATCACATTCGTAGGGAAAAATACTTGTTAGGCTTCTACATTGACAAACTATTGTACAGTTGCCATGATCACAGGGAAAAATACTTGTTAGGCTTCTTGTGATCAGAGGTACAGTGGGAGGAATTATACTTGTTAGGTTTCTTCATTCTTGATGACAGACTATTATATGTGCTACTTGAACCATATGCTTCCAAGTTCCAAGTTCCAACCTACCAAGATTCTCCAATAGCAAGAGTCTGGGGAGGGTCGGAGTTGTGGGCACCGACTCGCGGAGAGGTGGCGGCGACGAGGGTCGGAGGGCGAGTCGACGGAGGGCACCACTGGGACGACGGGAGGTGGCGGCAATGGAGGGTGGAGGGTCGGGGGTGCGCGCCGACACTGGGACGACGGGAGAGGTGGCGGCGACGGAGGGACGGAGGGTGCGCGCCGACGGCACTGGGCGACGGAGGGCGCTACCGGGCGAGGGTCGGAGGGGTGGCGCCGACGGCTCGGGGACGACGGGAGAGGTGGTGGCGATCGCGCGAGAGGGTGGAGGGCGAGTCGACGGAGGGCCATCTTCGGGAGGAGGAGCCGCCGGAGGCGGCCGGGCGGATGGCCGGAGGGTGGCGCCGATGGCTCGGGGACGACGGGAGAGGTGGCGGCGACGGAGGGCTGACCGGGCGGAGGGCGAGGGGCCGAGGGGTGGCGCCGGCGGCTCGGGGACAGCGAAGGTGGCGGCGATGGTGGTGGCGCCCCGCGCCTGGGAGGCTGGGGGCTAGGGCGTCGGGCGAGCTGCAATTGGGGCCTGGGGCTAGGGCGAGTTGCCGAGTTGGCATTTGGGGAGGGGAACGAAGTCTCTGAGTCTGATGCATGAGCTGATCGCTGATGGGCCAAACTGGGCTATTGGGCTAAACTGGAATTCGGATATTATCCGGCGGATAGTATCCGAAAAAATGGTCGGATATTATCCAAAGGATATTATCCGAGATATCCGTATTCGTATCCGTATCCGGTACATTTTATCTGTATCCGATCCATATCCGAACAAAATATCCGGATATCCGAGAGATTATCCGAATTGCTATCCGAGACGCTTCGGTCGGTTGGTCGGTTGGAAATTATTCGTACCATTTTCACCCCTAAGCGGTAGCTTCCTTCTTTCGTCTTGCACTGTTCGTGGTCGTGCGCTTCCCCTCTAGCTTCTTGAGCCCAAGAATTTGCCCGAAGAACTCCAAGCTATGTCGGTGCAAGCGCCGGCTCCAGTGTCCCCGCTTCCGGATACTCCAAAGCTAGGCATCTCGAACAGGTTCATCCGAAGCCTCTGCAGCAACAAGCAGACCGAGCAGCTCGCCTTCAAGTGCTATAGGAGGGCTCTACAGCAGCTGGAGTTCCGGCCGGAGAAGAAGACGGTGAATGCCCTGACTGTGCAGCTGCTCAGGGCTAAACAGTGGAGCTCGTTGGAATTTCTGGTTGAAGATTTCAGGGTCTATGAGGTACTCCCGGAGAGACGGACGTGCCAGCGTCTCGTCGCGAGCTGCATCAAGGCGAGGAAGTTCGGTCTCACCGATGTGGTGCTCGGGGTTCTTGAAGGGAAGAGGGCGCTCCTGCTATCATAATCATGGCCTTCAGCTCCGCGATGCAGGCGTACAACAAGCTGCACATGTACCGGAGCACGGTGCTGGTGTGTGTATGAACAGATGAGAACAGCCGACCTGCCGCCGAACGCTGACACCTACCGCGCCGTGATGGCGGCGTACGGTGCATTGGGCGAGCCAGACATGGTGGCTTCATTGTTCAAGCAGTACAAGTCTCGAAAATGGTACCCCTTTGAAAGCTATCTCGAGACATACACCATCGTTTGTGATGCGCTGGGACGGGCGGGCAGAGCCTAGGATGTGCTGAAGTGCCTGCAAGAGATGGAAGCAGATGACATCTCACCAAATGCCACAATCTACTCTTCAGTCATCAACTCTTTGGCAGATGCCGGAGAAACGGCGGCGGCGGAAGACCTGTACCACGAAGCACGGAAGAAAGAGATGCTGGGAGATCCGGGCATGTTCTTGAAGGTGATCGTCATGCATGTCGAGATCGGGCTAGTGGAGAAGACACTTGGAGTTGCGAAGGACATGAGCGAGATTGGCTTCAGGGTCACCAATTGTATCCCCTCTACAATTGTCAATGGCTTTGTGAAGAGGAGAGGCCTCAAGCGAGCCATAAGAGCTTATGACAAGCTGGTTGCCGTAGGATGTGAGCCTGGTCAGGTTACTTACGCCTCAGTCATCAATGTGTACTGCCGGCTAGAGCGGAGCGACAGGGCAGAGTCCATCTTCTCGGAGAGGATTGACCGAGGATTTGACAAGTGTGTGGTTGCATACGGTAACATGATCTCCATGTATGGAAAGATCAGGAGAGCGTCGTACGCCATGAGGCTTCTTGCCCTGATGAAGCAGAAGGGGTGCGAGCCAAATGCGTGGGTGTACAACTCCCTCCTGGACATGCACGGTAGGCTCGGAGATTCCAGGCAAGCTGAGAAAATCTAGGAGGAGATGATGCAGCGCAAGGTCCAGCCTGACCGGGTCAGCTACACGGCCATCATCAACGCGTTCAACCGGTCAGGAGAACTGGACCGGTGCATGGATTTGTACCAGGAGTTCAGGGAGACAGGAGGGAAGGTCGACAAAGCCCTGGTGGGGCTCATGGCAGGGGTGCTCTCCAAATGCAGCCGGTTCAACGAGCTCATCGAGCAGCTCAAGGACATGAAACTGCAGGGCACCAAGCTGGACCGAAGGCTGTACATGAGCGTCCTGAAAAGCCTCCGAGAAGTCGGGCTGGAGGTTCATGTGAAGTGGCTCCGAAGTAATTTCATTTTCGTTCAAGAGAAAACCTAATGCCACACTCCAGGAGTTCTTGCTGTTCATCTTCAGTACCCAAACATGGTGACTGGGTGTCTAGTGTCCGCAAAAGCATTTCTCTGTAAAATGGAAAGAAAATAAGGTAAATATTTTCTTGACTCAATGCTCTTTGTCAAAACTATATACTTGTGTTGCTCGATTTCCGACCTTCCTTGGATCAAGAAGATGACACTGTAAATGTATTTTTTTTTTAAATGACACCTTTGTACCAATAATGTCTGATTCCCGATTTCTTGAGTGAGGTGGTTAGCTCAGTAATTCTGCATTTACGCCAAATTTATTGAAACTCTCGTACCATATTCCACATTGGCAGATGTAAACTTTGCATTTGCATCAGTGCTGACATTTCCTATTTGCTCATGTTACACTCTTGATGCCCTTTTTATACGCAGCAGCAACTCGGATCAGATTAGAGTTTTGTGATATACGATACAAGTGTGCACGATCTCAAAAATAAAGAAGATGAATCTCATAAAGAGAACCAAAATAACTGCAATGAAGCAACCACGACGAGAGAGAGATTTGGTGAAGCCAGTCGCAAATTCTTTAAGCACAACCTCAAAAGAGTACAAAAGATTATTACCTTTTCACAACCTCTCGAACCTTTTAGAACTCTTGGATATTTGCCCTATACAAAAATCTAATGCTAAAGAATAATCTGGCATCCAATCCTCTTATGCAACTCTTGCTTTGAATGATTTGGTTTGTGGCTTCTTGGTTGTTTAGGTTCTCCGTAACCGCCCGAAGGGTTTATGTAGCCCCCTTAGTCCTTCAAAATAAAGAGAAATCCTACTATAAAAGAAAGTAGAAATCATAATCATATTAGAATTCATCTAGTATATCTTTTCAAATTCTGAAAGATCATATACGAACCACCATAATTAACATCTCACATTGCGCTTGCTATCTTCTTGAGACTTGAATTGGTTTGTGCTAGAGCCAATACGAAGTCATCAACAAGGTATAGCAGATACACCCACAGTTTCGAGTCAAGCATCCCATAGAATAACATGTAGGTTTTTATTTTTAAAAAAAGTTTCTTTTGTTAGTATTTGAACATCTATATCTCTACCACTTAAAAATATGAGTTGGTGGTAGTCCATCCATTCTCTCCTCTGCCTCACTCGTAAGTAACAGTAGGGCACCACAAATTGCGGGCCATTCCCCCGTCGTTTACGCTATTCTCACATGCACTCCCTCGATCAGTCGATCCCCTTCACACTTCATGCCTCTGGCCTCCCACATCCAACTCCCGAAATCTCGGACTCTCGGGTAGATGCTACAATCTACAACTACCTCCACGGCTCCACGCCACCATTTGCGCTGCCGCAACTATGCTTCTTCTCACCACAGCCCACTCACTCCTCCCGGACTACTAGGTCCTCACCTGAATCGCCTCCTCGTTCCTCCTCAACCCCTTCGTGTCCTCCTTCGCCACTGGTGATGACATTTCTATCGATCATGATCACCTCCTCCCCGACCAACAACCGCCCCAACTTTTTATTAACAGCTCCGATGCACAAACAGTTTTCACCAACAACTTACTGACGACGAGAGCAACATAATGATATAAGTCTCGCTAATAAACGCTGCACGAATGAGTTTTTACTGCCATTTTACCAAATGTATCGTAACATTTTACTACCGCACAAGCTGCTGAACCTATGGTATGTTAGTAAAATCTATGTATACCGATAGTAATATCTATGTATACAGATAATAAAATCTGTTACTACTAGCCAGCAAAATTACTGTTTATTAGTGAGACTTATATCATTATGTTGATGTTGATAAAAAACGTTCGTGCATCGGAGGTGTCAATAAAAAATTATGGCTAAATCAAAGAAAAAACAGATTCATTTCAAACAAGAAAACACATTAGTAGTGACTTATGACTGACTAGTAAAAATATCTTTTGTAATATGTTTTCTAGTTTGTACATGAATATGTGTATTTTTTGATTTGGTCATAACTTTTTATTGACAGCTTTGATGTACAAACAGTTTTCACCAATAGCTTACTGATGACGAGAGCAATATAATGAGATAAGTCTCGCTAATAAACATTGTATGAATGAGTTTTTACTGCTATTTTACCGAATGTATCGCAACATTTTACTACCGTACAGGCTGTTGAACCTCTGGTATGGTAGTAAAATTTATGTATACTGATAGTAACATCTATGTATACAGATAGTACAGATTTTATGCGCCGAGACTTATGTCAATGTGTTACTCTCGTTGTCAGTAAGCTACTAATGAAAATCGTTTGTGAATCGGAGTTGTTAATAAAAAAATTATGACTAAGGGGGTGTTTGGGACAGCTCCAGCTCCACCAAAATCCTTGGAGTTGGTGGAGCAGGGTATTCCTAGCTCCAAAAATTTATGGAGCTGGAGCTGTGAGTACATTAAGAGTATTTATGTGGGTTATCTTGTTTACATTTTAGACTAAAAATATAAATTTAATTCACTTTATTTTAGCCTACAAACTCCAGCTCTGAGGTGGAGCTGGGATCTGAAGCTCTGCCAAACAGGACCTAAATCAAAGAAAAAACATATTCATATACAAACTATCAAACACATTTATTAGTTGGCACACGTATACATAATCTACTATCGATCTACGTTTATAGTAAGTGTTTACGTTCACATTGGCTAGTTCAACGACACGAGGTTATGGCTCGTGTGTAGAATAGATAGAGCTACGCTCAAGCGCAGATTAGCTATGTGTATAATGTCACGGAGAACGAGATACAGGCAAAATATGAAAATAGCACAAAAATCGTCGGGAGAAGTCTCTAGTGATCCAGGCAGCCGGTGACAGGCAGCGCTGTCCGCTGCGGCGCTGCTCAAAGCCTCAAACCAACGGCTGTTTTCATGGCATCCCAATTGAAATTTCCGAGCAATTTGGCGCAGAGCTCCTCGCCTTTGTCGTTGCACGACGCCACGGCAGGCTCGTAAGAGGCGAAGCAAACACAGCTCCCTTGCCACCTGTGCACGTCGCCGTGCCGAAACCCAAGCCATCACTGCCCGCGCCGGCCAAGAACACCACATCTTCGCTAACGTTGTCTGCCTCCGTCCACCACCCATCAGAGCCCAGCCTAAAGACAACCAGCTCGCCGCCGGCGCTGCACCACGAGGCCATCAGCAGCTCGCCATCGCCATGCCGCTGAACGAGGCACCGGCCGTCCCACGTGTACGTCAGGGCGTGGAGCGTGTCCCGGCGCGTGGGCACTTCGCGCAGCGGCGAGACGCGGTCGAAGACTGCGACGCGCCCGTAGTGGCTGACAAGGTGGAACCCGCCGTTCTGGTACGTCACGTCGACGGCGCTGAAGGCTCCCGTCGGGCACGCGAGAGTCGTCCACGACGCGTCCGTCAATCTGCAGAACACCACCTTCTCTTCGGCGCCGAGGAGGACCACCACCGTGCAGTCACCGTCGACGGACGGGTCCGACGAAAGGGTCGCCTTGCGCACCTCCGGCTGGAAGAGCGGGCAGCGCAAGCTGCGGTACGCGCAGTCCTCCCACCTCTCCCTCGAGCCCCTCTCCATGAAGCGCGAGGACGCCAAGGCCTCGCCCCGGCGCGTCAGCGGCGGGAGCACGACGCGCTCCCGCGTGGCC
This sequence comes from Otatea glauca, assembly GCA_036346275.1. Classification (NCBI taxonomy): domain Eukaryota; kingdom Viridiplantae; phylum Streptophyta; class Magnoliopsida; order Poales; family Poaceae; genus Otatea; species Otatea glauca. The sequence goes on from CM070717.1 coordinate 45,368,523, forward strand.
GGGTTGAGCAGCCACACGTCCGGCCACCGCTCAAGGACGAGCCACCCGTGCGACGAGCCGCAGCACCGTTTGCCCCTCGTGTCGGGAAGGTCAAGCCTGTGCACGGTCCCGTCGGAGACGTCCAAGAAGTCCCGGGTGCAGCTCTCGCTGCAAGGGTCATAGGGGAGTATCAGCCATGGCGGCCTCGACTTTGGGTTCAAGAAAGAGCGCCAAGATTTGCACACGGCGCGGAGGCGGACGTAGTCCTTGATGCCAGTTGTCCTCTGCGCCACCATGTCCAGGAGGTCGTCCGGAAGGTGAGCCCAACCGGAAGCCATTGATGGGTCGAGGAAGGCAGAGAGGCTGAGCATTTCACGCGTTGTTGGTTCGAGCACACTACTTTGTACCATGAATCACTGATTCACTGTACGTTGCTTATAAGAAACCAGCTGGTGGCCGCTGTTTTGATGAGGACAGAACTGAAACCGAAACAACGTGCCGAGAAAACGTGAAACATTCAGTTTTGATGCATGTTAATGCTGCTATTCGCTGCGAGACGGGCAGTAGATATTCCTGCACGACTGGTCAAACATGTTGATTTCCTGAATCACATGTTGTTGCGGGTCAAGCACCAGTCAGATGGACTGGCGGCATTCTTGTGTTGAAAAACAATGGATATACATGCGTACGATACTGAATTGCCAGTGAAGAAATACCAGAGATTGAGTAGTCTTTGCTCTGAAATTTGACTAGTATAATGGTTGGTGAAGAAATAATGAATCTAGGAACAAGACTGCACGGTAAGAGCAAATGCTTTGTATAATGTGTTTTGCTCAGCCTCGTATATTTACATGAGTTTTGATAAATATCACCCGGATGTTTTCTTAGCAAAAAAACATTTAAATTTTGGAGTATTGGATCTGAGGTGAGATCTTGATGTAAAGTGAGGTGGAATTGTGTTTTGATGGATGGTTTGATATTTTGATCTAAAAGTTTAAAATTTAGATATTTGTAAGAAACAAAACATCCTGACGAAGGCTAGACTTCACCGTTGACCGTTTCCATCTCAAAACCCAAAACAACTACCGTACTAGTGTATTACCTACTGCTCTAGGACATGACTTCATTTTTGTGGGCAAATCTCCTAAGCAAATAACAGAGCTTTCCCGGGCACCCCGTCAGGCGGCCTCGCCGAGCACGCCGTCACCGGCGGGATCTTCCGCCTGCCTGGCGCCGCGCCAAGCACAGACAGCCGTCCTCTGTATGCATTCTTGCAGGTCGCAGCGGCGGCCGCATTGTGGCAGCGCGGCCGCGAGAAGCGTCCCCGCAGCTCCGCGACGTCTTGAGACGCTTCCTCGGCGGCTTCGCCATGTCCTCCAGGCCGCCCACCGCGGCCAGCGACGCGAACGACTGCGACTTGCCGTCGAAGAACTTGGACAGCCCCCTCCTGCATCCAAACAAAACAACGTGTCAGATCAGAATGCCAAGTTCACACCTTTCAACTTGCAAAGAAACAATCACGGGGCACATACTTGAGCGGGAGCTGCGTCATGAGCGAGGACATCTCGAAGTGGTCTGTCGACCCCGACGACTTCGCATCGTCAGCAAGCTCCTCAGACGACGACGACATAGACAACTCGGACTCAGACGGGTAGCCGATGTCCTCTTCCTCCTCGCACCTGACCTCCCTCCTCTCCTTGCTCCGCGGGAACAAGACGTAGGCCTCCATTTCCAAACAGATCACACGAACGAACGCGCCAACGATCGATGCAATGCAATGGTTTGCGCTTGCGGCTGCACGATGGCGTGGGAAGGGAAAGGGGGAAGAAGCTATAAAGGTAATGGAGGTAGGAGGATAAGAATGACGGGTAGTACGGGATGCGCGCAGGATGGGATAAAGAAGTCGTCAGTTTGTATAAGAAAAAGGTAATAAAATCAGTATGATATCTCATTCTCTCCTTCGAAGTGGCGAGGGATGGGTTGAGGAGGAAGAGGAGAGGATAAGGCCTCCACATATTTCCTTGCACAGCTTGGCAAAGATGTGGCGGATCAGGCACTCTGTTCCCCCAAGCGTACCGACCAGCCCCATCCAGTGGAGCCGGAATGGCATATGCTTTGACCATCAGGATATCTCTTCTCGTAAACAAATAATCAAAGGTTCTGTTTGCACCAAAATCTAGCAAGTTTGATCAAAATCGGTAATAAAATCAAAGATACGGAATTAACGGACAGGATGAAAATGTTTGGAGATATTTTGGTAACTGCAAGATTTTTAAGAAAAGCAACCTTCCGAGATAAGGCTGATACGGATACGGACTTGAAGCGTGTTGTAACAGGACACGATCGGCCGAGAGTATAAAAGAAGGGCCAAAGCGAACTGCAAGATCATCATCAACACAATACAATCAACCAGTTTTTACTTTCTTCCTTCCTGTCGACTAGGAGTAGCTTTTGTAATTTAGTCTTTGTAATCGATTTTGATCAATAAAGTTGCGCATCGCCGATTATTGATCTTCGTCAATTACACCCCAGGTTCGATTTATTCTGATTTTGTTGCGCATCGCCTTCTTCAGAATCGATCTGCCTTTATCATCTAATTAGCTTTAATCGGCTAGTTAGACTTATCTTGCTACCTTGATCTTAATCGGCTTCAAGCTGATTGAGTATAAGCCGATTGGTTTTTACGATCGGCTTTGCGTGAATTTTATATTCTTTACCTTGTCGGTTACAGGTCAAATCGACTGGCACGCTCTGAACCCGGTGTTCGTCCGGTGTGCTGCTGTCGGAAACCCTACTTCAAGTTTTTGACGTCAACACACTCTTGGCATGCCCAGTGAGACCCGCAATGTCTTCATCAGGGAAGTCAATTCCGCCATCAGATCTCAACGCAGAGGCTATAATCGTCGCAACAATGAACGATTTATCTGCAGAGCAACGTCAAGAGATTGAAGCTCGGAAGGCTACGCTGGAAGAGATGATTTGGTATTATCGAGAAAACTAGACGTCGCGTCACTCAAAAATCGCCTGCGAGCGGTCAACGCCCTGGGAGAAGCGGGCGTAACAGAACAAGTAAGCCGATATCTGCCTGCTCAAGCCGAATTATCGGCTATGATTAATCAGTCTGTGCACCACGCTTTAATAAACCAATCATCGGCTCTTGTGATAACACTTAAGCCGATGATAGCGAATAGCGTTAAATCCATAGCCCAGGAATTAGCCTCGTCAGGAAGTCTGCTTGACCCATTGCAAGTTTTGCCAAATTATCCTGTTTTTTCAGTATCACAAAACACGCAGAGCACAATGACTGATCCTAAACCATCGGCTATAACCTCACCCCCCACCATGATACCCACACAACCCACGGTTATACTACCTAGGGACCCTCGGTTAAATAGGGTGAACCATTACCATGCCTATACCGACGCCGCTAAGTTAGATGCATCAAGCAATTTGCCGTCGTCGGCTCTGTTCTACGCTTTTCCCCAATCGGTTTCACGGTAGATTGGCTCAGAGATTCCCACAAGAACCACACCGCTAAGAAATCCAGTCCACACAGGTAGTAACATACTCGAACCATTTGTCCAAGTGCCGAACCTCAAGTCGACGTAATCGCACGAGCAAAGATGATCGCGCACCGGCGGATACGGCGTAATTGGCAACCCGAGCTCGCCTTTGAGGCGTAACGCCGATTATGACAGATATTATCAAGGGACTGCTATGGCCGATAATGCTAATTGGGCCGATCAGATCTCTGTCGTTTTGAGGGACCAATTCGGCATACAACCAAAAGGAAAGGTTATCGGCTATAGAAAGTCGTATCCCGATTACATAGATCGCATGCCCTACCCTCATAACTTCAGAGTTCCAGACTTCGCCAAATTCTCTGAGGATGATTCTATCACCACCCTGGAACACGTTGGACGCTTTATCGCGCAATGCGGTGAAGCGGCCCAGTCCGACGGGCTTAAAATTAGACTATTCTCGTTGTCTCTGTCTGGGGCAGCGTTTACTTGATTTACTTGCTTGCCTCCGAATTCGGTCCATTTATGGAACGATTTGGAAAGCCGATCTCATGAATACTTCTTTTCGTGCAATTTGGAGCTCGAGGATTTGGATCTAAGTTACATGACGCCAAAAGTTTGGGGAATCGGTGACGGATTACGTCAAGAGATTTAGAGAAATTAGGAATCGGTGTTTTAGCGTTACACTGCCTAACAACCAACTTGCCAATTTAGCATTTCAAGGTTTGATTCCGCCGCTTAGGGAGAAATTCAGAGGACAAGAATTCACCGACCTTAGCCACTTATTACATCGCGTATCGACCCAGGAAAGCCGATTCACTGATAATAAAGTGTTCAAAGATAGATTTAAAAATAGCAATAACAAAGAAAAAGATAAGGCTAAAGTCAATATGGTTGAGTATTGTCCAAGTGACTCATCGGAAGACGAGGAAGCAGAAATAAACATAGCCGAATGGGTAAAAGGATCCAAAAAGTCCTTAGTCTGCTCTTGGCTTAAGCCGACTAGGTACAAGTCGGAGGTCAAGTACTCTTTCGATGTTTCTAAGTGCGATCGTATTTTTGATTTACTTCTGCAAGAAAAGATAATACGATTGCTAGAGGGGCATGTGATACCGTCGCCCGATGAGATCAAGAAACGCAGGTATTGCAAGTGGCATCATTCTTATTCGCATAACACTAATGACTGCAATATCTTCCGTCAACAGATCCAATCTGCTATTGAGGATGGTCGGTTGAAGTTTGCTGATGAGCCGACCATGCAAGTTGATGTTGATCCGTTTCCCATCAACATGGTACAGTGTTCGGCTAATGGAAAAGAGCCGATGCACGACGAGCAGAAAAAGGATCGACAAGTCAACATCCAATCAAGCTCGAACGGCGATCAAACACTGAAGATTACAATCGGCTCTTTACAAATAGAAGCCTATCGTGAAGGAAAAAATTCAAGAACCATCAAACCCAAAGGGAATCCTCAGGTAGGTAAATGGTACAAAGCAGAAAAGTCTCCATTAAGGCAATCAGCGAAAAGGTCAGGACCAACATTTTTACAATTAATGGAGAAATACGAGAGGATGAATAGCCGACCACGGTATAAGGCTCGCCGATCGGATAACTTGTACCGCACCGAGAATGTGGAGAGAGCACATAGAAGGTGTCCCTTTTGGCAGTTTTGCTGGGAAAGAGGAGTAGCGTTGCCATCACCATACACCTGCCCGATGGAACATTATCCCCAAGACGATTGGCCAAGGCAATCGGCCAGAGTAGGCTGTTTGGGCCGATTAGAGAGTAAGGCAGAAGTGACAGAAGGCCTGTTCACGAGAGAATATCCAAACCAGATCAAGAACCGAGCCAAATCAAGACACACAAGCCCAGTTCTAATCAAGAAGATTTGGATGGTCAAATACGGAAGCCGGTGGAGCCCAAACCCAGGTGGTGTCCATCTGGCCTGAGCCGATCACAATGACGACGGCTTCAGAGGCTAAGGATGCAAGAAATCCGTGAAGCCGATGCCAAGAAACAGAGAGACAAAACGTTTAATGAACTTCGTCCAATCAAATGCGTCAAGAAAGAGTGGAGAAGAAAAGAACAAGCCGAAGAATATTTCGAATCGGCTGATGACTTGGATTCTCCCATGATTCGGGATGACACCCCTCCCATGGATATTAACATGGTGTTCATGTTGCCGGCTGAGTTCAAAATCAGAAACGAATCGACCGAAAAAACGGTTGCTCAGTTGTGTTCTGGCGTACAGAGTGCCATATTCGAGAAACCTAAAGATGATCATCGGCATCTGAAGCCATTGTATCTAAAAGGATACATAAATGGCAAGCCGATATCAAGAATTTGGTAGACGGAGGGGCCCCGATGAACCCGATGCCGCATACGACATGCAAAAAGCGGGTAAGTCCGATGAAGACTTAATTAAAACTAACATGGTTCTAAATGACTTCACAGCGACCTACCGGAGGCAAAGGGTGTCATGGTCACAGAGTCGATCGTCGGTAGCAAGACCTTGCCGGCGCCGTTTTTGTAATCGATGCAAAGGAAACTACTGACGATCGCTTCGGCCGAGATTGGATTCATGCCAATCGCGTATTCCGTCGACCATGCATCAAGCGCTTATACGATGGAACGGAGAAGAAGTCGAAGTAAATCACACACCGACACATCGCCTATATCGTCATGGCTAGCTCGACGCGAATTGGCAACATGAAGAAGCTGGTCGCATATCGGAAAGGCGCCGACGATCGTGATTTCATCTGTGTAAGCAAATCAGACTCATGCCGATCGGTGTCAAGCCGGGCACTTTTGATCGGGCAAATGAAGTGTTACGCTGATGGGGACAAGAAAAGTGCTAAAGGGGTTGCAGGATAAAATGCAAAGCTATCGGCAAACAACAGATAGCTACGAAGCCATAGAAGACTTTGAAGAAATTGAAAAGTTAGGTCAAGGTTTTACATCCACCGATTTGCTTGAAGAAGTAGATATAGGTAGCGGTGATAGAAAAAGACCAACTTTTGTTAGTGCAAGTTTAGATGTAAAGTACAAAGAAAAACTGATAAAAATCCTTAGAAATTATAAGGATTATTTTGCTTGGGAATATCATGAGATGCCCGGATTAAGCCGTCAGCTGGTGGACATCGGCTACCTATAAAATCGGGCTATCGGCCGTTTAAACAGTATCCTAGGTGTTTCAATCCAGCCTTGTACCAAATTATAAAAGAAGAGATAGAACGGTTGTTGGAGGCAAAATTTATCAGGCCTTGCCGATATACTGAGTGGGTTTCAACATTGTTCTGTTATGAAGAAAATGGAAAGCTTAGTATCGTCGACTTTAGAGATTTGAACAAGGCGACGCTAAAAGATGAATATCCGATGCCAATAGCCGATATGCTCATCGATCTTTGCGTCGGGAACAAGATCATAAGTTTTACGGATGGTAATGCTGGGTATAACCGGATACTCATGGCGAAGCGGATATACCGAAGACAGCTTTCAGATGTCCTGGTGCAATAGGATTGTTCGAGTGGACGGTGATGACTTTCGGCTTGAAGAACGCTGGAGCAACATATCAGCGGGCAATGAATCTGATTTTTCACGATTTAATCGGTCACATCGTCAAAATTTATATTGATGATGTAATAGTAAAATCCGCAGAAGATTTGCAACACTTGGCCGATTTAGAAAGAGTTTTTAGAAATATAAGATCGCACGGTCTAAAGATGAATCCTTTCAAGTGCGCGTTTGGCGTGTCGTTTGGGCGATTCACAGGCTTCATGGTTCATGAAAGGGGAATTGAAGTCAGTCAAACGAGGGTCAGAGCTATAGCCAATACCGAACCACCGACATGCAAAAACGAGTTACAAAAGTTGATCGGCAAAATTAACTATCTCCGTCGGTTCATCTCAAACCTCTCTGGAAGGATTCGTGCTTTTACTCCGTTGCTAAAATTAAAGGACAATGAAGAATTTATATGGGGAGCCGATCAGCAGAAGGCTTTCGATGAAGTTAAAAGGTATTTGTCCAACCCTCCAGTTTTGGCTGCGCCTCAAAAAGGGATCCCTTTCAGGCTATATGTTCGGCTGAAGAAGATAATATTGGAGCTGTGTTAGCACAAGAGGTGCATGGTAAAGAAAGAGTTATCTTTTATTTAAGCCGACGGTTGCTAGACTTGAAGTCAGTACCCTTTTATCGAAAAACTATGTTTATCTTTGTACTTCGTGCACAAAACTAAGGCACTACATATTAGCATCGGCTGTAAGGTAATTTGCAAAACCGATGTTATAAAATATATTTTGTCGGCTCCTATCCCGCGAGGTCGACTTGACAAATGGGCTTACGCCTTGGTTGAGTTCGACTTATCATATGAATCGCCAAAGCGGTCAAAGGACAAGTATTAGCCGATTTTATGACAGACATGACACGGCAAACTTAGTCTTGGTCGCGCCATGGCAATTGTTCTTTGACGGTCAATATGCGGGAAGGTGATGGTATCGGTATTGTACTCACCTCACCCAAAGGGCATAGCTTTGAATTTGCATTAGGCTAAATAGCCGATGCTCAAACAACCGAGCCGAGTCTGGCGTTACTCAAATGCTTGCAATTCTTTGGAAAATATTGGGGTGAGTATTTGTTGAGGCATATGGTGATTCACTGTTGGTGGTGTAGCAAATAAAGGGAGAATATCAATGTCGAGATGAAGTGCTACTGAAATATTTAGAACAATGTTTAGAGATTATCGGCTCTTTTACATCATTATCTACCGGTCATGTTCCTCGAGAATTGAACGATAGAGCTAATGCTTTAGCTCAGCAAGCATCAGGATATAAAGATTCTGGCCGAAGTCAGGAGACTGAACTGGTAGACAAGGCAGTCATGTGCGCAGATATTGCCGATTGGAGAACGGAGATAAAAGATTATCTAGTCGATCCATCCAAGCCGACGGAACGAAAGATACGGCAACAAGCGTTGAAATATGTCGTCATGGACGATATACTATATTATCGGACTATGGAAGGTTTATTTTTAAGATGTCTTGAGGCCGAAGAAGCACGGGTGGCAATGGGTGAAGTACACGAAGGCATTTGTGGATCTCATCAATCGGCACATAAGATGAAATGGATGCTCAGACGGACAGGTTATTTTTGGCCGACGATGCTAGAAGATTGTTTCAAGTATTATAAAGGATGTCAAACATGTCAAAAGTTTGGCAACGTACAACTAGCACCAGCATCGGCTTTACATCCAATTATCAAACCTTGGCCGTCCAGGGGTTGGGGAATAGATATAATCGGCCAAATATTTCCTGCTTCGAGTAAAGGCCACAAATTTATCTTGGTCGCAACCGATTACTTCTCAAAGTGGGTCGAGGCTATACCACTTAAAAAGGTAACCAGTGTCGAGGCGATTCGTTTTGTGAATGAACATATCGTCCATCGGTTTGGAATACCACAAACAATCACGACCGATCAAGGTACGGTATTCATATCTAACGAAGTTTGGGGTTACGAACGAGTCTAGGGATCAAATTGTTAAACTCTTCGCCATATTACGCCAAAGCTAATGGAGCGGGCCGAGTCGCTTAATAAAACACCGATCAAGTTGATCAAAAGAAAAATTGATGAAAAGCCAAGGAATTGGCATTCAACTCTATCGGAGTCACTTTGGGCCTATCGGCTATCGTATCACGGAGCGACGAAACTTTCACCTTATCAATTGGTGTATGGACAAGAAGCTGTTCTTCCCGTGGAAATTAACATTGAGTCGATACGAGTAGCTAGACAAAATGGTTTGTCGGCTCAAAATTATAATGATTTAATGATCGACAACTTGGATGAGTTAGCAGAGTTACGTTTGTCTACGCTTGATCGGCTTAAGAAGAATAAGATCAGAGTTGCAAGGGCGTACAATAAAAGGGTCATGCCTAAGTCTTTCGATCAAGCCGATTTGGTATGGAAAACAATATTGCCTGTTAGTTCTAAGGATAACCGATTTGGAAAATGGTCACCTACGGAAGGGCCATACAAAATTAATCGGCTAGTCGGCGGAAACTCGTACTTACTAGAAACACTAGAAGGATACGTATTGCCAAAAGCTATTAACGGGAAATACTTGAAGAAATACTACCCTAGTGTTTGGATTGGAGCCTAGCTGATTAAAAATCATGTTCAGAGCCAAGATTAACACGATGTTGTTAATCGGTTGAAAAGATTGCAAACTCGGAAGATATAAGCAGAATATAAATCGGTTAAATAGCCGATTATCAACATAACAAGTTACAAGCATTCAGGACAAGTGTTTTCAAAAACAACCAGCAAAGTTTTACAGATTAGAGGTTGAATATTGGATGCCCGATCCTGGAAGAGTCGAGCCTAGAGCCGACAGAGCACCCGCTGCCTTGGCAATGATGTCTTGAATTTCGTTTAGAAGGCGTTCATCATCCTTGGCATTCCCGGGCACTGGCATCACCTTGGCAGATTGCTTGGTCACATTTTCAACAAACCAACGCAATGCTAAGTTTTTGCTCCTTCACTCCGATCTGATGGTCTCAAGGTTTGTTGGCCTTCTCCGATTTATTTTCAAGCTTGGCCAACTCTTCCAAGAGGAGTTTCTTTGTTTTTTCCAATTTGGAGAGGGACTCCTTGGTCGATTTAAGACGTTGAGCACCAGTATCAAACTTGCGCTTTTTTGCCTTGGCATCAGCAACCAAATCCTCCAAAAGCTTCTGATCAGCCTCTTGGGCTTCACGTCGCTGGATCCGATTTTGCACCTCCTCCACTTCAAATTTTCTATCATACAAGTGACATACGTTGAGGAGGGCTTGCATTGCTTTCGGAGGGAGATCGGCTTCAACGGCAGCCATAGCATCCCTTATCGGTTGATTGTTAGCCAAGATCTCCGATTGCGGTTGCATCACAAGTTTGAAGAGCTTCTCAAGGCGCTCTTTCATGCCCGGGTAGAGGTGACGGCAATGATGCCTTTCCGACACTTGAAGGATTTTTCTAATTCTGCGCCATAGTCATCGTGGCCATGATCTCTGGTCGTCAAGATCGCCAACGAAAATCCAAGCAAGTTTGTTGGGTCCGATAGTTCGCAAATCGGTGACTGGTGCAGGTTGAGTCAACTTCGGCGTAGGGGTTGGCGCAGTCAAAATATTCGGAAGATCGGCTAAGATCTTCGCGACTTGGGCAGATTGCGTTGGCTAAATGACGAATACTAATAAAAAGGATACCCCAACAGCCCGAAGCGACGAGCCAGCGGCCTCAAGCATATCTCCACAGCAACAGCCGCGCCGCGCGCCCACGACCGAATCGCTGCGAGATCGCGCAAGGCATCCGCTCCCGACCGGCCAGGAAGCGATCCGACAGACAGCGCGCCTCGACCCCTCTTGGCGGGCGGGATCTCCGACTCAACCAAACCAAGGTGATGAACGCCGAGTGCCGCGTGTCGTCCTCATCGGCCTACCGCCACGCACCCGAATAAGGTCAATCGAGCGACTATACAAGGGCGTGTGGCTCCTTCCCAAGAAGATCCGTGATCGAGAAGACAAAGCTTCCACCCCATCAACTACCACGACAAAGACAAGCGACGCGCTCCCTCCCGAGGCAAAGCACCAACGCCACGCACCTCGACGCCAAGATTCGCAAGGATCACAGAGGGCAAGTACGCTACTTCCGGAAATACCTAACCTCTCTCGACCACCAAGGCTACCAACCCAAAGATGGGCAAGACGGGTGGCGACCAGTCCACGTGACGAAGGACCGAGCTCTAGCATAGGTCACCTCGCTTTCCTCCTAACTCGATGTAACCTGCCCCCTTCCTTTCAGTATAAAAGGAGGGGCTAAACGATTCGGGCAAGCGACAAGCGAGAACGAGAGGAGAGCGCTATCAAACCCATCTCGCTAAGCCATTGGCATTTCGCTTGTAAAACTTTGTGCATCATCTGTACCAAGAGTAATACAACACCACCACACGAATGGAGTAGGGACCTTCACCAACCAAGATACATCTTGGACTCACGAAGTCTAACCATTCAGTGGAGTGGAACGCGCGACTTCTAGACTTACAAATTTACTTGCCGGCGCCCCGAAAACGCCGTTGCTGGCGCGCTGTAGGGGACTTCGCGTCTTCATCGCCATCTCCGATTCCGCTTATCTCACGATGGCATCCACCCATCGCGACGGCATGATCGCGCTGGGAACCAGATCCGGCTCCCTCGACTTGCCATTACCCCGACGGACGGCCACGCTTCGTCCTCGCTGTCTCGAAGACAGCGCCACGAGAGCTTGGGCGTCCTTCTCCGGCGACCGCTAAGCTCCGGCTAGCGCCTGCAGCCCCGGCCGAACTCGAGGAGTGCTCGCCGCGGTCGGCGAAAACTCCCTAGGCCCGGCGGTGACCATGTCACCCCGTAGGCTCGCGATCGTGGCGATGGTCGGCTACCGCCGCCTCCATCCACGAGCGCTTTGGAAGACTCTTTCGACGCGACTCAGCCCGACACGGAGTACCCGCCCGCAGCGGACTCGCGAGTGCAACATGGCGGCACCGCCGATTTGCCGTGGCCTCGTGGTCGCGGGACCTCCGTCCGACGACTCAGCGCAGGAGGAGGAGTGCCAACGCTTGAGCGCATCGAACGCGCGCGCACGAGCTCCAACAACAGCGCAAAGAGTTGGAGGACCGAAGGATCGAAGCTCGACCGGCTCGAGCCAACTGGAGCAGAGGGCTCGAGGCCCCGTGATGTGCTGGTGACGCATACAAGCACGCGCGGCGCCAGCACACCCTCAAAGAAAGCGGAAGGGTCCGATACCTCACTTCTTCCCCACGCCGGCCAAAACGTGGCGCGGCGCCGCACGCGCTCGAGGCCTCCCGAGCCGACCGACCCGGAGGCCAAGGCCACCTACCAAACCTCCGGGGTGGTAGAGCACGCGGTCGCGGCAAGACATGCACGCCCCAGCCTCCTATCGCCCGAGCCACCCGCCACCGGCCCGCATCGCATTGCGGCCGGATGGGTCCGACAGCGCCGCCGCATCACAACCACAACAGCCTCGCGTTCCGGTGCGCTAACGCCTCGTGATGCCTACGACATTCGCGCTACCCTTGAGGCGCGGAGAAAGATGGCGGAAGAGGCCGCCACTCACGGGTTGCGGGCGGCGGCACCACCATCGCAGCCGAGCCCCGACGGTCTGGGCCGATGGGCGCTCGCCAGGATCCGCCAGCGACTTCCCGCCAGATTCGAAGCGCCTACCAACATTGCCAAATACACGGGGCCACAAACCTGTGTCTGCTCAAGATTACCGGCCGCATGCCGGGCGGGAGGAGCAACGGATGACCTCTTCATCATCCAATACCTTCCCATCTACCTCGCAGACTCCCGAGCTCGCTCGAGTACTTGCCGACCAAAACCATCGGGGATCGGACCGACTTGAAGGCCCTCTTCGTCGGCAACTTCGTGGCACTTACAAGCGCCCGAAACTCCTGAGACTCGAAGGGCTGCAAACAAGCAGCCTGTGGAAACCTCCGACTACATCCCGGTTTTCCGCCCAGTAACGAGCTCCCCGACATCTCCGACGCCATGTCGTGGGAGCATTCATCTACGCACCTCCGCAAGGCCTTGGTACACAAACTAGGTTGTCTCAAGCCCGAACTACCAAGGAGCTCCTCGATATCGCCATTCAACCACGCCCGGCGAGGAGGTGTGGGGGCCATCTTCGAGGAGGAAAGGCCAGCCGAACCGGCGGCTCAGACGGGTCCCTTCCGACCGCCCGACAAACAAGCGGCGACGGAAGCGATCCGCGAGCCCTGCGGTCGCCACCGCCGACCGCCTCGCCAGCAAAGAAAGCGATCGACCGTCGCGCTCGACCACTTCGAGAAATTGATGGACGCCCGTGCTCAAACCATGGGTTCTCCACAAACACAAGTACCGGATCGCGAGGTCTCGAGGCGTTATTCTTCCAAATGCCCCCGCAACGCCGCGTGGCAAGGGGAAGAAGCTCACGCAGACCCGCGGGCCGCAGAGAAAAGGAAGACGACGAGTTCCTCAACCCGACGGCCGCCTCATGATCTTTGGAGGACCTACCGCTATGCCGGCTGCGCGGCCAAGCTCGCTTATCGCGAGGTCCATACCGTCGCGCCATGCGCCCCCAATACCTCCGGTGGTCGGAGTTCCCGATCACCTTTGATCGGACCGACCACCCCGACCACGCTCGCACGGGAGATACCCCGGTGGTCACCGCCGGGGAAGAAGCGCTTTCAAAGGTGCTCATGGACGGAGGCAACGCCTCAACATCCTCTACGCCGAGACGCCGACGCTATGGGGATCCCGCGCCCACCCTCCGACCTAGCAAGGCGCCTTCCATGGCGCTCATTCCCGCCAAGAAAGCCCATCCACTCGGGCAGATCGACCGCCTGCTACCTTCGGGAACCGAAACTTCCGCACCGAAACCCTTGCTTTTGAAGTCGTGGACTTCCCCGGTTCTTACCATGCCATCCTGGGACAGCCATGTTACGTCAAGTTTATGGCGGTCCCCAGCTACGCCTACCTCAAGTCGAAGATGCCAGGCCGCGGAGTCATCACCGCGGCATCGTTTTTCCAGCTTGCCTACAATCGCGAAGCGCAGTTAGCCAGAGCTTGCCTCGGCAGCCATCGCTACCGCCGAGCTCGACAACCTCGTGAGGGAAGCCTCCGAATCCGCCCCGAGTCCAAAGAAGTTGGGGCGGGATCCTTCAAACCGCCGAGGACACGGCGAGGTCGCGGCCGATCCTTGTGATCCGACCAAGACCGGCAGACGGAGCCACGCCCCGCCAAATAGAAAGCGCGCCATCGACTCCTCCGTACCAACAAAGACGCTTTGCATGGAGGTCCTCCGACATGCCAGAATCCAAGGGAAGTCGCCGAGCACTCCTTGAGCATCCGACTGTGCTCAAAGCCGGCCGCCTAATGCTCGCGCCGCTCGACGAGGAGAAGCGCAGGATCATAGGGGAGGAGATCGCCAAACTTTCGGGCCGCAGGTTCAGAAAGAGGTGCGCCACCCCGAGTGGCTAGCCAACCCCAGACTTGTGAAAAACAAAATGGGCAATGGAGGATGCGCTGACTATACGAGTCTCAACAAAGTATGTCCCAAAGATCCGCTCCCTTTGCCCCAAGATCGATCAAGTCATCGACTCCACCGCAGGTGCGAGTCCTCTCTTCTCGGATGCCTACTCGCTACCACCAAATTGCGCTTAAGGAGTCCGACCACCGCGACTTCCTTCATCACCCCGCTCGCTCATTCTCACACGCTACGATGCCGCTCGCCTAAAGAACGCGCGCCACATACCACCGATGTATGCAAACGTGCTTCAATAACCGATCGGCCGAACGCTGAGGTGTACGCCGACGATATTATCAGAAACCAAGAAGGCCGACGACTCGCCCCCGACTGAAGAGACCTTTGCGAACCTTCGACGATTCCGCATAAAGCTCAATCTCGAAATGCGCTGGGTTCCCAAAGGAAGCTCCTTGGCTTCAATGTCTCCGAGCGAGGCATCGAGGCCAACCAGAGAAGATATTAGCAATCGCAAGGATGGGCCCAATCAACAACCTCAAGGGGTCCAGAGGGTCGACCGATGCCTAGCAGCCTTTGAGCTGCTTTCGTGTCACGCATGAGCGCGAATGCCACTCTACAAAGCTACTCAAGAGATCCGACCGCTTTAGTTGGACCTCGTAGCTCGGGAGGCCCTCACCCACCAAGGCCTTCCCGCCCTCGCCTCGCCCTGGTCGCCCGGCACTGAGGAGCCGTTGCCTCTCACGCCGCCACTACCCAAGTCGCCGTGCGGCCCTCGTGGTGGAGCGAGCGGAAGAAGGCCGCGAGCTTAAGGTACAACGGCCGCTTACTTCATTAGCGAGGTCCTTTCCGAGTCCAAGACTCGGTGACCGCAGTGCGTATTACTTCTACGCAGTTGCTCATTGCGTAAGAGGAAGCTCGCCCATTACTCGATCAAGACAACATCACCGTGGTGACCACGTCCCGCTGGGCGAGATCGCCCGCAACCGCGACGCCTCGGGAAGGATAGCCAAGTGGGCACTCGAGCTCGGGCCGCCACGACATCACATACGCCCCTGACGGCGATCAAGTCGCAGTTCTAGCCGACTTCGTCGCCGAGTGGATCAAACCTGTGCACCACTGATCGAAGACCCCGAGCATCGACAATGTACTTCGATAGGTCTTACAACAAGAATGGCGCGG
The DNA here is from genome assembly GCA_036346275.1 of Otatea glauca. Classification (NCBI taxonomy): domain Eukaryota; kingdom Viridiplantae; phylum Streptophyta; class Magnoliopsida; order Poales; family Poaceae; genus Otatea; species Otatea glauca. Next base: position 45,384,244 of record CM070717.1, read on the forward strand.
CGCTGGAGTTGTCATCATCTCCCACTTGGGAACAAGCTCCAAGACGCCATCAGCCGCTGACGCCACCAACAACGCTGCCGAGCACGAGGCCTCGCCAACGGCCTCCGGATCGCCGCCGACTCTGCTCGCCGACTTACGCCCACGGGACTCCAAGCTTGTCGCCGACTGTCATGAAGGCCGCGGAGCCCCGAGACGCCCGTGATGGCGCAGATCGTCGAGAAGCGCGCGGCTCGGCGCGTTTGCTGGCTTCGAGCTTCACCATAGCTACCGACGCTACAATAGCGACGCCACTACCGCCAACTGCCTCCAGCAGAGAGCGGCCCCGCCGAATCTTCGCCTCGCGACCTCCCACGGCCTTCCATCCACCGGGCCCGGTGGTCGACCGGCCCCGACCTACCTAGACGGTCGCCCGACCGCATGGGTCGGCGTGAGACTTGGTCGGTCGAGCCACGGCGCGCTAGCAACCGAATCCGACCGAGAAAGCCATTCATAGATCGCTTGACGGACGGTCGCTTCCTCCCGACCGATCAAGCCCGGCGCCGCCCGACGAGCAAAGTCTTTCGTCCCGACGGCCCGCACCTTTACAAAGGAGTTTCTCCGGTCCTCCAAAAGTGCATTCCGCCGACCAAGGAAAACAACTATCGGACGACATACACAATGAATTTGCGGTCACCACGCCGCGCCCGATCTCGGTGGGAAAGGCCTTTCAAGAAGGTTTCTATTGGCCGACCGCTGTCCGACGCAGAGCGCATAGCACGCACTGCGAAGGATGCCAATTTTGCCAGCGCATACATCCGCCACCAGCCTTGCGCATAATCCCCATCACGTGGCCTTGCGCTTTGGGGCTCGATCCGCCGGCCTTTCAAGAAAGCGCCGGGCTTTACCCATTTGCTCGCCGCGGTGGACAAGTTCACCAAGTGGATAGAGGCTGTCGGTCGAAGCGCCACGTCAGCACAAGCGCCATCTTCTTCCGCGACATAGTCTTTCGATTCGAGTCCCAAACTCCATCATCACCGACTAACTAACGCAGCTTCACGGGAAGGAATTCTCGAGTTCGCGATGACTTCAACATCCGCGTCGATTGGGCACCGTGGCCCATCCGCGACCAACGGCCGTGTCGAAGCGCAAGCAAATGGCATGATCCTTCAAGGGCTCAAGCCGCTGGATCTTCACGGCTCAAGCACTTCGCAGGGCTGGGCGCATCGAGGTACTCTCCGCCCTCCGAGTTCGCGACCACGCCGACCAGCGATCGGTTCACACCGCTCTTTATGGTATACGGTGCTGAGGCCGCCTTTGCCGACAGACCAAGTATGGCGCCCCAAGATCGCAAGCTTCGAGGAGGCTCGGGGCTCGCCAGACAACAAGACTCCGTCGACCGGATCGACGAGGCGCATGACGGGCCATCCCGCGATCGGCCGATATCAACAAGCTCGCGACGCTACCACGTACCGCCAGTTCGAGGGCGGTTCGATCTCGGGCGACTGGTCCCGCGACGGGTCCCGACCAAAGAAGGATAAGCACAAGTCGCCGCCTCGGGAAGGCCCCTTCACCGTCGTGCAGATCCTCCTACCGCACCTTCGGCCAAGGACACCGACGGCGCGATCCTTCCAAATGCGTGGAATATAGAAAAGTTAAGGCGATTCTATCCCTAAACTCTTTTCCTCTTCCTAGCATGCTCTTTACTTTCTTCCTTCCGAGCACTGTCGCTGCGGCGACGACTCGGGGTCGCCTTTGTGCCTCTGCTCAGCCGCTTCCGGCCGGGCGCTATGCTGGTTGATGACCCAACCGACCACAAGGTCCTTCCCGAGCAGTAACTCCTTTGACCCAAGTGCTACAAACTCGCCCGGCTATGGTTGCTAACACTTCATGAAAAAGGAAGTACCCGAGTGGAGGACCTTTGGTCGGCAGGAACACTCCTCCCCGCACGAACTCGGCCTATCCCACGCGCTTATGAGGGCACGTGACCCGACCGGTCATGAGGTCCATCCCGAGCGTAACCCTCTCAACCCAAGTGTTACTACATACGCCCAAAGCTTATGGTTGCTAAGTAGCACTTTGCGGAAGAAGGAAGTGCCCGAGTGGAAAGATCCCCGGCCGGTCTAGAACACTCCTATCCTCACAAGTGCGCCTAACCGCCGTGATAGCCAAGTCTCCAATCCACCTCGCTCCTCCCAAAACAACCCGACCACGCATAAGTGGCCCTCGCGGTCCTTAGGGCTATGGTCGCCAAACGCTCATCCAAAATACGAAAAAGGACGAGGGACGATTCTGGGACTTGATAATTTCAAGATTGTTTAAATAACGGTCTTTACAATCTAAGAAGGATAAAGCTAACTTTTTCTATTCTTCTTGGCGGGCGACCGGTGGCGAGGCGGAGAGTTGGCTGCCTCTGGCTTCCTGGAGGGCGGCCTGCGGCGGGATGCGGCTGGCGATCTCCCGGCGTGCGGCTCGACCAGGAGCTCGAACCGGTCGATCTCCTCGTCGATCCGTTCCCGCCACGCCGCCCCCACCACCGCGAGGTCGATGCCGCCATAGTACGAGATGGTGTTGACCCGGCCGATGAAGCTCCAAGCGCAGCCACGGTGACCACCGCTCTTCTACGGTCCGCACTCAAAGGCCGCGGGGGCAAGGGCACTGCCCGCCGGCCAAGGATGCGGCCGCAGACTCCCGACCGCCTTGCGAGGGCCTCCACCGGCGCTCATCTCGCCCGACCGCCCTCAAGAACCTTCAACGCCGCCGGCCTCGCCCCGCCACGATCGCCACGTCGCGGGCGTCCGGCCGTTCTCTGCGCTTCCACGGCGACGCCGATTCTTCGCCTCGCAGATCATGGAGATTTGGATAAGTTCGCCCGTGGGTCGCACCCTAAACTTAAATGAAGAATTGAGACACTTACCGCCGCGGAGTTGGTCGATTGCGGCTTCCGACTTCGGCGCCAGATGAAGTCTTCAATGGCCGGCTCCTTCGAGCAACGCTCACGGAGTGAACTCGGCAGCGTCCCCCGAGCCTTGTTCCGCTCGTCCGCAGACGTGTTACTGCGTCACGCTGACCCTCCGCTGCAACGGCGGCATCCTTGGCCTCGTGACCTCCGCCGTGGAGGACTCCAGCCTCGCCACTTTCGCCTCAAAGCCTCGGCTCCTAGGCGCCATCATGAAGGGCCTTTGTGGCCTCTTCAAATCCTTGGCGGATCACCACCGCCCGATCGCTTAATGCCTGTGGCCTCTCGGCTAGGCGCACCAAGGCGCACTGACCGCCTCCTCCGCCGCAGCCGCTCACGACCGTTTGAGCGCCGCAGAGCTCGACCGACGCGACGGCGAGCCCGCAGTGCCGCAAAAATGTGGACACTCCGTTAGTCGCACGAAGAACTATCAAAAATGTGCAACGAATCAGAACTTTTTCGGCTGACCTACCGGGCGATCGGGCCGGACTCCCGACCATCATATCCAAATACCGTGGAAGACTTCAGAGCAAGGGCCGACCTTCACGGATTCGCCTCTATCTCGGCTTCAGCGGCCTCGCCGCGCTTTTTGCCAAGGGCGCCCACTCGCTTCCTCCGCCACCCATGATGCCCGACCCGAATTACACCGCGGCGCGCCTCGCCGCCGCGTCGGGCGGGACGCCGCTCGTCCAAAGCACTATGGGCAAGGGTGACGAGGTCAACCTTCGAAACCCCGGCGACCGCTACCGAGGGGCATCGGCCGCACCTCCTCGACGGGGGTCGGGCACTCCGCCGCCGGCCCGCCACGATCGGGCGCGATCACGGCGGCGCCATTGTCTCATCCTCCAAACGACGATCACGTCGTCCGAGGGGTCCTCGCCGAGGCGGCGGAAGTTCTTCTTCGGCACGACCTCCGTGGGGCTCACCCTCAAGGCGATCGCGCCTGACGCCGACGCCGCGACCTTCGCCGACCCAACCGGGTCATCAAATCACCGGCGCCACATTTATGGGCCGATGTGGCACGCCCACACGGCCACCCAAAGATAGGCGCCGTGACGCTATGAAGATTCAAGAGTCGCCGCGGCTTTGCAAAAAAAGAAAATGCTCCAAAAATAAAATAATAATACACTTACAAGGCCGAAGCGGCGCGTGGCACGCGCGCTCTCTTGCCGCCCCCGCCAGGGGCAGTCGGCCGGCCGCTCGGCCACCTCCACCGAGACGCTGCGACGATCATGAAGCGCAAGATCACCCCACTGGGATCCGTGGCCACGGGCCCGTGATGCCGCCTCGCCGAGTCCACGCCGCCGCCACGGCGCAGTTAGAAAAACCCACCATAGGGGTGGCCTGATGCACTCCCCGCCTGCTGGAGGTTGTCCCCACGGGCGGTGGTCTCCGACACATCTCGCAAGGCCAGGCCTGCTGCTCCTTACTTTTCTTCCTCCTCCTTTCCTCCTTCCGCTTCATGGGAGGAGTCACCGCTGCCCTCGCCGGGGGCCGCCGCGCTCCTTATCCCTCGAGCGGCGCTGGGAAGACATCCCCATGAGCCCCGAGAGGATGCAGGAATGTCGGTCAAGTGCTAAGGACAAAGAAAAGAGAAGCGAAAGGAATTTCACCGGCTTACAGATTCGCGGAAAGCCGCCGAGAATGGCTCCGGTGGCCATCCGCTGCCACCGTGGCGCTCGCCAGAACGGCCGCCACCCGAGCCTCCACCTCGACGCGCCAGCTCGGGTTCGCCATCCTCGCCGGCCGGACGGCCTCAAGATACCGAACAGGGGTGCGGCTCGCACAAGTGGTTGCACGCGATCCCCATGAAGGCGCGCACAACCACGCCCCGGTGAGCCTCGCCTCCTTTGAGCCCCGACCGCTCCACGATCGTGGCCACTTGTTCTTCTCTCTTTTGGCGCCCAGCCCACGCTCCTCCGCCATGGGAAGCTCACGGTGAAACGAGGGGCGCTGTCGCCGACGCTTAACGTGAGCCATTCGAACGCCACCCTTGTTGGACGAGGCGCTTTACCTCCGTGTACTCCGTGTTCGGCCGGGCGGCCGAGGGCCAGCCACCCTGGGCGCGCTGCGGCCCGACGGCCCGTCCTTCCGAGCCTTGCTCGAAGAAGTGCCTCCACAACGCCCAAAGGCGGCTCGATCCCCAAGAAGGCGCGCAACATGCGGATGAAGATGGCGATGTGGAGGACCCCATTGGGGTTGAGATGGTGCACCTCCACCTTGTAATGAAACAACAGCCCCGGACGAACGGGTGCGTGCAAAGCCAAAGCCGCGCCGAAGAACGAGGCGGCACCACGATCTCGCCGCCGCGGCGGGGTGGCAGCCCCGGCGGCACCTCCAAATGAAGGTCTGCGGCATGAGAAAACCCTTCTTCACTAAGCCGAAGACGCCACAGTTGTTTGCGCGGAGCACTCCGCCACGACATCTTCACGGGGAGACGATCGAAGGTGAGAAAGAAAGGTCGGGTTTTCTTTCCTTAGCTCTCGTGCTTTTTTGTTTCGCAGGCGAGACAGAGAGGGCAAGAAAGCGTGACCACTCAAAAGCACCCAACGGGCGATGATAGAGGATTTAACGAACGCCACCAAGCAGCGCCCGTTGCGAGCGTCGTGACCACCTCGCTGTCGCCGCGCCACCGTAACTCCCGCCTAATACCACTCCGCTTTTAATCCTCGCCTTGTCAGCGCCAAGGGCCATAAAGACGCCGCCCCAACAACGTGTCCCGTAACCTCTCGGCCTCCGCCTTTAGGCCGAACGGTTGCTCCGGCACGCGCGAAGCCCAGGGCGGCCGCGCCCCAATACTAAAGCTTTGTGGCTTGCGCCAGGCCCACGAGGAGTCGTGGGTTCAAAAGGCCTACCCCACCAGATGGGTATAAAGCCGCCCAAAAAACTTGAGCAAGGGGTGTATGAGGTGAGCCCCGGTGGGCCCTCGGCTAGGTCGGCCGACGGCCTAATCACCTCTACTCGCGTCCGAGACCATACTTCACACTCTCCCGGAGCTCATCAATGAGCGACACCACTGTGCTCGGGTCGGCGACGACCTAGAGTCCATACGGATTGAGTAGAGAAAGGTTTTTATGGGTCGCCCCCACGCAGGCTGTGACACCCTACTCTCGGACCGTCCGCCTCGGAAGGGTCCCCTTGGGCGGGACCTCCCAGACCCACTTGACTACCCGCTATTAGCTCCACGAGCACGGCGCTCAAACCAACGCAGTAAACGCGCCGCCATCCCTCCGTGTCCCACACCGATGGGGTATACATGTGGGATAGACGGCGCCATTCCTCTCGTAGCTACCCGCCCGACGAGGACTCGAGAAGGATGCCCCACGCCCGGCCTACGACCAGAACGAGCACTCACGCCCGCCACGACGCAGAACGAGCACTCACGCCCAGCCTACGACGGTAGAACGAGCACTCACGCCCGCCACGACGGAACGAGCACTCACGCCCAGCCACGACGGTAGAACGAGCACTAATGTCTAGCTACGACGTTAAACGAGCACTCGGACACCAACCTCACAGAGGCATCCGGCCGTCCCTCGCCACCAAGGCACCGTCTAGCTACGACGTTAAACGAGCACTCTGACACCGAACCTCACAGAGGCATCCGGCCGCCCCGCCGACCAAGGCACTTTCGGACACCGAACCTCACAGAGGCATCCGGCCGCCCCGCCACCAAGACATCGTTTAGCTACGACGTTAAACGAGCACTCGGACACCGAACCTCACAGAGGCATCCGGCCGTCCCGCCGACCAAGGCGATCGGACACCGAACTCACAGAGGCGCCCGGCCGCCCCGCCACCAAGGCATCGGACATCCGAACCTCACAGAGGCGCCCGGCCGCCCTCGCCGACCAAGGCACTCGTTTAGCTACGACGTTAAACGAGCACTCGGACACCAACTCACAGAGGCATCCGGCCGCCCTCGCCACCAAGGCACCGTTTAGCTACGACGTTAAACGAGCACTCGGACACCGAACCTCACAGAGGCATCCGGCCGTTTCGCCGACCAAGGCACTTGACACCAACCTCACAGAGGCATCCGGCCGCCCCGCCGACCAAGGCACCGTCTAGCTACGACGTTAAACGAGCACTCGGACACCCGAACCTCACAGAGGCATCCGGCCGCCCTCGCCGACCAAGGCACTGCCTAGCTACGACGTTAAACGAGCACTCGGACACCCGAACCTCACAGAGGCATCCGGCCGTCCCGCCGACCAAGGCACTCGGACACCGAACCTCACAGAGGCATCCGGCCGTCCCGCCGACCAAGGATCGGACACGTAACCTCACAGAGGCATCCGGCCGCCCCGCCGACCAAGGCACTCGGACACCCGAACCTCACAGAGGCATCCGGCCGCCCCGCCGACCAAGGCAATCGAACACCGAACCTCACAGAGGCGCCCGGCCGCCCCTGCCGACCAAGGCGCTGGACACCAACCTCACAGAGGCATCCGGCCGTCCCGCCGACCAAGGCACTCGGACACCCGAACCTCACAGAGGCATCCGGCCGCCCCACCGACCAAGGCATTCGGACACCAACCTCACAGAGGCATCCGGTCGTCCCGCCGACCAAGGCACTTTGACACCCGAACCTCACAGAGGCATCCGGCCGTCCCGCCGACCAAGGCACTCGGACACCCAACCTCACAGAGGCATCCGGCCGCCCCGCCGACCAAGGCGCTTGACACCAACCTCACAGAGGCATCCGGCCGTCCCGCCGACCAAGGCACTGACACCCGAACCTCACAGAGGCATCCGGCCGTCCCGCGGCCAAGGCACCGTCTAGCTACGACGTTAAACGAGCACTCGACACCAACCTCACAGAGGCATCCGGTCGTCCCGCCGCCAAGGCACCGTCTAGCTACGACGTTAAACAAGCACTCGGACACCCGAACCTCACGAGGCATCCGGCCGCCCTCGCCACCAAGGCACCGTCTAGCTACGACGTTAAATGAGCACTCGGACACCAACCTCACAAAGGCATCCGGCCGCCTCGCCGACCAAGGCGCCGCCCACAACGAGTAAAATTAAAGCAAACTCATCGCAAAGACATTTTCATAAAGAAAAGAAAATTTCATTATAGGCCAACAGCTCAAACTTTACACAACTTTACACACAAGATCTGACAGATACAAAAGTGGCCACGCCGCACCACAGCAGACTCTACCCACGCCTAGAACCTATCAAACATCCGCAGTGCGGCATCGGTGGCACCGATGGCATCGGTAGGCCCTTGCTCGGTCGACGGATACCGCCACGGCCGCTGGCAACACGCCGATGCCTCCGCCGCGCTCAGCGACATCGACGCGCCGCACTAACCACGGTCGGCGCCTTGCGCCATCGCCTCCGTAAGGCCCCTTACCACCTCGAGCCTCGAACGGCCTCGAGCAACGGCGTCAACGTAGCGCTGCGTCGCGTCGCAGCTTCTTCCTCCCCGAGCTCGCCATCGCTGGTCGAACTCACCAAAGCTCGCCAGAGGATCTTCTTCTTCCCTCGACGCCATCGCCGGCTAAAGACTAGAGGGTGTCTCAAGCCATTTGAATGAACAAAAGAAAAGCTCGCCCCTTCAAGCAAGCTACAACACAGATGATATATATATCCGCACGAAGGGAGGCTGTTGCCTCCAGAGTAAATGCGGTGCCGGAAAACGAAGCATCCTTCACCGTAAACCCGAGGCGATAAGAAGACGAGCAGCGCGGCGCCGCCAAACTATGCTCGGCATGCGCAACGAGGCGAGTAAAGCCCCGGCGGTTCAAATGCCCCCGCCAAACTCCGTGACAGCCGCCGGACCCAACGGCACACCGACGGAAATCGCTAATCGGATCGGTGGACCGACCTACCAGCCCGCCACCACTTTCGTCCAAGTTCAACCCCAACCGACCTGCCAAATTGCTTGGGAGTTCGGGGCTCTTGGCGAATACTAATAAAAAGGATACCCCAACAGCCCGGCGACGAGCCGCCGCCTCAAGCATATCTCCAATTCAACAGCGCGCAGCCGCCGACCGAATCGCTGCGAGACGCGCAAGGCATCCGCTCCCGACCGACTGAGGAAGCGAATCCGACAGACATAGCCCCGACTTCTCTTGGCGGGCGGATCTCCGACTCCAACCAAACCAAGGTGACGAACGCCGAGTGCCGCGTGTCGTCCTCATCGCCTACCGCCACGCACTTCCGAATAAGGTCAATCGAGCGACTATACAAGGGCAGTGGCTCCTTCCCAAGAAGATCCGTGATCAGAGAAGACAAAGCTTCCACCCATCAACCGACCACGACAAAGACAAGCGCACGCTCCTCCCGAGGCAAAGACCAACGCCACGCACTCGACGCCAAGATTCGCAAGGATCACAGAGGGCAAGTACGCTACTTCCCGGAAATACCTAACCTCCCGACCACCAAGGCTACCAACCCAAAGATGGGCAAGACGGTGGCGACTCATCCACGTGACGAAGGACCGAGCTCCTAGCATAGGTCACCTCGCTTTTCCTCCTAACTCTCGATGTAACCCGCCTTCCTTCAGATAAAAGGAGGCAGACTAAACGATTGGGGCAAGCAAGAAGAGAACGAGAGGGAGAGAGCGCTATCAAACCCATCTCGCTAAGCCATTGGCATTCTCGCTTGTAAAACTTTGTGCACTATCCGTACTCAAGAGTAATACAACACCACCACACGAACTGGAGTAGGGACCTTCAGCCCGAACCAGTATACATCTTGGACTCACGAGTCTAACCATTCAGGGAGTGGAACGCGCGACCCCCTAGACTTACAAATTTACTTGTCGGCGCTCCCGAAAATGCCGACACTAAAGGAAAATGAGACAAAGGGTGAGCCAATGCATTAAGATACATAAGTCATTATACAAGGTATTGTAACTTACTTCCCCAATAGCCGATGCATGTGGCGAACTCTCGCCGCTTTGTTCTTGGGGCTTGGGTCCTTTCTTCACCGGAGCCTTGGTATACTTTGCCTTCTTCTTTTCTGGAAATACAAATCGGATAAAGGTTAGTTTAAGGTAGAGGAGGAAATGGTACGAGCCGATTGTATTTGCACTTACTTGGTTGTTTTTTCTCGATGTCCGATAAGGATGGACTGTGAACCCCTAAAGTGCCAGAGGTATAGCCCGTAAGGTCAGTCGATTGATGCGCCCTCTTACCCTGGTCATTTCCCGATTGGCTAGAGATAGACTTTCTGCCAACATCCTTAGCCTTCAAATATGCAAACGATGTAAAGTGGTTAGAAAAATGCATCTGGAAAAAAGACCGATGCACAAGATAAAATTATTCAAGCCGATACTTTATCTACTAGACTTGTGTTAGTATAACCCGATGAGCTAGCTTCACTGCTAGAATCGTTGTTAGATACTAATGATGGCTCTGGCAGATTTGGAAAAAATTCTTTGATTATAAATGATGGAGTCTTTTCCATGTACAAATACTCTGCAATAGCCGACCACCATGTTGTGAAACCCCCTGCTCTGCGAGCGTTCAGATGAAAGTGTGGGAGAATGCGAAGTTGGAGCTCGTCGGCTAACTCCAAGACTAGCCTCATCGATGTGGCATTACGAACCCTAGCTCTGGGTTGAAGCCGATCCAAGAGTGGCAAACTTGGAATCACTCGCGAAACCGAAATGTCTTGCATATATCAAGGGTGGTAAAACTCAGATGAAGGTTGGAATGTCCGATTCGAGTATGAAGGCCGACATGGAAAATGCACGAGAGATGAAAATTTTATATAAGTCCAAAGTCTCCCGAGGCATCGAGAACTATCGGCTTCGAGATGAAGAAATGAAGGCCAAAGAAAATCGGCATGCAAAGACCATAACTAAAGAAATCGTCGCTTGAAGTCTTGATTGTTCAATTGCAAAAGAATGACGTAAATCTTCCGCAGCTATCGGGAAGGTCCTTGTCTCATTTCTCGAGCACATCATAAATCTCTCACCAAAAGATCGGCATTCTCTAAATTGAATAGAGCCCTTTCGTATATCTTCCCTTAGAAAAGGAGTATCGTCATTTGAATCTAAGTTAAAAGGACAATTTGAATAAACAAGATGACCATATTTGTATGAACCACATTGGGCCACCTACGTTACCGACGATGAATTTTCCAAAACCCGTATAAAGCCGACTCCTTATTATGTAAAGCATCTGATACACAGCACCCAAGAAGATTCTTCCAAAAGCTAACCGATGACCCTCAACAAGCTGCTCTGCTATCACTTGATATACCTGAGTTGGTCCAAGAGATGCTCCACAGAACAAAAAGCGGTCTAGCCATAGGTTCAAGAAGGCAACGTGCTCTTCGTTCGACACTATCCCATTAACCTTATTGTTGTTTTTGATATATTTCGCCCATCCTTCACCCTTGGATTTAATAAGCTTATACTTGGGCTTGGTAATCGTAGTCGATACCGTCCCCATCGGTCTCAAGCAACACAACCGGGCCACATACAAAAGAGTTAGGCCGATGGGACCGGTCACGGAAAAAAGCATTAAAGCGATCGACCAAAATAACGGCCGTGGCCACTAAGGGCTCGTTGGCTTGTGGTCGGCTAAGGAAAGTGAAATACATTCACTATGCCCATTCTTTCCCATTCACTCCTCTTTGGTCGCTACTCGATAAACCAATTTCTCCATCCTTTAAGAGTGTTGGGCAAGCCTCAAACTCTTATTCCACCCTCTATGTTATGACCAAGAATTGACGAGGTAAACGGAAACTTCCCGGTTTGTTACGATATGAACGTCTAGATTTCCCAATGGACCCAAAAAATATTGATCGTTGCTGTGTGGAATCGGAATAAGTACCTGGCTAGGGTCCATTGTAGCCGATGAAGGAAGATTGATGAGCTAAAGGATTGCCTTAGGAGTACTTCAAACGGAAAGCTTAAGCCGATTGCAGATGATTCAAGAGCTTGTGCGCGTGAAGAATGACCAAGGTGGGGGCCGCATTTTATAGCGTGGTGAAAATTTGAAACGGCGGGAAGTGAATCTTAAAAGGCGCGAGCAGTTAAAACGCACTACTCGCATGTCAGAGAATTACGGCGCGAATAAAGTAGCAGTTATTGAGTGAAGTTCAACGGTTAGCCGATTGGAAAAGCCGATAAGTGAAATTTTTGACAAATGACAAGTCATCTCTAAAAAATAGGGGGCATATGTTTGCACCAAAATTTGGCAAGCTTGGTCAAAATCGGCAATAAAGTCAAAGATACGGAATTAACGGACAGGATAGAAAGGTTTGGAGATATTTTGGTAACCGCAAGATTTTTAAGAAAAACAACCGTCCGAAATAAGGCCGATACGGATACGGACTTGAAGCGTGTTGTAACAGGACACGATCGGCCGAGGGTATAAAAGAAGGGCCAAAGCGAACTGCAAGATCATCATCAACACAATACAATCAACCAGTTTTTACTTTCTTCCTTCCTGTCGACTAGGAGTAGCTTTTGTAATTTAGTCTTTGTAATCGATTTTGATCAATAAAGTTGCGCATCGCCGATTGTTGATCTTCATCAATTACACCCCAGGTTCGATTTATTCTGATTTTGTTGCGCATCGCCTTCTTCAGAATCGATATGTCTTTATCATCTAATTAGCTTTAATCGGCTAGTTAGACTTATCTTGCTACCTTGATCTTAATCGGCTTCAAGCTGATTGAGTATAAGCCGATTGGTCTTTACGATCGGCTTTACGTGAATTTTATATTCTTTACCTTGTCGGTTATAGGTCAAATCTACGCTCTGAATCCGGTGTTCGTCCGGTGTGCTGCTATCAGAAACCCTACTTCAAATTTTGGACGCCAACAGGTTCAGATCAAAGTTCTGTTTTTTTTTTAAAGAAAAAGTGCTTGTCAGTGGCCGATGCTCAGATCGTAGCCTACTTCCTTCTTTTCTATGCGTGAAGACGAAAAATACTCGACATCTAGTTTTGGATAACAAGGAAAAGAAAGGCGTTGTGGATCTGACCTTAATTGAATTTTGCTTATTAGTAATTATCAGTGTCCCATGGAGGCATGGTGGTCAGGTCGGCCGTCGGCAGAGGTGTTAATTGAAGGGTACAAGATTGTACAGGGAAGACGTCGTGTCGGTCAGATCAGCAGAGCCTGCGGACCTGAACATTGGGTCGGTAGAAACGGCACGATCAAAGCACGATACGACACGCATGCGCACGAACCGGATCAGCACAATATGAATGACAGATGTGCCGGGCCTCGCGGTCAAGCACGATGGGCGTCACGGCACGAAATAGACTCGATGGGCCCAAAGTAGATACGACACGCGGTAGAAATAGGCTCGATGGGTCCGAAAATAATTTAACGCTCTATCACGACATTACGACAAGTTGTGACATGTCCTATGATTGGCGTCGTTGCGGTCCTCACAAGGATCCAAATCTCACCGAAATTTCGAGAGATCTCGGTTTTCGGACGTGGACGAGTTTTGAAATACCGGCTGGAGTAAAAAAAATTAAATTGCTACAGTGATCTCGAAAATCTTGGCGAGACCTCGCCATTTTTTTTACGGTTTTTGACTTTTTTTATCGGATTTGGTCCAATAACCCTTAAGAAAGTCATCTCTTATGAAAATTTGTTGAAAAACTAAATTTTTGAGATATTTTTTAAAAACTGTAGAATTACTTTCAGATTTTTATAAAATTGTACACGCTTTATAATAATGTTAAAAATTTATGGTACCATACTAAGAAGTTTAGGATCAAACATAAAAATTTTCAAAATAATTTAACTTCATTTGTTATCTTTAAAAAATCAAAAACAGAACAAACAAAATTGGGACAGTAACCTTGTTAGAATTTTATAAATTTTCTCGAGTGTGATCATGATTCAAAATTTTTATTATAGCTTAATAATTGAATCAGTACCATTATATAAAAATTTTAAACTTCTTTTGTTTGCTCAATCAAATCTATGTATGTATTGAACTTCATTTGTTATATTTCAAGAATCAAAAATAGAAAGAACATATATGGTACACTGCACTTGTAAGAATTTTATAAATTCACTAGATGGTGATAATGATTCAAAAAAATTATGAGATATTAATAATTTCCTTTTAAACCTTATTCAAAATTTTCAAAAAAATTTAAATATTTTTTATTGCTAAAGCAATCTATGTATTGATCATCACGCTTTTATGAGGACGTAGCACTGTCATAATTTTTGAAACTTCTGAATTTTGATCTGCAGATGAAAATTTTATAAAAACATTTATGATACATCCTTAATATTCACAAAAAAAATTCAAAATTTTATAACATGGTTTGTACCATTTTTCATTTGGTTGAACTTTGCCGGTAAAGCTTTTATCAGAACAGTAGCACTGTCCGAATTTTTAAAAATTCATGAAATTTGATCATCATCTTAAAATTTTATGTGAACATTAGTGATGCATCATAAATATGAATAAAAAAATTCAAAATTTTATAATGTGATTTGTTTCATTTTTCATTCGGATCAAACTTGCCGGTCAACATTTTATCAGGACAGTAGCAATGTTTGAATTTTTAAAAATTCCTCAGATTTGATAATCATCTGAAATTTTTATAGGGACATCATTGATGTGTAAGGAAGCTTCAAAATAATTTCAAAAATTTTCAACTTCGTTTCGATTGGATTTCGCGCCGTTCAATTTTGTCGAGATCTCGGCAAAAACCGGCGAGATTTCGTTTTCAAAATTCGGAATTCAAATTCTGATTTTTGTAATTCGGCCGGAACTTGTTTCAAATGGAGAGATATCGCCGATATTTCGTTTTCCGACCGCTGACGAAATTTAGAGAGAAAACGAGATTTGAATCCTTGGGTCCTCGCACGCGGAGGAAGAAGAGATAACGGAGATGCTAAAAATAGATAATGGAGACTGGAGAGTATATGCTTACCAACACCGAGCACGCGCAGCAACCACTCTGCATTAGGTTACCTCACACCGAGGTGTAAAGTTTTTAACGAGGTTGTAAATTTGTACATGTTCAAAAATGAATAAAATTTAGGTTTTTTTTCTCTCAATATTTGTGTCCACTGCTTCAGCTCCGTGCTTCTCTGGCTCTTTTCCTCTCGTTGCAATAATGCAAATAGACTAGATTTGAACCGACACGGCACAAAACAGTCACGAATCGCAAATGAATCGTGTTTGATCTCACAAAAAATGAATTGAATGGACACGACACGATACGGTAGGCTAGTCGGACCGTAGCGACACGATATAATTTAGACATATAGTCCAACTGACCCGTACCGTGCCGATTACTGGCCAACGGCAAGCTAAAAATATGGGCTAGTCTTGAATCTTGATCAATCGTGACGAGCCGCGAGCTCCTGTGCTCTTCTGCTCGCCGTGGCTCAAAGCTATCCACTTGTGACTTGTCCACGTCAAACTCCAGACTGCTGTTGTGGCCCTCCGTGCAACTCATGGTTACCTACTACACCTCATTGTTGCCATTATTTTGAGACAGGAGATGTCAAATTGATACACTTTTTTTAGAGGAGATCGATGCACTTAGCAGTTAGCGCAAACAGTTGAGGCCATATGGTCGAATCGGACAGCACAACAGTTCAGGTTCAACCGTTCAAAGGCGTTTGCAGGTGAATGTTGGGCCCAGAACTGACAAACGATGTGCACAGTAGCTTCTGGAAGAAAGCTTCCTGGGAAACAATGTATTAGGTTTGGTAACGCACAGTTGCATTGCATGAAGATAGACTTAGCCCAACAAAGATTTCAACCCAACATAACAGTCCCGTTCGGCGTACATGACACCCCTCGTCGCTCGTGTTCGTCGACCGAATTCTCACGTCACTCACCGCTCTGGGCCGTAAAATGAACCCACGGAAGGTTCCCCTCGCGCCGACCGACACAACACGGTGCCGGCACGGCCGCCTTAGGTTTGTAGCCCAGCCGTTCGCCGGTGCGGCGCGTGCCATTTTGCGGGAGGCCACGGCTGGCGCACTGCGTGCAAGCCCCCCCACACATGTATGGACCAGTGAGCGGCCTTTTAGGCCCGACGCACGGCCTGCTCCACTGTTCGGTCGTTACTGCTGCCACAACACGCCGAGCGGAAGGCCACGTCGCCGCACGAGCAGCATGCTCGATAAGCCGACTACGCTACGCTCGCATGGGCGCACGGAGGGGTGCGCTCCCGTAGTGCTCGCGGCTTGGAAACGAGTACACAAGAAGGTTTACAGAACAAATATGAAGAAAAAAAACAGAGAAATAGATATCGGTATTGTTTGTGTCTGACTTCAATTCCAAAAATGTGGATTATGATATGGGATTATTGATGTCTATCTGTGTCCGCTCTAATCGCATCTTTAATGTCTAATGTCCTACTTAGAGGTACGATAATTTCCATTCATTGGGTCTAGTCATCCCAATGACCTGGTCATACTCAAAAGTAACACACTATATATGCCGGAGGCTAATACTCAATGCTATTATTGTTCAGGTGATATTAACATGTGGTTGCATCGGTGACCTAATTTCTTGTATCATCTATTGTTTATGGCCGTCTCCTAAAGACTTAGGAAGCGAATATGAAAGGGAGGAATGGCTATCCGGTGACGTCCGTATCTAAAAATACAAAATAGAATACATTATGAACATATTCATCCGTACTTATTCTAATTGTACCCGTAGTCTTGAATTCGCCGGCTTCTGCAGTCAAGTGTGGAAGTGATTTAGTCTCTCTTATCTTGTTTTCTTTTTCAAATCTAACCCATTTCAACTGCAATTGCAAATTTAGCCCCTCTAACGTGATTATGTGCTCCCTTACTATAAGAGGCGGCCTCCTGCGCTTGCCGGCCATGGCAGACCGACACCCTTGCGCTCGCCTGCCACGCTTGCTCAGCTGCCGCGCTCGCCTGTCGTTGCCCACTCCTGCGCTCCTGAGACGCAGCAGACTTGCTCCCACTGTAGGAGAGTGTGGGAGTACGGTAAAAGAGATTAGATTTACAATTTCATTTGGGAGAGTATTAGATTTGAAAATACAAGGTAAAAGACTCTAAAAATTCATGACTTCTCAAGCGCGCGTCATAAGAACCAACATGGTCAGTTCACCACGGCACAATGACAGTTTGCGTGGATGCTTCCGTTACAATTTGCGTTCTGTTCTGCATGAAATATACTCGTCCTGAGGACTCGCGGCCGGCGATTACACGTACCAACCGCACCTGTACGAGCAAGGAGCAACGACTCCACACATGCACATTAATACCGAATCGTCCGAGCCGTGGGAACATGAAATAAAATCGCACTCCACTGTGGCATTCGATATCAATCTTATATCCAGTTGCAATACATAAAGACAGATTCTTTGACCCATCTTCCAGAAATATGCCTATCTTAATCGACATCATCCATTATTATTCGCTTACACAAGAGAATGTCCGATAGCACGACTTTAATTGTCTTTTAGCTATATAATGTCTGTAAAATCCTATACGAAGAAGAAAGGAATTGAGGAAAAAGAATTTACTGTCTCTTATATAAAAGACAACCTAATCGTACAAACCAACGTAAATAGTAATGGTGTAAGAAGAAAAGTGTGATGAAAATAACACAAAAATAGTTAAAGGAATGATTTTAGAGACGAACTATTAGAGATGTTGTCTCTAGTGCTGTTTCTAGGTGAGTTAGTATCCTTAGAGACAATCTTAAAAGATGAACTATTGTACATGCCCTACAATAAGGCTACCTCAGCTTACTTAGTCTTAGGACCTGTTTGGGGTGTGTCTTCATTGTCTTCACTTTGGTCCAAAAGCTCCCTAAACAAAGATGGTCAAGCATTTGGGAAGCTAAGCCACAGCAGAAGCACCCCAAAAGCTGCAGCCGCTGAGAAGGAGCTTTTCAGCTGTGGCTTCGCTTGACCACCTTCCATCTCGCTCACTCCGCCTCCCCGACCTCCGCCACCCTGCCTCGCCACCTCCACGCCACCTCTCCACTGCTCATCACGTGCTTCGCTAGGTTCTCGCCTCCCGCTCGCTTGTCCTCCAAAAGCTACAATTTGCAACAAACCGGTTACCAAACAAAGATAACAAGAAAAGCCACACATGCCACAACTACAACTATTTTCTGACCAAAGAAACTAAAAAAAGCGACTTTTTCAAATCGTAGCTCCCAAACAGGCCTTTAGTTTACACACATCAGCTTTTTTCTATATGGAAGAGTAAGAAAAGAGAAGAGAGTTATCTCTTATGCAAGAGCCAGTATGGCACGGGAAACAAAATAAATTAGTTATGTATAAGAGAAAAGATATAATTATTGTACAGCATCTAGAGACAACCTTTATACTTTGTTTGGGACCTTAGAGATTGTTATTGTACAAACTTTCTTTATTATTTACTCTAGATAATATGAATGAAAGATAAAGTAGTAAGTTTTATTGCTTACTCTAGATAATATAAACGAAAGATACAGTAAATAGTAAGTTTTATTATTGTATTCGCTCAGATCGGATCTTGCTACTGCGATTGTCCTAGCTGGCTACGGCCAACCTAGATCGATCAGTGGCTCGGGCTCGGCTCCATCAAAATCAGAAACACCAATAGCACCGCAGCAGCGGAGTAATAATAACCAATACTACCTGGAATCCCCACGTCCGCATGAGTCGCAAGGAGACAGAAAAGGGTGCGGGCACACCACCTCACAGTGCCTGAGTGCCGTCCTCTGAAAGTCTAAACTCTGTGTCCGCCATTATTGGTAGCCCGGAAACAACCCGAAAGAAGGCAGTCCCGTGGATTGACATGTTCCAGTTCATCAGAGAGCTTCTCCCGTGAACACCCCAATGTGGCTAGAAACCTCCTTTGGTTCCTAACTGAACCAGTGGTAGAGGGTAGAAATGGGAAAAAAGGTCTCAAGTTCGATATTCGTAGAGTGAGGTTCAGAATCCAGTCACATGATCAGATGATTCTATACTTCGAGGTGACTTAGTCCAGAGATCTAGCATTTTCATATTTGCTAGTATTCACTAACTGGTAGTTTTAAAAGGAATAGTTGATAAAATACCCTACTTACTTATGACATTGAGCATATGTCCTATGATGTCTCGCTGACAGGCGAACCTAGAGCCACGTATTAGTGAGACAAACAAGACAAATGAATAATTACACCAAGTAAAATGGGGCAAATGATCAATTCCCCATTAAAAAAAAAAGGTGACCCACTCTTTTCGTAGATGATAGGACTGGAACAATTGCACATTGACAGCTTAAGAAAGTTTGTACTGCACAGCTACTATCAGTGTGTGTTTATGCCTTTGACTGTGCAGTCAGGTTTAGAATTTCGGTTTTTTTGGCACCCACCAGAATTCGGCTATTTCGTAAAATTCAGTGTAATCTTGGGACAAAATGGTTGTTCAAAAATTTAAATTTTTTTGACAAAAATGGATAGAAATTTGATTTTTTTTTTTAGACAAAATTTGACCAAAATTTAAATTTTTGAACAAAATTGAAATGAACGCACCGAAATATAATTGTAACAAGTGTATCTCGGGACCTATCGGTGAAATTCGAAACACTACACTGGTGCTGATAGTACACCACCTAGTATGGTCGAATGAGACCGTTCAACCGATGGTTGATCCATCCAATCCAATGCAAGAACTTCTTCAAGCATAGTCAGAATTATGCACCTCTTTTCACCTAAAAAAGTATGTTGCAGGGAAACAAGAAAAAACAAATTGGAGTTTGTCTCGCTGAAAGTTCAGAACTAACTACGCAGAATTTGTGATATCATTTTTAGTATCCGTGGAGCGTGGTAAACCAAACACTGTTTCTAATATAGCATAAGTTTTTATTGTACCTCTTTTATGGTACATTAAATTTAATATGAACCATTTCGATTCAATAGATCAGATTAGCTAATATTTATTTATATTTTCTTCGGTATTAAAGTAGTATAAACATTTTCAACAAATCAACCGCTATATCTAATTTCTACTACTCACTATATACTACTATATACTACTAGGATAATGTGCTATAGAATTTCTCTTTTATTAAAGAGGGAGAGACTTAGTACATATTTAAGTTTGGGTTTTGATAAACATCACCCGGATGTTTTCTTAGCAAAAAAATATCCAAATCTTGGAGCATTGGATCTACAGTGATATCCGTAAGACGTGAAGGAAGGTGAGATTGTGTTTTGATGGATGGTTTTATACTTTGATCTAAAGGTCTAAAATTTAGATGTTCATAAGAAATAAAACATTCGGATGAAGGCTAGACATTCCCTTTAAATTTAGCAAAAAGAACAATTAGATTCTCTTGCGCATTCCATAACCTTTCCAAGTTTCCATTCCTTTCTATGTCAACCACCTTCCCCTGTTCTCGCACAAGACAAAACAAGCAAAAGCTACTCACAAAGAAACCTGCGTTAAAAATACCTTAAGCTATTAAGCGCATCTATAAAAACAGGAAGACCCCAGAACCTGCAAAAACCAAAGCGGCTTACTCGCACAGTTCCTCCACTCCACACTCTAGTCTTCCCCGACCTCACTGCGGTCTGCGGCATACCGACGAACACCTGGGAACCATGGCTCCCCCGCTCCTCCTCGTCCTCTTCCTCCTCCCAGCCCTCGCCGCCGGCCACCAGCACGCGTCCACCTACGGCTCCTCCGTCCTCTCCGAATGGCGCTCCGCCAAGGCCTCCTACTACGCCGCCGACCCCGAAGACGCCATCGGTATGCATCGAAGCTCGCCTGGCTCGTTGGTCATGGCCATCTGCATCCAAGAAAAAAAAAACCTACCAAATTGTCCTTGCATTTGTTTAATTCGTCGTATCCATGCTGGAAGCATAAAAAAAATTCGTTTTTTTTCGTATGTTACTAGAATTCTCTGCTCGTACAGTTCTTGAATTGCTTGGGATTGATTTGTCCTTTGGGATGCCTGCGTACAGGCGGGGCGTGCGGGTTCGAGGATCTGGGCAAGCACGGGTACGGGATGGCGACGGTGGGGCTGAGCACGGCGCTGTTCGAGCGCGGCGCAGCGTGCGGCGGCTGCTACGAGGTGAAGTGCGTGGAGGATCTCAAGTACTGCCTCCCTGGCACCTCCATCGTCGTCACGGCCACCAACTTCTGCGCCCCCAACTACGGCCTCCCGGCCGACGCCGGCGGCGTCTGCAACCCGCCCAACCACCATTTCCTCCTCCCCATCCAGGCCTTCGAGAAGATAGCGCTCTGGAAGGCCGGCGTCATGCCCATCCAGTACCGCCGGTATCTATTATTCTTGGCTGCATCCTTTGCTGCTACCTGTCTCACTCTACTTTACACTGGATGTTAGGCTAGATCTAACGCTAAGTTTTCCCATTTTCGTAATGCACTTCGTGTGAAACTGTAAAATTGCTTGCCGAGCTAGAATTGCGTTGGTTGGCCAATGTGGGATCCCAAAAAAGCTGAATTGTAAGTGTCCGTTGGTGAGGGATGTATGGCGGGGAGGAAGTGGACCCTCTTCCAGTGTGGTCAACTTCTGTTAGGGTTCAACTGGGTAGTTTTATCAGCTGTCATGGTCCTTTTATGCTGTAGTGTGCTTTGGTGTCTGGGTTAGGAGGAAAGCTCCTATGGGTCGTTTGATGCTGCATTGAACTATCAAGAGGATCACATGCTTGCTTTGCATGAATTGTAGAGTTCCGATCCACTGTCAGACTTGCGCATCTGCTTCAGTTTATTTAGTTCTTTGGAATAATATTTTCTGGGTTGGGATTAAAATAGAGCTAACTAACATCTAGGTCTCTCGCCAATAATCAGAAAACTAGTAAACTAGTGGTTATCATCCTAAATCATGCTCAACAGTAAGGCCTCTTTTATTGGAAGATTCATGATTGGTTTAAGGTTACTGGAGTGTTGAATCAGTAGGCTGAGCTATGACTACTCATACCAAGTTTCAAAGCACCAAAAGAAAACTGCTCATATTTGGGCTAGTATCCTGAGTTTTGCCGAAGTTTGTCAAAACTAAGGACTTCTCGAAAAATTTCAGAGTAGATTTTATTAAATTTGAGAGTAGATCTATTATATGCTAAAAGTCGATGACGTGTTTTAGAGTTGCTAAGAAAAATGAGAATATGCTAGAAATTCTCACAAAAAAAACGTATGTCCTTTAATTTGGTGGACCCTGATTAAAGGTAAGTTGGATGTTATTAAAAAAAGAAATATGCTAGAAATTTAAAAAAAACAAAGCATCTAACCCTTGATTTGTTGATCCTAATTAAAATGCACTGTAGTAGCCATTAGATGTTATTACTTAGAGATATAATTGTTTTCTAATTTAAAACCAAAAGAAAAGATAAGTGTTGTATATGTCAAGGAGAAAAAAAAAGATGGGAACCTATTGTCCCCATAGATCACCTAATAAAACCCACGTATGGCAGAAAGAGGGAAATAGAGCAAGAAAAAAAAAAGAGCTAAGCACATGGAAAAAGAAATAAAAAGATATCAAAGGCTTAAAAAGAAAGGACAACATGTTTTATGTGTTTACGACAGACTAAAGGGTTTTAACAATTGGCGCAATTGACTTTTTAACATTTTTCAATGTAATTAGCATCGGGTTTACAACAGACTAAAGGGAGCGTAATTAGCACTAATTCGATGAGCTATAAGAATTCGGAGCAATTATAGTTGTATATGTACGGCATATCAGTCCTATTAGGAAATAAGATTAGGGACTCTGTACAATAATCGAAAGAAGCATTGATTACTAAATGTACATTGAACCTTTGAGAGTAAACGCAAGAGAAAGAATTGAAGCCACAGTAGGAAGTTGAATAAGAAGATAGACAAATAGATTTGAAGAACATTATCTTAATCGGATCATGTATGCAAAGAACTATGCCCGACAGACTAGTAATAGATTTACGCAGCAGCTACATTATAGCACGTGGAGGTGGCTTTAATCTTAGCAGTTGCTTAAACAGATACAAATTAAAAATTATATAGAAAACAAAAGTCCAATAAATAACTAGAAGGAAACAATAAGACTAACCGCGCAATTGTGCAGGCTATTTTGCTAGTTTTATTAAGAGATATTTTGTTTTATTTTGCATTGGTGTTGCTCTAAGGATTGGCTGAATAATATTAATGGCAGGCAGCGAGAAATATTTCAGTAACTTTTTAGAATTGTTGATCTGCACCATTACATAGCATTTAGCATCACCATCTTCTGGGGGTACATGTGATGCCCCTTTAGTACCTGGTGGCCACCAAACTGGTCCTACGAATTGTATTGGCACATTAGTTGCGGTTGTCCTTAATATTCTGTGTTTGTTCTAGCAATTTATGCCGGTTGGTAGGTCTTTCAGATCCTTTGAACAATCTCATTAGTTATTGGTACTAAAATTGTGTTAAAAGAACTTTGGATAGTGACTTGATAGTAAACCATTTAGGTTGTGCTAATTCTTTTTCTTCATATGTTAGTGTTCCAGATTCAAACAGGTTACAATCTAGTAATACTTCTCATCCACATTCGTACATTAGTCAAGTACTACTCTGGCATCTCTAGTGCCATTCAAAAGATAAGTTTAGAAACCTGGATGTATACCATACTGAATTGGGTGCTGTCTAATAGCTTCAAAAGTATTTTAGAGATGTGTAATGATCGTTTGTTGCATCTAAGTTGGCATGCTAGAAGTGAGGTGCATCTTCAAGATGTTTTCCTAAATGACAGGTTGTACAATGTGCTGCCGTTAATATGCCTTCTAATTCTCAAGATTCATGTTTCATAGGATGATTGGCCTGAGGGCATTTGGCGGAAAATATCTATCCTGCTGTGCTTTTAAGACTAAACTATGCCAGGCTTCAGTTCCGCCACTTGTTACATATCTCGTTGATTGTTAGCAGGATTTCCATGAGAATAAATATATGTAGAGAATGAATTATTGTTGCATTGAGCAGCAAAACTACACAAGGATGGCAGATGGCTAAATAAAGCTATTAGTAGCATGATAACCTGTCGAAAGAAAGCAAAAAATGGCTTAGACTGTCGGCTGAGATTGACGTGTTTCCTTATATGCAGCGTTAAGTGTCTTCGTGAAGGCGGTGTGAGGTTCTCAGTCTCTGGGCGGAGCTTCTTCCTCACAGTCCTAATCAGCAACGTCGGTGGCGCTGGCGATGTCAGAGAAGTGAAGATCAAAGGAACAGAGTCTGGCTGGCTCTCGATGGGCCGCAACTGGGGCCAGATATGGCACATCAACGCAGACTTCAAGGGGCAGCCCCTGTCCTTCGAGCTCACCTCAAGCGACGGCACGACGCTGACCAACTTCAACGTCGTGCCCAAGGACCACTGGGGCAAAACGTACACCGGCAAGCAGTTCCTACTCTAGAGAGACGGGTACCGATAGCAGCTTACAATTTCTCATTTTTGTTTTGATCGAGTTGGTTTCTAATGTATTACTCTACTTCTACAGAGTACAGACTACAGATGTTGATAAATGTTTCATGTACCGTTTGAACTCTTGATAGTTTGCTCTACAGAGGTTTGATGTACCATTCAAAATAGAAGGCCGTATTGTCTCGATTGCATGAGAATATTGTACCACTCAAAACAATGATATCCCCGCACCTGTATATCTGTACGTGTAAGTTGTGTAACAAGGCCATCCCATTTGTGAATTGATGCTAAACCCAAACATGCAAGGTCCATGCTAAATCTCTTCAGATTGCAGTTCGATGAGTTTAGACTCATACAAAGAAATAACGGATTCAATTGCATGGGGGCACAAGTAACACAAAGGACAATCATGTAGCCATACTGACAGTGCCCAGGTAGACAAATTGAACATATCAAACCGACGAATCAACTCTGAAGCACAACTTTGGTCAGGATTCAGAATCAGAGAGGTTTCAATTAACGCGACAAGATACTACAGCCAGTCGACCACACAAAGTTGGAACAACTCGACGCACGCCCAAGGAGTAAAGCCCATCGACCACAGCAAACATCGACACAAAGCACAAGCTCCGGCACTACTGGTCTACTGCACCACCAAATCTACTCTATACTCATCTAGCCTCCGAAACCGTAGAGGGTGCGGCCCTGGCGCTTGAGCGCGTAGACGACGTCCATGGCGGTGACGGTCTTGCGGCGGGCGTGCTCGGTGTAGGTGACGGCGTCGCGGATGACGTTCTCGAGGAAGATCTTGAGCACGCCGCGGGTCTCCTCGTAGATGAGCCCGGAGATGCGCTTCACGCCGCCCCTCCTTGCCAGCCTCCGGATCGCCGGCTTGGTGATGCCCTGGATGTTGTCGCGCAGCACCTTACGGTGGCGCTTCGCCCCGCCCTTGCCCAGCCCCTTGCCGCCCTTGCCGCGCCCCGACATCGCCGAAACCCCGCCGCTCCGAGGGATTTGAATTTGGGGGGAAGAGGAAGGTGTGGTCGAAGTTTGCGTGGGTGTTGGGGATTTGGGGGTGGGGGTATATATAGGGAGGATTTGGGGGGAATGCGGAATTTTCGGGGTTGGGGAGTGGGGTGTGAGGCGGGATGTGAGGCGGGATGTGTTTTTCTGGTGGATCCGTGGGATGGTGGGGTTTGGACGTTGGATTGAGATCGGAGGGGCAGGACGCGGTGGGTGGTGGTGGCGCGGATCGGTGACGTGGCGGGGGAGTGGAACTGTAGGCTTTGGATTCAAGTTGGACGGTGCGGATTGAGACGAGCGCGGTGCATCCAGGACGACGAGGAGGGTAGTTCTTGCACGGCTGTGCTGTGCTACTATGATTTGGGCTGGGCGAAAGGAATGTAAAAGGTCATGGGCTGAGGCTGAGCACAGCCGAAAAGCAGCATTTCGCCGTGTACCAATCAGGAATATTTTTTTCTTTAATATTTTTTTTAATCTTATTTTCAAAACTAAGCGTCAGGGCAAAAAAAATTGCAGAATTGGGCGCCGGTCGCCCGAATATGGGGCGATCGCCCCATATACAGGCGATTAGTGCTCGCGATTTTTCCTCCGTCTGCGATCAATTTTAAAAAAAAATCATAACTTTTTCATATGATGTCGAATGGAGATGAACTTTATATGAAAATTGTAGCTCTCGACGGGATCTACAACTTTTGTATACAAACTTTTTTTAATTTGAATACATTTAGATGTTTAAAAATGAGATAGAATGTCCAGATCTAAAAACAGATCTATTTTTAGATCTGAACATTCTATCCCGTTTTTGGCTATCTAAATGGATTCAAATGAAAAAAATTTGTATACAAAAGTTGTAGATCCCGTCGAGAGCTACAATTTTCATGTAAAGTTTATCTCCATCCAACATCATATGAAAAAGTTATGATTTTTTTAGAATTGACCGTGAGCGGAGGAAAATCGCGCGTTAACTCGCACTAATCGCAGATGTGGGGCGATCGCCCATATACTGGCGATCGCGCTAATTCTGCAATTTTTTTGTCCTGACGTCTAGTTTTGAAAAAAAGATTTAAAAAATATTAAAGAAAAAAAAAATCGCCAATCAGCAGCATTTGTTCGTGATTCGTGAGACAGATTATAGGCACATCATGTTCTTCGACCTGGCTACTGATATATTTGCTTAAGCCCAATAGTGCTGCCGTCGTACTCAGGGAGAACAAAACGAGTATGATCCGTGCCGGCCGTGTACTTGAAAGGACAGGGGATGTCGTTTAGAGAGAGGTGAATAGGCGAATTAAAAACTTTGTAACTAAATGCAGCGGAATAAAAATATTGCAGCTAAATAAAATCTCCCGAGGGTCTAAGTCCGGAGTGTCCGGGATTTTTATCCGGAGACTCAAATGTCCGGGTGTCAGGGTTACGAGTCCGGATACTCCGGATTGGATCCGAGGGACTCAGACCGGAGTGTTCGGGACTTATCTCCGGATACTCCGAAATGTCCGGACTATCCGGGTTCAGAAGTCCGGATACTCCGGATTTAAGACCTCGAAATGAGATTTTAAATCCCTGCAATTTTTCAATAATCTACTTGAATACAAAAGATCTAAATGCTATCAGGTACATGGGGATGATGAAGATCTAGAGCCAAACACAACAATAGAGTAGATCGGGCAATTTCAAGATTCAAAAACAAATGCTAAAGCAAGAGAAAGAAGCAAACTTGGAGACAATGACTTTTCACCCGAAGTTCGGATCCTTGAGGGGATCCTACGTCTTCGTTGAGGCGGCTCGGTCACACTTGAGCCGGTGTCTCTTTCAACCCTCTTCCTCCCGGTGTTGCACAAATGCACTCGCCGGTCTTCACTCCTTTGATTCCTTCCCTTACGGAGGCGGAACCGACCTTCATAAACTTCCCACGGCCAACTACACAAAACTCCGGTGGCTCGTAGGCAACCTCCTAGCCGTCTAGGAGTCCTCAACCTCCAAGAGTAACAAATGCTCACGAAGAACAAATTTGGAGATGAAATCAAGTACTCAAACAACTCAAAACTCACTCCCCAAACTCTTCCCAACCCTTCTCACAAGGGGATCACTTAGATCTAAGGGTAAAAGCTTCCTCAAAGCCTCCACACATCCCCCCAAAAGCCTCTCAAAAAATCCACACGAAAAGCCTCTTCAAAAAGAGGGAGGATGGGCTATAAATAAAACTCCCCAAAAACTAGCCGTTGGGGGCAGGCTGCGCACAACCCGGAGACTCCGGACATTAACCC
Source organism: Otatea glauca (assembly GCA_036346275.1). Classification (NCBI taxonomy): domain Eukaryota; kingdom Viridiplantae; phylum Streptophyta; class Magnoliopsida; order Poales; family Poaceae; genus Otatea; species Otatea glauca. The sequence continues at coordinate 45,411,778 of CM070717.1, forward strand.
GGAGACTCCGGATTGGAAGGATCAGCTCATCCCGAGAGGGCCAACCCGGAGACTTCGGACAAACCCCCCGGACACTCCGGACTAATTCAACCCGGAGTGTCCGGACTAAACACCGGATACTCCGGACTGTCCGAACAGCACTGAGCAACCCGACGAAAACGAGCATAACTTCTGACTCCGGACTCCGATTCCAGAGATCTTGGACTCTACCAAAAGCTAAGAACGAGGGCTACACAACCAACAAGATCTCACTATCCAAAACTCAAAGGATAAACACAGATTTCACAAAGAAATCAAGGGAGACCTACAACCCTCACTTTTCGGCACCACCAACACCACTCTCTTTCTAAGATTCACAAGGATGGATCACTTGAGCACTTGACATATCTAAAAGTCATTCGACATCGCATCCCTCTTAATAGTACGGCAATCCTTAGACTCAAATTAAATCAAAGATAATATAAGTCTAGAAATAGTCACTTGCCGTCTTCTTTCTTGATGTCGATGCATGAAGACCTTCACCATATAATTGATGACATCTTCGCCTTGTCCAACTCGACTCGATTCACCTCATGAGACTCTCGTCCTATCAACATTGACTTGATCATCCTCTCTGACGATCTCCACGCCAAGTCAATCTTTGACTTAGTCCTCAGCTCTTGGTGACACCGCCGTCTTGTTGACCTCAGCTTAATGATCATCCTCCAAGATACCTTGGTCATCATACATAGACGGGACCTAATTCTTCCCAAACTACTCATGAAAGACATTAGTCCCAAAAGCTCAATAGATATGAACAAGTTGATATTTGTGAGCAATTGATTACAACAAGTGTTTCATATAAAGAAGCACAATATAAATGGAAACACTTGACATAAGAAATGTTCTCTACTAAGTACATCATGATGAATATGTAATTGATCTATATGCACTAGAGAGATAATTGCCAATATGATGAATCAATTAAATCATGGCAAGGATCACAGACTTTACTTAAATGAAGCACATGATAGAATATACACGAATTGTACATGTGCAAATAATATTTGGAGTAAGAGTAAATATGTGATCCAACACTAGATAAACTTCACTAAGAGAATTGCATGAGAAGATATACAAATAAAACATGCATGCACCAAGTCAATCTATAGCAATATGAAGTTTAACTCTAGTTAATACATGCATACCATAATGAACTCAAATGAATATATATGCACAAATAAATATGACATGAACCAATGTGCATATATAAAATCAACATGCTACTTGGAGTTCACTATGCATTTGCACTAAAGGAATGCAATAATAAATATAGAATAGATACCAAAATTGCATACCTTATCTTTGCTTAACCTTCCTATTTGATTTTCCTCTAAAAGATGAGACTGATACTCAACTAGGCAATAACATGTTAGTCTCATAGCAATATAATCATATTAGAGGTTTGTCATTTGCTAAGCACTAAGTTAAGCATTTACTTAATTGTATAGATTGTCATTATGAGTGTTTGTCATTAATCACCAAAATAACATAAGTGCCTAGATGCACTTTCAGTACTGCTGGCGCCTACCTTTATGAGCCTGTAGTGAACCTCGAAACAAAATGAGCCTGCAGTGTGGCATCTACATTGTGTCCGTGAGCATTTGAGTTCAGCACTGAGCAGTAGTAATTTATCGTTGAACCAACCGCAACTCGTAGGATTTCTCGAGGAAGACAGTTCCTATGGCCATGATCATCCTACATATGGAACGTAGGAATAAGCCCATAAAATTACATAGGATTATTGTAGCTTTTCTACGGTTCCATAGGAATTCTATGGGGAAGAAATATCCACTTCAACCTCTCTTTTTTTACTCTGCATCTAATGACTCGATTTCCATCGTACGAAGACTCGGACGGATTCCAAATACACGATAAAATGAGCTTGGCTACATTTGAGAGTCGTACGGATTCCAAATGCATGCCAAAATGAGCTAGAGAGCATAACAAGTCCATTTGGGTTGTATGGTACTCCATTTTGCTTCATGCCTCAATTTCCACTAAATAGAGACTGGGACGATTCTCAAATACATGCCAGGGTGAGTTTGAGAGCATAAGAAGTTCATTCAAGTTGTTTCACACTCTGTTTCATCTCACACCGTAATTTCCACCGTACATGGACTCGGACGGATTCTATCTGCATGACAGAATGACCTAGGCTACATTGGAGAGTCAGACGGATTTCAAATGCTTGTCGGAATGAGCTAGGGAGTATAAGAAGTTCATTTGGGTTGTATGGTACTCCATTTTGCTTCATACCTCGATTTCCACCCCATAATAGGATTATTGTACTATTTTCTATGATTCCATAGGATTAAATCAGTTTTTAGTTTTTTGTTCAATAACTGAGTCAACTGCTATAGATTAATCCCACTACACCGATCGAGAAATTATAATAACAATGGTGAAGGTAAACAAACGATATATAGGAGTCGAACTCTCTTCTATTGTTGATTGATTCTCTCGTACAATAGAGGCTATATTTATAGCCAAAGCCCTTTAGGGGTAGTTTAGGGATTCAACCACAAACCCTAGAATATATATTTCTTAACACTCCTCCTTAGGCGAAACCACGTAATGCATACCCCTCTGTTAGCACCAGAATTTGGCAAGATATATGACCGATTTGTCAAGCTGAGTTAAATTTGGATATCTAGACGACATCGGTTTGGATAAGGAATTTTACTTGTAAAGAGGTTGAGGCTGATACGGTTCATGATTTTGTAACGGATCAGAGAAGAATTACGATTGGCCTATATGATATAAAAGGGATCAAAAGCGAGCCGATGAAAATAACTCGCATATACTTTTATTTACTTTTCGTCGACTAGGATTACCTTTTGTAATTTATAATCTCTTTGTAATTCGTTTTTTTATCAATAAAGTTGTGCATTGCCGATTGTTGATCATCTCTATTACATCAATTTACTCAGGTTTGCTTTTCTCCGATCTTGTTACGCATCGCCTTTTTCGGGAAAATCTGCCTTTATCAAATCATCTAATTAGCCGTGACAAGTTGTTTAGATTTATCATCACTTTGTGATATAATCGGCTAAATAGTTGTTTGGGTCAGATTTTTATTGAAAACCTAATTGGCTGAGATAGCTGTTTAGATCATAATTTTCTTACCGATTACATGATCAAATCAGTTGGCATGCCACGAACCAAATTAAACCCGACATTTGCGTGTGTTCGAGCCGATCAATCCTTCATCATATTTTTCGACGCCAACAGCCTCATAAAAAATACTTCCCAAAAACCAGTGGGGAAAAAGGATGGAGAAATAGTACACTGTATCCACAATTCCACATATTATTTTACACTTGTTACCCTATTAAAAACCCTCAGGTTAGAAAGAATACAACTTGTAATCTTCTGAATTATGCTAGCATCTTCAGGATCATACTAAGGGTTATAGTTTAGAGAATTACTCCCTCTGAACTCTACACGTCTATATGTCATCTCATTCCAATGCCACTAACACATCTTTAGAAACACTTAGTGAATAAATCAGCTAGATTTTCACATAACTTAATTTGCAGAATCTTTACCTCACCGTTCTTCTAGAGTTCACAATGATAGAAATGTTTGGGGACAATATGCTTTGTTATATTACTCTTGGCATAACCTATTTGTTTTTATGCAACATAAGTAGCATTATCTTCATAGATAATTATGGGTTATCAATAGTGTTAATGCCATATGACTTCTAGACATAGCTAATCACACATTATAGCCAAAAACATTCACGTGGGGCTTCATAAAGTGTAATAATCTCTGATTGGTTGGTAGAGATAGCTACTAGGATCTGCTTAAAAGACTGCCAAAAAATAATTGTACCACCATAGAGAAACACAAACCCAGTATAATACTTGGCACCGTGGGGATTAGACAGATAGCCAACATCTATATACCCCACCATGGTTAAGACTTGGTCCTTTCGGTAAAATAAGCCAATATATTGTGTACCTTGGAGGTATCTGAGTAGAGTCTTACACCAGTCCAATGTCTTCTAGTTAGTTGCACTTTGTTTTAGCTAGCAAATTGAATATGAATACAATATAAGGTCTAGCGCAATTCGCAAGATACATAAGTGCCACTATGGCGCTTAAGTATAGAACTTCAGGTCCTAAGACTTCCTTATTTTCCATACTTGGTCTAAATGGGACCATCCATATCAAGAGATCTAACTACATTTTGGGTCTTTAAAGGATGAGATTTTATCCAAGGTGAATTTTCCATTACCTTCTTAGTATACAAAGACTTGTTCACAGAGATTCCTCTTTGGAAAAATGCTCTAACTGCAGGCTGAAGTAATATTTGGTTTTATCTGAAATTTTCATTTCAATCTCTATCATAAGGTAAGAACTTGCTTACTTTATGTCATTTTGTAGTTCCAATGATATTCAGATCATCGACATAGACTAAGATGATACAGAATCCATTCTGAAACTTCTTTATGAACACATAGGGACAATCATAATTATTAGAGAAACCCTTCTTCGTGAGGAACTCACTAAATCAGTTGTACCACATTATCCCCTACCCTGTACATGGACTTCTGCAGTTTGACGTTATACATGTTGCGATTGGTTTTATTTTGATCCGGAATTTTAACTCCTCCAAAGAGTCTCCTACAAATATCCGTATCTAGTGACCTATATAAATATGCACGGCGTCCATCAACTGTATTGTCAAGTTCATATTAGCTGCCATTCATATCAAATATCGGAATGTTATTCTACTTATTACTAGAGACAAGGTTTCATCGTAATCAATGTCAGGTCTCTACATGAACCCTTGTACTACAAGACTCGTATTGTATCTCATCACCTGGATGTTCTTATTTCTATTCCAAATGAAAACTCATTTAGATCCTACAGTGAACTGAATACTCTCCTTTTGTTAAGCGAGTGCAATTCTGTCTCAATTGCCACTTTTTATTACACCAAAATTGAGCGCTTTTAGTATTCTGCCATGGATTTTGTTTCTGAATACAGATCAAGAGTTTTAGCATTTTTTAGGTAAAATATATCAAAAAATTGTAGTATTTTTTTATATAACTCTCGTGAATCCATATAATTTGTGGATATTTATTTATTAATTTCTTCTAGCTCCTTGTGATTTCCCACAACAATGCAGTTTGAGTGTTCCAATTTCTCAGCATCATATAGTGCACGCAAATGTTCCTAAGTTTACCACCCTCAGGATGGCTTGCTTTAGGGATTTTGTCAACGTTACGTTGAGTTTCTTCCACTGTCTTGAAGAGTTATTTAACTTATTTGGTTCTTTGTTTCAGCGAACGTCTTCGTGGAATTGAGTCCCGTGCGTCCGAAGGTCTCCTTCTCTTCTTTCTACAAGAGGTAAGAGTGGATTCAATATCCATCTAAGTATTTCCACTCTCTCTTGTGCGTTTACTACATGTATCTAAGATTTTTTTCGGTTCCTTATGATCAGTAAAGGCATCTGGCATATTATTTGCTATTTATTGTAGTTTTATTATCCTTTGAACTTCAAGTTCGGATTCTCTACTGCGTGGGTTAAGAACTAGATGCTAGTGACATTCTGATCTATTTCACGACATTCTTTAGTGTGATACTTTTCTCCCCCATAATACCTAAAAGTTGACCACATCTCAGATATAAACAGCGTACCAAGCTGTATAAAGATCACATGTCATAGGCTTAAGTCATTTAATAATTAACGAAGATTCATAACCTACATACATCCTCAACTTCTGATGAGAGCCCATGGTTGTAAGCTATGGTGATGAAATCAGTATGTATACAACACATCCGAATTTTCGCAGATGAAAAATTATTGGTTCTTTCCCACGCACTAATTGCAAGGGGAAATGTGCTATACAATTGGTCTGAGTTGAAATAGTGCAACAGTGTACATCACTGCGTAGCCCTAACAACTGGTGGACAGCGTACAATTCTAGATGAATGGCCTAGCAATAGGTTTTATTCTTTTAATTAATAACTTTGCAAGGCTATTTTTATGTGGAAATAAGGTATTGAATGCTCTACATTGATGTCTATAGCCATACAAACAATCATTGAATGCCTTTGAGGTAAACTCATCAGCACTGTCCATTCAAATAGACTCAATCTTTTTATCCAGAAAGAATGCTCTTAATTTAATAATCTAGACGATTAATTTTGCAAAAGTATGGTTCCAAGTAGGTAAATGGCATATATAGAACTATATAGTAAAAGCATATATCAGTACCAAAAAGTATCTAAAGGGGTTCGACAGGGATTAGATAGGTCTACAAATATCACTTAAATTCTCTCGAAAAAACTTGGTTACTCTTTCCTAACTTTCAGGTAAGAAAGTTTAGTTATGAGCTTCCCTTTAGGACAAACAGGACATAAGAAATCTACAGATATGCAGAAGTTTATAGCTTATATGTTATGACCAGCGAAAGTATTGATAATTTTTCTTGTCATATTCAATCCTGGATAACCTTATCAAACATCTATGCAAAGCTGCTTCAAATATGCTATTTGTGTTTATTTCTTAGATGATCGGGAGTCAGGACAACCGGTAGTCCAATCAGTTTAAGTCTGATAATATAAATTACAGATTCAAATTCTGAAAAATCACCACAGAAAATCCACTCAAATAAGCTTACAACTTTACTGTTAACAATGGATGGGTGTCTCGTAAAACGTGGTGCCATAAATTAAGCACGACATTAACAAAGATGACACAAAAAAGCGATGAGACGTAGTGTTAGTGCTTTCAGAAAAGTCAAAGATGAACTCAAACTAGCTTTGATCGAGTACGTCTTAGATACGCTCATACGCACGTAAAATGCATATATTGTACTCCTATACTATGACTAGACTATAATTGTGGCACATTGCTAGGTCGAGGGACAAATCAACCGCCCCATATGTAACGCATGCTAGCTAGTATAGTTAGGGTCCGAGGCTTCGGTATGTGGAACTCATGGCTTATCAACATTTGGATATATATGTTTTTTTACAAAAAACTAGCTCCCTCACACACATATTTATAGATTTAGTCATTTCCTCTACCGCGAAAAACGAGACAAGCTATAAGTGTCCCCTGCCGTGTCCGGGAATGTGGAAGCGCTTCGGTGCCATGGCAGCACACACGATCACGGGAGCAACGTAGCCTACCGCGACAGGAAAGATTCCGCACAACATGGCCTCGGTAGCGAGGCTCGCCGGCGCCCGTGCACTCCCTCGGTTGGCCTCCTGCTCTTGCGCTTGTGCGCGCTGCTATGGCGTCGGTAGTGTGGCGACACGTATAATTAGCTTAGGGTAATAATAGTGACGAGTACTCATACCATGGGTACCCCCAGTGGCCTGGAATGACGAACGGGCTGTCCCAAGCCCAGCTCTGGCCGAAGGTCCCCGCTGGGCTACGGAGGACACTCATCCCCGACCAAACCAACCAGGGGGCGTCCAACCCCCGCCATAGGTCGGACTCCCCACAAGCTCCGACCAAGCCGAGGCGATCTCCGCCAAAGGCCGAGTGCCAGGCCGCCGCGGGCCGTTGGCCACCTGCCCCACAGACACGACAACTCGGAAAGACTGCACGAGGGCAGGTGGCTCCTTCCCACGGTAGCGAGGAGGTCATCAAAGTCAAAGCTCCAGTCTCATCATCCGGTCACGCGCAGTGTAAGGATGCGCTCCCTCCCGAGGCAGCACCAAAGCCAGGCATTGAGGCGTCAGCATCTGACGGACGTGCAAGAGGGTAGGTGCGCCATTTCTCGATGGCACGGAAAACTGCGCCACTCAACGAGTCCACCGACCCGGCGTGGGGTAAGTGGACGCCGATCAAATCACCAAGACCAGGGACCAGGACTCCTAGCCTAGGACACCTCATCCTTTCTTCTCCCAACTCCCCGTGTAACCTGCCTCCTCCGACTGTATAAAGGGAGGCAGGGGCCTCTGAGGAGGGGGATCCTTTTTTCTCGGTTCTTACAGGCAAAACTGTTCTTGCTCCCACGGGTTCGAGTCCTTAGCTCTCGCTTGTAATACCGTGCAATCATCTGCATTCGAAGCAATATAGCACCACCACACGAACTGGAGTAGGGACATTCGGCCCGAACCAGTATACATCCTAGGCTTCTTGAGTCTAACCATTCAAGGATAGGGAACGCGCGGCCCCTTGACTAAAAAATTCACTCGCCAATGCTCGAAACGCCGACAAATAGTAACACTGCCATTATACCGAGTTAAGTACACTAATCTTGGTATATTAACTAACAAAATATCAAGCGTATCTGATATTTTATCAGTTAATACACCATATTCTGAGTGTTGTAGTAGAACAATTATTAGAGACTGAACTGCAAACTTATAACATTCGATTGCCACGTATTGCAACAAGTCCAGTATATTAATTATACATATGATCCAACTACAACAAAAATATAATACAAAAGTACCAATTACTTAAAAAAACTAACAAAGCCGATGCACGATCTACATAACGATCTAACCCTCCTGGTAGCCCATGTCCAGTTGTTCTGATCTTGCTATTGCCTCTCACCCCATGCCTCGTAGGCAAGTCCATTGAGATCCATGTCCCAACGAGACGCTTGACGACCGGAGCCATTTTCTAAGCAAAGGGGATTTAGTAAGAGTGAGTACAGAAGTACTTAACAAGCATTAATAGAAAATGCAACATATGAATTTCTCTCATGTCCAACCAATGTACACCTTCCCTCAAAGTCCAATTTTATAGAAATTAGGTTTTGGGTATTCTTTAATGGTTGTGTATTTTAATTATAAAGATAGTGATGAATACTTATAACAGGCCGTACCCCAACGGCCCAAAGCGACGAGCCGGCGGCCTCAAGCACAGCTCAAGCCCAACAGGCCGCTCCTAGCCCATTACCGACCGAAGCACCGACAAAGCCACGCGAGACATCCCTTCCCGACCGTCGAGGAAGCATCTCGACAAGCGGGGCTCCAGGCCCCCGCAGCGGGGACGAGACCCATCGGCTCGACCAAGCGAGCTCCGACCCCGCAGCAGTCGGGATCCCCGACTTCGATCGTGCCAAGACAACCGCCAAGGGCCGCGTGTCAAAACTTCTACCACCAGCGACCACGCACCCCACGAGCGAGGTCAATCGGCGACTATACAAGGCGGTGGCTCCTTCCCAAGAAGGTTTAATGATCGCCAAGTCATGCTCCCGATCCCATCACCGGTCACATCTGACGAAGACGCACCCTCTCCGAGGCAACACCGCGCCAGCGCGAGAACGTCAACACTCGAAAGGTTCGCAAAGGCGTGTACGCCATTTCGGGAAAATACCTAACCGCTCTGACCCGCTAAGCTACCGACCCAGTACGGGCAGGACGGGCGATGATCAGTCAGCAGAACGAAGGACCGAAGCTCCTAGTATAGGTCATCTCGTCCTCCCCCAATTCTCGATGTAACCTGCCCCTTCCTTTCGTATAAAAGGAGGCAGGAACCCCCGTATGCAAAGGGGCGAAAGAGAGAGAGAGCGCTATCAAACCCATCTCGCTAAGCCATTGGCATTCTCGCTTGTAAAACTTTGTGTAGTCATCTGTACCAAGGGTAATACAACACCACCACACGAACTGGAGTAGGGACTATCGGCCCGAACCAGTATACATCTTGGACTTCCGAGTCTAACCATTCAGGGGAGTGGAACGCGACCCCTTAGACTTACAAATTTACTTGCGGTGCTCAAACGCCGGCGGTTGGCGCGCCGGTAGGGTCTTCGCGTCTTCATCACCATCTCCGGATTCCGCTTGCCTCCCTGATGGCATCTTTCATCCGCGACGGCATGACCGCGCGGAGAGCAGATCGCTTGGCTCCCTCAACTTTGCCATCACCACGGCGGGAGGGTGCGCTCATCCGCCGCCACCGGAGGCCCGGCGCTCATTGAAGCCCGGCGCCATCTCCGGCGACCGCCAAGCTCGGTGGGAGCACCTGCGAGTCCCAAAGCCGGAGCACGAGAGCGCTCCGCCGCGTCTCGCGAAGCTCCTGTCGGCCGGCGGTGGCCGTGTCACCTCGCGGGCTCACAACTTGTGGCGATGGTGGCTACATGCGGCCTCTATCCTGGCAAGCTGCTGGAAGACTCTTCCAGCCACGACTCCAGCTCCGACACGGAGTACCCTACCCGCGGGCGGCACTCTCGCGAGTGCAACATGGCGAACGGCCGATTAATCATAACCCCGCGATACTGGGGCCCCATCCGACGACCGAGGCGCGGGAGGAGGAACACCAGCCATGCGTCTTGAGCGCCTTCCAGGCTCGCGCGCCGAACTCCAGCGGCGATGTGCGAAGAGCTGGATAAGCGCGGTGAGCTCGACCGGCTCGAGGCTAACACGGGCGAGATGAGCCCGAGACCGGCGAGTGCCGGCGGCAGCGTGGGCGCGCGATGTATACTCACCAACAGGCGGAAGAATCTGACGGCCCTCGTTCTTCCCATGTAAGCGAGAATGTGGCTGCGGTGCGATCTTGCCGAGGCCTCCGGGCCGGTGACCGAGGCCAAAGCCATGTACAGAACCTCCGGGGTTGGTGGAGCGTGCGGCCGTGCAACACATGCAGCCTCCGGCCCTACCGCTCGGCGCCACCTCTGTCACGGGCCGTCTGCCGCCTGTGGCCATTGGTCCGGCCAAGCGGCGCCACACCACGAACCGCCCAGCCTCTCGCGCCCGACGCGCGGCGACTTCGGCGACGCCTACGGCGTTCGCGCCACCCTCGGCGCGAGAAAGCGGCGGAGGAGGCCGTCCACTCACGTGTTGTGGACGACGGCGCCACCGCGGCCAAGCCCCGATGGTCCCGGACCACGGGCTTTACTGCCAGGATCCACGGCGGATTTCCTGCCAGTTCGGCGCCGTCGACATCGCCAAGTACACCGGCCACGAACCCGTGGGTTTGGCTCGAAGACTATCGGCTCGCATCTGCGGCGGGAGCAGCGGATGACCTCTTCATCATCCAATACCTCCCATCTACCTCGCAGACTCGGCCGAGCTTGTCTCAGTACCGCCGCCAGAACCATCAGAGCTGGTGACCAAGAATCTCTTCGTCGGCAACTTCGAGGCACCTACAAGCGCCTGGTAACTCCTCAGGACTGAAGGGCTGCAAGCGGCGCCGGAAACTCTCCGGGACTACATCCGCGGTTTTCCGCCATGTAACGAGCTCCCGACATCTCCGACGTCGATGTCGTGGGAGCATTCATATCTGGCACCTCCGCAAGGCCACGGTGCACAAGTGGTGCCTCAAGCCCAGAACCACCAAGGAGCTCCTTGACATCGCCACCAACCACGCCTCCGGCGAGGAGGCTGTGGGGGCTATCTTCGAAGGAGGGAAGGCTCAGCAAGAGCCCGACGTCCGAGTCGGATCCCCCTCCGACCGCTCCGACAAGCGGAAGCGGCATGGGAAACAGATCCGCGAACCTCAAGTGGTCGCCACAGTCGACCGCCCTGCCAAGCAGCAGGTGCGACCGACCGTCGCGCCTGACCACTTTGAAAAATTGATGGACAGCCCGTGCCCGAACCACGGGTTCCCTGTCAAACACAAATATCGGATGCGAAGTCTCGAGGCGCTTCCTCTCAGCGCCGCGCGGCGGGCAAAGGCAAAGGAAAAAGCGACCCACGGCCCCACGGGCCGCGGAGAAAAAGGCGGGCGACCACGGCCCCACGGGCCGGCGTGTTACGCCGACAAGCGTCGGCTTAAACTCGCCTACCGCGAGGTCCACACCGTCGCGCCATGCGTCCCCCAATATCTTCGGTGGTCGGAGTTTTCGATCACCTTTGATCGGACCGATCACCCCAATCACGTCCCCCAGCCGGGAAGGTACCCGCTGGTAGTCGACCCCATCGTGGGGAAGAAGCGCCTCACCAAGGTGCTCATGGATGGTGGCAGCGGTCTCAACATCCTCTACGTGGAGACGCTCGACGCCATAGGGACTCCTCGCTCGAGTCTCCGACCGAGCAAGGCTCCTTTCCACGGCGTCATCCCCGGCCAGCAGGCCCATCCGCTCGGGCAGGTCGACTTGCCCGTCACTTTTGGGGAACCAGGAAATTTCCGCACCGAAACCCTCACTTTCGAGGTTGTGGAGTTCCCCGGCTCCTATCACGCTATCCTGGGGAGACCATGCTACGCCAAGTTCATGGCGGTCCCCAGCTATGCTTACCTCAAGCTGAAGATGCCCAGACCTCGGGGAGCCATAATCGTGGCATCGTCTTTTCACCGCATAACTATGAAGCGCAGTTAGCTATAGCTTGCCTCGGCGATCATCGCATCCGCCGAGCTTGTCAATCTCGGGAGGAAGCCTCGAGTCCGCCCCGAATCCGCAAGTCGGGGCGGGATCCTTCAAGTCCGCCGAGGACACAAAGAAGGTCGCGGTCGATCCTGCGATCCGACCAAGACCGTCTTGGTCGAGCCACGCTCCCGCCAAATAGGAAGCGCGCTCGTCGACTTTCTCCGCGCTAACAAAGACGTCTTCGCATGGAGGTCCTCCGACATGCCAGGAATCCCAAGGGAAGTCGCCGAGCACTCCTTGAGCATCCGACCAGGCTCAAAGCCGGTCGCCCAACGCTTGCGCCGCATCGACGAGGAGAGGCGCAAGATCATAGGGGGGAGATCGCCAAGCTTCTGGCTGCGGGGTTTGTAAAAGAGGTGCGCCACCCCGAGTGGCTGGACAACCCCGTACTAGTAAAAAAGAAAAATAGGCAATGGAGAATGTGTGTTGACTATACGAGTCTCAACAAAGCGTGTCCCAAAGACCCGTTCCCCTTGCCCCGCATCGACCAAGTCATTGACTCCACCGCTGGGTGTGAGTCTCTTTCCTTTCTGGATGCCTACTCAGACTACCACCAGATAGCACTAAAGGAGTCCGATCAGCTCGCGACTTCCTTCATCACGCCATTCGGCTCGTTCTGCTACGTTACAATGCCGTTCGCCTAAAGAACGCGGGCGCTACATACGGCGATGTATGCAAATGTGCTTCAACGACGGATCGGCGCAGCGTTGAGGCGTCGTCGGCGACATAGTCGTGAAGACCAAGAATGCGCTCGACCTTATTGCGATCTGGAAGAGACTTTCGCGAATCTTCGGCGATTCAGTATAAAGCTCAACCCAGAAATGCGTCTTCGGGTTCCCAAAGGAAGCCGCTGGCTTCATCATCTCCGGCGAGGTATTGAGGCCAATCGGGAGAAAATCTCAAAGAATCGCAAGGATGGGCCGGTTCCTAACCTCGGAGGAGTCCAGAGGCTAGCAGGGTGCCTAGCGACCTTGAGCCGCTTCGTGTCTCGCCTTGGCGGCGTGGAATCCGCTCTACAAAGTTGCTCAAGAAATCCGACCGCTTTAGCTGGACCCGGGAGGCTCGGAGGCCCTCGCTCGCCTAAAGGCCTTCCTATCCTCACCTCCGGTCTGGTCGCCCGGCACCAGCGAACCACTACTCCTCTACATCGCCGCCCCCGCCCAAGTCGTCGGTCGCGGCCCTTGTGGTGGAACTAGCGGAGGAAAGCCGTGAACTCAAGGTGCAACGGCGGTCTACTTCATCACGAGGTGCTTTCCGAGTCAAAACTCGGTACCGCAGTGCGAAGCTCGCTCTCTGCGGTACTCATCGCCAAGAGAAAGCTCGTCCATTACGCCGACCAAAGACGCCATCACCGTGGTGACCGCGTCCCCACTCGGCGAGATCGTCCACAACCGCGACGCCTCGGGAAGGATAGCCAAGTGGGCGCTCGAGCTCAGCGGCCACGGCATAACATACGTCCCTCGGACGGCGATCAAGTCGCAGTTCGCCGACCGTCGCCGAGTGGGCCAAGCCAGCGCCAGCGGCAATAGAAGATCCGTCTTGGACAATGTACTTTGTGGTCCTACACCAAGAATGGTGCGGCGCAGAGTCGCCCTTATTTCCCACTCGAACAAGCTTCAATACGCCATCAGTTGCTCTTCGACGCGACCAACAACATCGCCGAATCTGAAGCTCGTCAGCGGTCTCGGATCGCTGCCGACCTCGGCTGGCCACCGACTCTCGTCCACGGGACTCCAAGCTTGTTGTCGACCAGGTCATGAAGGCCGCAGAGCCCCGGGACGCCCGCATGGCCGCGTACTGTCAAGAAGTGCGCAGGCTCGAAGAACGGTTTAAGGGTTTCGAGCTCCACCATAACTACAGACGCTACAATGGTGAAGCCGATCACCTAGCCAATCTTGCCTCCAGCAGAGGCCAGTCCCGCCTGAGATCTTCGTCTGCGACCTCCTGCGGCCTTCCGTCCAAGCCCAGGCTCGATGGCGAGCGACCTCTGACACCCAAAGACGGTCACCCCGACCGCCGACGGCCGGCGTGACTCGGCAGGTCAAACCACGGCGTGTTAATGCGAATCCGATGGAGGAAGCCCTTCACCGACCGTTTGACGAACGGGTCGCTCCCCTCTGACCCGACCGAGGCCCGGCGCCTCGCTCGGCGGCAAAAACCCGTCTTGGTCGGCCCGGACCTTTACAAGAGGAGTCCTCCGGGTCCTGCAGAAATGCGTTCCGGCCGACCAAGGGGCGACTCTTTCGATATCCATGGCGGGTCTGCGATCACCATCTTTGCGCCCGATCCCTCGAGGAAAGGCCTTTGGCAAGGTTTTTATTGGCCGACCGCCGTGTCCGACGCCGAGCGGATCGTGCGCACTGCGAAGGGTGCGATTCTTTGCCGTGAGACACATCCGCCGGCTCAAGCCTTACGAGGCGATCCCCATTACGGCCATTTGCGGTTTGGGGACTCGATCTGTCCTGCCCTTCAAGAAAGCGCCGGGATTTACTCATCTTCTAGTCGCGGTGGATAAATTCACCAAGTGGATAGAGGCCAAGCGTCGTGGCGTCGCGTCGGCAAGCGCGCCATCTTCTTCCGCGACATCGTTTTTCGGTTCAGAGTTCCAAACTCCATAATCACCGACAACGGAACACAGTTCACGGGGAAGGAGTTCCTCAAGTTCTGCGATGACTTCAATGTCCGTGTCGATTGGGCAGCCGTGGCCCATCCACGAACCAACGGTCAGGTCGAACGTGCCAACGGCATGATCCTTCAAGGACTCAAGCCACGAATCTTCAGTCGGCTCAAGCACTTCGCCGGTCGGTGGGTGGCCGAGCTACCCTCCGTCCTCTGGAGTCTGCGGACCACATCCACCCGAGCGACCGGGTTTACACCATTCTTCATGGTGTTCGGCGCTGAAGCCGTCTTGCCAACAGACCTAGAGTATGGCGCCTCAAGACTACAAGCCTTCGATGAGGCTCGGGGGCTCGCCCGCAACAAGGCGCCATCGACCGGCTCGACGAGGCGCATGGCGTGGCCATCTGCGATCGGCGGATATCGCCAAGCTCTGCGGCGCTATCACGGCCGCCGAGTTCGAGAGGCGATCGCCGGTATTTGGCGACCTAGTCTGCGTCGGGTCCAAACCGGCAAGGACAAGCATAAGTCGTCACGCCTCGGAAGGCCCCTTCACCGTCGTAGAGGTTCTCCGACCGGCACCTTCGACCCAAGGACGCCGACGGTCGCATCCTTCCGAACGCTTGGAACATAGAAAAGTTAAGGCGATTCTATCCTAAACTCTTTTCGTTTCTGGCATGGTCTTTACCTTTACCCTTCCGAGCACCGTCGCCTGCGACACTCGGGCTGCCTGGCGCCCGTTCAGTGCCGCTCGTCGGCGTTTATGCGGTCGGTGACCGACCGACGACAAGGTCCATCCCGGCGGTAACCTCTCGACCCAAGCGTTACTGACCTCGCCCGGCTATGGTTGCTAAGTAGCGCAGCGGAAGAAGGAAGTGCCGAGTGGGTGACCTTTAGTCGATCGAGAACACTCCTTCCGCGCAAACTCGGCTAGCTCGCGCGCTCGTGCGGGTCGGTAACTGACCGACCGCAGGTCCATCCCGGCGGTAACCCTCTCGACCCAAGCGTTACGGACCACGCCCAGCGGCCACGGTTGCTAAGTAGCGCTTTGTGGAAGAAGGAAGTGCCCGAGTGGAGCGATCCTCTGTCGGTCGGGAACACTCCTCTCCCTCACAAGTGCGCATAATTGCTGAGTAACCAAGATTCCTATCCTCTTAACCCCTCCCGAAGCAACCCGACCTACGCATAAGTGACCCCTGCGGTCCTTAGGGCTATGGCTGGTCGAGCGTTCACCAAAAACACAAAAGGGGGCAAGAGGCATAGCGGAACTTGTTAAACTTAAGATTGTTTATAAACTTGACAGTCATTACAATCAATGAAAGGGATAAAATCTAACTACTTTTATTCTTCCTCGAGGGCGACCTGCGGCGAGACGTGGCTGGCGATCTCCCGGGCGTGCGGCTCAACCAAGAACTCGAACCTATCGACCTCGTCGTCGGTCCGGTTCCCGGCGACGCCGCTGCTCACCACTGCGAGGTCGATGCCATCATAGTGCGAGATGGTATTGACCAACGCAGAGGAAGCTCCAAGCGCGGCGCCAACCGTCACCGCCCTCTCGATGCGTTCTGGCACTCGGGCCAGCCGCGGAAGCGGCGCGCGGGCACGCTCGCCCCGGGACGCGGACGCGAACCTCCGACCGGCCTCGCTAAAGTGCGCGGCTCGGCGCCAATCGAGGCCGACCGTCCTCGGCGACCTTGATCGCCGCGCCTGCGTCTCGGCGCGCGATCGCCATGTCGCGAGCATCGTCGCCGCCTTCTGCGCCTCCACGGCGATGCTCGATTCCTCTGTGCCTCTGCGATTTTTAGCGTTTCAGATAAGCTCGCTCGTGGGTCGCACCACGAGTTAATTGAAGAATCAAGACACTTACCGGCAGCGAGTTGGTCGATTGCGGCTTCTTCCTTGTTGCCTCGTAAGAAGTCCTCGCCGGCTAAGTCCTTCAGGCGGTCCCTCGCTCGGGCGAACTCGGTCGGCGTCGCCGAGCTGGTCGCTCGATCCGCAGACGGTCGCTGCGCTGCGCTGTCCCCTCCGTGATGACGGCGGCATCCTGGCCTCGTTGGCCTCGCCAGGAGGACTCGAGCCGCCACCTTCGCCAAGATTTGGCCCCAGCGTTCATCGAAGAGGGCCTCGTGGCCTCCTCCACCCTTTGGCGAATCTCGCGCCTCGACCACTGACCGCGAGCCTCTTGGGCGGCGTAGCTCAAGCGGCCGATGCCTCCTCCTCGGCGGCCGCCCGTGGCTATCCGAAGGCCGCAGAGCTCGGCTCGCCTTCGAGCGGGCGAAGATCAAAAAGCAGCTATCCATTAGTGTCACCGCGGGTGAGTCGAATTTTACAAAGCCGAGCTTTTCCATCAACTTACCAAGCAGATCGGCGGACTCCCGGCCACCACGTCAGCCTTCTTTGGAAGATTCAAGAGCGAGTCGACCTATCGGATCTGCTCTATCTCCGCTTCGGCGTCGAGCGCCTTGGTCGAAGGGCGACCCACTCGCCCTCCTGCATTCGCCGCCGACTCAGACCCAGGGCCACTCCGCGGCGGGCCCTCGGTCGTCTGCTTTCGGCGGGCGCCGCTGCTAGAGCACCATCGGCGGCGATGGCGAACCGGTCTTCGGGATCCCGTGGCGACCGGCGCTGCGAGGCCTCGGCCGGCGCCTCACGGGCAAGGGTCGGGCCTCCCGGCACTGCGGCGTCTCGGCCAGCGATCGCCGTCGAGTTGTCGCATCCTCCTCGCGAGGATGATCACACCGCCGGCAGAATAATACGAGGCGGCGGAGCCCTCGCCGACCTCGGCCTCTGGCGAGGCCCCATCCCTCCGCACGGCAGGCGCCGCCTCGACCGCCAACGCTGCGACCGACGCCGGCTCAACAGGCGTCCCTGGAACCACCCGCGACGCGCCGCCGCCGCGCGACTTCCCCGGCGCCATCCCCTGCGGAGCCGACGCAGGACGCGCCACGGTCACACCCGTATAGGCGCTGCACGTCACAAAACACTTAGTGGCCGTTCGGGCGACTTGCTGCTAAATGTTCGAACAAAACAAAAAGAAAGGGTACTTACTGAGCCGAACGAGTACGCGGCACGCGCGCCCTCTTCGCCGGCCCCCCTCCGAGGGGCAGATCTGCCGGCCGCTTCCCCGAAGCTGCCTCCCACGAAGGCGCAACGACGACGGCGACCACGCGGTCACCCCCTGCCCGAGGCCCCCCAGCCGCTGAGCTTGTGGTGTCGCCTTCCGGCAGGTCCACGCCCGGACCGCCGCCGATCCGCGGGTCGGAGGGGAATCCGCGATGATGCGCCTCGAGGGTGCTCCGCTGCACGGAGGAGGTTGCCCCGCAATGATGGCCTCGATATATCCTCGCGCGGCGCCCTCGCCGCTCGCGCTCCTTCTCCTTCTCCTTCCTCTCTCCTCCTTCCGCTTCTTGCGGGAGGAATCGAGTGTCGCGACCTCCGCTCGGGCCGCCTTTGCCTCCTTCTCTCCGGGAGCGACTCGGGAGATCGAGCCCAAGAGCCCCTAGGAAATGTGAGGCGCGGTCGAACAAATACCAAAGGCAAAAAAAGGAGGAAAGAAGCGAAGAAAATTCCATTAACCTACGATTCGAAGGCTTGCGCAGAACGGTTCCGGAGGCCACCGGCGGCCTCCATGGCGCTTCCACCCGTGAACGGCGCCACCGGGCTTTAATCTCGATTGAGGCCAGCTCGGCCCGCCATCCTCATGCGGTCGGGACGCACCCTAAATCGAATAGGGGCGAGGCACATGCATCGAGGTTGCACACGCATCCCCATGAAGGCACGCACGATCCGCGCCCGGTGAGGCCTTGCCTCCTAAGGGCCCCGATTTGCTCCACAATCGAGGCCACCTTCTTCTTTCCTTCTTCTCGGCGCCTCTGTTCCACTCCTCCCCGCCACGAGGGTTTGCTTGTAAAAAGGCGGGGCGCTCGACGTTCCGAGCGTAGAACCACTCGGAGCGCCACCCCTTGTTGGATGACGGGAGCCTGACCTCGACATACTCCGCGCTCCGGCCGGACCGGAGCTGGAAGGCCAGGCCGCCGATGGGTGCTGCCGCGTCACTGGGCTTGTCCTTCCAGAGCCTTGCTTGGAAGAAATGCCTCCACAGCTCCCAGTGCGGCTCGATCCCCAGGAAAGCCTCACATAGCGTGATGAAGATGGCGATGTGGAGGACCCCGTTGGGATTGAGGTGGTGCACCTCCGCCTTGTAGTAGAAGAGCATCCTGGATGAATGGATGCGTGGCAAGCCAAAGCCGCCTTTCGAAAAGCGAGCGGGCACCACGACCTCATCGTCCGCGGCGAGGATTAGCGGCCCGTCGGCACCCTCCATCCGGAGAGATCCTGCGCGGGGAGGAAGCCCTTCTTCACCAGGCCGAGCGCGTGGCTAGCCTGGGCGGAGCACTCCGGCCATGACATTCTTGCGAGGAGAAGACGGGAAGGCGGAAAGAAGAGAAGGCTAAGTTTTTCTTTCCTTGGCTCTTTGTTGTTCTTAGGAACAGGAGGCGAGGGAGGCAAAAAAAGCGTGGTTGCCAGAAACGTTCCAGAGGCGTATTTATAGAAGACGGCGTGCACCAACCGAACCAAGCACCCCTCGGCGAACGTCGCGTTCACCCTCGTCTGTCAAGCCCGCCTGGTAACTCCCCGTTCCCAATTCCACCCAGCATTTAATCTTGACAGGACAAGTCGTAAAGACGCCGCCCCCGGGCAGTGCGTCCTGTAACCTCTCGGTCTCCACCTTGAGGCGGGGCGGTTGCTCAGGGCGCGTCACGAGAGGGCCATTGGGCCGCTGCGGCCAAATCGGCAAAAGCTCGTGGCTTGCGCGAGGCCCAGCTAAAAGCTCAGGTTCAAAGGCCAACCCACCAGATGGGCATAAGGCGCCCAATAAACTTCGAGTTAGGGGCAAGTATGAGGTGAGCCCGCGGTGGGCCCTCGGTTAGGTCGGTGACGACCTAATCACCTCTACCGCGTCGAGACCATACTTCACACTCTCCCGGAGCTCATCGATGAGCGACAGCCAGCTGTGCCCTGGGTCGGCGGACGACCTAGGGTCCATACGGGATTGAGTAAAGAAAGGTTTTTTATGGGTCGCCCCACAGCAGGGCCAGGACACCCTACTCGGGACCGTCCGCTCGGAAGGGTCCCCTTGGCGGACCTCCCAGATCCACTCGGACTACCCGTTATAAGCTCCACGAGCACGGTGTTCAAACCAACGCGGGTAAACGCGCGTCGCTCACCCCCTCCAGGTCCCACACCTGCGGACGGGGTATACGTGTGGGATAGACGACGGCCACTCCTCTCGCAGCTACCCTCGCCAGACGAGGACTCGGGATGGATGCCCCACGTCCAGCTACGACGTAAAACGAGCCCACGTCCAGCTACGATGTAAAACGAGCCCACGTCCAGCTACGACGTAAAACGAGCCCGCGTCTAGCTACGACGTTAAACGAGCACTCGGACACCCGAACCTCGCGCAGAGGCATCGCGGCCGTCCCTCGCCGACCAAGGCGCGGTCTAGCTACGACGTTAAGCGAGCACTCGGGCACCGAACCTCACGCGAGAGGCATCGCGGTCGTCCCTGCCGACCAAGGCACCGTCTAGCTTCTGACGTTAAGCGAGCACTCGGACACCGAACCTCGCGCAGAGGCATCGCGGTCGTCCTCGCCGACCAAGGCGCGGTCTAGCTACGACGTTAAGCGAGCACTCGGACACCGAACCTCACGAAGAGGCATCGCGGCCGTCCTCGCCGACCAAGGCACCGTCTAGCTACGACGTTAAGCGAGCACTCGGACACCGAACCTCGCGCGAGAGGCATCGCGGCCGCCCCCGCCGACCAAGGCACGGTCTAGCTACGACGTTAAACAAGCACTCGGACACCCGAACCTCACGAAGAGGCATCGCGGTCGTCCCTGCCGACCAAGGCACGGTCGGTCGTCCCTGCCGACCAAGGCACGGTCTAGCTACGACGTTAAACGAGCACTCGGACACCCGAACCTCACGCAGAGGCATCGTGGTCGTCCCTGCCGACCAAGGCACGGTCTAGCTACGACGTTAAACGAGCACTCAGGACACCTGAACCTCACGAAGAGGCATCGCGGTCGTCCCTGCCGACCAAGGCACGGTCGGTCGTCCCTGTTGACCAAGGCACGGTCTAGCTACGACGTTAAACGAGCACTCGGACACCCGAACCTCGCGCAGAGGCATCGCGGTCGTCCCTGCCGACCAAGGCACTGTCTAGCTATGACGTTAAACGAGCACTCGGACACCGAACCTCGCGCAGAGGCATCGCGGTCGCCCCTGCCGATCAAGGCGCGGTCGGTCGTCCCTGCCACCAAGGCACGGTCTAGCTACGACGTTAAGCGAGCACTCGGGCACCGAACCTCCCACGAGGCATCGCGGTCGTCCCTGCCGACCAAGGCACGGTCGGTCGTCCCTGCCGACCAAGGCACGGTCTAGCTACGACGTTAAACGAGCACTCGGGCACCCGAACCTCCCGCAGAGGCATCGCGGTCGTCCCTGCCGACCAAGGCACGGTCGGTCGTCCCTGTCGACCAAGGCACGGTCTAGCTACGACGTTAAACGAGCACTCTGACACCCGAACCTCGCGCAGAGGTATCGCGGTCGTCCCTGCCGACCAAGGCACGGTCGGTCGTCCCTGTCGACCAAGGCACGGTCTAGCTACGACGTTAAACCAGCACTCGGACACCCGAACCTCACGAAGAGGCATCGCGGTCGTCCCTGCCGACCAAGACACGGTCGGTCGTCCCTGCCGACCAAGGCACGGTCTAGCTACGACGTTAAACGAGCACTCGGGCACCCGAACCTCGCGCAGAGGCATCACGGTCGTCCCTGCCGACCAAGGCACAGTCGTCCCTGCCGACAAAGGCACGGTCTAGCTACGACGTTAAACGAGCGCTCGGACATCCGAACCTCACGAAGAGGCATCGCGGTCGTCCCTGCCGACCAAGGCACGGTCTAGCTACGACGTTAAACGAGCACTCGGACACCCGAACCTCACGCAGAGGCATCGTGGTCGTCCCTGCCGACTAAGGCACGAATCTAGCTACGACGTTAAACGAGCGCTCGGACACCCAAACCTCAAAGGTATCGCGGTCGTCCCTGCTGACCAAGGCACAAAGCAAACTCATTACAAAGACATTCACGAACAAAAAGAAGATTTTATTAAAGACCAACAGGCTCAAGCTTTACACGACTTTACATACAAAGACTCGGCAGACACAAGAATAGCTACGCTCTGCTTGCGCGAGACCTTCTCGCGCCAAAGCCTTTCAACATCCGTCGCGGCATCGGCGGCACCGGCGGCATGTTGGTAGGAATCGGTGGCACCGACGCAGACTGGAAGGCCCTTGCACGGTCGGACGGCACCGCCGCGAATCGCGAATCGTCGCCGATCGCGCTTGCCGTTCGGCGACATCGACGTAGCCGCATCAACTACAGTCGGCGCCCTCGCGCCATCGCCTCCAGAAGGGCCCCCCTTGCTACCCCAAGCCTCGGGACGACCCGGCGGTAGCGTCGACGGCAAACATCACGGGCTCTGACCTCTTCCTCCGGAGTTCGGCCATCGGCCGATCATACTCAGACCAAAGCTCAGCCAAAGGGTTTTCTTCTTCCGCCACGACATCATCGCCAAAACCGAAAACTAGAGGGTGCCCCGAAGCCATCCCAAAGAGCAAAAGAAAGGTTTATCGTTTAAAGGTTTATCACTCAAGCAGACCGTGGTATCATTTTATACCCGAACGGAGGGAGATTAAACGTCTCCAGAGTAAATGCCGGCGTCGAAAAACGAAGCGCCCTTCACGAACCCGGCGATCCGGAAGACAAGCGGGCGGCGCGCTGCCGCGTCTTGCGCGCGCGCAACGAGGTGATTCAAAGCCCCCGGCGGTTCGAATACCCCGGGCCGATTTCCGGGGCAACCGTCGGATCCGTTGGGGTACACCTAGCAGAAATCGTTTGACCTAATCGGTCGGGCCAACTGCTCAAGCCCAGCCACTATTCTCTTCCAAGCTCAACCCCCAACCGAATCTGCCGAAATCACTCAGGGGTTCGGGGGCTACTGACGAATACTTATAACAGGCCGTACCCCAACGGCCCAAAGCGACGAGCCGCGGCCTCAAGCACGCTCAAGCCCAACAGCCGCTCCTAGCCCATTACCGACCAAGCACCGACAAAGCCACGCGAGACATCCCTTCCCGACCGTCGAGGCGTCTCGACTCAAGCTGGGGCTCCCGACCCCGCAGCAGACGAGACCCATCGGCTCCGACCAGCGAGCTCCGACCCCGCAGCGGTCGGGATCCCCGACTTCGATCGTGCCAAGACAACCCCGCCAAGGGCCGCGTGTCAAAACTTCTACCACCAATGACCACGCACCCACGAACGGGTCAATCGAATCGACTATACAAGGCGGTGGCTCCTTCCCAAGAAGGTTTAATGGTGACCAAGTCATGCTCCCGACCCCATCACCGGTCACATCTGATCTGAAGACGCACCCTCTCCCGAGGCAACACCGCGCCAGCGTAGCGAGAACGTCAACACTCGAAGGTTCGTAGATGGCGGTACGCCATTTCTGGGAAAATACCTAACCGCTCGACCGCTAAGCTACCGACCAAAGCCACAGGCGGGACCAGGCGATGATCGCCATCGAGCGAAGGACCAAAGCTCCTAGTATAGGTCATCTCGTCCTCCCCATTCTCGATGTAACTTTGCCCCTTCCTTTCGTATAAAGGAGGCGGGGAACCCCGTAGGCAAAGGCGAAAGAGAGAGCGCTATCAAACCCATCTCGCTAAGCCATTGGCATTATCGCTGTAAAACTTTGTGCGATCATACGTACCAAGAGTAATACGACACCACCACATGAATCGAGTAGGACCTTGGCCCGAACAAGTATACATCTTGGACTTCCGAGTCTAACCATTCAGGAAGTGGAACGCGCGACCCCTTAGACTTACAAATTTACTTGCCGGTGCTCGAAACGCCGACAGATAGGCACTAGTACTTGTATATGAGACAGACTTAGCTTCCGTAACCTCAAATCTAAGAGACAGACATAAATTCATGATTTACCCATAGTGACCCATCCTGTGAGGCCCTAAAATATTTATCACTAATCCAGTATTAGATCTCCAACCATGATAGTAGATGAGTAGCAGTGCCCTCAACTGTTCCCTACTTACCCTCAGTATACCAGTTGTATTCCGAGTACCTGTTGGCAGTACTAAACCAAGGCTTTAAATATAGTGCTTGATCAACTGCAGTGGTGTCCCTCACTAGGCCTCCGGTGTATCCCAGCTTCACACTATTAGTTATCTACTCTTACCCAATGTAGAGCTCATAACACCTTCATAAGGACAATCTTTTTCGACCGATTTCACACACTATGGTTGGTGCTATATATACGGCTCATTATTCGAGTGTAGTTGTTTGTCCTTATATCATAGCCTATGTAGAGGGCCCATCTGGCTACATTTCTTTCTCATCGACACCCTCTACCCACCATACATATAAATATGTTCTCGGCTCCTTTTGTTGGATGAGCCATCTCAACATATTAATTATCATTTCACTGCCACAACAGTTTATCATCAAACCATCCTTCCAATCTCACCCAATTTGAGGTTTTATGTTGAAAGATATTTTTCCCATGTATTGATGATATCACATATATCTGAAAATATTTAAAAATAATTTCACATATATGATCAAAAGAAGCTTGTATGGATAATATGTGTCCTCACATGGTTGCTAAAGTTGACCTCTTAACGGATTTATCGGATTTATCTTATTTCCTGAAGTTATTACAGTTTTTAGGTTGTCCAACCTTTCCCCGAGCTTCGATAAGTTGATAAATGCATACTATTTTGTTTTAAAACCGTATATATTTATTTAAATGTATTTTAATTATGTTTATTTAAACATATTTTCATTCTCCATCTACCTCCCGTGCCCTTCCTGGCCGCATCGTTTTGGATAAATATCGTTTTGGACGTCGATTCGATCTTCAAAAAACAACTTCGACGATATGGTCTTCAAAATACAACTTCGATAGCTAATTTCTACTATAATATATTTATTAAACCTAATAAAATTATAATATTATAAAATTACTTTTTAAGACAAAATATACATATATAATTTCCATGTATCCAATTTAAATATTTTAAAAAATATTAATAGTTAAAATTTAACTATATCTTTATCTAAAACAACATGTATATGTGACAGGGTGAAGGGCGTATAAGGGCATCTTCAATAGTACCACTTCAGCTCTCTCTTAGTTATATCATGTCCGTAGAATCCTACGTGGAGGAGAGAGTAGGTGAGGAAAGAGAACATGCTGTTGCTTATGCAAGAGACAAGCTAATCATGCAAAACCAATGCAAATAGTGATAGAGTGTGAGAGTAAAATGTGATGAAAATAATATAAAATTGTTAGAAGAATGATTTTAGAGACGAACTACTCGAGATGTTGTCTCTAGTACTGTCTCTAGGTGAGTTAGAATTCTTAGATATAATCTTGACGAACAAATTATTGTAAATGGCTTAAGACGTGAGAATATTTGAGCTAATTGCCACGGTAATACTACAAACACAGGCTCACTACGGGATAGATTATGGATTATTGAAGAAGCTGCTTCTGATTGTAGGAGAATCAAGCTAAGTCGACTGTGACTTTCAAGTTTCGGACTGAGTCGACGAGAATCAGTAAGAATCAGATTTCAGCTAAATTTTAATATTATACGGAGAGTAGTTTATAATGGTAAGAGAACCTATCTAAATTCTCCAGTTTAATAAACAATCCGTTTTTTTTAAAACGGAAGCTGTCCGGAACGGCCATAATGGCAGGGGTGAGTTAACTGCAATGGCATCGCACGCAAAGCGATGCACGGTTGGTTCAGACGAAAAGGCAACAGGGTCATGTGTTTTGCCTGAGACCGTACCAAGTCTAGCAGTACCCTTGCCTTTTTCCCTTGGGCATCATGCTGCCGGCTGTCCCCGTAATTTCGTGCTTCGTATGCTCTCCTCGCTCGCCTCTTCGGTCGAATTGAAATAATTTTTTAATAAAAAATTACAAAAATAATATGTTAAATTAAAAAATTACAAATATACAATCATGTCGCTATTTAAAATGACGATAGGTCTTTGCCATCAATTGAAATGGCGATAAAGCCTCTGTCGTCAACGGTTATAGAGAGCTGTCGTCAACGGTCGCAGTTCTCTGTCGCTATTTGAAAAGGCGACAGAGTCTTTGTCGCTATTTCAATAGTCGACAGAGACCTATCGCCATTTCAAAGAACGATCGGGTGTATATTTGTAATTTTTAAATTTGGCATATTATTTTGATAATTTTTCATTAAAAAAATATTGTTAAAAAAAATAATTCAGTATGTAAGTATTGTTCACCTCTACCAACCAACGACTTATGGTTGTCACATGATGATCCACCGGCCTAGCTCCTTCAATTGCTTGATAATAGCAGGAAAGATCCTCGTGAAAAGTTTCCTAGTGCCAAATTTTCCAGTTCACTCCAATTCCTAACAGGATGTTTACAAAAGAAGATAAGAACCATGCTGTTGCAAGAACACCTTCAGACTAGTGGCAGTCTGGCAGAGCCAGACCTTGATAGTTGGTACTTGCAGTAGGGTTCACAGTATCATCGATAATCGCTCGAATATTGTGTCGACATCTGAAACCTCTCAGTAAATAGGTGGAATTCAAATATACATTCAAAAAATTTGACAAATTTAGAAAAAATTATCAAAAGTGTTAATTTGTTTTGAAATCTTTATGTGAGGTTTTGAGGCAATTCTAATGATTCTGTAAAATTTTTAGATGATTATCATATCTATGTATTTTTAAAAAAATTCTGACAATGCTATTGTCTTTGTATATACTATTCTGTTTTTATTTTGTAGGGGTAATAAATGAAGTTTAGTATTTCTAAAAATTTTATGTGATGTCCAGAGGCAATGATAATGATTTTGTAAAATTTTCAGAAGATGATCAGACCTGTGTATTTTTAAACAATTCTGACAGTGCTACTGTATTTGTATATGTTCTTATGTTTTTTTATTTTCTATGGGAATTAAATGAAGTATAATATTTCTGCAAATTTCAATATATTATCCTTGATAACTATTTATGGTGTCATTAAAATTTAAGAGCATGATCAAGCTTGTAAATTTTTATAAAAATCTTGCAGTGTCTTTGTACCTTTTCATTAATTGTTGTTTTTTATTTTTTAGAAGCAATAAATGAATTAAAAAATTATTAAATTTCTCTGAGATGTTTTTTAGATTAATTGGGATTTTTTTTCAAAAATTTTAGCAAATTTTTTTCTAATTTTTCGTGATTTGTTTTTCAATTTTTTCCATCGATGTGCTGAAAATCGAACAAAACAGCTGAAAATCGGTTGCTTTTCGATTTTTTTCGCCGTTGTTTGATCACCGAGTTCAAAAATTTTGAATCCAAGCTTCTTCAATTTCTACCGATTTTCTACCAATTTTTGTCGATTTTTGAAAATAAAAAATCGCTCGGTTACGACGATATCAATACTGTGAACCCTACTTGATACAACAATAATGGCCAGCAGCTAAAGCATAGAACAGGAAACTATCCCGGGCAGAGCCTAGGGTAGTAGAGTGTCAACTAAGCCGATTTCTGGGAAAATTTCTGGATGCTCACTTTACCGCCAAACCTATGTTGAGTGCTTCCCTTTTCTATGCAAATATGTCTTCCTTACGAAATTTTTTTACATAATGATCTTTTCTCTGACCATGGAAGGAACACTTGTGAGCTTTTTAGATAACTGCCAAGCCTAGAGAGATCGGTAGGAGGTTTGGTAAGACCGAACGTACAAGGTACTTCCGAATTATGAGAGCACGGTATTAAGATGAGCTTAGCACTACTGTCGGGTCAGCATGCTTGCCACAAGTCCAGAAAATTATCCAGCTCTGTAGGCCTAAAAAATAACACGTGTCACATGTCATATTTCTTGTGATCGAGAAGAGGGTCACTTTTACAAATTTATTTTGAAAAGATGTAAGATATGAAAAAAAAAAATTCATGAAGTGGCTACAAAAACGAAGGATTTCAACTGACACGTTGTCCCAGCGTGGCAACATCTGCACCTCGTGAGCCATTGGAGACCAAAATAAAGTGTCTCGTCTTCTAGTGGATTCTTGAACAGCATAATTTCTGTAGCCTTTACAAGGGTACATGCCACACCTATAGGGCTGAC
The DNA here is from genome assembly GCA_036346275.1 of Otatea glauca. NCBI lineage: Eukaryota > Viridiplantae > Streptophyta > Magnoliopsida > Poales > Poaceae > Otatea > Otatea glauca. The sequence continues at coordinate 45,439,968 of CM070717.1, forward strand.
ATGCATGGAATCCAAGATTACAGAGGACAAGCAAAACGAACAAATTTCTAGGGTTAGCATTTTTTTTGAACTTGTAGTTGTTTATAAAATATCGTTTGATAAATAATTTATTTTTCTCATTAATAAGATGTAAAAGTAGATCTAACTCAGCTTTTGATTTTTGCTAATTATATATGACTTCTGGTTTATACTAAAAACCGTTTAGAAGCTAAGTTATTCGGAGGATTTACTGATTTTCTAAAAATTAAAGCTGGTTTAAAGTTTTCAAACAGAACTTTAATCTTTCTAAGCACGGAAGCGATAGTTCAGTCTTTGGAAAAAGGACTGTACGATTTTTTCACTGTATTAAAACGATTTTCGAATAGATAGAAACCGCTTTAACTACAGTCCCCCTCAAATTAGTCGGGAACGCTTTCCCCTCCCTACTGACTCACGTACTGTTGTCCACACGCTAACCGAAGCACACATGGGTAGGATAGGAGTAGACGAGTAGGGGTTGTTTGGTATACAGAGACAAAAATTAATAGAGAGAGCATGGGGCTCGGAGAACGCAAAAGCCTCTCTATCTGAACTGTCCGTCCGCAAAAGACAAAAAGCTCGACAACGGCCAGCACCTCGGGAACTTTTTACTGTTGCAGCTCATTTGTTTTTCCAGAAGTAGCCTTCGTACCAATATTTTTTCTTTCTTTTGCAAAAAAATTGCCCCTAACTCGCAAATCCCACGCGTAATAGCGCAGAAAAAACTACGATACGACACGTGGTGATTCTCGCAGACAGTGCTCTGTTCCGCTGCTGCCACGCCGTCGTAGCGTAGAAAATCGAAATACCGTGCCACCGAACCGTAGAAAATCAAGAATCCCGCGCCACCGTATTACGGAAAGGCGGAATCCCCCCGCGCTCAGCGGAGAATGCAAATGTCGTGCTCGAAGTCCGCGGTACGTCGGCGGCCGCCGCTAAACATTGGATGACGATTTTTTCGCACACAGGTACTGCAGAAACTGAAAATCCCGCGCTTCTATACCGCTAAAATCGTCACGTATTGCTCACGGTATTTTTCGTGCTCCCGTGTGAAGAATTTACAGACAAAGAGCCATTTTCGTAAAAAAAAATGGCACGAAACTAGTTTTATGAAAAATAAATTTTTAAGGACTACAACCGTGAAAATTTCGCGCCTCGGTGCTCAACTCCCGTCTCTCCTCTACTCCGGTCTGTCCCCTGTTTCCCTCTTTAAACAAGCACAGGTTACAATTGCCACCTGTTTTTCCTTTCCAGGTCCCTCAACTCCGTCTCTCCTCTTTGGCTTGCTGTGTCACTTGTGAGTTGTGACTCACAAAGGAGGGTTCAACTTCAACCTAATCCGAGTTGTTGCCATCTGCTTGTTTGACCTCGCATTTTCCTTTCTTTTGCTTGCAATGGCTGGGAACTTTGATGGGAGGATGCCACCCAGAGGTGTTGAGCAGGTGTGTAAAAAGTTCTCTTTTCGTCCCTTCTTTTTTGCTATTTTCGAGCCTCTTGAGAATATCCTCGGTGCCCATTTCTTAGATTTCTCCGTTGCTTTCGGTTATCTGGAATTTGGAGGCTTCAAACGCTTCATCTTTTTGTTTCTCGTTGGATTTTGACCGGTTCTTCTTTCTTTCTTTCTTCTCTCACGGTTCTTCGAGTACCCAAAAACTGTTCTCTCTCACGGTTCTTCGAGTACCCAAAAACTGTCCGGATTTCGGAATGATCATCCCAGATTCCATATTCCCCTGTGGCGGGATGAGCCAATATTCCAAGAACCACACACATACTGTGGCTTAAATGCTTCGTTATTTCATTTCAGGCCATTGTTGCTTTGAAGAACGGTGCACATCTCCTGAAATGTGGCAAGAGAGGGAAACCCGAATTCTGCCCTTTCAGGCTATCTTCTGTGAGTAATTTTGTTATCTGTAGATATGCCCATGTCATCCATGAATCTTAATGTATAGAATTGGGCATTTAAACTAGGGAGTACTAGAAACTCTGAAGCCATGGGAGAGACCTCATGACAACAAGAAAATTATACTGTTCTTGGACTACTAGTTACTATCATTTTCCGGAGTCCTAATGCGGTGTGTCCACGGAAGATGGTTCAAGAATGCCAAACAAAATGTGCTAGATAATGACTTCATCAATATGTTGATCGTAGTGTTTGCAGCTAAAACCGTCATAAGTACACAAGTTTGTCATGCAATTTGGAAAGTGCCTCTATGCCCTGTCACTGGGAATTTGATGAGTTCATAGGCAATTGAGTGATTATTGATGTGCTATTCTGCAACTGCATATGCTTTAGGACTTGTGCAGTTCTATTTTATAATGCTGCAGAACTAGACTACTCCATGTTAGTATCGCTCTTTAGTCTCTACTAGTGTTAGTAGGTTCTACAGTAAATAAATTTTGGTCAAATGGAAGAATGGGAATGGCCGAATGGGGTGTTATCTTTTCCTTTCAGATTACCATTATCACCTATTCTTGGGGTAAATTTGCAGTTTATTATGTTGCGCTCATGTATCCATATTAAATTCTGTCTCAGTCATGGTGATGCGTTTTTTTCCTCTTTACAGGATGAGAAAACATTAGTATGGTACTCGAAAGACCGGGAAAAACACCTGAGCTTAAACTCTGTGTCAACTGTAGTTCTTGGACAGAAAACTGTACGTAATGCCTTTTGCCCTGGACAAATTATGATGTTTGTTATTCATCACATGGCACTGCTATTTCTAAGGATTTCAGAATTTTACAGATTAACTTTCTGAGTCAGCTTTGGCCAGTGAAGGAATCTCAATCCTTGTCGCTCGTATACAAAAATGGCGAGTGCTCGCTTGACTTGGTATTTCCCTTGCTAGATCATAAGCCAATTAGATTTGTAATCTTGTACCAAATTTTTCCTACTAGTGTCACACCTGTTGAACATAATGTTGACCCAGATCTGCAGAGACAGAGATCAAGCTGAATGCTGGTATCTTGGCTTGACAGCTTTAATGTCAGCTCCTTATAGTCTACTTTCATTGGTTGGTTCAAAGAGCAGCAGACAGATAAACAGTTGCAGAAATAGTCCCCGTGGCTATATTCAGGAAAAGAGTAGGCCATCAACTTTGCATGACACACCAAGGCACATACAGGTTAGTGAAATTTATTTTTGTTTTAAAAAGAGCTTCGTGTGGCAAACTATATTTGTTTGTATTTTGTTGACTTATCTGAACTTTAGATACATGACATGGCCAAATTGACAAACACATCATTATTAGGTTCCACTGAGTTGTATCAATTTGAACAAACCATTCTCTGTCCAGATAGCATGAAAGCTGCAAGGGTATTAAATGGGATCTGCATATAAATTATTCGACTTCCTTTGAATCCTATCTTTATAAAGGAGTGGCATTTTAAAGTTGTTCATGTGCTCAAGTAGACAGACACAGCTGATTTGTGTTATTTCTAAATGTTGGATGTTCTCAGTCAAATTGTAGTATTCTTTCTGGGACTGATGATTCTTTTAATGAATTTCTTCTTGAAGGTATATCCATCATATGGGAGGCCTAATATGACACAGAAAAAATTCTTTGGCGATAATCTTAGTTGTTCAGAAGCATTATTTCACCCAAGGCAGCGAACATTGTCTGACATAGATTCTTACCTGGAAAAGCTTATTCCCAAGGTGGCAGCTCCGGTAAAAGATGGATTGAAGGACATTATTGTTGCTGACAAAATTAAGGCACAGAAAATTACACCTAAACTTGAAACATTTGAAGGGCCTTGGGCAGCATGTAGATTGGATTCTCTGAAGGAAGTTTTTCTCTGGGGTGATGTTCTTGGCTGTATGTTAGGCAGTGAAGATATTCCAAAAGCACTTCCGAGGTTAGTGGGCTCAACTAAAATGCTTGATGTACAGAGCATTGCTTGTGCGGAGAATCATGCGGCCATAATCACTAAGCAAGGGGAGGTTTTCTCCTGGGGCAAGGAGAGTAGTGGGAGGTTGGGACACAAATTAAATGTAAGTGTCTCCTGTCCAAAAATCATTCAGCCTCTTTCCTCTGTACATGTTAAGGCTCTTGCATTTGGATCAAAGCACACTTGTGCAGTCACAGTTTCTGGTGAACTTTTTGAATGGGGTGAAGGAGCTGATAGCTTGGGTTTGTTGAATGACTGGTATGGAAGAAGCCAATGGTTTCCACATAAATTGTTTGGACCTATGGACAACATTTCCGTGTTGAAAATTGCTTGTGGTGAGTGGCATACTGCTATTATAACATCTTCTGGCCAGCTATTCACATATGGTGACGGAACATTTGGTGTTCTTGGGCATGGGGATACACAAGGAATTGCTCGACCAAAAGAAGTGGAGTCCTTAAAAGGGTTAAGGGTGAACGCTGTGGCTTGCGGGCCATGGCACACGGCTGCTATTGTGGAAGTAATGAGCAGTTTCGGTAACTCTCCGAGTGGCAAGCTGTTCACATGGGGTGATGCAGATAGAGGGAAGTTGGGCCATGCTGACAGAAAAATGAAGCTTGTACCGACATGCATCGATTCACTCGTCGATTATGATTTTATTCAGGTATCCTGCGGGATGGCACTAACTGTTGTGCTTACCGTTACTGGTGTGGTATTTACTGTTGGAAGTTCAAGGCATGGGCAATTAGGGAACCCCCAAGTAGATGGTGAATCTATTTGTACTGTTGAAGGACTACTTAAAACTGAGTTTGTCAGAGAGATATCATCGGGTTCTTCCCATGTAGCCGTGTTGACTATGGATGGAAAGGTGTTTACATGGGGGAATGGTGCGGAAGGACAACTTGGTTTAGGTGAATATGTTAATAGGAGCTCTCCAACTTTAGTAGAGGCATTAGAAGGTAAGCATGTTGAAAATATAGCTTGCGGCTCCAATTTCACTGCTGCAATTTGTTTGCATAAAGCAATCTCAATAAAGGACCAGTCCGCATGCAGCGGTTGCCAGATGGCTTTTGGTTTTACTAGAAAGAAGCATAACTGTTACAACTGTGGTTCCATGTTCTGCAATTCCTGCAGTAGTAACAAGATCACAAATGCAGCACTTGCGCCAGACAAGAACAGAAGGGATCGTGTTTGTGATGTGTGTTTCTGTCAGCTACAGAAAGTTGTAGATTCTAGCAAAGTGAAGTCAGAACTAAAGATCAGCAAAGGAGAAATGTTTAAAACAGAAATGAAGGCATACACACCTAAGCTGTCACGAATATTCAAGGAAGCAAACTTCATTGTAGAAAAGATGGCTTTAGTACATGGTCATAATCAAAGGAATGATGACTCTGCCACTCCAGTTCAAGGAAAAACTCAAAGGTGGGGGCAAGTTGAGTGCCCTGCTCAATTTATATCTGCGCAAGACAGTTTTCAAAATAAGCCTATATCAAAGATTCAGATGCGTGGTATCTCTTTTTTCCAAAGAATACATGAATCTGTAGTGCTGAGGTCTGGCAGTTCTTTACAACAGTCTACTGATGGTCAGAGAGAACTGAACATGATGGAAACGACACTCACAGAAGAAGTAAAGCAGCTTCGTTCTCAGGTAATTCATTTATCATGGATCAGTGAATAATCTTCCCCACTTTGAGAACTGAAGAAATATGATATTCTTCTTGCTGTTCAAGCAGGTAACTGTCCTTGCAGAGCAATGCCAACAAAAAAGTCTTCTGGTTCAACTGCACAAACAAAAATTTGATGAAACATGGTTAGTTGTTAGGGATGAGGCTGCAAAGTGCAAAGCTGCCAAAGATATCATAAAGGTTCTAACTGTTCAGGTATGAACTTGACATAATCTCCTTGCGGAGTATTGTTAGTGTCTTTTTTTCAGTAACAACGAACTAATGTAATGCATCACTCCACCTTGATTGTTGGGCATCCTTATATGACGTATTCGCTTGTTGTAAATTGTGCAGTGCAATGCCTTGTCAGAGAAAATTTCAGTTGGTGAGCAATCAGAAAACTGCAAGGTGACACCTAATAGAATCCCAGGAGAACCAATGAAAGCAGAACTGCAGGATTATCCCAGCAAAAAACTGGTTCCAGGCAAACTCACTCAGCTGAGCAATAACCGAAATCTCCACAACAGCAGTCAAGGAGAAGAGGACTATACACCATCATCAAACGCTGTTGTGCAAGCAGATGGATCATTCAGTCATCAGAAAGGTGCCAGAACATTTGATCGTGATGGTTATAGCACGGAAGCAGATTGCGGTGTTGCTCCAATTGATGGTGTGATTGAGCAAATTGAGCGTGGAGTGTATGTCACACTTGCTGTATCCCCAAAAGGAAAGAAAGACATTAGGCGAATAAGATTCAGGTGAATCCTACAAGTCCTTACTGGTTGTTGACATGTTACTGATTATCTGCTGTTTTACTTACGCGATAACCTAGGTTATTGGTTTTGCAGTCGGAAGCATTTTGGTGAGAAGGAAGCTCAGCATTGGTGGGAAGAGAACAAGAGCAGGGTATATGCGAAGTACAGCATTGCACAAATGGCAACACCACCTCTGAGCCACTCTTAGCGGTGACCTGCATAAGAATTGTACAGGGGCAACCAACTTTAATAGGGCAAACTAAAATGTGTAGTCTTCAGCAAGAAGGCGCATCGCATGAAGCAGATGAAACTATGTCAGCAACCTAGATAACTAATCACCATTTGCTTCTTAGGATGGCAGTTAAACTTACTGTAGATAGGCATCCGATGAGCAGAACTGACTGGGTAGGGCGATGGTTTTAAGATCTTTATATGGATGTACAGATAGGTTTGGCGTTGATGAGAACATGAGGTTGGATCTCTTGTTTACACAATGCTCCTAATTCAAGTGTCAATTGATTTTGTTGAAAGAGTAAAATACATTGTGGTCCTTAAACGTGTCATATTGGTTTGCTTAGGTCCATTAGCTCTGAAACTGCAGATTCATGTACCTATAGTTAGTGGGTCACTGTAGGTGCCCAGGATTATTCGTTGGCTTGATTGCTGACGCGTAGTTTTGACAGATGCCAACATGGCGTGAGGGGGTCACGATTCACGAACGTCTCATCACTCGCTCTCTCGTCTCCCCCTCCGCCACCATGCATGTCTCCCTCCTCCCCAAACACCCCCAAGGCCCCAACCGCCTCGGCCCTTCCCCTAGTTGCTCACCTCTGGTACGATTTTGAACCATTGCTCACCTACCTCTCCTCCCCCTTCAGCGTCGCATCCCTCGCTTCATCGTCCCCGTCGGCCTTCGTGCTGGCCCTAGAGCGTCGCCCGGTGGATTCCTACTTTGCCGTTCCCACACACATGTAGCACGCCTTGCTTCGGGGCCTCGCCACCAGTGACACGTCCTTGTTGCTCGCCTTCGTGTTGCTTCCCTTCCTCCACTGTCACCGCCTCTGCTTCGCACTGGACCTGCTCCCCTCGTCCCTCATCCACTTGCTCACGAGGCAGTAGTGTACTCGGGGTGGAGATGCACTGCGTTGATGAAGATGCATGCAGAGCAAGCGGATCCGGAGGTGCGTGGCGGTGGCGATGACGATGACCGAATCATGTGGATCTCCTTGCTTGCCAGCAGTCGCATGCGAGAAAGATGACCAAATCTGGTCAGCGGCGACGAAGAAATCCATATCCTACGTTTGGAGGTGAGAGATCCGGTGGTTGCATCTCCACCACACGACTTGTATCTGGTCACCCGCCGAGGAGGAAGACAGTGGCGAAGGGGTCGGGGATGGCCGGATCCAACGACGGCGGTGACAGGGATGCTGACGTGGAGGAAGACGACCTCCGCCGGGAAGGCGGAAGACAGTGGCAGAGGTTTTAAGGATGGATCGTCGGCGACGAGGATGTCGACGTGGAGGAATACACGAGGTGAGGGAATGCAAAGGATCGCAATTACATCGCCCTGTCGGCTGGTCGCGTGAGCCGCATTTGACCCCCACGCCGTGCTGGCACTAGTCAACATGACACATTAGCGGTCAAAAACAGCAAATCGCTCCGTGGACCTCCGGTGATATGACTGAATTTTCAAAGTTTGAAGATCTAAATGATCAAACTTAATAAGTTTAGGGACCCATGATATATTTTACTTTTCTGAAATTATGAGTTCAGTTTTCTGATTTTTGAGTTCCTTCTAGACTTATCAACGGAATCTGTGAAGATGAAGACCAGGGTTTACAATACGAAACTGATATGAAAAATTGGAAAACCCTTGGCACCAATTTTCGTCGAAAATCGATAGAAATTGAATGGTTGCACAGTCAAATTGATTTGAAATTGACGATAAAAAAGGGACAAAAAACGAAAATCGATCGGTTTGACCGATTTTCGATCAGCTTTGTTCTATTTCTAACCTAGATGGACACACTCAAGGACTGTTTTTGATTTTCGATTTTCGACCGATTTACATCGAAAATTGGTACACTCAAGAAAAATTGAAAAAAAATCTGAATAAATCCCAATTAATCTATAAAATACCTCATATAAATTTCAATAATTTTTGAATTCATTTAGTGCTTCTGGAAAATAAAAAATAACAATTAATTAAAAGGAACAAAGACGCTGTCAGATTTTTATAAAAATTTACAAACTTGATCATTCTCTAAAAATTTAATGGTATCATAAACAGTGCCCAAGGATCATGTAGAAAAATTTATAGAAATATTAAACTTCATTTAGTACCCCTAGAAAATCAAAAATAGAAAAGTATATAGAAAGACATCTGTCATAATTTTAAAAACTCAACATGTCTGATCATCATCTGAAACTTTTACAACATCATCATCGTTGCCTCAGGACCTCACACAGAAATTTTCAAAAATTTATAACATAATTTGGTAGCTCAATTAAATTAGAAATTCCTGACTGCTTTGCCCTGTTTTTTTCTTTCTTTTTTCTATTATGTGTATTCGGATTCGCTAGAAGCGTCTTGCAAATTCAGTTTTTCAAAAAAAATTCACCCGAGAAGTCAAAAAGCTATTAATACTAATTTTAGAATTTTTTTAAATAATATTTTTTCAAATTTTTTGAATTTGAATTGAATCGGTTTAATCTCGGACCGACTCGATAGCTCGAAAATCGCCGGTAATATTTTCGTAGATTTTTAGAACCCTGAGTACACAGTTTCTGTTCTGACCGAGGAAAAACCTCCATTAACGGTACCCGAAAAGGGAAAATAGAAGAGACCCTCGAAATCGAATAGGCTTATCCTAGAAAATAGTTCCCAACTCACAGCAATGGCGAGCGCTCACGCCGTCCTCGCCTCCACCGTCATACCTGCCGCCGCTCCTTCCAGAAGCACCAGCGTCCCTCTCGCGCCCTACCCCTCCTCCTCCTCCCCCTCACACCCGCTTCGTCCGGTCGCCTCCTGCGGTGGGTCCTGCCGCAGCGTGCGGCGTCCCTCCTCCACCGCCGCCGCCGCTCGCATCCAGCCGCCGAGTGCCTCCCATGGCGCCGCCACTCGGCTGTACGTCAGAGGTAGGTGTCTCGACGCACTTGCCCCTACAAAGATTTTCGCAATCCAATGCCGTGATTAACTTGGACTCTCCGCGGCCACGAGAAGCAGCAGCATTAGCATATCATCGTGTTCTTCCGCACGTCTTAAAGCATTCGCCCTGTTTCTGATCTCCGAGACCCCACCTCCCTCAAGCAGGTCTTTCGTTCCGTACAACCGAGGACAGCCTCCGGAGTGCGTTCGAGAGGTTTGGTCAGCTCACCGAAGGTGATAAAACTGAAGATAAAGAAGATCAATGCTGTCTGTACTCAGTTTTTGCTTCATAAATATTTGAGACCTGGGGCTCCTGTGTGTTCTTGCAGTTAATCTTGTGATGGATAGGGTGGCAAAGCGGCCGAGAGGCTTTGCGTTCTTGTCTTACACCAAAGAGGAGGAATCCAAGAACGCCATAGAAGGGATGCACGGGAAGGTGAAAAATACGTTTGAATGCTTGTTTTTATTGGGTGTCAACTGTCAAGTGGCAGTGGGTGCAAGCAAATCGCGTGTTTGTCATTTGCCAGTCTCCGATTCTTCTGATGGAAGTGTATGCTAATCTAGCTGTTATCTGCAATTCCTCTTCATCTTTCGCAGTTCCTGGATGGCAGGGTGATCTTTCTTGAGGTTGCAAAGCGAAGGTCTGAACTCTGAAGTATGCCCAGGTGCCAAACAAAATATGAAGCCAATTCAAAATTTCAAATAGGGAAAATCATACGGGTAAACACGAAGTAGAGAATATATCAGCGTGGAACTTTCATCTGTGTAATTGTCTACGGAAGAAGGGCTTCTAACAGACAGTTGCCCTCTGATCCTGTTCATCTATTACAATTTATAACATAGCAACATAAAAGAGGTTACTTTTTTCTGTACTAGAAAATTAATGACTGCAAATTCACTTCGTTGTAGAATTTCTGTAGCACATCTCTACAAGTAGTACACGGTGACAGTATAGTAGACTGCAAGATCATGATCAATGTTCAGAAACTTGATTATAGATCAGTCCAAGTCCCAATTGAGATGATCGCCGGTACCAGACTTATACAATTCAAGAAAACTACGTACCCAGACTTTTACAATTCAAGAAAACTACATGATGTCATGCAAAATATAAACAAGTCACTGCCCCTGTTATCAAAACACTAGTATAGTGCCCTGTCTTCCGGTTTTCTTTTCCCAGCACGTAATATATGGTCTTTTCCTTTTCTAGAACGTTTGTTTCCTTTTCCTTAATTTCAGGATATTTGTTTCCTTTTCCTTGAGATGATGCTAGAGGTGAGGGGAGATCTATTGTGGACCACAGGGATGAGTTAGACACATTAAACAATGGCCATCGGATGTGGGTGAGTAAAACTGAGGAAAGATCTGAGAGGTTAATTTTGATGGAGGCAAGTTTCTGGGGACATTTCGCTGGGTGCATGAAGGTTAGGCCATCTCTAGTGGGGTGCATTATTTGGGGTGGACGTAGAAAAGAATGCTTAGGTGCATTATAAAGGGGTATAGATAAGTATTAAATACGAGTAGAAATATACTTAGTTATTCTGGCTTGCTTTACTTTTTGCAAATAGAAATGGGTTTCACTTTATAGGCGTTAGTGTTAAGTTCATTTGTCAAAGGAATAACTGAAGAAAGCCTCGAACAGTGTTATCACAGCGTCCAGCGGCCGGCGGGAGGCGCCATGGCCGGGCGCCTCGTCTGAAGAGAGCCAGGCACTGCGCCTCCGCCTTCTAGTTCACTGGTTGTCGCTTCTCCGCCAGATCCGGGCTCGCCGGCGCCAGATCCGCATCACCTGCAGCCGGGCTTCACCGCGCCAAATCGGGAGAGGGAAAGGGGTGGCGGCGTGGGGGGATCGGGAGAGGGGAGAGGAGTCCGCATCCGTAGGGGAAGGGGCCCGAGAGGACGTCGGCGCCGGAAAGGGGAGAGGAGTCAGCGACGGTTGGGAGCATAGGATGGAGAGAGCTGGCTAGGCGTCGGATGGAGAGGGCTGGGAGCGTAGGATTCAGGCCTGCGAATGAACTTATGAAAGGCGTCGGCTGGGCCTAGCCGACTAGGCCAAGCCAGGCATAGGCCGAATGTCATTTTATGTTGGAGATAACACAATATGTCAACTTACCATATCTTTTGGTTCTATCCATAGTTTGTTAGGAGTCAATTCTTCTACAACTAGGACTCTTTGGCTATATAAGCCAACCCCTTGTATTTGTAATCTTGAAGTATTATAGTGGATTGTTTCCCGTGATTTTTTTCGTAAAGGTTTTTCCACGTTAAATCTATCTCTAGTTATTTTGCCGTGCATCTATCCCTAACAAGTGGTATCAGAGCCCTAACAAGTGGTATCAGAGCCAGGTTCTAGAAAGAGCGACAATAGGCTGTAAGGATGCTTTCCAACTGACTGCAGAACCATATAAATAGAAGATATATCCAGAAATTGACCTTCTTTTGTCAAGATCACCAACATAATCAGAATCAACAAACCCAAGAGCATCATTTGTCTTCACTTTACTCTTATCAAACCTCAAGCCAAAATTAGAAGTGCCTTTCAAATAACGAAGAATCCACTTAACTGCATTCCAATGCTCTTTGCCAAGATTATGCATAAATCTGCTAACAACACTTACATAATGAGCTAAATCTGGTTTGGTGCAAATCATAGCATACATGAGATTATCAATTGCACTAGAGTAAGGAACACGAGACATATAGTCTTTGTCTTCTTCATTAATAGGACACTGACTTGAAGATAACTTAAAGTGTGAGGCAGAAGGTGTAGAAACAGGTTTGCAATTCATCGAGATTAAATCATCAAGTACCTTCTCAATGTAATTTTTCTGAGATAGAAATAATGTACCAGCTTTGCGATCACGCTGAATTTCCATCCCAAGAATTTTCTTAGCTGGACCAAGATCTTTCATCTCAAACTCATGACTAAGTTGAGCCTTCAACTGTTTAATTAGTGATTTGTCGTGAGAAGCAATAAGCATATCATCAACATAAAGTAGCAAATAAACAAATGAACCATTTGGAAACTGTTTGAAGTAAACACAGTTATCATAATTGCTGCGAGAATACTGTTGTGCAATCATAAAGGAATCAAACATTTTATACCACTGCCTAGGAGCTTGTTTAAGACCATAGAGAGACTTTTTCAAATGACAAACTAAATCCTCTTTTCCAAGAGTAGCAAAACCCTCAGGTTGTGTCATAAAAATCTCTTCTTCTAAATCTCCATGTAAAAAGGCAGTTTTAACATCAAGTTGCTCTAATTCTAAGTCAAATAAAGCAACAAAAGCAAGCATAACCCGAATGGAAGAGTGGCGCACAACAGGAGAAAAAACTTCATTGAAGTCAATACCTTCTCTTTGGTCAAAACCGTGAAGCAAAGCCGGAGAGCAAATTTTCGGCTGGAAAGAGGGGGAAAAAACTAATTATTTGGCGGATATTCATGCACAGTTCAGATTTTTATGCCTATTATTTTTTGCTCATATTATTGGTGGATTTCATTGCCATTAAGGTGGGATTTATCATCGGCAATGTATTTGACATTTCATCGTCTATTTGAAGAATTAAAAAAATCAGTTGAGGAGACAACTGAATTTGGTGTTTCATCACCGTTTATTGGAACTTGGTGTTTCATCACCATTATCTTGGTATTTTATTCACCGTTTGGATACGTTGCATTATGGAGGTTTTGGCAACAATCATTTGGAATTCGATGACACCCTGATGGTAGCATTACACTCTTCGGAGTTTTTCTAGCAAAGGTTTTGCTCCAATGTCAGTTTGAGATGAAGTTTTGAAGTGTAAGGAGGAGTTGTTTCTGCGTGGATACTACAACGTTCTTTTGTTGTCTTTGCTCGATATGAGGGGTCTACTGCAATTTATACTCCATTGATGACACGACAATTCTTCTTCATCTTGGCATTTTTTTCAAGAGCAGTTTCAATCATATTATGGATTTTCAGTAGGCAATTTGCTGAATTTTATGTTCTAGGTGGAGCATGAAAAAAGTCCATATTATGAGTTCTTCACTATCTATCCAACACCTCAGGTGACGTCTTGGCTCATGCCGTTTGATGATTGAGCGTTTGTTTCAGGAGGTCAATTGCACAGACTCAAACTTTACCGGGGTTATGAATCATTGAAGACCCAGATTCTTCGTCTGCTTTGTTATAGCTGAGTTGGATTGACTGTTCCAGTCTTTCTCTCGACCTACTGGTGGTTTGCTCAATCTTGCTTCGCAAGAAGCATTTGGATAAGACTGTTCTAGTCTTGTATACCCTTGGTGATTTCTCGCACTACAAGTGTTTGACTTGACTGTTCCAGTCTTCCTCGTTCAGTAGTCCTTTGGACTTTTAACGCACTTGTATTAATGTGCTTCATTACCCTTCATGGTTTTTCTGGAAACAACTTCGTTATAGATTTTGAGTTAAGGGGAGGTTTGTTAGAGATAACTCAATATCTCATCTTACCGTATCTTTTGATTCTATCCATAATTTATTAAGAGTTAAGTCTTCTACAACTAGGACTTTTTGACTATATAAGCCAACCCTCTGTACTTGTAATCTTGAAGCATTATAGTGGATTGTTTCCCGTGATTTTTTCCCGTAAGGTTTTTTCCACGTTAAATCTATCTCCAGTTATTTTGCCGTGCATTTATCCCTAACAAGTAGTATCAGAGCCCTAACATTTTATGAATAATAAAACTGGTTGGACATACAAAGGCAGCTTTTTCAGAGATATCCTTTGGTCACCTAATCCCCGCCTAGACGTCCAAGCGCCCCGGAGATGACTCGCCTCGTCGGGGCGCCGTGATAACCATGGCCTCAAAACATTCTGTTGTTTTGCTGCCAAGTCATTGTTTCACAGATAAGTTACATATAATGTACATCAGTACAATCCTACTACAAGTACTCTCAAAATATAGGTCACTGCATAACAATCCATTGACCTCTGAATCTCCAGCATTGGGCCAAAATTACAAACACGCAACGAGGAAAATGGAAAACACCACAGGTTTGAACTATACATGGGCAGACAAGAACCACAGCTGCTCTTCCATTTGTGGAAGACCATTGTAGTTTCAATCTGCATCTCATCAGTAACAGCGGAACGGCTTTCCCATAGCACATCAGTTCTAGTCATCTGTGCACAACATTAGCAAATATCTATAGTAGCAGTGAGGTTCTTAGCAATTACAAGCACAGCCTCGTCATCTCTCCATCTGCCTCCTTGCCGGGCACCTGTAACTGCAGCACCTCACTTTCAGCTGCACACCTCTTATATGGCACAAAACCTCGTTGGCAGATGGAAACTGGGGTCACACATTTTCTTAAACCTGGAACAGGTACCATTTCGTCCCAGCTGACGTTTGATTGTCTACATGATTCTGCAGAATCTGAATTCTGAGTTGCTGTTTGAGGCACACTGCTGGAGGCTGTGTTGGACTCCGTCCAAGATCCTTCCCTCTGCATAAATGTGCAGTCTACAGTTTGAGAGGGTTGGTGCTGATGCTGTTGTTTTGGGGCTACTGCCTTTGGGTTCGACAACGGAGGGCAAGGTACACTCCCATTATTGTAGCTGGAACATGGGAGAGCGGAATGCATTGAGAAAACCTCCCCTTGAGGAAGATAATACAGAAACTGCTGTGTATTTGTCAGCCACGGGCTCCAAATGTCTGCTTCTGCTGCACCATCAGAAGAGAATTTCCTGGTTCCACTAGTCGGTGTCTCAGCTGAAGCATCGAGTTCCATGTCTGCCACATTTTGCAGGTTCCTGGTATTGAGGTTTGTCTGCTGATGTAAATCATTCAATAAAACTCTCTTGCCAAATAGCCTAAGGACTGGAGCTTCAGATCTGTCACGCACAACTTCTTTGGAAGTGGTATTGCCCTTGGCATCCTGAAATGCACATTCAAGAAATCTATCAGGATTTAGAATTTCCCAATTTCTTCATTCAGATCATGTTGTCAAACAATACATCAGTGTCATATAGCTAAAAAATTCGATTCCAAGATACCCAGAATTATTGTTAATGATGCTAGAGTTACTAGTGTGCTGATATGGTGAAGAATTATTGACTTACGATCAGATACCTTATATATTCATGCAAGATTTAAATAACATATGCTTTGCAGGGGATATAATGTCTGCTAAGAATATACCGTAACATTGGTAGGTGTCACTTGCACAGCTAACTCAGCAGTTGCTATGCTTGGTGTGGGGCATCTCTCCTCGATGTCGATCGTCGAGGCTGGCGATCCCCCACTATCACTAGCCAAGGTCTCAGGTCCTATCTGTGACGTGGTTAACACAGACGTTGGCGAACCCTTCTGCTGCTCACACAAACTCTGAATCTGCAGCTGAGGCTTCTCAAGTTGTCTGAGTACAGGGACGTGCTTGCCAGGTGCGTTCCCCACTTTGCGTGGGTATGGATGCACCGGTTTTCGCTTTGGCCGCGGTGGAGGAATCTGAATTGGTGGTGCAGCACCTGAGCTGTTGCTGTTATCTCCAGACGATTCTCGGATGACCTGCTTAGTGCAATGCATACAGCAGTCAGAAACACGGCCTTGACGCGGCATGGATAGCATCTGCTCTCCATGATTGACTTACATTGGCTTGCAAGCAACACAATCCATGGAAGTTTTCGAGTCAGAGAGGGAAATTTTGTACACGAGGAGAAGGCTGTGACACCTTGGAGAAAAACTTCTGCGCGTGGCTCCTGATCTGCACAGCGGTCTTGGTGCCTATGTGCTCTGCAGAGTGTATGTACATCTTGTCAGATAAGTCCTAGTTATTCAGATACTGTACATGGCCGTACATGGAGCTTCTTGCAGAGGTAAATGTACCCTGTATACGGCGCCAGGCACGGCCATGGAGCTGCAGGGCTTCCAAGAACAGCTTGTGCTCGTCCTCGGTCCACTTCTCCCGCTGCTTCGTTATCGTGTAAGGCTTTCGCGCCTGAACGGCAGGAACCAAGAGTGTGAGCTTGATACAAGGAATGGCCGTAGCTTCACAAGATTTGCGTTCTGCAGTGGAACCGTAGTGATTTAAAAGCAGAGGAGTGTACCTTAGGGACTCGCGCTTCGGCTAGCATGTCCATATCGCTTGAATTCAGAGGATTCCTGATATTTTCCATGAAGTTTTGATGATGCCCAACATGATCAGCAACAGGTCTTTGATCATCTCTCGCCTTGGTTTCCTTCAGGGAGAGAAGGAGAAATTTTGGTTGGACTCAATTTAAAGGGGAAAACTCGAATTGCCAGCATAACATCACTTTTCTGCTAGGGATATTTTCAACAAACCTTTAACATCTTTTTTTTTTGGGGAAAAACAATTTTGTGATCATGCATCTGCCATGAAAGAAAAGAATAATTTTTTTAAAAAAAAATCTTGTGATCATACATCTGCCATGAAAGAAAAGAGTTACAAGAACATGGTTTACCACAAACTCCACGAAATGATCCGAAATAATCACAGCTGAACAAAGGAAGACTGATTACCTGAAAGCGAGCCATCTCCAGATTTCTGGATCGAAGTATCAGCAAAGCCAAACACCACCGACACCAAGCTCTGGCTCAGCTCACTGGCTCCTCACCATGGCCAGTCCAGAAGCAGCCACATATAGAGGCCACTTAAGCAGCAACCACAAGGCGAACAAGAACCAAAACCAAGAGCTGCTTTGACGAGGTAGGAGAGACTGTAGAGCAAAGAAGGAGGCTGAGGAGGAGAGGGAAGCAGAGAAGAGAGGATGCAAGAAGTGAGGCGTACCGCGTACGTATGACCAGAAGGGAGGAGAAAAAGAGCAAAGCGAGGGTGCCACGTCGGACTGGATTTTTCTCTCTTTTCTTTTCTTTTTTCTTGAAAGATCCGGCAAAGCTGACTTTATGAATAAGCTGAACAGAATAAATATGAACAGGGAGGGGGGTTAGGCGCCCTCGGCGAGTCACAGAGGGGCGATTACAGGGGAAGGAGGGCGAACGACATTTCTGTGAGAGAACATGAGCAGAATGATGTGGCTTTTCTAGCATCGTCCAACATTTAAAAAAAAAATCGGATTCCTTTCTAAATATAATTATAAAAATAACTTTATCTCTAACCGTGAAAACGCAAACAAACGATACGTGTCACTTGCTACGCTCTCACACTGTGAAAGCACCTCACAGCTCGGTAGCTTCGGTGGCTTGCTGAGCTCACGGAGCTCGATAGGTGCTTCTGCAGTATAGAAACACAGCAGTTGATATGTATTATTTGTCGGTATTTTTGTGATCGGACATATAGCTATTTTTATAATAAGATTAAATTTTTAAAAAGAAAGTGCCAGAGACTAGAAAGAATGATTCCAAGGGGACATCCTGACGCCATATCCAAGGAGACATTCTGAAAAACTCTCCCGTTCCTTTCGCACCAGATTTCCCAGCAGGGAGCTCATGCCCTTCTCGATCTAGATACAAGCATCCCACCATTGTGCAATGCCTGTCCACCGACTCCGACCAGCAGGAGAGATGGTCGCCGGTCCAGATTAATCGAACGATGCGGCAGTGTCCTTGAAGAGGTGGCTGGCTGGCCGACTCGAGCTCGGCCTTACAAAAGGGTCAGAACTTGTTATTTGATCAGCCCTTGGCATCTCCCTTTTCCTTCGCAACCTTATTTTTTCTATCAGCCCTTGGCATCTCCCTTTTCCTTCGCAACCTTATTTTTTCTTTCTTTCTGGCAAATAATCCAGTGGAGAATTCGGGAAGAAGCTCGATTCTTGTGGTTCTCGCTGCTCCCTACTAGTCCATGTGGCTTGGTCGTAGCAGCAGCGAGCCACGGCTCAGTTATGCTACTCTGGGGGCGTGGTAAAACCATGTGCTTTCGTGGGGTTGCACGAAATGGAGGTTCCTATCCATTCCGCCCGGTTCAGTGGATTGGCTTGGCAGTGCTTTCGTGTGTGTGGTTTACCGATAGGACGAAAGGATGTTACGCTAGTATTTTGCTCTGCTAAAAGCTCAGTGGATTGGCTTGGCAAGAGGTGAAATTAGATAAGCCAAGAACTTCTCCAAATTGCAGGTGAAATTTCGGATGACGAATCAAATTAGCAGCTATATTTTGATGATGGTAAAATTGCCATACTTACAGATTTGGCAAACTTGGAGCATGCAGCTTCTCAGACCTTAAACAACGAAGGACTGAAAACATATCTTGGACCTTGATCTAAATTTTAAAAAAAACTTGTATTCTGGATCACTTATGAATTCTGATGCTGTCCGCATCTTCTTTTGATTTTTTTTTGGGAATGCACTATCGAGCTTTTTTCTACGGGGAAACATATTTGGCTTCTAAAATTGTTGTAGCGCCGGAACAGGGCTGCCCTTGTTCGGATGGATAGAAAAAGCGCAGGGGAGCTTTCCATTGTTCGCTTTTTGCACCGGAGCTGCCACCTCACCGAGTGACACTACAAGAAGCACCACTGTTTATTGCTCTTTCTATCACGAGAGATTGAGAGGAACAGATGGGCGATCCTTGGCCACAAGCTCATGGTTGGTAATACCAGACTCTGAAAAACTCCCTGGCCAGTGGCCACATGTTTCGCAGCCAGGGCTCATTGTTTTCTCCACTGAGAAGGTCGGGAGAGATGTGACCTGTGGGGCCGGTCTATCATACAGGCTGGGCCACGTAAGGCACTTGGGTTTCTTGCAACGGCAAACAAATGAACGAGAGACGTCGTATCCAACTACCCACCACTGTCCACACGGTAGTGGTGGCGCATGCCCAGGTGTTATCAGCTGGTATCACCAGGATCGCCATTGATTTGACTCACCGCTAATTTGCGGCAGGCTGCACTGTAGCAACAATCAAGATGCTTAGATAGATAGTAGATATGGTTGAAATTGTTCGGAAACCCAGATAGGCTTATTGAAGGTTCATACTGGTCCTTTAGTCTAAACCCTAGGTGAACGCTATAAAAGGAGGAGGCATCCCCTAATGTACAAGCAATCATTAGCAATAATGAATTCCGCAGTTGCTCTCCCTAAACACGTGTTTCTCTCTCTTTCTGTTCTCCAATTCAGATCTGTTCGGGAACCCCGGACTATTCGATAGCGAGGTTCCTTAACACGTTATCAGCACGAAGCTCTACCGGAGATCAGAATTGAAAAGGTGAGAAGAGGTGAGAATCGACGATTGATTCTAATCGTTGTTGATCCTATGCATGCATCTATTGTTCGCATCTGTTTTGTGTTTGTGTCTCATGGCACGAAGCTACAGACAGCAACAGTACATGCGTCATCACAGAAAAAAAGAAAGAAAAGAAAAGAAGAAAAAGGAAAAAAAATTGCGAAAAAATTGCAGAAAATTTTGAAAAATTGCCAGAAAATCCAGAAGATTTATTTGGCCCTGTTTTAATTTTTCTAACTTTATTTCTCTGTTTTATGAATTTTTTTTATGAATTTTTGAATCCGTTGCTTTATTTAAAATATTGCAATGCAGAGCAATTTAATTTTTCTGCACTTTATGTTTTTGCAACCATTTTCTATCAGATTACACGCAGTAATCTAAATCAGAATTTTGAAATCATGCAGATGTCTGGCATTGTGAATCGTGAGTTTGAAGAACCGCCCCGCATCACGTAACTATCTCACTTGGGCATCGGATGTAAAGATCGTTCTTGGGGGCAAGAAGCTCCGCGCCGCGATTGGTCTAGGGTCCTCGCAGGACGCAAAACCTACCGCTGAGCAGAACGATCAAGCTCTGCATTTTCTCAGGCACCACCTCTCAGCCACTTTGAAGAACGAATATATGGCCGAGGAGAGTGCATATGAGCTTTGACCGCACTTCGAGCGGTTCAAAACTCAAGTACACCATCTTGCCCCAAGCACAGCAAGATTGGGTGCGCCTGAGATTTGCAGACTATAAAACAGTGGCCGAGTAAAACTCTGCCTTGCACAGAATTTGTACCAATCTCTCTCTATGTGGCAAGAAGATCACTGATGAAGAGAAGATTGAGAAAACTCTCTACCTTCCACCCTAATGCTATCCAGTGCGCACGCTATTATCGGGACGCATACAAGGAGTATAGCGAATCGATTGATGTAATGCAAGTTGCGGAATCGCAAGACGATGTTTTACGCAAGAACTATGTCTCGCAGCCACCTGGACGAGGCACTCGCACAGAAGTCAATGCCAATAGCTACAAGGTAAGAAAGCCCACTCATAGAAAGAAGGGCAAGCAGGGTGGAAAAGAGAGGCCTCAGGCCAAAGGAAAGTCCAAAGCCCCGTGAAGAGGATGACAAAGAAAAGGCGCACGCCAAGCCGTATGGACAAGCAGAACCAAACGTGCTTGGTGTGGCGATTGGGGACATTGGTCGAAGATATGTCGGAATCCAAAGAAGTGATCAACGATATCGGGCTAAGAGAAAGGCAAAAGAAAACGCCCCCACAGAAGCACACTTCGCCAACATCGGTGATGATGATGCCATGGATGTAGATACCCCACTTACCTCATCCTCACAGAATAGCCTGAACATCGATGCTGCAACCATTATTATGGCAAATGAAGAGAAAACTTCTGCCGATGACATAGAAGCAGAAATTAATGCATATTTTACAGATTCTGTTTAATGTTTTTTAGATTATGGTTGTTAGCATTTTCTTTGAATAATGAATTGTAAGCTCTAGAAGAGCATACTTCTTTCATGAATAAATACGCGATTTATTCTTTATTCCAGTATTCTTCAAATTTGCAAGCAATATTTGGATTGTTTTTGTCTCTATCTGATTAGAATTATATTTCTTTTATCTAGAAATCGTGTAGCGCCCAAATGGAAGAGATATCCATTGTTGATAGTGGCACAACAAATACCATCTTAAGAGAGTCTAAATATTTCCAGTCGATCACGAAGAACACTGGAAAGATTACTACGATCGCAGGAAGCGACTCATATGTAATCGGCTCAGGAAGAGCTACAATTATATTGCCTATGGGTACAACTTTGGTAATTGAAGAAGCCCTTTTGTACCCTGAATCAACGCGCACTCTCTTAAGGTTTAAAGACATCCGCGCCAATGGTTTTCACGTAGAAACCAATGAAGAAAATGGCAAAGAATTGCATAAGATGAACGAAATCAAGATATTGCATACTAAGTCATGTGAAAATCTTGCAGATTTGTTCACAAAATCACTCCCAGCATCTACCTTTGAAAGGTGCGTGAAAGGAATTGGGATGATATGACTTAGAGAAGTGCAGATTTCAGGGGGAGAGATTTCACATACTCCCACATGAATCTCGAAGATGAATTATGAATATCCAACATGAATCTCGAAGATTAGCAATTGAAGTTGGGAGAATTGTACTCTTTTTCCTTAGCAAGTTTTTCATGAAGTTTTCTTGCATAAGGTTTTAACGAGGCAATTAAATGCAACATAGTAAGCGTATGCTATGTACTCTTTTCTAAGTATTTTTCCACTGGGTTTTTGGAGTTTTAATGAGGCATATGTATCTCATGCAAAGGGCCCAAGGGAGTGTTAGGAAACCCAGATAGGCTCATTGAAGGCCCATCTTTGGTCCCTTAGCCTAAACCCTAGGTGAAGGCTTATAAAAGGAGGAGGGTCCCCTAATGTACAAGCAATCATTAGCAATAAAGAATTCGCATGATTGCTCTCCCTAAACACGTGTCTCTCTTCTACATTCTCCAATTCAGATCATGTTCTAATCCCGACTATTCGACAATGGCGTTCCTTAATGAAATTTTGGGCCTGAACTGAGAGGAGAGGACATGCGCATTCACGTGCTCCGGTACAAAATACGGCGACCCGTGGAAAGCTACTGCTACCTACTTCTAGCGATCTAGCGCACCACGTTTTCAGGGCCGACAAAAAATCAGATCCGAGAGCTCCCGCAACTAGAATTCAGCCACATATGGTGGCAGTCGCACATGAATGTTGCTTTTTGCAATGCACTTTTTGTGCTTTTTTTCCCTCCTCGAGTTGATCCATAACTAAAGTTTTTTTGTTAATAAAGATTTTTTTAAAATAATATATTTTATAATTTAAATTGCAAAAATATACCACGAAATTTTTTTTGCAAAAATGTGCTACTGTCGCCCGTTGGTTGGGCGACTGCCACGTGTCGCCTAACCATTCGGCGATAAGTGTTGCGTCGCCCAACCATTGGGCGACAAGTTCTGGTTCGCCCTCCCAACGGGCGATAGCAAAAAAATCGCGCACCTGTAGGGCGACAGGCGCGTGCGTGTCCCCTTGTCGCCCAACCAGGGGGCGACTTGGCGCCAAATAAAGCCAGCAGTTGAGCTCGACCGAGAGAAGAAGAAAGGGAGGGAGAAGAAAAGAGAAGAGGGAGGAAGAAGAAGAAAGGGAGGGAGAAGGAAAGAGAAGGGAGGAAAAGAAGAAAAGAAGAGCGGCGCTGCACGCAGGTAATTTTTTTACCGCTAATTTTATTTTGTGTTTAGGTTTAGGTTTAGGGTTAGGGCTAAGGTTAGATCTAATCATTTTCGCTGTTGATTTTGTTTAGTGTTTAGTGTTAGGGTTTGATCTAGTTATTTTCGCGATTTATTTTGTTTAGTGTTTAGGGTTAGAATTAGGGTTAGATTTAGTTATTTTCATGGTTTATTTTTTTAGTGTTTAGGGTTAGAGTTAGGGTTAGATTTAGTTATTTTCACGGTTTCTTTTTTTTTAGTGATTTGGGTTAGAGTTAGGGTTAGATTTAGTTATTTTCACAATTTATTTTGTTTAGTGTTTACAGTTAGATCTAGTTAAATGTAGTGTTTATTCTATTTTGTATTTAGGGTTATAATCCCGTCGCCGCTGTAGCAGTGTCCGATTTGTTTAGTGTATAGCAAAAAATCATGGCAGTGTTTAGCAACAAAAAATAGTTAAATCTAGTTATATTTTTAGTCGGTTTGAGGAAATCCATGTAGATCGATATGTTTTTGTACATATAGAAGTGCAGAAGTGCACATATATATTGTTAGGGCTGTAGATGTTTTTTAGAAATAATTTTAGTAATGTACATATTTTTCGCATAGTTTTCAGAATCTAGTTTTGCTCCATAACAATATACATGCTAATTGAACAACTTGAAAATTTAAGGCCGTAATAGTTTTTTGCATCAGAAATGGGCACACTTGGTTTTCAAGTAATGATATTTGTAGGAATGTAGATAGATATATATTTCTCCTAGTACTTTTTACGAAGAGTAATTAATTCGTGTGTTAATGAATAGGTTCGCAGATATGTCAAAACGAGTTCCATTTAGAATCTTTTATGGAGAAGGGGTTGTCTTGTATGGTTCGGAGGGTGTGGATCTGAGTAACTTTCAGTATATGGATAGAAGTTTAAGTAGGGTCGAAGAGCGTACATTTGCTTCTATGTTGAATTGATTGTATTATACATTTCGGATAGAACAAGAGAAGTGCCAGCTGAAGTTATCTTGCCTTTGCACCATGCGAGATGACCCTGTTTATTGGGAGTTAGTTGAGCTGAAGGGAATTGAATCTTGGAGGTCATATGTGAGGGGGACGGGGCAACGTGGATGGTATCGGGTGCTTTTGGTGCAAGCGTATCAAAGGGTTGTCGCCCCGCGACAGCAGTTGGATGCCGGTGAGTGTAGTGAGCCTCAAAATGAGTTCACTTATGGTGACACTGAAATTGGAGAGTCTAGCCGGGAGTCGCATGTTCAAGGTTGCAATGAGGATATCGTCTACCAGAGTGGTGAGCAAGTTGAGATTGGGGGAGGATGATGAAAACATTGGGCAAGATGCGCGAGGGCAAGTAGACGAAGGTGAGGAAATTGAGGAAGTAATGGCACAGATGGAAGAGGAAGACCTTGAATATGAACAAGTAGAAGTGGAAGACGACGATAACTCGGATGAGGAAGATGAAGATGTTGAGCCACTTGTGCCAGCAGATTCAAGCACACATCAATTTAATAACCTGGTTGTAAATGAAGGCAATGATACACCTTGGCAGTATAGCGACAATGAGGTGAGACCTAATAGCATGTACCCCACAAAAGAGGCATGCAGGATGCTATCAAAGATTTCACTACTACAGAATGATATATCACTATCGCTTCATCTGGATCGGTTTTAAGTTTTTAGGAAAAAACGATTGTGATAGATGACTTAGGAGGGGTGTTAATAATAATCACTATCGGTTCTCAGGTTAGAAGTGATTGTGATGTAGCACTGGGCACATTACAATCGGTTCTTATGTGAGAACGATAGTGATATATTCACATCACTATCGGTTCTCACAAAAGAACCGATAGTGATGTACGATGTCATCACTATCGCTTCTTCGTGAGAAACGATAGTGATGATCTTAGACATCACTATCGCTTCTCACATAAGAACCGATAGTGATGTTCATGTGGTTATCACAATCGGTTTTGTATAAGCGATAGTGATGATTCTCATCACTATCGGTTCTTTATAAGCGATAGTGATGAGAAAGTCATCACTATCGGTTCTTATAAAAAACCGATAGTGATGACGCCCTCATCACTATCGCTTCTTATAAAGAACCGATAGTGATGACGCGTTCTACAGGGGTGGCGTGATCTTACAGAGATTCCTGATATTCAACCGAAAAAGATGAACAAGCATGCATATATCTGCATTCTCAGTATCATCTGCCGATGTCATAGGCCGTTCTTTTATCCAAAGTCATTTGGTCCCTCTATTGGAGCTGGAAACAAGATTTGGATTTTAATAGTTATGTAAAAGTTCTTAAACAACCGATGTATGTAGTGTGCTTGTGTCTAATAGCTATTTCAATAATTTTTGTACAAGTATCTGATTCACGTTAGTAGTAATACTATACTTAATTAATTAATTGTGTCTAATAGCTATGCCAATATGGATATAGAAATTAATTGTATCGATTCTAATATAAAAATTGACACAGATAAGTCATATAGTGCTATCGGTTCAAAGCATATTTCAACCAAGCACAAAATTTTGGACATTTGTGTCGGTTTTCAATATAAACCGATAGTGATATTACCATCTGTGTCGGTTTTTAATATAAACCGATAGTGATACTATATTCATCTATGTCGGTTTTTAATATAAACCGATAGTGCTACTCTACTAATCTGTATCGATTTTTAGAATAAACCGATAGTGATACTTTATTCAACTATGTCAGTTTTTAGAATAAACCGATAGTGCTACTTTACTCATCTGTGTCGGTTTTTAATATAAACCGATAGTGCTACTTTACTCATCTGTGTCGGTTTTTAATATAAACCGATAGTGCTACTTTACTCATCTGTGTCGGTTTTTAATATAAACCGATAGTGATACTGAGTCATCTGTGTCGGTTTTTATTTGGAATCGATAGTGATATGAGTTATATCTGTGTCGGTTTTCTTCTAGACCCGACTGCATTGCCATTTTTAATTCTATCGGTTTTTGTTTTGAACCTACTGTATTGACACTTTTATTACCGTCAGTTCGTGTGTAGAACTGACTCCATTTTTATTTTTACGGTCGGTTCGAGTGTAGAACCGATTGCATTGCCTGAGTTCGCGACTAAATGCGCTGCGTTCTCGCCGATCTTCCTCGCACGCCACTTCACTAATTCCCCGCCGTCCTCAAACCCTAGCTTTTTCGGTGTCCGCATCGCCTGCTCCCCCCCACCGACGCCATCGCCTCCTCCTCCCCACGTCGACTCCTCCCATCACCGAGCCCTCCCGGCGCCTCCTCCACCTTGGCATCCTCGGCGCCAGCTCCCCCCACCGACGCCGCCGCCTCCTCCCCACGCCGACCCCTCCCATCATCAAGCACTCCCGTCGCCGAGCCTTGCCGGCGCCTCCTCCACCCTGGCATCCTCGGCGCCTGCTCCCCCCACCGACGCCGCCGCCTCCTCCTCCCGACGCCGACTCCTCCCACCACTGAGCACTCCCGTCGCCGGGCCCTCCCGGCGCCTCCTCCACCCTAGCGTCCTCGGGCCTGCTCCCCCCACCGCCGCCGCCGCCGCCTCCTCCCCAAGCTGAGATAAGGTTTTGCTACTGAGGTAAGGTTTTCAATTTTTCAGTGTTTCAATTGTTCCATAATCAAAGTGTGTATGGTTGTGGTCTTTGTAGAAGCTTGTAAATTAACTTGTACTGTAATCAGTTCTTGATATTCAGATTTATTCAGATTTCATTGCCCCCCTGTTCTTGATGGCAGAACATGATCTAGTGTGTTGGAATTTAGATATCCGAAGTTAGAATTTGATAAGCTAGCAAATCTTTTCTGCTCCTTCCATGATAGAGCTAACAAAATGTCAATTGTTTGGTTACAAAAAGTCTGATTGCATTTCAACATTTAGTTGCCTTTTTTCCTGTCATACATTGGCAAGTCTCCTGTGTGACAGTGGTTCAGCTACCAACTATGGCTAATGCTAAGCATGAGCTAATATTCTGTTGGAGGAACCTTTTAGTCCTTGTTTGGATGGGCTGAAATCCCGGTCCACTCACGTGGAAGGAAGTGGAAGTTAGTTCAACACCCACGCAGTGGTCGGATCCTAGGCCATGCAAACAAGGCCTTAGCGGTCTTTTTCCCATAGTTCTTCTAATATTAAGGTCTTTGTAAGTTATACTTGATTTTGATACTGCATGCAAAGCTGGCATTCATAATCTTATTTAATTTTCAGTTAGGTCAGCCTTCTTTTGGCTGTATGTTAAGGCTTCAGATATTGTTTGTCTTAGCAATATGCTAATATTTAGTTAACAAATGATTGCCATTGATCCAATTGTCTATTTTTTAAATTTGCCTTATTAACCCAAAAACTATTGGCAGCTATTGATTATGGAAGTAATAGTTCCAGGGACTAATCCATCAACATATAATGAGTATGAATTACTAAATGACATTTGGGTTTATGTGGTAATGTTAAGGGGATTGATTTGCCTGAGTTTGTTCTCTTGCTGAAGTCATCTCTTTTAGTGATATTGAATGATTGTTGCACATATTAAAGTATTAACTTGTGTTGGAATTTAATTGAACTTAGGGGTTCCTAGCTAGGTTAAGCTCGGCTCACTCAGTGATCTGGGCATTTTGTTTATGAGTTTGATGGACCAGCTCAATCTCAGCTCAAATGAGCTTATTGTATACAAACGGCAGAAGCTCAATCGAGCTCAAGGCTCTGCTCAACTAGGGCCATTGGCTGTTCACAAATCAATTGATAAATTATATTTCATATTTGTGAAATGTATTTGTACTTATGCTATATCTTCATATCCCGTATGAGATTACAAAGCCATGCAAAGTTAATTGGGGGTTGGCCTGTGCTAGATTAGACATAGGTGGGCCGGAGTTCGTGTCGATCGATAAAATAAGACTCATGCCTTATGATTCCCTGATTTGAGACATATAGATGCTCCATAATTTACATAGATCTTGTTTGGTGTCATGGGGAAGAATTTCTGATTACTGAGGAGCCTAAATCCATCCTGTCATGTAAGTGAAGTTTGTGCGAGAGTCTAGTCAAGCTAACTAGTAAATAGTTTCCCTGCAAGTGCTTACCTATAGCCTGTAAAAAAGAGGAATATGAATCGATATATGGTTCCAAACTTTCAGAGTCAACTACGATTATTGGTTGCTTTATAGCTGTGGGCCTACGGTACAACTTTGGAAATCAACATTGTAGTAGCAGAAAGTCTGAAGGTATAGCTCCCATTTGTGCTGAAATAGTGAAGTGTGCAGTATTATGTTAAAATAATGATTGAAAACCTGTTAATAATTAACACTAGCTTATTATGTTGTTCCATCTTGGTATAACATTACTTACCTTTCTTACCTTTGAATTTTACATTGTCAGCTTAATTTGACCTTGATCATCAAGATAGAAAAAAAGGAACATAGTGAGGTAGTATACCTGGAGTGTCTCTACATGCTCCCATAGAGGAAGTAAATCAGTTAAGATACTCTTTGTGTCAAATCTAGAGGTTTTGCATTTTTGAAAAACGAATGCTTTAGCAACTTCTCAACTGTTGGCCTCTTAGTTTGATCTTTGACCAAGCACATTGCAACCATCTCCTTAAATGGCCAGTCACAACTAAAAATGCTTAATTAGAAAGGTAAATAGTAGAATATAATATATGGTAGATTTGGAGCTTAATGATGTGAAAATATAATGTAAAGTGTTTGTGTTCTGTGAATATGACATGTGCATAATGTGTGTAATCTATGCTGTTTGAATGTGATATGTGTATACTGTGTGAAATATGTGCTGAATTAGGAGGGTGAATTGAAAAACAGCACACCTCCTTATCTCTATCGGTTCTTTGTAAGAAGCGATAGAGATGACTATATCATCTCTATCGGTTCTTTAGAAGAAGCGATAGAGATGAGGTGATCATCTCTATCGCTTCTTACAAAGAACCGATAGAGATGAGCCCCTCATCTCTATCGGTTCTTTAAAAAACGCGATAAAGATGACCACATCATCTCTATCGGTTCTTTAGAAGAAGCGATAGAGATGAGTGTATCATCTCTATCGGTTCTTTGTAAAAAACGATAAAGATGATCACCTCATCTCTATCGGTTCTTATAAAGAAGCGATAGAGATGACACTCTCATCTCTATCGGGCAAAAACTGACTGTAATAGCGCCGTCTCATCTCTGTCTCATGACTTTGTGTCACTACCAAAACCGATTATGATGATAAAAAAGAACCGATTGTGATGTATATTCGTGTAGTAGTGATTGGGCCTTATCACTAAGAAGAACTTTCAGGGTTAAGAAGTCCACCCCAACCTGCTACGACGTGGTGTGCGAGATGCAATGGTGCCCCTGGAGAGTGCACGCGTACAAGCCCAAATGGGGCACCCACCGCTATGTTCAAGGTTGAACAACATAGTTGTATGGTGAGGAAACCTCGTGGCTCACAGAACTCGCTGCTCGGGTATATCACGAGTGTCATGTACCCGAGATAGTTTAGAAATCTGAATTTTGAGCCCTGCTATTATCCGAGCAATTGAGAATGATTTTAGTACACAATTAGCTACGGAAGGCATGGAGGGCGAAGGTAAGGCCTTGAAATGAGATTTGGGAAATTTGAAGACTCGTACCATAATCTGCCCGCATCGCCAGCTGCATTGGGGAAGAAATTCGTAGTTTTTATGATTATCGGGGATCGCTCACAAGGAAGTGGCCAAACAAGAGGCATCTGAAGAGAGTTTCTTCGCATTCGGAGGTTGCATTAGGGCGTTCTATCACTGCCGTCCATTGTTGTGTGTGGACGGTACATTCCTGACCGGGAAATACAAAGGATAAATAATGACAGCTGTGGGCGTCGACGCGAACAATCAGATTTCGCCTGTTGTCTTTGCCTTTGTGGAAAGCGAGAACTATGAGAGTTGGCTGTGGTTCCTGCGGAACTTGAAGATTGTGGTGGTGAAAACTCACCAACATGTGTGCATACTGCATGACAGTATCTTTGGTCCGCTTAGTGCCATCGATGGTTGCAAGCAGGGAAGAGGAGCCATTTCCCTGGACGACTTGCAGAGTCGATGGTGCATGAGGCATTTGGGCACAAACTTCTATAAGCAATTCAAGAACAAGGAACTGATGAACATGTTCAACAGGCTATGTAAGCAGAATCAAGATAGCAAGTTCCGTACTCTTTGGAAGAATCTTGATGAGCTAACAAAAAAACAAAAAGAGACTACTAGCAGTGTAACACAGGAGCAGGCAGAGCCTTTATTCCCTCTGGCAACAGAAGAAGAGACGACGAGTCGTCGTCGAAGGCAAAGGCCGATCAAATATTTCTCGGACTGGATAAAGCACGAGCCCAAAGAGAAGTGGTCATTGTTACATGACACACATGGTGCTAGATACGGTGTCATGACGACCAACTTGGCGGAGGTGTACAACTGGATAATGAGAGGGATGAGGTGTCATGAGTAATTGTTGAGGGAGTGCTGCGGGGTACGGCCAAGTATTTTGTGGATAGGCATAAAGCTGCTGAAGTAGTAATGAGAGATGAGAATGCCTTGTACTCAAGCATGATAAGTAAATACATGGATGAGAAGAGTAAGAAGGCGGGCAAGCATAGAGCTATCAAAGTAGGTTCACGAACACCGCGCCCGAGGTGATATGCAGGATAAAGGACTGCGGGAACAAACTGTAAGGTTATCACCCAAGAGTGCATCTTATAGGTGAATGTCAATGCTCGTAACAAACCCCTCTGTTGTATAGGCCATGTTCTCATGTGATAGCTGCATGTGCATTATTTGGAATGCGACCGGTACATATCAATCAATATTTTACAAAGGATAAGGTGATGGCAACTCAAGCGAGGAGCTATATGGTTATGGTGTTGTCGGTTCTTTCACCACAACCCTAGTGTCATGAAAGGTTCTGGTCCTCGACTTTGATGCAAGATCATACAAAGGAAGTCGCCGCAAAACAAGGCGATCGTGAATGACATGGATGAGTCCAAAGCGTAAGCGTGAAGAAATATTCGTTGTGCAAGCGAACAGGACACACATTCAAGAACTGCCAGCCACATAACGAAGAGGATGAAGGAGGAGATGGTAACCCGACGGCGGGGGAAGGATCGTCGTCTGCAAGGCGTGGTGGACGACGTCATCGGACTACCAGAGAAGCTATTTGAACTATTAGATGCTATATGTCAAATTAATATTTTGTTGATGTAATGTGCGTTGTAATCTGTTTTAATATAATTTGATGATGTAATGTGTGTTGTAATCTGTTTTAATATATTTTGCTGATGTAGTGTGCGTTGTAATCTGTTTGAATATATTTTGCTGATGTAGTGTGCGTTGTAATCTGTTTGATTATATTTTATGGATGCTTGTATACTTATTTGTACGGATTTGGTTCTACGTATTGTTCTGATGCTTGTGTATTTATTTGTACGTATTTGGTTCGATGTATTGTTCTGATGCTTGTGTATTTACTTGTACGCATTTGGTTCTATGTATTGTTCTGATGCTTGTATAGTTCTCTATATATAACTTTCTTTTTTGCAATTTGCAGGTATGGCTCACCAGGCTGTAGATGACGACTGGCCCTTTGAGTTGGTAGACCAGCCGCTGACCGTCGCCACCGTGCACACTTCGCCACCGCTTCACCGAGGAGGGACAGATCCTCAAGAGTGGCCTACTACGGCCGAGGCCACCGCGGAGCTCGACCCTCGATCCACGTTGGATCCCTGTAACGATTTATATTTTAATTTCAAAATATTTCCGATGCAAGATCATAATCTGCTTTAATTAACTAGTGCGGTGCTCATATTAATTTAATATTTCGCTTTACGAGGTGCGAGAAAGCAGGATTGCCGCCATCGCACGGATGGTGGAGGTGCACGCAGTGCGCAGGGAGGGACGTGAGCCGCGGTTCCGCTTGATAGGTCCTTCTCACCGCCTCGTGGATCGCCGAGACCGAGACGCACACCTTCCACTTACCTGTCGGGGAGATGGCGATCACTTTGGAGGATATCTCCTACCTCCTCGGTCTCCCGATCGCTGGTGACCCTGTGGTGCCCCAGGACGTCGACCCTTTGTGGCGCGAGCAGGTACTTGCGCGGTTCCATGGTGTGCTGCCACCTGCTGCGTACTAACCCTTCACCAGCACCCATGGTCCGATACACAGGTGGCTTCGACAGTTCGTGGTAAGCAACTAACCTTTCAAACTTAACTTCGCATATATTGGCTAGACTAACAAGAAAACTTAAATTTACAGGCGGAGCACATCGTCGAGCCTACGGACGAGCAGAGGGAGAGCAGCCACCTTGAGGCGTACCTGCTCTGGCTGTTTGGCTGGTGCATGTTCACGAGCTCCCACGGGGATAGCGTGGATGAGCACTTCGCCCGGGTCATGAGGACGATCGCGGGACGACCCGCTGACGCCATCCGCAGACTTCGGGGTCACGGTCCTCTCGCGCGACGATCGTGGGCTCTCCGACGGCTGTGGGCGGATCACCGACGGTCGATCCTCACCGGTGTCCACCGCTTCGCAGCCTTTGGGCATCTGAGAGGTTTCAGACGGGCGCCCAAGCATCGACACGAGTCCTGTTGTACATGATGGTGACGATGATGTCGACGCGCCGACTATGGGCACCATCAGGTGCCACCAACGGATAAGATATTGCAAACCACGGTTGTGAAACTTACGCTTTAACATTTGTCGCATTTAATGGTAATGTTGATTTTTTGTCGTCACTCTGACCTAGGTGGGCACAAAGACGCGCGGCTTGGCTACCTGCAATTTGTCGCTGCGTTCGACCACCTCACCGAGGACCGCGTACGCTGGACGCCGTACACAGCAGGATACGTCGAGCTACGTGTGACGGGTGGGTTGTCCACCCTATGCACACGCGACGCGACGCATGGCGCACACGGTTCCTCGTGTTCGACGTCCTGGTCGAGGGCTACGCTGTCCATCGAGTGATGAGGTAGTTCAGTCTACGACAAGAGTTCCCGGTCCAGGTCGGTCGGCAGGTCCCACACGGCGTCCACACGTAAGTTCCCTACATCAATGTTCTCTAATCTGTACGGTGTAATGACATGTAATAATGCTATATTTTTGCTTATCCGCAGGCAGACTAGGAGGGGCGGGCATGGGGGCACCCCATGGCACATACGTATGGCGCCATGGGTCGAGGAGTGGGGAGGAGCCTTGGACGACGTCCATGTCGAGGATGCGTCGTACGACCCGCAGACGTACCAGGGGTACCGATAGTGGTACGCTTCCCGTACACGTGTGCGTTTGGTACGTGTCGACCCGGATCCTCCTAGACACATCCCCAGGGTGAGGGACACGTATCCCCGCCATACGGACTCGATTCTGCAAGGTGCGGTTAGTTTTGTCTAATGTACGATGTATTTTCGTATTGTATTTTCCGGATTAATGTGTTAGGTTAATTCGTAATGTATTTTTCAGACTGATGTGCTAGCCCAGTACTACGAGGAGTCCGGGAGCTTCCTGTCTCGTCTGTCTCGTGTGGTAGACGTGACCAGAGAGGACGGACCTCCTTCTTCGCGAGGTTCGTGGAGAGTGCGACGCACTCGAGTTGGCGGATGCCGCACGCCGCGATGTGGCCGACGGCCTCACGCGTGTCGCCATCGCAGGGAGGAGTGCTCCAGGTACATCTTCACACGCCACGTCCTCCCGTCCCACCGTCACACCGACTTACGCGACAGGGTGAGCTGCTGGACACGCTGGTCTAGCCCCTCACGTAGGAGGTGAGTACTTCGTCACACTTCGTATGTTGTCTAATTATTTTTTGAATTTTACCAATTATTCTTCACTTCTTACAGGCTCACAGGTACGGTGGTTCTCCTCTGCAGCTTCACCTGGCCCTGATGACTACGAGGGGCAGTTTGATGATGCAGCCCATGCGGATTTCGACCTCGACGATGGTGGCGTGTCGAGATACTTCGCTGATCCGGATGAGCTCGATCATCGTGATTTGCAGGAGCACCACCACCGACACACCTTCTCGGCCAGACGCTACACCTCGGCCTAGACCTCGAGGGCCCACCACGCACCGGCAGTTCACCTACTCGCAGGGCAGTTCGCAAGAGGCCTACCAGCCATGAGGAGGCGCCTAGAAATGGGGGCGCCAGTAGTTTGTTATGTTATTTTAGCTTATGTATTTAGTTATTACATTGTGACATGCTTTTCATCTTATGTATTTAGTTATGTACGATATATTTTTGTTATGGTAGTAACCTCTTACTTTTGTTATGAAATATTGTTATTCTTTATTCAGAGTCTCCGCTTTCAAGCATGACGGCATGGCGTGTAATGACTTTTCGAGCGAATAGCCTATCACGCGCGCACTTTGTCGCCGAGTAGACAAGTCACATGCATTAGCTTTGTCAGCCTTGTCAGGCCGAGTAGACAAGTCACATGCATCAGCTTTGTCAGCCTTGTTAGGCCGATTAGACAAGTCACATGCATCAGCTTTGTCAGCTTTGTCGTGCAGCTTTGATGATGGGTGACACGTCGTGCAGCTTTTCACAGAGGATGTCGACCCATCAGTGCTGTAGTTGTGTGGAGCAACCCCTCACCACCACTATAAAACTGGCCGAGGGGTAGACATCCAACACCGCCAAACAAGCAATACACGCCAGCTGAATCTACACAAATTAGGGCACGATGTCGTTCTACCATCGCCTCTTCAGCAAGCAAAAGTCATCCCGCCCCGAGTACCCGGATACTAGTAGCGTTGACGCCCGATCACGGAGTTGCCTCGACCCAATTGCGATCGCAACCTTCCAAAGAAAGATGATGCAATCTACTCACGGAGAGACGGCCACCGCGCCACACTCAACAGCCCGTTCTTACCGGGTAAACCTACTGGTATCCATACAATACAGGGTAACATTACCATTTCATGCATCGTTCTTTCTTTTCTCATCACAAGGACCGATGTTGCTTCTTCCAATGGATCGACGGGCCAGAACGATGTGATATCGAATTTATCTACAACTACCATGACGCCTACCCCGCTTCGCCCGAGAACTTCACCCGGTGGGAGAGGTCGCCAGGACATGTCCCCACTCTAGATCGATCAGAGTTCAGGGCCGATGGGCAAGTGGACAACCAATCAGTGAGTTTCATGCGACGTACTCATGTTTCACTCACAAAGTAGTAATTCTAAACTAGTTCATCGCATACAGGAGTTCCAAAAGAAATGTGCGAAATTGCTCAAGTCAAAGGAGAAACCTCCTCAGGGGCCACCCGAAAGCCCGTACTTTTGCGAACACGGCCTGCAGGCAGTGGTTGATACCTGCCAAGATGATCTAGCGGACCGAAGATTCTACCGGTGCCCCTTTGCCGAGGATGAATGGTACGGCTACTTCAATTGGGTGGACCCGGAGACGTACCGCCCACATCTCAAACTTCCTGTATGGGATAACTGGGGGGAGCAACCCTCTCCATGGTGCTACTACCGCCGGAAAAGCTGGACTCGAGCACGCCTATGGTGTTATTCAACCACCAAAGCGGGCATACCGCATTGATCGCAGGCACGCTTTCGGTTGGCAAGGATAAGCCCAACACACACCTCTCCCGCACCATATAGTGGAGTGCGAGCCGAAAAGCAGCAAAGGCGTCTCGGTAAGTCTCGCCAACGCCAACGCAACAGAGGTGCAAGAGGTACCTCCTCTCGAAGAGGAAGAGATAAGGGGCAAGCGGCCGAGGTCCGCACCACGCAACAAATCCTTGACGCTACACGCAGACCATCCGGAACCCGGTGGTATTAACATAGGGACGCCGAATCGGGATGACCAAAAATTTCGCCTTACACACCCGAGACGCACAACATAGGCCACCCATTCGGCGACACTGGAGCACCGCGATCCCCATGGAGTTCTTTCATAGTAGGGATTGAGCGGTGTCCGAGTAAAAATCTCAAAATTTACACGGTCCGTAATATGCGTAAAATGTGGGACATCATTCGGTTATACCGGATAGGCGAACGATCATCCGTCCCACCATGACAAACAATGCTTTCGTTAGTTAGTTAAATCAAGCAATTTCACATCACAGAATGCCCTTGTAATATAATCTAATCTATTGCTTATTTTATCATCCGAACTTTCTGCATGTGCCCTTATGTATGTTCAACAAATAGTTTAAGTGCTTCGCATTTAACTATTCATAACATGAGTTGTAAATCAACTATAATAATTATGGGTTATTGCACTAGTGGAAATTACATGCAAAGCAAGGTGTAAATTTATTCACATGCAATAACGCGATTTTTTCACATGCAATAACGCGATTTTGTCCAAATGCAATAACGCATAAGGCTACGAATTGTTCACATGCAAAAACGTTATTTTCTCCATATGCAATAACGCACAAGGCTACGAATTGTTCACATGCAATAACGCACAAGGCTACGAATTGTTCACATGCAATAACGCGATTTTGTCCAAATGCAATAACGCACAAGGCTACGAATTGTCCACATGCAATAACGCGATTTTGTCCACATGCAATAACGCAGAAGGCTGCGAATTGTTCACATGCAATAACGCGATTTCGCTACTTAATTAGTACTGTTATACTAATTATAATTTGACTAACACCCTCAAAATATGGTAGTGCATATATCAAAGATCAAAAGTGGTCCACTGTTCATAAAAATACCGTTTAGATATGATATTTTACGGGCCACCGAAAAGGCTAAAAACAAAAACTCTACTTGTTACCCTTGAATTTTGAAAATTATTTCAAAATTCTCTAGAGCCTAAATTTTTTTACTTGAATCCTAAATCTGTTTATCCAAATATTTTCGCCCGAAATTTCGGATATTTCACCCGAAATTCAGTTCGAAAATTCTGGGTTTGAATTTTGCTTTTTGAATTTCGTCCGGAATTTGTCCGAAATAACGAGATTTCGCCGAAATTTTGGATTTCATTCATCAGCGAAATTTCATCCAAAACGAAATTTGAATCCCTGCGTATAAATATATAACGTACGTACTCGATAATAAGCAGTATGCCAGTGTACAAGCTGTAGTACTGCGATACCTAGGCCGGCCCGTGGTTCTTGACTTGACATGATAATATAATCTAGTGTATTACTAGCACAAACAAGTTGCTTTAATTAGTCTGGGCATTGCTTGCCAATTGAGAGCCTGGCCATACGTTGAGCTTAACTTTCTACAATCACTAGTTGATATATACTTGAGTTCCACACCAACATTTTCTGCTGCAAATACTACTATATTGCAGTGTACTTGATCTTGTTAGTTGTGTCGCTTATCCTAATATCTCCGCATGCATCGGATTCTTCGGTCCTTGTGTGGCCGAGTTGCCATTTGCTGCCTACGCCCATGCATATATGCCAAACTTCGAGGTCGCCTCTGCAATGTCAACCACTGTAATTATTCTGTTGATCAGTAGATAATTGTTTTGTTTTCTAAATTAACCTGTAAATAAGAGTTAATCGTGGTCGTCGTTTTACTTCAATGTTATCTAGATGCTAGTTGATCATTAATGTCCCGTGTTGAATGAATTACTACTGATGTCATGATTTTTTAGTTGTCACCTCACCAGACCAGTTGTTCATTGATGTTTGATGAGTGTAGTCAAATGCATGTGCACTGATCTAATTCTTTCCATGAAGATATATGCAATCTACAGGTGATCGAATTAAGTTAAAGGAAGTACTTGAATGTTCTCATCAACAAAGCAAACAAATTTTAACAGATAATAAGCGTCTGATTTACAATTGTTAGAGTTAATTAATCCTGTAACAAGAGAGGAGTCCGAACTGAAATAGGAAAGAAAAGAGTTTGATCTTGATTTAGTTTTGAATGCATTTCTGATTCTTCGAATTGCAGGTTAAGAGTATAAAATCCTAGGTAGTCCTGAAATTTATAAGCAAGTGAGCAAGAGAACAGCAAAATGTGATAGTTGTGTTGTACCATAAATATTATTCTTTATGTGCAATTGTGTTATTCCTTGTGTCCATGTGTTTATAATCCATGTGTTGTACCATAAATATTTTACTTGAATCATAAATCTGTTTATCCAAATATTTTCATCTTTTTTGAAGTCTCTAAGAATTTTTTTAAAATTTGGAAATTTTCTCCTATGTCGCCCTTTCATTGGGCGATTTCTACATGTCGCCTTACCATCGGGCGAATTTATCCCATGTCGCCCTACCATGGGGCGACTTATACAGGTGTCGCCCTACTGTTGGGCGACTTATCCTCTCGCCCAATCGCAGCGCGAATAAGAAGTCCACCTCACTGCCTAGTCAGCAAGTCGCCCTATGGTAGGGCGACAAGGGTATATTTTTGCGATTTTTTGATTTCGTGGTATATTTTTGCAATTTGAATTAAAAAATGTATTATTTAAAAAAAATTCCAATAATAAAATCTACTATTTATTTTATCTTTTATTCATATTATCTAAAATAATCATTAAAAACAGTTTATACAATAGTTATCTCTAAATGTTGGCTCTAGATATTGTGCAATAATTATATCTTCTCTCTTGTACATAACTAATCTACCTAGCTCCCGTACAATGCTTACTACTAAATAAGAGCCAGCTTATCTCTCCTTTTTCTCACTATTTCACATATGACAAAACTAATGTGCACATAATAAGAGTAAACTGAAGTGGCTTTATTGTATATGCCCTTACAATTACTCACTCCATAAATATAAGGCGTATTTTAACTTTGTATAAGGATTAAGGTTGGAATGAATTTGAGAAAGGGATGGGTGAAAATGATTTAGATACCCCACTTAATTATCTTAGAATATGAGAGATAATAGTCTGTGTGTGGTGGTAATGAATAAATGCATGCAGTTGAGAGAGAATAAATATAGTATAGTAGGAAAAGCCTTATTAAGTCAATATATAAGTTTTATATTTGTGAATAAGATCATTCAAACTCTAGACCGTATATTTTTGAACGGAGGGAGTAGTAAAGAGCAGGTTCTTAACATTCTGCTATATCAGGTGCTGAGCTTACTCAAATCAGTTGAACGCACTTATAGCAACGTATTTGCCGTCTTTAGTTTGGCAGAAAAAGTGAAGCAATAAGAATTGTCTTATCAATGCAATAAGCACGACATAGTTTGAGCGCTTCTCAAAGAAGCTAAAAGGAAAGATGTCTAATTTGTCTTCCGAAGCGCTGAACAGGCTGCAATAGAATCCACAAGTAGAGATCAATCACTATCTTAACACGTCTTTTGCGGAGAATGAATAAAATTTAGTTCTTTTTCCTCTGATATTTGTATCCACTGCCTTGCCCTGTACATCTTTGACTTCTCGTAATAGTGCAAATAGATCTGGTTCAGACCGACATAACACAAAGGTGGCACAATGTACCAATAGACCGTATCTGAAATCGCCGACAATGAGTTAGACCAATACAACAAGGCACGACGAACTGACTGGACCATGGCAGTACGACAAGATGCCGAGGTCTTAAGAGGCCATGAGACCTAGGGATACAATTTTCGCTGAAATCTCAGATTTCGGCCACCACGAAATCCAAACTACCAAACGGATATTTTTTTTGAAAATTGTGAAATGCTACAGTAACAAAAAAATTCCATTTTCCCTCGCGAAATTTCCCGAAAATTTCATGGTTTTTGGCTGGTTTTCAAACTTTTAGGGCCGAATTTGACCGGATTTGGTCCAATAACCCTTAAGATAGTCATCTTCTATGAAAATTTGTTGAAAAACCGAATTTTTGAGGCATTTTAAAATTTTGGCAGAAACACTGTAAGATTTTTATAAAATTGTAAAAGCTCGATAATGATCTGAAAAATTTATGATACTATCTTTAGTAGTTTATAATTGTACAAATAAATTGTTAAAAATAATTTAACTTTATTTGTTATCTTTAAAGAATCAAAAACTGAATGAACATAATTGGGACAGTAGTAACCTTGTGAGAATTTTATAAATTTTCTCGAGTGTGATCATGATCTAAAATTTTTATGAGATATTAATAATTACCTTAGTACCATTCTATAATTTTTTTAAAAAAAATCACCTTTTTTGTTTGGTCAATCAAATCTATGTAAACATTGAACTTTATTTGTTATATTATATTTCAAAACTCAAAAAGAGAAAGAACATAAATGGTACTGTGCCTTGTAAGAATTTTATAAAATTACTAGAGTGTGATCATGATTCTAAATTTTTATGAGATCTTAATAATTTACTTATCACCCTTCTCTAAAATTTTCAAAAAAATTAAACCTTTTTTGATTACTAAAGCAAATCTATGTATTGATCATTAGACTTTTATCAAGACGTAGTACTGTCAGAATTTTTAAAAATTATTTAAGAATGATAATCATCTAAAATTTTATATAAACATTAATATTATATATGGACCATTCAAAAATAATTTGAAAATTTTCTAACATATTTTGAACCATTTTTCATTCTGTTCAAGTTTGACGGTAAGCTTTTTAATAGGACAATAGCACTGTTCGAATTTTTAAAAATTCATTAAGCTTTATCATAATCTGGAAATTTTATAAGAATATTAGTGATGCATCATAATCATGATTTTTTTTTCAAAATTGTGTAACGTGGTTTGAACCATTTTTCATTCAGTTCAAACTTGTCAGCCAGCGTTTTATCAGGATAATAGCAATATTCGAATTTTTAAAAATTCTTCAGACTTGATAATCATCTGAAATTTTTACGAGAACATCACTGATGTGTCAGAAACCTCCAAAAAAATGCAAAAAATTTATGCATCGTTTGAACCATTTTTTGTTCCGTTGAAATTTACCGAAATTTCTAATATTTCGGCCGAAATTTGGTCCAAAAAGTCCGGATTTGAATTTTGATTTTTGAATTTCGTTCGGATTTTATCCGAAATAAATTTC
The DNA here is from genome assembly GCA_036346275.1 of Otatea glauca. Lineage (NCBI taxonomy): Eukaryota > Viridiplantae > Streptophyta > Magnoliopsida > Poales > Poaceae > Otatea > Otatea glauca. The sequence continues at coordinate 45,480,779 of CM070717.1, forward strand.
GGTCATCAGCGAAATTTTTTATCTAAAACGAAATTTGAATCCTCGACGAGACCACGGTGGATAAATTAAGCAAATAACTGGGGTGGTTTGACTCACTTGTCATTCTCGTCTTGGTTAGATTACAACCTTTATGACCAGGCAGTTGAGCGCACGTCACTCATCTAGCACAACGCAAACGCGGCAATAATTCACAAACGCATTACTATCGTCTTTAGGTTTCGGATGGAGACTTTCAGTTATGGTTGGATATGCTAACTCGGGCGGTTATCCATCCTTAATTTCTACGCGACCCCCCGCAAAAAGGTTGGCTGACACTACGGAAGTACGAAAACCTGACTGGCTTGCACAAAGGGACGGATCTAGGGCGCTGGATAGTCTAAAACTTCGAGAAACCTTATAAGATGGCCTCTTTAATATGTTAAATATGTTGATTGAATTGGTTTCGATTTTAATGGTTTAGAATTTTTAAGATTTTAAAACTATTTGTTTTATAATTTAGTAAATTTTAAATATATATATTAGACTTATGATATTACAAAATTATTATATAAAATTAGGTTGTACAGCTCTATAGGAATTTTTCCGGTTCCGCTCATGCTTGCGCAGCTGGGCCTCGGCGCCGCGCAAAGCAGCGAATGCCTCGGGCCAGGCCACCACCGAGCAAACGTTTGGCAGAACGCACGAACACCTCGGCCCGGCGTGAGATCTGTACGGCCCTACCACTAGAGGCGAGCTTGTGGCGGAGAAGGGACGAAGGCTTTGAAACAAAACTAGTACTAATCCGGAGACTTCCTCCACTCTCATGCATCTGCAGCGCCGGCGCATGAATGGCGATGGAGTTCGTGTGGTTTGGGAGAAGCCTTGCTCCTTTGAGTATCTCGTTGTTCCCGCTCGGCATACCTGTTTTGCAAAATTAGTCTAGTCTTTGGTCTCGAAAACTGCAACATCCAATATGTGTCACATGCTGTGTTTCTGTACCATGGTAGCACAGTCCATCTGTCGGCGTTTCGAGCGCCGGCAAGTAAATTTGTAAGTCTAAGGGGCTGCGCGTTCCCGCTCCCTGAATGGTTAGACCACGAGTCCAAGATGTATACCGGGCGAAGGTCCCTACCCGATTCGTGCGTTGGTATTGTATTCACTGGGAGTGATGATCAGTACCGAGTTTTTTTACAAGCGAGAGGTGGAGCCTCAACACTAGAATGATCTAAACTTAGCTCGTAAGGAGAAGAAAAAGAAGAAGAGGAAGAAGAGGAAAAAGCTCTCCTGTAGCTCTTACTCGTTTTTTCTGTTAGGAGGTTCCCGCCTCCTTTTATTCAAAGATCTGAAGGGCGGTGTTACATCGAGAATTGCGAAGTGCGCCGCGAGCTACTTCTAGGGGCTTCATCTTGCCCCGCCGTCGGCCAATCGCTCCGCCGGTGGTCGCTTGCTCGCCGGCCGTCGCCGTCACGAGCCTATCTTTGGGTCGGTGGTCTAGCCGGTCGAGTGGTTAGGTAATCCTCCGAAGTGGCGAGCCGCTCTGTGATCCATGTGGGTGCCGACGTAGTCGCGTGTGACGTTGGAGGTTGCCTCGGGAGAGGCGTGTCCTTGCACCGTGGGTGGTGGCTAATGGGGACAGAGACGGGCTTGGCAGCCTTATCAAAGCTGTCTTGGGAAGGGACCACCGCTCGCTCGACTACGCCGAATGACCGTTCGTGGGGCACGTGGCCTTAGGTTGACACGGGACTCCGATCGCGCGCGACGCGGTCGAAGTCGGAGTCGCGGGATCCCGCCCCGCTGCGGGGTCGGGAACCTCCGCCGAAGTCGAGCGGGGATCCGTCCCGCTGCGGGGTCGGGAACCCTCTTGAAGTCGAGTCGGGGATCTCGTCCGCTGCGGTCGGGAACCTGCTGAAGTCGAGTCGGGGATCCGTCCCGCTGCGGGGTCGGGAACCTGGCTGAGTCTGAGTCGGGACCGGTCGGGAATGGTCTCCCTGAATGGTCTCGAGGCATTTGGGTAGCAGTAGGGGACGGCTGTTTAGGCTGAGGCCGATTCGAGGCCGCCGCTTGCTGCTCTGGGCTTTGCTTGTTGCAATTGGGCCGTTGGTGCACCTGCTTTATGAGTATTCGCCAAGAGTAGCCCCAACCTCCAATCGAGTTGGCGGACTCGGTTGGGGTTGAGCTTGGATGGATCCGTTCAACTAGGTGGGCCAGCGGGCCTACCGCTTTTTGCTTGGCGTGCCCTCAACGCATTCGACGTCCGCCGGGATTAAGTTCACGAGGTATGCGAACCGCGGATGCCTTGGAAGTTTTAGTGCCCGAAAGTGCCTTGGTCGGCAGGACGGCCGGATGCCTCCGCGAGGTTCGGTGTCCGAGTGCTCGCTTAACGTCGTGGCCGGACGCGGTCTTAGTCGGCAGGACGGCCGGATGCCTCCGCGAGGTTCCGGTGTCCGAGTGCCTTGGTCGGCAGGACGGCCGGATGCCTCCGCGAGGTTCGGTGTCCGAGTGCTCGTTAACGTCGTAGCTGGACGCTGCCTTAGTCGGCAAGGACGACCGGATGCCTCCGCGAGGTTCCGATGTCCGAGTGCTCGTTTAACGTCGTAGCTGGACGCGACCTTAGTCGGCAAGGACGACCGGATGCCTCCGCGAGGTTCCGGTGTCCGAGTGCCTTGGTCGGCAAGGACGACCGGATGCCTCCGCGAGGTTCCGGTGTCCGAGTGCTCGTTTAACGTCGTGGTGGGCCGGCGCCTTAGTCGGCAGGACGGCCGGATGCCTCGCGAGGTTCCGATGTCCGAGTGCTCGTTTAACGTCGTGGTGGGCCGCGACCTTAGTCGGCAGGACGGCCGGATGCCTCCGCGAGGTTCCGATGTCCGAGTGCCTTGGTCGGCAAGGACGGCCGGATGCCTCGCGAGGTTTCGATGTCCGAGTGCTCGTTTAACGTCGTGGTGGGCCGCGCCTTAGTCGGCAGGACGGCCGGATGCCTCGCGAGGTTCCGGTGTCCGAGTGCCTTGGTCGGCAGGGCGGCCGGATGCCTCCGCGAGGTTCCGATGTCCGAGTGCTCGTTTAACGTCGTGGCCGGGCGCGCCTTAGTCGGCAAGGGCGGCCGGATGCCTCGCGAGGTTCGGTGTCGAGTGCTCGCTTGCGTCGCCGTGGGACGCGGCCTTAGTCGGCAGGGCGGCCGGATGCCTCCGCGAGGTTCCGATGTCCGAGTGCTCGTTTAACGTCGTAGCTGGACGCGGGGTATCCATCCCGAGTCCCCGTCCGGCGAGGGAGGCTGCGAGAGGAGTAGCTGCCGTCTATCCCACAAGTTTACCCCATCCGCAGGTGTGGGACACGGAGGGGTGAGCGACGCGTTTACTGCGTTGGTTTGAGCGCCGTGCTCTTGGAGCTAGTGCGGGTAGTCCGAGTGGGTCTGGGAGGTCCCGCCAAGGGGACCTTCCGAGCGGACGGTCCTGCAGTAGGGTGTCACAGCCTGCGTGGGGCGACCCATAAGAAACCTTTCTTTACTCAATCCGTATGGACCACGGGTCGTCGGTAGACCCAGAGCACACCGGCCGTCGCTCATCGATGAGCTCCCGGAGAGTGTGAAGTATGGTCTCGGGCGAGTAGAGGTGGACTGGTCGTCGGTAGACCCAACCGGGACCACCGTGGTGCTCACCTGTACTTGCCCTCGCTCAAGTTTATTTGGGCGCCCTACGCCCATCCGGTGGGTTAGGCCTTTTGAACCTGACTCCTCGCTGGGCCTGGCGCAAGCCACAAAGCTTTTTGCCATCTTGGGACGCGCGGCCCAATGGGCCTCTGCGCGCCGAACAACCGTCCCGCCAAAAGGCGAGACCAAGAGGTAACGGACACGCTGTCGGGGCGGCGTCTTTATGACTCTGCAACTTTGACGCGACAGATTAAATCGGAGTGGAATTGGAAATCGGGAGTTACAGGCCGGGCGTGATGCGAGGAGCGGCGCGGCGATTCGTTCGAGGAGGCGTCCGTTCGGTGGCGTCGCCCGCCGCCTCCTATAAGTACGTTGTTGGGGTGCCTCGGGTAGCCACGCTTTCGCCTTCTTCGTCTCCCGTCCCTAAAGCAAGAAAGCGCGAGAGAGCGAGAAGGAAACCTCGGCCCTCTTCTTCTCACCTTTCCGTCGCTTCCCGCGAAGATGTCGTGGGCGAGTGCTCGCGCGAGAGAGTCGCGCTTCGGCCTAGTGAAGAAGGGCTTCCTCCGTGCCAGAGGCACCTACGGTTGGAGGGTGCCGACCGGGGCCGTTATCCGGCGCCGCAGAGCGACGAGGTTGTGGTCCCCGCCTCGTTTTTGAGCGCGGCCGACTGCCGCTCCACCCTTTCGTCGAGGCTTTTTTCCATTACAAGGTGGAGGTGCACCACCTCAACCCTAACGGTCCTTCACATCGCCATTTTCATTACCCCATGCGAGGCCTTCTTAGGATTGAGCGCATTGGGCGCTGCGCGGCACTTCTTCGAGCGAGGCTTTGGAAAGACAGGTGCGTCGACGCGACGGCGCCCATGGCGGCTGGCCCTCCGGCCGAGCGGCCGGAGCTCAGTACACGGACATCAAGCTGCCGTCCTCTAACAAGGGATGGCGCTCGAATGGATCTATGTCCGGAGCGTTGAAAGCAGCGCCCGGGCTTTTGGCGAGCTCCACATCGCGATGGAGCAATGGACACGGGCGCGAGAAGGCGGAAAGAACAAAGCGGCCACGATCGTGGAGGAGATCGGGGCTACGAGCGAAAGGGGGCCGGGGATGTTGTCGTGCAGCGTTCATGAGGATGCGCTGACCCCTCGCTCGAGCCGCACCCCATGTTCGGTATGAGGGCCATCCGACAGGGCAAGGATGGAGGTGGCCGAGTTGGCGCGTCGAGGTGGAGGCCCGGTGGCGGCGATTATCGGAGGAAGCGCCACGGTGGCGCGGGCGCCACCGGGCCTTTCTCGGCGGCCATTCCCAATCTGGTGAGTTTGTGGGATTTTCTTTTCGCTTCTTTCTTCTTCGCTCTTAGCGTCGACCGTCGTCGTTTTGTATCCTCTAGGGGCTCGTGAGCATGTCCTCCGCACCGCTCCGAGGAGAAAGAAGCGGCGGCCTCTCGGCGAAGACCGCCGAGGCCGATTCCCGCAAAGGCGTAGGAGGAGAGGAGGAAGAAGAAGCGAAGGAGCGCCGCGGCAAGGCACGCCTTGTGCGAGGACGTGTCGGAGTCCACCGCGGTGGGGACGACTTCTGCGATAGTGGGAGAGCTTCCCGACTACGGACGCATTCCTTCCCGACCCTCGGTGAGTGGTGGCTCGAGTTGGCGACAGCAGAGCCCGTGCCGCGTCCTCAGCGAGCGGCGAGCGTCTGCGGCCGCAGATTGTCACGCCGCCGACCGGGTGGTAGCCGGAAGCGGCCACCGACCCCCTTGGGGGGGTCGACGAAGAGAGCGCGTGCAGCGCGCGACTCGCTTCGATAAGTATTTCTTCCTTCTCTTTGGAACATTTTTGTAGAAAAGCCGCTCGGGTGACTTTTAAATATCGTGGCGCGCGGCGCCTACAGGCGTGGCGGTGGGCGCGCGCGACCACTTCTCAAGTGGCGGTCACGGCGACTCGGTACCGATGCCGTCAGTCGGCGCCTATGGAGCACGCGATCGTGGACGCGCCCTCCTTTGAGGAGGGAGATCGAGGCGGCGAAGAGCTCCCCGCCCCGCCGCCCGACGCCCGGCCGACGCGAGTGTCTTCCAGAGAGGGGACGGCGACGCCCGGGCCATTGCGCCCGATCGAAGGGCGCCGGCGAAGAGTGGGAGCGACCGCCGACTCCACCGGCGGTGCCGGTCGAGATAGTCTTCGGAGGAGGGGTGCCAGAAGCGCCGGGCGGCGCCGGCCGGCGGCGCCGATGCGAGGCGTCAGACCCCCCCAAGGGGCTCCCGAGGGCCGACTTCATCGCCACAGCCATGGCGCTCTAGTCGGCGCCGCTCCTCCGAGCCGACGGCGGAAGGTCTGCTGCCGGATGTGGCCCTGTGGCCGGGATCCATGGACCCGACCAGGAGCGAGTGTGGGCGCCCTTCTGCAGGCGCCACGGTTGCGGAGGAGGAGATAGGGTGATCCATAAAGTTCGACCCTAGCCTTAGAGTCTTCAACAGGTATTGGAGGTGATGGTCTGGGATTCAACGTAAGTTTGGTAAGCCGAGCGAAGAGTCGTACTTTGTAACTCTCGATATGCTACGCGGTTGTGAAATGTACGTGTTGTGCAAAGCATTTGCGGGCCCGTTAAGCGCGAGCCGGGCTCGCCGTCGCTCGGATGCTCGTGGCGACGCGATGGAAGAAAGTGGTCGGCTGCGGCTTGAGTTTCGTCTTGCCCAAGAGGCTTTGAACATTGGGCGGACGGAGGAAAAAAACTCCGCCTAGGGTGGAGGAGGCCTCAAAGGCCCTTTACGACGTGGCGCCTTGGGGCCGAGGCCTTGAGGGCAAGGGTGGTGGAGCTTGAATCCTCCTGGCGGAGGTCACCGAGGCCAAGGGCGCCGCCGTCCTTCTTGAGGGTGGCACAAGCGAAGCGACCCATCTGCGGTCGGGCGGGATCGGGCCGGGAGGACGCGAACAAGCTCGGTCGAGCGGAGACTGACCGGAAGGAGCCGGCTTCCTCGAGGACGTCCTACGAGAGTCTCGGGGAAGTCGGCGGCTGATCGACTCTGCGGCCGGTAAGTATCTCAACTCCTCCATTGATTTCTTTGGTTGGGGTAACCCGTGGGGAGACTCATGCGAGACGCGAAAACTCGCAGAGGTGAAAAACTGGCGTCGCCATGGAGGCTTGGAATGCGACGGCGGAGACCATGACGTGGCGATCGCGGCGAGGACAAGGCTCTGGCGGCGAGGGTCTCCGAGGATGGTAGGGCGAGATGGGCGCCGAGCTGGAAGCCCGCCGGAGGCCGGCCAGAGGTCTGCGCCAAGTCTTGGGCACGAGGCGAGCAGCGCACTTGCCCTGCGCCCGCCAGTCTGGGGCTTGTGGAGGCGGTTTGTGATTGCGGGCGCGTGTTTGGGAGCCGTCGACCGGTCAACACCGTCTCGCACTATGGCGGTGTCGACCTCGCGATGGTGAGTAAGCGGCATCGCGGAACCGGACCGACGGCGAGGTCGGCGGGTTCGAGCTCGAGTCGAGCCGCATGCTCGGGAGATCGCCCCACCACGTCCGCCCGAGGTCGCCTTCCAAGATGCGAGTCCTCCTCCTCCGTGCGATCGTCCACGCGGGAAGAAGAGGAAGAAAGAAGTTAGCCCCTTTTTTTTGCAAAGGCTGTTGTGTGCGATCGTAAGTAATTGTAGCTCGGTTTGCCTCTTTGCTCTCCTTTGCGTTTGGGTTTGACTGACCATAGCCTCAAGGACCACGGGTCGCTTATGCGTAGGTCGGGTCAATTTGAGAGGGCGAAGAGGATAGGAGTCTTGTTTATCACGGTGATTCTGGCGCACTCATGGGGTTCTGAGTGTTCCGTCGGCCAAGGGTTTTCCACTCGGGCACTTCCTTCTTCCGCAAAGTGCTACTTAGCAACCATAGCCGTGGGGCGTAGGCCAAGCCTTTCGGGTCGAAGGGTTACTGCTCGGGATAGACTCGTGACTAGTCGGGTCACCGACCCACATGAGTACGTGAGTTAGCCGGGGTTCGTGTGGGGAAGATTGTTCCCAATCGACCCGTGGGTCATCCACTCAGTGCTTCCTTCTTCCGCGAGTGCTCTTTGGGCAACCATAGCCGGTGGCGTGGCCGTAGCACTCGGGTCGAGAGGGTTCTGCTCGGGATAGACCTCGTGGTCGGTGGGTCGCAAACCGCCTGCAGACACCATCCGAGCGGCACGAGCAGGGCGCCATCGGGCAGCCCCGAGTCGTCACGTGGCGACGGTGCTCGGTTGGGAGAAAGGCAAAGACTTATACCGGGGAAAAAGAAAAGAGCTTAGGGATAGAATCGCCTTAACTTTTCAATGTTCCGGGCATTAGGGAGGATCGACCATCGGCGTCCTTAGTCGAAGGTGCGGTCGGAGAACTTCCACGACGGTGAAAGGACCCTCCGAGCGTCGGCTTGTGCTTATCTTTGGTTATCTGGACCGACGCGAGAACCAAGTCGCCAAATTTGAAGGATCGTCCTCGAACTTGGCGGTGTGGTAGCGGCGCGAGGCTTGTTGATATCGGTCGGCCGCGGGGCGGCCACGTCGCGCGCCTCGTCGAGTGGTCGATGGCGTCTTGTTGCGGCGAGCCCCGAGCCTCATCGAAGGCTTGCAATCTCGGGAGCCGTATTCGGTCGATGGGCAAAGCGGCCGGCGCCGAACACCATAAAGAAGGTGTGAACCCGATCGCCCGGTCGGCGTGGTCGCGGACTCGAGAGACGGAGGCGGCTCGGCTACCCGGCGCCTGCGAAATGCTTGAGCCGACCGAAGATCGCGGCTTGAGTCCTTGAAGGATCATGCCGTTAGTGCGCTCGACTGGCCGTTAGTCGCGGATGGGCTCTGCGCCCAATCGACACGGATGTTGAAGTCGTCCACAGAACGAGAAATTCCTTCCCGTGAAGCGTGTTCGTTGCCGGTGATGATGGAGTTTGGGACTCCAAACCTAAAAGCGATGTCGCGGAAGAAGATGGCGCTTACCGGCGTGGCGCTCACGGCCAAGCAGCCTCTATCCACTTGGTGAACTTATCTACGCGACGGCGGTGGGTGAAGCCAGGCGCTTTCTGAAAGGCCCGACCAAATCGAGTCCCAGACGGCAAAAGGCCATGTGATGGGGATCGTCCGTAAAGAAGAAATTTGGCGAATCGTCTGAGCAAAGAAGCTGGCATCCTTCGCGGTCGTCACGATATGCTCGGCGTCGACGTGGTTGGCGATGAAACCTTGTCGAAAGGCCTTTCCCACAAGAGATCGGGTCTTTGCGTGGTGACCGAGACTCCATTGTGTATGTCGTCCCATGTTTATTTTCCTTGGTCGGTCAAGATACATTTTGGAGGACCGGAGGACTCCTTTGTAGAGTCAGGCCGATCGGGGACGAAGGATTTTGCCGGCGAGGCGCGGGCCTCGGTCGGTCGGGAAGTGACCCGTCCGTCAAGCGGTCGATGTAGGGCCTCCTCGATCGGACTCAAGTGCTAGCACACCACGCAGGCGAATCCGGCCAAGTCTCACGCCCGGCCGCGCGTCGGTCCGGGCGGCCGTCTTTGGATTGGTCGGGTGGCCGCCGGCCGCCGAGTCCGGTGGGACGATGGGCGCAGGAGGTCGAGGCGAAGATCCGGCGGGACGGGCTCTCTTGGAGGCAAGATTGGCGGTGATCGGCCTCGCCATTGTAGCGTCGGTAGCTATGGTGAAGCTCGAAACCCTTGAACCGCTCCTCGGCGTACTTCTCGACGATGCAGCGGCCATGCGGCGTCTCGGGCTCCGCGGCCTTCATGACTTGGTCGGCGACAAGCTTGGAGTCCCGTGGATGTAGAGCCGGCGGGCGCCGAGGTCGGCGGCGATCCGGAGACCGTTGGCGAGCCTCGTGCTCGGCAATGTTGTTGGTCGCGTCGAAGAGCAACCTAATGGCGTGTGAAGCTTTGTTCGAGTGGGGAGATGATGGCGACTCCGCGCGCGCCATTCTTGGTGTAAGACCCGTCGAAGTACATTGTCCGATGCTGGGGTCTTCGACCGCTAGTGGTGCACGGGCCGGTCCACTCGGCGGCGAAGTCGGCGAGCCTGCGACTTGATCGCCGTCAGGGGCGTATATTATGCCATGGCCGCTAAGCTCGGCGCCCATTTGGCTATCCTTCCCGAGCATCGCGATTGTGGATGATCTCGCCTAGTGGGGCGTGGTCACCACGGTGATGGCGTCTTGTCGAAGTAGTGAGCGAGTTTCCTCTTTGCGATGAGCACCGTGAGAGTAACTACGCACTGTGGTCACCGAGTCTTGGACTCGGAAAGTACCTCAGCGATGAAGTAGACCGGCCGTTGTACCTTGAGCTCACGGCCTTCTTCCGCTCGCTCCACCACGAGGGCGCGCGGCGACTTAGGTAGTGGCGGCGAGGTAGAGAAGCGGCCAGTTCACTGTGTCTTGGGCGACCGGATGGAGGCGAGGCGGGAAGGCCTTCAAGCGGGTGAGGGCCTCTGAGCCTCGGTGTCAAGCGAAGCGGTCGGATTTCTTGAAGCGACCAGAAGCGGCATTCGCGTTCAGAGGCGAGACGAAGCGGCTCAAAGCCGCCGGGCATCCGGTCGACCTCTGGACCCCTTTGAGGTTCTTGACCGGGCCCATCCTTGCGATCGCCGAGATCTTCTCTGATTGGCCTCGATGCCTCGCTCGAGAGGCGATGAAGCCTAAGAGCTTTCCTTTGGGGACCCGAAGGCGCACTTCTGCGGGTTGAGCTTTATGCGAAACCGTCGAAGGTTCGCGAAAGTCTCTTCTAGGTCGGCGATAAGGTCGTCGACCTTCACGGTCTTTACGACAATATCGTCGACATCGCCTCAACGTTGCGGCGATCGGTCATTGAAGCACGTTTGCATACATCGCTGGTATGTAGCGCGCGTTCTTGGTAGAAGGGCATTGTGACATAGCGAGCAGGCGAGCGGAGTGATGAAGGAAATCGCGAGTGGTCGGACTCCTTTAGCGCAAATCGGTGGTAGCCAGTAGGCATCGAGAAGGAAAGAGACTCGCACCAGCGGTGGAGTCGATGACTTAGTCGATGCGAGTAAGGAATGGGTCCTTGGGGCATGCTTTGTTGAGACTCGTATAGTCAACACACATTCTCCATTGCCGTTCTTCTTTTTACAAGTCTGAGGTTGGCTAGCCACTCGTGGTGGCGCACCTCTTTCTGAACCCTGCCGCCAAAGTTTGGCGATCTCCTCCCTATAACCTGCGCCTTTCCTCGTCGAGCGGCGCGGCGTTGGGCGGCCGGCTTTGAGCACAGTCGGACGCTCAAGAGTGCTCGGCGACCTCCTTTGGAATGCGGCATGTCGGAGGACCTCCATGCGAAGACATCTTTGTTAGTGCGGAGGAAGTCGGCGGCGCTTTCCTATTTGGCGGGGCGTGGCTCGACCCGCCGCGGTCTTGGTCGGATCACGAGGATCGACCGTGACCTCCTTCGTGTCCTCGGCGGATTTGAAGGATCCCGCCCGATTTCTTTGGATTCGGGGACGGACTCGCGGCTTCCTCACGAGCTTGTTGAGTTCCGCGAGGCAGCGACCGCCGAGGCGAGCTTCGTAGGCTGCCGCCTTTCGCGATTGAAGGCAAGGCTGGAAAGAGCGATGCCGCGGTAATGACTCCATGCGGTCAGGGCATCTTGACGAGGTAGGCGTGGCGAGGATCGCCATGAACTTGGCGAGCATGGCCTCCCGAGGATGGCGTGGTAGGCGCCGGGAAATCCACGACCTCGAAGGTGAGGTCTCGGTGCGGAAGTTTCCGGCTCCCGAAGGTGACGGGCGGTCGACTGCCCGGCGGATGGGCTTCTTGGCGGGATGGCGCCATGGAAAGGTGCCTTGCTTGGCGGAGGCTTGAGCGCGGGACCCCATGGCGTCGAGCGTCTCAGCGTAGAGGATGTTAAGGCGCGCCCCGTCCATCGGCACCTTCGGAGGCGCCGTTCGACGACGGTGACCACGGTGGTACCTCCCGGTGTGGGGCCGCGATCGGGGTGATCGGTCCGATCAAAGGTGATCGGGAACTCCGACCACCGAAGATATTGGGGACGCCGGCGCGGCGATGTGGACCTCGCGATAGCGAGCTTGAGCGGCAGCTTCGGCGTAGAAGCCGATCCTCGAAGATCATGAGGCGGCCGTCGGGCTCGGGAACTCGTCGTCTCGCCTTCTTCTCCGCCGTTCGCGGGGCGCGGCGAGCTTCTTTCCTTTGCCGTGGCGTGGTGGGGCGCTAGAGAGATAGCGCCTCAGGACTTCGCGATCCGGTACTTGTGTGACGGAGAACCCATGGTTCGGGCATGGGCCGTCCATCAATTTCGAAGTGGTGAGGCGGCGGTCGGCGCGCTGCCGCTGGCGAGGCGGTCGGCCGTGGCAACCACTTGGGGCTCACGGATCGCTTCCGTCGCTTAGTTTGTCGGCGGTCGGAAGGAGACCCGGTTTGGGACGCCGGGCTCTGCTGGGCCTTTCCTCCTTCGAAAATAGCCCCTACGGCCTCCTCGCGGGCGTGGTTGGTGGCGATGTCGAGGAGCTCCTTGGTGGTCTGGGCTTGAGGCGGCCCGGCTTGTGCACCAAGGCCTTGCGGGAGGTGCGTAGATGAAGGCTCCACGACATCGGCGTCGGAGATGTCGGGGCTCGTTACCTTGGCGGAAAACCTCCGGATGTAGTCGGAGAGTCTCCCGGCTGCTTGCAGCCTTTCAGTCAGGAGTTACGGGCGCTTATAAGTGCCACGGAAGTTCTGACGAAGAGATTCTTCAAGTCGGCCGATTCTGCAGTTTTGGAGGCGGTACTCGAGCGAGCTCGAGCCGAGTCCGCGAGTAGATGGGGAAGTCTTGGATGATGAAGAGATCATCTGTCGCTCCCCGGCCGACACGCGAGCCGTAATCTTGAGCGGACACGGGTTGGTGGCCCGATGTACTTAGCAATGTTGGTAGGCGCCGGAATCGGGCGGGAAATCCGCTGGCGGATCGCCAGCAAAAAGCCGTGGTCGGGACCATCAGGCTCGGCCGCATGATAGTGGCGCTCACCATCCGCAACACGTGAGTGGCGGCGTCCTCGCCATCTTTCTTGGCGCCTCGAGGTGGCGCGGATGTCGTAAACATTACCGAGGCGCCGCGCGCCGGGTGCGTGAGGCTGAGGTGGTTCATGGTGAGTCGCGGTCTTGGCGCACCAGCCGCCGCTCCATGTGTGCAGGCCCGATGGCGGAAGTAGCGCCGGTGTGGTAGGGCCGGAGGCTCTGCATGTCTTTGACGGCCGCGCTCCTCCACCACGAAGGTTACGGTAGGTAGCTCGGCCTCCGGGTTTGCGGGCTCCGGAAGGCCTCGGGCGACATTGCGGCGCGACCACGTTTTGGCTTGCGTGAGGAAAAAGCGGGGCGCGGATTACGCCCCAACTTGTGGTACTCTTGGCGCGCGCGCGCGTCTGCGTCGCCCGGCACTTGCGGGCTCGGGCTCGTCTGCTCGGGTTGGCTGGGCGGTCGAGCTCAGCCCTTCGCTCCTCCAGCTCTCCGCGTTGCCGTTGGAGCTCAGGGCGGCGAGCCGCGCGTTCAGCGCGCTCGCGCTGGTATTCCCCCTCCTGTGCCTCAGTGCGCCGGACGGGGACCGTCGTAGCCGCGGTGGCTACGACCAAATCGGCTGTGCCCGCCACGTTGCACTCGCGAGTGCCGCTGCGGCGGATACTCGCGTCGGAGGCTGGGCCGTGGTGGAAGAGTCTTCCGGCAACTTCGTGGACGGAGGTTGGCATGTAGCGACCATAGCTACAAGTCGTGGCGAGCGGGAGGTGACGGGATCTCTGCGCAGGCCGGAGGGCTTCGCCAAAGGAGGTATAGCGCTCCTCGAGTTCGGCTTTGGGGCCGCGAGGCGCTCAAGCGAGTGGGGCAAGCTACGGAGATGGTGTCGAGCTCCCCGCAGCGCCGCCCTCCGCGGCGTGAGGATGGCGTGAGCTCTCTCTCGAGGTGGCGGTGGCCGAGGAGCGAAGCGGATCGGCTCCGAACACGCATCATGCGTCGTTGGAGAAGAATGCCATCAAGGAGGCGAATGGGAATCGGAGATCTTTGCTTGAAGACGCGAAGCCCCTACAGCGCGCCATGGCCGCCGGCGTTTGTGCGGCAAGTAAATTTGTAAGTCTAAGGGCTGCGCGTTCCGCTCCACGAATGGTTAGACCACAGAGTCCAAGATGTATCTTGGTTGGGCGAAGGTCCTACTCGGTCGTGCGTTGGTATTGTATTCAGCTGGGGTGCGGATGAGCGCAGAGTTTTTTTACAAGCGAGAGGTGGAGCCTCAACACTAGAATGATCTAAACTTAGCTCTCGGAAGGAGAAGAAAAAGAAGAAGAGGAAGAAGAGGAAAAAGCTCTCCTGTAGCTCTTACTCGCTTTTACATTAGGAGGTTCTGCCTCCTTTTATTGATCTGAAGAAGGAGTTACATCGAGAATTGGCGAAGTGCGGGCGAGCTACTTCTAGGGGCTTCAGTCTTGCCCGCCGTCGCCAATCGCTCCGCCGACCGGTCGCTTGCTCCATGGCCGATCGTCGCGCTTCTTGAGCCTATCTTTGGGTCGGTGGTCTAGGTGGTCGAGTGGTTAGGTAATCCTCGGGAAGTGGCGTAGCTGCTCTGCGTGATCCATGTGGGTCTTGGCGTAGTCGCGTGTGGCGTTAGGTTGCCTCGGGAGAGGCGTGTCCTTGCCGTGGGTGGTGGTGATGGGACGGAGGCGTGGCTTCGCAGCTTATCAAAGCGTCTTGGGAAGGACCACCGCCTCGCTCGATCCACCGAATGACCGTTCGTGGGGCACGTGGCCTTAGGTTGACACGGGACTCCGATGCGCGGCACGCGGCCTGAGTCGGAGTCGCGGGATCCCGTCCCGCTGCGGGGGTCGGGAACCTGCTGAAGTCGGGCCGGGATCCGTCCGCTGCGGGTCGGGAACCTTTGAGTCGAGTCGGGACCGGTCGGAATGGTCTCCTGAATGGTCTCGTAGGCATTTGGGTAGCGGTAGGGGACGGTCTGTTTAGGTGGGCCGATTCGAGGCCCTTTGTTCTACGCTCTGGGCTTTGCTTGTTGCAATTGGGCCGTTGGTGCACCCCTGTTTTATGAGTATTCGTCACCATCACATATATATGACGGGCCTAGAGCTACCAAGCATCCATACCTCAGTATGATTAGTTAAGTGACAATTAATTAAAGTAACTAGTCCATAATCCGTGCATTCGTGTAAGGTAGTTTTTAGATAAAATCACTTGAGTCTGTTAATTTAGATCGTACGTGATGGCAACTATAACTTGTTTTTGTTAATAGACGATCTTTTCCTTTTCTCGATTAATGCGAATATTTTCTCGTATTTTATAATTAGTCTAGGTAATATATCTTATTACAAATTTTAATATTATTGGAATTTAGCATTTTAATTCGTATACAAATCAAATCTATAATTATTCAGTAATTTATCTCTAATTTGCATATTTTTATATTGTACTTTGGACGGATGCTTTTTTTTGTTTTATGTTGGACTTCGTATAAAAATCTATTTTCTATTTTCATTTATTGTTATTCCAAATTTTATTTATATGGTTTACTTTTGAATTTATATGGAAATCAAATTGCTATTTTTTTATTCTAAATTTTAGTTAATTTGGTTTGTATTTGACAAAGACTCGCTCCATCAAAAAATATAGTGCATATTTTTTAAATGGTCTTGTCCATAAATATGGGTTGTATTTCATATTTCAATAAAAAATTAGTGTGATCTTCCCACTATACGCCAAACAAATGTCTATCTTTACTTTATATCCTATATATGCATTCATTGTATCGTATTTATAGATAATAATTACGGGTATTCTAGTTATTTTCAATATCACGTTGGTCTATGTGTTAAGAGAAAATGCACTCTATAAACTTGAACGGAGTAAGTAACTATTATTCTGAACTTTTTTATTTATGGATGTTTCTTTAGAGGTTGTACAGATCAAATCTCTAATCACCCTTTAATTTTTATTTCGAATTTAAATTTTTTTATCGCACTTGGTTGGATTTTTTTAGTTTTAGGCTGGAATTCATATGAAAAAATTATATTTTTATTTATTACTATTCTGAATTTTATTTATAGGATTTACTTTGAATTTGTATAAAATCAGATTGATAGTTTTATTTTATTTTTTATTCTGAATTTTAACTAATTTTGCATGTACTTGAAAGAAATCTTTGTTTAATTTACTATTTTTTATTTAATTATTATTATAACTTTTAGCTATTTGTGGATTTACTTTGAAAATTATATGGAAGTCAAATTACTAATTTTTCTTAATTTTTTATTTCGAATTCAAGTTAATTTAGATTGTACTTGATATGAACTCTTTCTTTTAAAATAAACCGTTATAACTTGTGTATGACAGATTGATGGTTAGATTTTTTTTTAGTTAACGTAAGAGCTTTCTCAGAGTGCCTAATTAGTACATGTATAGATTACTTGAGTGATTAATTAGTTTAGAAGTAATTACTTAAGTGATTAATTAAGCGAGTAATTAAGTGATTAGTTAGCACATTTCTACCGAGTAAGGGAAGCTCGGCAGGAACCTTTGGTGTTTTGTTGTGGTATGGAATTGCGGCAGGTGATGTATGTAATTTACCGTGTTTTCCGCTATCAAGAAGGTGATTATTTTTATAAATTTATTCTGAAGGATGCTATATTTAAAAAAAATGAGTCGAGGCTGGAAAACAAGGCTTCTGCACCTTCGAGACTATGGTGTAAAGTTTGGGAAAAAAGGTAGCCATAAGAGTACGACTCTATGAACTAGTGCTGCACCTGCACGGTCGTTAGACGCCACCTGAGCAAGAGTACCAGTGAGGCAGTGAGACGTAGATTGTGGAGTTGGACCCAATTAATACCTAGTACATGCAGGGCCGCTTCTAACATTTCGAAGACCTCAAGGTAAAACGAAAGTGAAGACCTGGGAATTGATATTTCAGATATCTCAACTCTGTTTAGGACAGTTTCGAGCGTTTCTATATCCAAGGCTTAATACGCATCGATAACATGTACGAACACTTTCATAAAACTAACGTCCTAATATAGTATTGTATGAATAAGGCTGTACGTGCTAAACTTCTCTTGCAAGTTGCAAGCGACATATAACTTAAAGCCTCGTATGAAACTCGAGAAATTTACATATAACTATATGAAATGAGATGTTTTCTATAAAATTCATGCATTCTAAATATTCTCTAAAGAGTATGAAACTACATAAGAAAACATTTTTATGGGATTTTTCGGTTAGTCAAGACATACAACTAAGCAATCATCAGCCGACACTGAAAGCCCAAAACACCGACCTTTAACCAAAAAATTCTTCATATCCTTTAACTGATAAGGAACTTTTTGTTAGTCATTAAACACAACCAACCGGTCACCATAGTCACTGGAAATCCAAATTACCAATCTTGAATCAAATGTTTTCTTCGTATTCTTTAACCAAGGAATTCAAATATATAAAGAACCATCAATTGTTAAATTCTCTCTCAGCTTAATTAGCAGGTAGTAAGATACAAACGAGTTGTGTCGAGCTAGCCATCGATCTTGTGATCGAGTATTCGTTCATTTAGTCTATTGTGAATACCAAATGCAGGTGTTTCCAAATGGCGAGTTGTCTAGTTGAGCACTTGGACTGGCTTGGACAAGTTTTCAATATTGTTACTGGTAGTCTAATTCTTTGTTCTTGCTAGTGGTTGTTTGAAAGTTGACGATATAAGTCCATATCCTAATAGTCTTCGATTTATAGATCTAACTATGAATCTACGTAGACTATATATAAGATATATATAAATATGTTGGGCCCCGACTCTCATGGGCCCTAGATAAACGCACTTGCTGCCCATGCCGCTGGACCGGCCCTGAGTACATGCTTAATTCACGCTTCCCTTCTATTTGGCTCATTTTGCTCATTTTGGTGGCTCTTGAAAAAAAAGGAAAAGAAGAACTCTCCTGTAATTGGGATGTTGGACAGAGTTAAGATGGGCGAACTGGGCTAGAAAGTGGGTGGCTGGCCTAGACGGCGTTCTCTGTTGGATCAGGCCTAATCCGAGAAAGGGATGGGGGACGTTGCCATTTGTCACTAGAAGAACCGAGCAAAGCTGTGATCATGCTGGGCTAGTTTATGACGGCCTTTCTTGGTCAATGGTATTGCCACTTTAGTCAGGTACAACAGGAAATAATCAATCGCCTTTGCAAGTCCACGCATTTGCACTGGTATCACGTGGCAACTTGGATCACTGCAAGTTGACTTGGACTGCTCAAGTCAAGATGAGCCCGTGAATCTATGAAGGCATGATTCATGAACACCTTGGCGTCCATGCACGCGTCGGCATCCATACCAAACCTCAGTGATTCTCACGCACATAACTCGGCGCGTCCATAAGCCATAGTAACGCTGCCAAGCAATAAACACCAAGAAAATGGAGACGAAGACAACACCTTGGTTCACATCGGCCACCTCCACCCTCTCCGCCTAACCGACGTCGACGCCAGCTAGGGGCTGGTAGTGCTGATTGGCCGGTACTACTGCCCCTAGGGCCGGTTTTAAACTCTATTAATTTGGTTTTAGTGTTAATGACAAGTCTAATATTGAGACTAACTATTTTGATAATCATAATATTGATGAGTCTCAATTATTAATTAATGACAATTTTTTTTTATAAGACTAACTCTTTTGTTAAGTTTAACTCTTATTAGTCTCTTTTGGATGAAAAAGATATATCAAAGGTATGCATTCAAGTTCATAATATCATATCTTGTTGCATTCTTTGGATATAATATTCATGATCATATTGATAAATCCAAATATAAGACTAACTCTTTTATTGAGTATATCTTTGATTAATCCCATCTCATTGAAAAATGGAAGATCCAAGGTATGCACTCGTATTCATTTTATGATATCTTAATGCGTATTTCGAATTCAAGTTAAAGGATGAACTCTACCATTATTTAGACATCAAGATGTGCATTAATGTTTCAATTCCATATATACATGAATGCACACACTTAGGGGGAGTTCATACTTTACCTTGATGCTTCAATAGTATTGATCTAATTTATCTTTTATATCAAGGATCATTACTTTGAAACAACCCCCTGAGTATATTTAACTTGTGTAGTTGTAGTATACTCATGGCAATATAGGATAAACTTCAAAGCAATCAAAAATTGAATATGTGCATATTGATTCAAGTTCAATTATTTTTATGCAAATATATAATGGAGTTTATTCTATAATTAATGGCCTTAAGAGTATTAATCCCTTTCCACCACTCCATACAAACTGGATCATTACTTTTAGATTCCATCGAATTGAATATATGAAACTTGTGTAGTAAATATATACTCATGACAATTTAATTCAATTTAAATTGTGTTTGGTTGACATTCAATCAACATAGAACTAATCATGTGTTGATGGTTCACTATGTTGATCCTAGCGCAATCGAAAGTTCTTGAGTATATGAAGCATTAGTTGCATTAGTATACTCAAGACACTATTAATCTTTCAATCAATTTATCTTTAAGTTGTGGTCAATCATCAAAGGATAAGATTAAAGGATCTTGGGAGCATCCATTATGTGTTAATGGAGTGCATTGATGATTGAGACAACCATGTGTTTTGGACTAACACTTTCAATGAGTTTGAAATAAGTTAAGTCCAAGGTTGAGATGGATAAATGGGACAAAGACGTCATTATGTGTTGATGAGTATCAAGAGAGGGTTCTGAAGCTAAGACAGGGGGAGTTCATCATGTGTTGATGAACATGACGAAGATCTTGACTTGGAGAGAAGTTGATTGGTCATCATGAAAGCTCTAAGTGGTTGCGAGAGGCAAAAGTATAACTAGCTAAGGCTAAGTATGCGTTCCTAGTTTTTTACCGGTCTTGGTGTTTGGATGAGAGACCGGGTTGCTAGTATAGGTTGCCGTACTATTAAGAGGGGTCGAATCTTATAGCTTGAGCTTCATCTTGTGTTGATGAACTCAATCCAATTCACTCTAGTTCACTCTCTTGGTTGGTTCTTGCATGAGTTAAGTATTTGCATATATTGCAAATAAAGGAGCTCATGCTTGCTTCTTATTGAATCTTATTTGATTTGGTATTTGCATAGAGATATGGATTTGCATGTGTTGAAAAAGTGAGATAGCTCATGCAGGTTGGTTTAAGTAGTTATTTGCATGGAGTTAGATATTTGCATGTATTGCAAATAGAGAGCTCATGCATCGGAGTCTTAGCTTGTGACTTGATCATGTGTTGATCATCACAAAGCTAAGATAGGTTTATGCTTTGTGTTTGCAAAATATGGTTTAATTGAATCTTATCTTGGAGTATGTGAATAGAGTTTGCAAATGTGTTTTACAAATTGGTTTGAGCATGTGTTGATCAATAAATGGCTCAAAGATATGATCTTGATTGCTTTTGTTTGTAATATTTATATTTGCAAATGTGTTTTGCAAAATATTGGTGTTCATGGATTTGATTTTGGAGCATGTGATTAGAATTTGCAAATATGTTTTGCAAAATTATTTTGATCATGAATTGATCATCACATGGCTCAAGATTTGATCTTATTGACTCTTGCTAGTTTGTAGTCATGCTCTTGATTAAGTCTATGTGAGGGATTTCGAGTAAATTAGATTTTAGACTTGAGTGACTAAATTGGAGTTTTGGTTTTTGTGATATTTAAAAATATCTATGATTGCTTAAATCTTGAAAAAGAGTGAAAATTATAGCCCTCTTGATAAACTTCGCATAGAGTCCAAGATCACTTAAATCGGAGTTCGGAGTAAAAAGTTATGACTATTTTAGTGGCTGAAACAATGGTAGCACTACCTCTAGATGGGCAGTAGCACCGCCTAGAGTGGTAGTACCGCTCCAAAAGTGGTGCTTATTTTTCAGAGAAGTGTTTTTGAGTTGAAATGGCTGGTGCTACCGGTCCTAGATGGGCGGTAGCACCGGGGATACTGTAGCAACGGCTAGTTTTGGTGTATTTAATGTACGAAATTGACCGTTGAGCTTGGGACCGGTGCTACCGCTATTTTTTGCCCATTTTGTCCCCAACGGCTAGTTTCCTTTGGAGATGCTGTAAAAGAAGCCTTGTGGGTTGGCATTTGGCAGTTGTTGGCTTTGTTGAGCATTTGGGTGGTATTGTGCATGTGTTGCACTCTCACATTTGGTTCTTGAGCTAAGAGTGAACTCTAATTGCATGTGTTACAATTAGGAGAGGATTGAGAGCCTCTTGTGTATGTGTGAAACTTGAGGGGAGCCTTGTGCATGTGTTGCACTCGGTGATCACCATTGTACATGTGTTGCACTCGGTGATCACCATTGTACATGTGTTGTATTTGGTGGAACTCAAGCTAGAGGGCTTGACTTGTTACTCTTTGTGTTTGTCGACACCTAGACGGCGTGTGGAGACGTCGTGCATGATGACCTTCTCAAGAAAATTGTGATAAGGCCTGGCAAAGTTGTGAAGGTCAGAGCTCACCTACTCGGAGGGGGAAAGAGCTACCACTAGTGGAATCGAGATGGGTGCTCAATTCGTAGAGCCAGTTCAAACCGGTTTGGACTTGCCTCAACGTGGATTAGGGAAGAACGGCAAGTCTCTGAACACCACGGTAAAATATCGATGTGTCTCTTGTGATTTGCATTCTATTCTTTATTTGTACTCAAGCAATTTATAATAATAGAATTGATGGTTTGATTGGTTGTAGTTAGGATTACAAATTATTGTTAGAGACATAAATAGTTAGTGCACTTAGTGAGCCTAGTTGACTTAGGTTTTAATTGTCAAAACCTTAATTTATCGTTTTCGCATTTATTATCATTTATGTTTTTATATAATGGTACTTAGGCGAGAATTTAATTAATCTAGAAGAAATTTTTTAGCCGTCTATTTACCCCTTCTAGTCGGCATCCTCGATCTTACACTGATAGCGTCGATTTCCTTGACAAAACCTGAAATTGCTTCAAAAAAAAATTCATATCAAACTCAAACATAATCTATTACTCATCATAAACACGAGTAGACCTCAACGTGATCTCACAATACATGCGGCATCAATCAAATTGTTTCCGGTCAAAGTTAAATAATACTTTAAATTTGAAGGCAAGACATAAATTCAAGACTATTTCGTTTACAATATATGCCGCATTAATCAAATTGTTTCAAGTCAAGGTTATATATATATATATATATATAATACTTTAAAATTTGAAGACTTGTTTTTTAACCAGACATAAATTCTTAATATTGTAAGAAATATACATTAGACTTGTAATACTAAACAAAATTGTTTTTATTTTTAGTTGCTTTTTCTAAGCACAGGCCAGATTTAAAATTTAGCTCTAGACACTCAAAATTTCATCTTGCTGGTTGTTTGTAGGTATATATAGATTCACATTGAGGGCACATCGTTCATCAACTCAATACTGTTATAGGCTGGCCTGCTCCGTCGTTGAGATCTCCAGGCATAGAATGCAAAAACCGTACAGATAGAAAATGGGATCAACATAAACCAAATCACCTTTCTAACATGTCCACCTTCACTGACAGAGTCGTCAATTGTGATAAACTTCCAGGACTTCATCTGGTTCAGTTCGGTGAATTCCCCGGATGAACCCGCCAAGGTTTCAAATCTCGGTTTCGGAAGACATCTCGGAGAGGATTAAAAGACGAAATTTCGGCGAGATCTCGTAATTTTGGACGAAATACAAAAAGAAAAATCCGAATCCGGTTTTTTTTTGCACCGAGATTTCCGAAATTTCAATGGTAAATACCGAAATTTCGCTGAGATTTTTCAGAGCACGATTAAGTTTGTACAATTTTATAAAAAACTGACAGTGTTTCTGCTATTTTTGTAAAATGAATAAAAAAAACAGTTTTTCAAGAAATTTTCATAAAAGATGACATTCTTAAGGGTTATCGACCCAAATTCTGTCCTCAAATTTCAAAATCCGGGCAAAAACCTAAGATTTCGATGAAAAGTGGCGAAATCTGGCCGAAATTTTCGAATTTTCTGTAGCATTTTGAATTTTTTTAATCTAAATAAAATTTTGAATATCGTTTACATTCGAAATCCAAGATCTCGCGAAATTTTATTGAGATTTTATTCCCTATAGGTACTCGTACTATAAACCTTCTTCTCTTGAATCTTCATGGGGCGTGTGGTTACTGGTTGCTAGCCTCAACGTCTTTGCGGAGTATCGTATTCCTCTTGCTGGGCTGCAGCCGCATCGGCATCCTGGCCCGGGTCTGCGCGGATTAACCTGACGGCCCGCGTAGCCCGCTTGCTTTCATTGGCATCAAGGAGCACGGCCGATCATTGCAGGATGACTAGAGCAAAAGGATTAAAAGACGACCTTCTTTTCTTCTGTAGAGAGTAGCGTACATTCTACTTCATAATGCTTGTGTTAATTGTAAAACTAGCGAGGTGGTCTGCTATTTACGTTTGCATCATTCTTAAAACATACTTAAATGACTTGGTAATACATGCTTGATTTTGCTTTTTGAAAAAATAGATCGTTGCAGAACTCTATTTGCGATATTTTGATATTATATATTATAGGAGAAAATATACTTACTTCATTTCGCAATACTTGTCACATGTGACTGAAACTTTCTTCCCCAGATACTTGCATAGCAAAACAATAAACATAGCATTTTCAATTATATCATCATCTTTTAATTTTATTATTGCAATGTTTGCCTGTTTCTTCCAATACTTCTTTTAATTCACATCACATTGCTTATACCAGTATAGCCGAGTAAACACTTGTCAATGTATCACTCTCTTAATCTTTTTATTTCATTGAAATACACCAACTAAAGCGTCACAATAATTTCTTTTATAATTTTTTTATCTTATTGTATATTTTCTTAGAGACTATAAAAAAATATGGAATCGACTTTTATTACATAATTGATATACACACACAAATTCCTTACATTTTTTTCCATAAATTAGCACATTTATGAAATTTAATTATGAATAAAACCAAAATTTATATTTTTCGCTTATGGAATTTAAAAATAATCCCTAATTTCCTTTTATTTTTATTCTTTTGTTATTTTTTTGAATTTTTTATTTAATTTCGAATGTTAGGTTTTAATATAGTTAAAATCAAATGGCTAATTTTGTTGTTGTTTATTATGGATTTATGTTAATTTTTGTTGTATTTTTTATTTAATTTCGCGTATCAGTTTTAGGTTAGAATTCATATACAAATCCAACAACTAATTTTTATTTCGAATTTTAGCTATGTATAGGTTTAAATTTGGAGTTCATATGAAAGTTAAATGAGTGCCTTTTATTTTTTTATTCCAATTTTTTATTATTTTCTATTGTACTTGGTATGAACTCTTTCTTCTAATCTAATTGTTATATTTATTGTTATTTTTTATTTAATTTGAATATTATTTTTCATTCTAAATTTATGGTATTTTTATTGTACTTGTATAAACTTTTTCTTTTAATCTAAGCCGTTAGATGGACGGTTAGTTTTTTTTAATAATAACATCCAATGGTTACTATAATTTAACTTAGTTAAGGTCCACCAGATTAAAGGCGATGCTTTTCCTTTTTTTAGAATTTCTAGCATATTCCTATTTTTAGCAACTCTTTAATATATAATAGATAGATAACTTGTCGTTGTTTAAGTCATTTCTAATATATGACCCAGCAACTTCTGGTACAAAAAAAAACTGCTCTGCGGCCCTCGGCCGAGCCGCCGAGCCCATGGACCGTGGCACGAAGCGACCGACCGAGGTGCCAACCGCTCAGAGAGTCGAACCGTGCGACCCGCTTGTTGATCGCGTTCGCTTCCGCGCGTGACTCTTGCTCCCGCCGGCACGAGCACGCGCGCGGATGCCTCATGAGTCACGATGACTCGTAACAAACCCAATCCGCTTTTGCACGAGTCCACCGCCCGAGATATGGTGATGCGTTGCCGTTTTTACCGACGCCGGCCGTGCCACCTTTCTTCGGATGTCATGGTGGGATTCCAAGAGTTGAATCTGATTCGGTCTCGTGAACTCACCGGCGGAACTCGCAAAACCCAACTAACCGTGAATGTGATGGATCAATGTACGGAACTGCGGATAGGGGCATGGGAAGAAACTCCTGCCCCTCTTATCGCAAATCGCAGACATGATAATTTCCCTGACCAATGAAGTCCCGCGATCACTTCTCTCCTTGCACAACTAGTTCATCCCTGTACTGGAACTAGTTTACTCGAGTTACTGGACAAGATCTACCAGCAGGGGTATGCCCATATCAGTTTTCTAATTGTGGTATCACCGGAGGCCAGGATTCTACATCCAGCAACAACGAAGGGAAAACTGATTTCACCTTTACAACAGCAGTCCAGGATGCCAAAATCACAACAGTTTGTCATCACGTTATTACCCACAGATCGAGCACCATCACAATAAGAAAATTAACCGCAGCTGAGTCAATAAAGGAAAACCGAAAGCTGCAAATGTGGACACGCCGGTTAATTTCAGATTCTCAGGTAACAAATTGGCGTATGAGCAAGAAACATGAGTGCTGGCCACGTTTCAACTCCCATATATATATTGATAAACCAACCAATTCAAGCTGATCAACACTTCACACAAACAGTTCAGAATACCCATATCTTTACTGATCAGCAATTATTGTCAAACGATCATCATCGGGCTAACAGCGAGTAGTGCTTATTCTTTAGGAGAGTAGACAAGCTCTGTAGCCAGACATTGCTGAGAATGGTATTCAAATTCCAAGGTGGCACGAAGTTAATATATGCAAGAACAGAACCAAAAGAAGACTTCAAAGTATAAATTTAAGATTACATCAGAATGGCAGGCATCGATATCACTAGGTTAGCATGTCAATAAATGCCATTTAATCCTGAAAAGCTGGAGGGGCCTCCTGACTCAACAAACCCACGAACTGAAAGTTCAGGAGCAGAAGCATTCCTCTCCTGCAGTAGCTCATGATCAATGAAAACCACGATAACTGTGATGTCATCATGGAAGAAGCGACGGACTCCTTTCTCAAGTTTCTTAATATCATTGTACCTCATTTCCCTCTTCCGTGCAGCTTCTTTCAAAGCTGCTTTTACTAGCCTCTTCGCAATACCCTACAAAGAAGGAAACCAGAATCTAACATCAGCACAGAAAAGGTACTTAGTCATCAGAAAAAGAACAAAACGAAAATATTGCTAGTTCATTCCCAAAAACACAGAGAGGGAGAGAGAACGAAGACATACCGCTCGTGGATTGTTGTAAACAATTTCAACAACTTGCTGGTTTGTCAGGTGCTCCCACAATCCATCCGATGCAAAGATCAAAAATCTATCTTGTGAACGAAGAACTCTCGTGTATATAGATGGCTCTGACGTTAGAACAGGCCGTCTGAGAGGCTCAGAGAGGTGGAATCGAGTTATGGATGGATCAAGAGCGAATTCTTTCTTTTTTAAGTATGCATCACCTATAGACCTTGAAACCTAAGAGAGTAAATCAGAAAAATATTTCGAATAAATTTTCAGCAGATTTAACAAAGGAGTCTCAGATGGCCTTATACAAAAATACTCTTGAATATAGTGATACCATTATGAACATAATGATTACCTGTTGGTTGTCATATATTTAACAATTTAAATACTATTCACTGTTGCTCTGTTAGACAGTTGCTAAAAATGGAAGATTACCTCTCTCCTGCCACTACAAGTCTAAGGTTATACAAGTTACTATTTTTATCACAACATACGAACAAGCGACATAAATACAATTCATGTCATAAAAGGTTTGTCTACCTGTATAATGCCTTTGATGCGCCAAACACCATTCTTAAGAACAACAATTTGCGAATCATCAGGATGAAGAGATCTAAGTTCCTGCCTCACTTCTTCCATGCTTGCATTGTGGTCTCTTGTTAGCTGCTCAGCAACAATATTGTTTGATCCAGTTAAACAACCAATGACTGCCCGAGAATCACCAAGATTTGCCAGGTAGAGTGTTCCTCTCCATATGACACCAACTAGGCAGCAAGATCCGATAGCGGCAATAGAAGGTTTTATTAAATGTGTCCTGCGCACAAGTGACAAGAAGCCTTCCTCTGTAGCAGAAAAGGCGTTCCGAACAACATCCTCAGATATTGTTCCACATTCTTGGGCAAGACCTGTAAGATAAGAACATGTTAGCCTGAGCAAATTTTATTTCCACCAAAAATAAATAAAAAATGTATTGGATGAATCGTGCTTGTTTTTAACATGAACAATAGTTAGGTTATGCAAGGTGGTAGTCCCGGTACTCTTAAGCGGTCATCAACCGAAGTAAACTAACAGCCACAGGCAATTGAACAGATGAATAAATTAATCAATGACAAGAACAAAGGATAGTGCAAATTCCTCCTTCGCAATTGCAGTGTGACACAAGAATAGCTAGAGGACATTTCCTATATCCTGTTTGGAACAAAGGATTCCCATAGGAATTTTGTTGGAAACTACACGCTACTGAGTGCAGATGTTTCCTTTCCTGTGGAATTCCCACGTTCCAAATGGGGTCCTCCACTGTACGGGCAAGAAGTCACAAAAACATTGCTGCGGTCTCCCGGACAAAATAGTCCTAACACTTTTGGCAACTGTACAGTACATCAGGATTCTCAAAAAGAAACATCCTCGAGAAAAAATATATGGTGTATCAATGCACATGCAACTCTGAAAAATAAGCCGATATCGACAACTTTTTTGCGGAACAAACTACCCCAAATAATTCAGTATTAGTGAGCTAAGACTAGGACTAGCAAATTTAACCAAACTTCAATCTGTAAGCTAGTGAACAACACTACACAGAAGACTGCTGAAATGAGTAAAATCGGCCACGTACGGACGAGGTGCGCGGAAAGGTGGTTTGATATGAAGCGGGACGCTTCCGCGCCACCGTGGCCGTCATAGACGCCGATGAAGGTAGCGGCGGCGCCTGTCTCGACCTGGCTGTGGTCCTCCAGCACGTCGTTCGCCTGCACCACGGCGAAGGAGAACTCGCCTGCCGCGTGCCGCCCTAGGTCCCGCGACCACAGCAGGTCGTCGGCGTCACCGCCGCTGTCGTCGACACAGTCGTCCTCATCCCTCCTCATAAGCGCGTACCTCCGGACCCGGTCCCAGCACGCGGACGCAATCCTCTCCAGCCACGGCCACATCCCTCATCTCCCTGCTAGGCTTGCCCCTGTGCCTCCCCTTCCCCTCGCGGCCGAAGACAAGAACCCAAGAAAACTCGAGAACTGCGCAAAGATACGATTTTGTGCAGCCTATTGCTCCATTCCAAAATGAATGACACCCAGGAATCACCCTATCCCCCCTGAAAAGTAGCAAAAACTTTTAACTTTGGTTAGATTCCCCACCTCTTGATTGAAATAACGGACAAAATACGAAAATGTAGACGAAGTCATGCGTTGGATGTTCAGATTGTCTCCTCTTCACGCACCTTGACAAGCGCAATTTGCACGGATAAGACGGGCGACGCAATCACCGCGACAACTCAAGAAGCGCCGCTTCGTGGCAGGGAGCACCGCCCGATTCCCGGAAGATTTAGTTTTTGGCGAGAGAAGCCTTCGGAATTGGTGGTGTTGGGATGTGGATCGCGATTCGCGAAGTTGGAGGAGGGAACGAGGTCTCGAAGAGGTGGGACTGCGGGAGGAGAAGGCATTCGTAACCTCCGCAAGCGTGCGTTGTGGGGGGGCCGTACCGATTTTATACAAGGAAATTTCCCTGGACTTTCAGGTATTCGCGGTGCACTTATCAGACAAGAAAATGTGCAAAAATGTCTACAGAGAGGGAGAAAATAGCAGAAGAGCGGCTTGATCGTGATTGGTTAAGGATGCCTTTTACTTTTGCTTATCCCCCAACCCAAACCCCCACCACCACCCTTTTTGTATTGAGAAAAACTAGTCCATACGTAAAGAGGGCGTCGATGTTTCTGCATGCTAATGCTCGGTGTGCTCACAGCGCTACAGCAAGGTTATGTAGATAAGTCTAGGTCTTGGTCTCACAACAATTTCAGTATCAGAAAAACTAGATAACGCTATCTCCATCCATCTCTTGTTGGCTGTGCCGACAAAGTGAACGCAAAGACTATCTTAGAATCAAATCGTTCTCCAAGCTTGTAGTATTCTCGTTTTAAATCAAGTTTCAAATTTAAATATAGACAGAAACTTGTAGTTTCATATTAGGAACTCGTAGGAATTTGTTGAGACATGTTGAAACATTTATAAAACTTGGAACTCTTATGAAACCAACGAAACATGGATGGACGCACTTGAAACCTAATGAAACATGATATACCATTAGAAGTGATTCCACGTGTAGTCTGTCACGAGGGATTTTCATCCAGGGTGATTAGGTACGGCTGATTCAGCATGTACCTCGCCTCGACGCTGTCAAGGTCCACTATAGTAGCGTGTGCTTCAACCACGCCTTCCATCAAGAGCTCGACGTGCTCGTCTACCTCCGCCACCCGCACATTATCCGCCTTCTTGGCTACTGCGACGAATGAGATACCCATCGAATCAAATCAGACTAATTTAGTTTCATTTATTTTTATGATGTTTCATAGATAAGTTTCATTAGGTTTTGTAGTGTTCCATCAATATAATTTAGTTTTCTTAGCTCTTAATAGCTTTCACGACTAAGTTTCAATAGATTTTATTCAGGTTTTACTAGGTTTTGTGATCAAGTTTCACATGGTTTCGTGAGTTTCAGGAGATTATGACTAAATTACATGACGTTTTAAGATAGATTTCACGTTTAAGTTTCATCATGTTTTTTTGAGATTCAGGAGATTTACAGATATGTTTCGTGACGTTTCATAGATAAGTTTACTGATATTTCACAAATAAGTTTCATTAGGTTTCATAGTGTTCCATCGACATAGCTCTCACGACTAAGTTTCAATAGATTTCGTTCAGTTTTTAAACTCACTGGATCTTTCTAAAACTTTTGAAATTGGTTTTTTGAAACTCATCTTTAATCAAGTTTTAGATTTGAAATTTGACATAACTTATTTTTTAGATTGAAACCCATTAATTTTTTTTGAAATGTGTTGAAACTATATATGAAACCTGTGAAACATGCTCTGAAACTCGTTGAAATTATTCTAAAACTCTTTTTTTAATAAAGCTTCAAATCATTTTAAACCCATCGAAATTGTTTAAACATGCTAAAACCTTGTGAAACTAATTTGAAACTTTTTTAAAACCTGCAGGATGTGCTTTGAAACTTTGAAGTTAGCCTCTTAAAACTCAATTAAAATTCTTTTGAATCTCAGTTTAAATCAAGTTTCAGATTTAAAACTGGACAAAACTTGTAGTTTCGTATTAAAAACTCATTGAAATTTGTTGAGGCATACTGAAACATTTATAAAACCCGTTGAAAACTCATATAAAACCTAGTGAAACCTACGAAACATATATGTACATGATTGAAACCTAATGAAACATGCTATACCGTTGAAATCAATTGCAACGGTATAGCATGCAGTAGTACTACTCAAGAAACTTATCCGTGAAATATCATGAAACTTATTCGTGAAACATCACGAAACTTATCCGTGAAACCTAGTGAAACATACTGTACCGTTAGAAGTGATTCCCAACGGTATAGTGTTGGATAGTAGCTCTCTTTTGTATTGGGCAAGTATTTCCAAAACTCTTAAATTGAATTCAAAAAAAATTATATAACACGCATATCGCTCCAAAAATACCATATATTTTTTTATCTCTTTGGAGAATTCTTCAGAGGATTTCTATCGTTTGAGGAAGGATCAGGGGATAATCCTACACAGCTCCAGATAATGTAAAGCAAGATTACAGCAGCGAAAGCTCGGGGAAAAGGGTCATTGGACAGCTACATTGATCCAACCCAACCGTCCCACTCTCCAGGAAGAAGTAAAGAAAAGAAAAGGCCTTCTAGAAATTGGATTCTGGCATGCATCAGCAGCACCAGATAAAAATAGAGATGTATATATTCGCACCAACGCACAGTACTGTTACGATAAGTACGTAAGCGATCGATAGCATGTCTCGCTTTACAGATAAAAAGCGCAGGAAAAGCCGTGGGGGCTGAAAGATCAGTCAAAACAGTTTGCATTACTGAGAACCTGTGACACCAGGCGCTCGCGGGCTGTCTCGTTAATTGTGTGCCGATCAGAGCTCAGCCATCTTTAATGGCGCGCTGATGTTTACATCAACCTTCGCAGTGGCCTTGGACGATATCAATCGACGATGATATGTACTGCAGAAGAGATAAGCGACCGGGCTTAGAAATTAACCGGGTCGATGCGCGTACCGTCTTTAGTGCGAGAGTGCAGACTTGAGAAAAGCGCCCCGTCTTTTCCAAAGCAGGCCATCTGTCTGATCTGAAAGAAAGGAGGACAGTCGAGATTGTTGAATGCGATCTCTGATCAAGCTGTCTACCAGCTCGTATGTACGTATTTCGTGTGCCATTTGAATGCAACAGCAGAGCCTCTGCTGCAGAGGACATGAAGTTCACGAACCATTGCACTTGTCATCAGAGGCTGCTGGTGTTTGCCCATGTAGCATGCAATTAGGCCAACATCCTGCCAGCCACCCAGCTTGACTTCAAATTGAATCTCATGCATGTAAAACTTGCTTGTGGTTTCTTTTAGGTGGGGTTGGTCGCCTTTTTCCTGGTGACGGAGAAGTGCACCCGCGCTTCGATAAGGCTGGAGAAATCGATCTCCAGTAGGTACGATCGATCATTGTTGTGCAAGTCAATAGTGTCAGTAGTCGTGTGGATCCGAAACGGACGTGATCGAGTCAGAACTCAGAAGTCACCACCAACCATCTCGTAGGCTTTTCACACTACGTGATACGGTGGAATGGAATACCGCAAAATCGTCTACGGACAGAGCAAGCAAAATGCAACGTGGAGCCGAGATGAACGGTGATTATTAGGTCAGCAATGAGTACTGAAGTAAAGGCCTAAAGGGTAAGGCATTGAATAATCAATCAATCAATCAATCACCTTGGGTTGGCAAAATGGCAAGCTGTGTGTACCTTCTTCTTCTTTTCTTTTCTTTTTTTGATTACTAGTAGTAGTGTAGTAGTACTCGATAAAGGCCCGGTTGGCACGAAAACCCGGTTCGAAACTTCTATTCTATAGAATTTTTTTTCTTTAATATTTATTTTTTTCTTTTTTTCAAAACTATACGTCCGAAAAAAAAACGACAAAAATGTCCCCCGTCGTCCGTGTATGGGGCGATCGCCCCATACACGGGCGATCAGTCCCTCTGCCGTCAGCACCGAACGGCGTCGTTGGTGGGCCCCCCTGTCGCCCGAGACAGGGGCGACCGGGCGCAGGCCTTTTTTTTTAGTTTTGTTTTGTAATTACTATATGTTTTTTAATATAAACCCCGTAACTTTTGCTAGGAGTGTCCAAATTAAATGAAACTTGTTTCTAAATTTAAATTTTGGAATGAAGAATTAGAGTGTAAAATAAAAATCCATGTGTTGTTTGCAGAAATTTTTTTATTTGAGTTGAATGCTAGGCTCTAAGCGTGGATTGTGAAGGAATTATAATGTGTGTTGATCCATAATTCATGAAATAAATAGAATAAGTTACTACAACCTTATGCACTTCATTTTTGCAAAAATATCTAAATATGATTGCATTTTGAATAAAAGATGGCTAGTTTAAACCCTTTATAACATTCATTGTTCGAGCGGTTAGAGTAATGTCGAACGACCTCAAAACTTGATGAACCAGTTTTGTTGCATTCTTGGGCTTGCATAGGTTACAATTATGTAAAAATATTTAGATGTCACTTTAGGTTGCACTATTTTATTGTTGTCAGAACATGCAATCGGTAAAACATGAAAATTGCCGTATCTTTCATAAACGATGGTAAAACTCGATGAAATCAAATCGATTGAACCGAAAATGCTATAACCTATCTCGATGGAGAAAAATAACATCATTTGGGACAACTGGAGCAGTAGGACATATCTGAGCCCTCCGGACGGTGAGCATACTCTTGAAGGTTGGGCGCGACTGTTTATTACGACTTAAAACTAAAAGGAGTACCACGAACAAAGAAAACCAAAGTTATCACCAGACGTCTATTGAGTGCTTGAGGCCACTTCCCATTCGCCCATGCCTCGTGGGGCTTCTCCGCACGTCGCACCTCTCTCGTTTCTCTCTCTCTCGGCCTCCTTCTCCTCGCTTCCTTCCTACATGCCTCCTCGCGTGCGGCATCGCGTTGTTCTTGAAACCGCGCGTGAACTCATCCTGCCGGTTGGCTTGGTCAAGAAGCCGTTGGTCCTCGGGGTTGATCTCGTATCAAACCACTTGCTCAAATTCACACGATGGCGGAGGTGGCGCATGAAACGTAAGTTAGCAAAGTTTCATTCACAAATGTTATGTAACCCGCACGATTGTTACCATACTGGCGATCCTTGAGCTTTTCTCCGCGGATCGAAGGCGTAGTTGCGGCACTTCTAATACCTCCTCTTCCAAGTTGAAATTTCCCAAGAGCGGACAAGCACGCAAAGATCTCCGCACATACACATGGGTGCTCTGACTCCACGAGGTAGGAAGAGATCTTGGTACGCTAAATTCGCGGTATGCACTTGCTTCTTCCTTTGCCTTCCCTTACCCTTTGCACTTGCACGCCTCGGCATTTTCGATTGATGCTCACCCCTCTATTCTTTCTCCCGCTATTCTTTGCGAGACCGCTTGTGAGAACGAATGTTATAAAGGGCAGATATCGCCCCATGTAAGGGCGATCGCCTCATATTTGGGCGATCGCCCCATGTAAGCGATCGCTCACATTAGGCGTCGCCCTACTATAGGCGATAGGTGTACCAAAGCGTTGGTGTGTTGTCACGTCGTGTGGCATAGGCAAGCAATGCATAAATGATTTGAACAATTTATAGTGATACTTATTTGTCATGTTACTAACTCGGGAGTTATACAATGTCTTCTTTGAGCGTAAAGCCATTACAAAAATACATCCGTACAACAAGTCAATCACGCCACGCTTCCTAATCGGCCCGTGGGGTAGGTGAGTGGCGGCGGCGGACGGACGTCCCTCCTAGACCGCCTGCGACGCAGCGAGAGTAGTCGCGCGCGGCGAGGCCAAGTCTGTGGTGGCGCACCCGAGAGCCGAGAGGGTCGAGGTAGTCGGTCGAAGGTACTCCTCCGGTCGAACTCGTCGTCGAAGGCTCGTCGAAACCACCACAGGGTCTCGCTGGGCGCGAACGACGAGGAGCCTCGCGCCCATCGCCCCACCGCTGCTGCGTGGGAGCGTAGCGAGGAACCGGAGGTAGAGGCGAGACGCGAGAAGGAGCCTCCTAGCCCATCGTCCCCACTGCTGCTGCGTGGGAGCGTAGCGAGGAACCGACGGGGTAGGGCGAGACGCGAAGGAGCCTCGTCGCCACTGTCCCCCCGGTGCGTGGGGCGTGACGAGCACCGGGGTAGGGCGAGTCTTTGGGGCGAAGTGGCGTGGTGTCTTGCGTCCGCCGACGTCTCGCGCCTCGGCGGTGGCTGCGAGCCAACCGCTCACCGTAGCGAGGACCCGACCCCAAGCCGTCTCGGACTCGGCGGTGGTCACTGTATGCCCTCTAGGCGCGTCAACATGGACACGACCTCCACCTCAATCTCCGCCAAGAGCCGAGTCCGCATGTAACGCCGATTGGTATTACGTAAGTTAGATGAAAAGACGTGCCCATGTAGGTTCGATTGCGACACTTACCGAGGCGTTGTCCATCCGGGACATCTGTGAAGGGTGCGTGTCCGCTATCGATGCATGCCGCGTCGACGTCACGGTCTTGGTGTGTACCCACCCCGAGGCGAGTGCGAGGGCGAACCACTCCATGTCTTGATCGTACATGTCATGGTCGTCGGCCGGGTCTCGGTGACCCTCTCCGAGCGCGGCCCCACTGCAGGCCCATGGCTGCATACGGTCGCATAAGCGAGAGCCCACCGCAGCACCCATCCGGTCATCTGCAATGCAAAAGCGAGTAAGTACACACCACATTAATTTCGCAAAGATGCGGAGTAGTAGGATCGGGGCAAGTACATGTGAGCGCCACATGCGACAACGTGACGAGGCGGCAAAGGAAAGGATCGAGCAGCCGAGCTGCCGCAACACTCGGCGCGGGAGTACTCCTCGACACAAAGGTCAAAGACGAGCACCTTACGGGTGAGCCAAAGGCCTCATCTCGCGTGAAAAGCACGGAGACCCGTGAGGTGCTCGGGCGTGGACGTCGACGGTGTATGGCGTCCACCGCACGCCTCGTCGTGGAGGCGGTCGAACTCCGAACGAACTCCTGATAGGACCTCCTCACCTGTCGGTGCGCGAACCTCCGCTGCGAGGAAATAAGAAATGGCGAAGGTTATTCAAGTGCGTTAGTGGGGAAAAAGATACGAGGGAGCATACCTGTCGTCGGACCCAGTAGTGGCCCATGGTGGGCCAGTCCACCGGGTCGTCTCCGTAAAGCTCCTCGAGTGCGGTGTCGTGTCAACAACAGCCTGCCGACGAGAAGCGCTCCCAAGACCACAATCGGAGGAGTAGGGCGCAGGCGACATCGTCGCGTCGTGCTCCGGCCGAGAGACGGCGTCGCACAGACCTCTGTACGTCGCCGCAAGCACAGCTGAGGCCCACGACCACTGCATCACCTGTTTACAAGGGGGGAGTTAGACGTGCTCCGCTGAGACGAGATTGGAACTGAGTGTGTTACCTCATCCACCGGGGTGTCGGCGATGTGCTGGGCGTACTCGATCAGGTGACGGTCCACCGTGTTCCGTGGGAGGGCGGAACATCACCCAACCGAACAACAACAGGAGGTATGCCTCCAAGTGGCGGGCCACGCCCGCCTCCTCCGCGTCGCGGTGGAGAAGCCGAGCTGCGGCGTTCGCAACAAACATTATCGACAACATGGCGCTTCTATTTTAATTCTCAAAGAAAGAGGTACTCACCGTGAATCGGCGACCACGCCTTCGTCGGTCCGTGGCGCTCGGCCTCCCTAAAGAGGTGGTAGGGGCTGCCGGGGTGCCGCGCACCTCGGCGAAACGCAGCGGACAACTCGGCGTGCCACGTGGCGGGCGTCGTGCGGCACGCATCGCCGGACCCGCGCGGGGAGGCCTAAGAGGTACGACACGTCTGCGGCGTCGGAGCCATCTCTCCGCACGGAAGGTGGAACGCGTGCGCGTCTCGGTCTCCACCGGTCCACGAGCACGCCAGCGAGGACCGGTCGTACCGAACCGCGGGACCTCCTTGCCCGCTAACGGGCGATCACCGCTCCACCATCCTACAAAGAGGAAGTAAGCCGCCGCCGCAACTGCATGTAGTGCAATGCGTCGTTAAATTGCATTCACGGGAAATGCGTGTGCGTAAAAGAGTGCAAGCGTTCGCGACTACCGTGAAACCAGCGTGGGTCGATCGCGGCGACTCTCGGGCACCCGAGGTCGAAGTGGCCCTAGCTCTCGGTTCTCCTCTGCGGAGTACCTAGACTGGTGGGTCGCATCGACGGTCACGTCCAGCAGCTCAGGGCAAGGTCGCGCCATCGTGGCCTGTTACAAAGCAAATACAACAGATTTATCAGTAATTACATGTGCACACAAAATAAAATGCGAAATAACGAATTGTACCATACTCAACAAACAATACAACCGAAGTGCGGAGAGCCAAAAAAAAACTCAGATTGCAAACATACGAAAGACAAAGACATGTTCGACGAGGCACACAACGTCGAGAATTACATTATCCTCATAGCTACTAACTGGAACATCGGAGAATTACATGATGCGAACAACAACTTACTAGTACATTGAAAATTACATCGAACATTACAACGTACATTACAACTTATCGGTCCATTGAAAAATACAAGATGGGAACAACATGGAAAGTTACATTATCCCGGTTGCGACGCGCCTCAGACTCGTCCATATCGTTCCGAATGCGCCTTGTCCTTCGACGCCCGACCTTCATCTTCAACATTCGGATGTCCGGTACCCATCGATGGTCCGGAGAGGGGGCTGTTGTGAACGATCCATCCACTCGGTACCTGTACACCTCATGATGCCACGTGTTGAGAACGCTCTGCTTGTAGTAGTACGGGGAGATGAACGGACGACAAGATTGATGCGTCTCGGCGGCTGCGGCAATGACGTGCGAGCACGGCAAGTGTAGCAGGCGTGGTTTCTGGCAGGAGCACTCGCAATCAGCTGCTCGGAGTATGCACGGATGGAAGTCCTCTCCGGTGGGCACCCTGCGACCTCGGTCACCGCGATGCACGTGGTATCTCCGTTCCACGCCACTCTCGGTGTAACCCGATGTGTCTGCGCCTTTCTTGTTTTCTTGGACATGTAGGTAGACACAACGATTGAGTACGACGATCGATTGTCCGACATACATCTTGTGGAGGTCTTGTATCGCTCAATGAAATATCTCGTGTCCCTAATAAGACACCTCAACTATACCCACGATGGAAGGCATCGGTGCCTTTCATTACCAGTTGTAAATCTCCGCCGAGTTCGTTGTCATGATCCCATAACGCGAGCCGCCCTCGTCGTGCTGAAGGACCATTTATCCAAAGGCTCATGTCGTATCCA
Source organism: Otatea glauca (assembly GCA_036346275.1). Taxonomy (NCBI): domain Eukaryota; kingdom Viridiplantae; phylum Streptophyta; class Magnoliopsida; order Poales; family Poaceae; genus Otatea; species Otatea glauca. The sequence continues at coordinate 45,517,980 of CM070717.1, forward strand.
ATCGGTGAAACTCTTTATCTTTGGTACGACCTCGCCGGATGTTTGGGGATCTGTCGGCGGCAGCCGCATAAAGCGTGGGGTCCTCTCCTTGCTCATGGTACACCATCGGGTTCCTTGATGAACTAGCGGTACCTCCGGGATCCATTGATTGCTTCTTCGTTAGTTCGCCCAACGTCTTCCAAAGCGTCGAACTTCCTCCGTTGGTTCTGTTTGCACAGCGCTTGAACATGTTCATAAACTCCTTGTTCTGAATCGACGGAAAAAATTGGCACCCATGTGCCTCATGCACCACTGCTCCTCGGATCCGCCACTTTGTCTGCTCCTACGACGGCGGACCCTTGTTGCATATCCACGATCGCTCTTAGCAGCCCGCATGTCGGTCATGGATGACACAAACATCGAACTGTCGAGAACAAGCGCCGACTTCACTCTTTCAAGGAACCGATACCGACTCCGTGTTTTCCCCTCCACGAATGCCAACGCAACCGGTAGAACACGGTTGTTGGCATCCACCGCGATCGCAGATTAGAATCGCCCTTGTACTTCCGTGAGGAATGTGCCGTCCATGCAAAGGACCAGGCGGCGATCTTTAACGCATTTATGCATGCGCCAGGCGAAGAATGCACGTTGCAATACCCACTTCGGTGCACGCACCACCCGCAGGAACTCCGCAAGGTCGATGGATGTACGGGGTTCCTTTGTGCGATTGCCCGAGCAAGTGGGAATATTCTCGTCTGAAGCCTCGTCGCCCCGAACCGTATTTCAGAGCTGTCCTTTTTGCTCTCCATGCCTTTGCGTAGCTAATCTTGTACTAAAACCTCTCCTCCACGGTGTGATAATAGATCGAGGTTGCGGATGGGGATTGTCCACGATCGACCATAAAACACATTTGCCACCCAAGTGGACGACGATTGCGGTGTCCCTACTCCGCTTCTTCCGGCTCGCGATTATGCTCCATCACTATGGAGCATTTCCAGAGTCCGCCCACTTCCACGGTATGCATGCACATACGGGCACGAATCAACCACGCACTTCACGTCGTAGTCCTTCTTCTTGGACTTCACAACCACGAATTGCCGCGAGAGACATTGCCCATGCTTCACCGCATCCATCACAGCCTCCTTGTCTTTATATATGGCCCTGCGTCACCTCGTTCTCATGATACTCCCATGCATCAATGTTCCCTTCATTCATCGTTAGGTCTTGAAATTGTAATTGGTCCACGCACCGAGGATAGGCACCTCGGGCGTTGTCCTCCTCGTCTGAGTGCTCACCATCGAGGACTTCCTCATCCGCACGGTCCTCCTCTTCCATCAGTCAACAATGTCCTCCACCTCCTCCCCTCGTCGGCCACCCCTCGCGCCTCCACCATTGTCTCCTCTCGCCCCGGTCCCTTCGCCACCGCCAGCCTCGTGCTCCTCGTCTCCGGGTTCCTCGTCGCCTTCCTCTTCGCATCCTTCTACATTTGATGTCCCCTCCGCCATAATGTCCACCCCGACATCACGAACTTGCGACACCGATGGAGCTACCGGGTAGCACTGTACCAACAACATGAGCGGCCAACCCCGCTCTACGGCAAAACCAACATAACTCCTCCATGTTGACGTCGAGTTAATAGGAATCAACTCTCCATAAAAACGGTCTTGCGCTCGGCTCTCTCTGCTCGACGCAACCGAACGATGCAGGCATCCAAACCGAACATCCGAGACATCCACTCCAACAAACCCCAGATGTCCTATCGCTCGATGCGCATATGCCTCAGTCGACTCTTGAAAATGATGATAGATCCACCCCATCCGCCCCTGTGCTATCTCCCCATCTCCATAAAATATTTGGAAATACAATTTCTCCGACATTTCAGTAACGTCCAACGGAAAAATATTACTCTAAAATACAATCTACAAAACGTACATTGACCGTACTACAAAATATACAAAACGTACATTGACTATAAATCACTTATTCGACTTGCCTACCATATGGCCAACATTATATTTGTGCGCATTACATTAACCTTACCAAATTCTAATACTACACTAAATTTGTAACGTACTTAATACTATACCGTCTGAAATTTCTAAAACTAAATACAACATTAAAGTTCTAAATATGAACTCATGACATTAAATTTCTAAACAACACTATCCAGAAATTGTAAACGCTACACAATCCTAAATTTTCTAAACACTACAATAAATTTCTAATACTACACTAAATTTGTAACGACTTAATACTATATAGTCTTGAAATTTCTAAAAACTAAATACTACAAAGAAAGTTCTAAATATGAACTGCGACATTAAATTTCTAAACAACACTATCCGAGAAATTGTAAACGCTACACAATCTTAAATTTTCTAAACACTACAATAAATTTCTAATACTATAATAAATTTGTAACGTACTAAATACTATACAGTCCTCAAATTTCTAAAACTAAATACTACATTAAAGTTCTAAACGCTATCAGAAATTTCTAAACAACACTATCAGAAATTCTAAACGTTACACAATCCTAAATCCGACTGCATATTACATGCTACATTAGAATTCTAATAACAAACAGTCCTACAGAATTTTCTAAACACTTCAAAATCGTAAAATTCCTAAATAATAGATTTATAAAATTTGTAAAAAATACCTTCGCAGAAACGACGAATCGATTTCCCCCCTCTTTTCTTCTTCTTTCTCTTCTTTTCTTCTTCTTCTTTTTCTTCTTCTTTCTTCTTCTTTCTTCTTCTTCTTCCTCTTTCTCTTTTCTCTTCTCCTCTTTCTCTTTTCTCTTCTCCTTCGTTTTACGTCTCATTTGGTTGCCTCGCCGCGAGCGAGCAGGCTTGTAAGGCCCCTGTCACCCGTTCTTGGCGTCGCCTGTCTCGGCACAGAGGGCTCACCTGATTGGCCGTTAGCCCACTGATTTTGGCCGTTTGATTCAAGCAGAAGGCCTGACCGTCGCCCGTGTATGGGCGATCGCCCATACACGGGTTATGGGCCTCCAGTTCTGCAATTTTTTCATCCGGGCGCATAGTTTTGAAAAAAACATTAAAAATAAATATTAAAGAAAAAAAATTCCTATTCTATAGACCGACTCGAGCAGACCAGCCTGTAATGTTTACTGGTGGATTGGGCCTTTCGCTTCTTTACGGACCGAACGTATTCCGCACCGCACGGGCGTGGGTAAGAGTCCACGGGCCCAGGGCACCAACGGGCAACGGCCGTGGTGCACTGGTGCGGGCCACGAACAGCTCGTACACCCCGCCGCGCACACGCAGACCTGAGATCTCCACCGCCTAGCCCGGCAGGCAGCGCCGCGGGCCACCAGCGAAAGCGACCCAGCGAGGCGTCGGACGCTGAGTGCCTGGGGCAACCGGATCAGCACCTGCACCCGCGCCGGCATGAACCGGCACATCACAAATGCCCACGGCCAGCCGCGCCGACGGGCATGGGGGTCAGGCCGCCGGGCAACCGACTGCAGGCAACAGGTCCGCCACGTCGCTGACGATGGTTCCGAGCGCACACACGGTTATACGGGTGGGAGGGTACTTCCTACCGCATCTGCCAAATGTGTTGATATACATTTGTTGTAAAGTAATTCGAGCATCAGTCAGATGGCGTCATGATTACGACTTCTGCAAATATGAAATCTTGGGTATGCCAATGAATCAACGGGGCAAAAACAACAAGACATACAAGTTCCCGAGCCAATTGGTTGATAATGGGAAATTTCCGGTGAGACCCATTGCTCCATTAGCTGTTTAGTACGAGAGTGACGCTCACGTGATAGTAGGTAGCCAGGATTAAAGAAAGGTTGGCCAGTTTTGGCGCCATCGGAGCGGTCAAAGTCGATCTTCCGAACCGTTCTTGGATGGAAATACGCCTCTCTCTTTTTGATCATTACACACACTCCAAACTGCAGGATCTTCAGTATCTGCACATCCATCTTTGCAAGATCCCTCCTGAAAGATCTTACTTATTGCTGTGTTGCAAATACCCGGTACCGGTGAAATATGTTCTCAGTGTTCAAAATGTTTTTACCTACGTATCTTATGGAGCAAGTATGACAGAGATCAGCAAGCATCTAAATAACCGTGCTAACGAAAAATGCAAACAACAACAGGCAGTTCTATTCTTCGAGGCCTTGACAAAGTCTGGCAGTTGTACAAAAGAGGACCCAACATACCTATATGAATGAAGATCCAACAGAGACACGGCGAAGATGACGAAGTTGACGATGCAGATCAGCTTTTGATCAACACGTTTAATTGTGGACTGTTGTTTTAATCCACGTAATCCACGAATTCTACAATCTCTAATTGTAAAACTACTTTTTGTATCCTTTTCTTCTCTTTTTAATGAATTGGCAGGCTCCTGCCCCTATTTTTAAAAAAATGTTTTTACCATCGTCATGGGGTGACCATTTGAACTGAGATGTGACATCAACATTTGAAGCAGCAAGTTTTGAGAGGGTCAGAATGCATAGAAAAACACCATACTTACGTGACGACCAAACCAGAAAACTGCAGAACTCCGCCGGTCCGAGAGCCGGAGCAAGACGCTGCTTGCCACAGCCCCATTTGGCGTACCCCGTCTCGCGCGACTTTTTCCTCTTGTTCCCATGACAAATTTCTTCACGTACGCACAGCCAAATCATGATGCAGACGACAAACGGTGCTGCGCCTGCGCTACCAGCAGCTACCCGCCTCTTCCTCGTTTCTTCTTCCGCTCAATTCCCACGTCCCGGAGGCATCAATGGTGCCGCCACCGTCATCGTTGCTCCGTGACCTCCTCGCCGCTGATGGCTTCAAGAACCGTCGCAAGCCGCCTGACAACTCCCCGGCAGCCCCAAGAACCGTGAGTATGCCCCTCCAGCACCGGCGCCCGAGCAAGCCCGCGCGGTCGCAGTCCGACGTACTCACCCGCAGCCGCCTCAGAGAAAGGAACGTTAATAGTAACGATGGTAACAGTGATGCCGGTGACCTGACCACAATACGGAAGTCGTCGGCGTCGCTGACGAGCGCGAGAAGCTACAACAACAGCGGCGCCGCGAGGGGTTCTACCGCGATACCAGCTCTCGACGAGTCTGCGCTCACCGCGTTGATATCCCTGGTTGCGGGAGCGGTGAAACAGTTCGTGAAGGACGAGGGCTTTCGCGCGGCCCTGCGCGGCGGCTGCACGTCGTGCCTCCGCGAGTCGAACCACCGGGCCGTCCTGGACCTCCGCGTGCTCGTGCAGACCGTGGAGAGGGCCGCGAGGGAGGGCCTCGATCCGCGTGATCTGAAGAGCGCCTCCCAAAAGCTCCACGCCATGGCCTCACTCGACCCGAAGGAAGCGGACGCGGTGACCGCGGCCGGCGTCCCGTACCAGCGCCTCGCTGCGTGCGCGCACCTGTACATGTCAGTAATCTCCAAGCTCCAGAAGAAGGACCATTCCTCCGCGGTGCACGTCCTGGAGGTGTTCTACCTGGCTCCTCACGAGGCCCGCGCGGTGCTGCTGCCTGCGCTGTGGGACAGGCTCTTCCGCTCGGGCCTCTCGCACCTGAGGACGTGGCGTGACCGGGAGACGGCATCTGCGAGCTCGGATACGAGGGTGAAGGACGTGGAGAAGATGTTCATAGATGTATTGGACGACGGCACACGTGCGCTCGCGGGCTACTACAGAGAGTGGCTGCTGGGGCGCACCGAAGATATGGCTCTCCCGGCCGTTCCTGCTCCTCCGAGCACTGTTCATGTCAGCGCGCCGAGGTGCTCATCCTCGACGTCGTATGATATCGGTTCGGATGTCGCGTTTAGCTCCGGGAGTATGAGTCCGGCCAAGTTTGTGTTCGACGAAAAGCTGCGACAGTCCAAGGATGTCGAGGAGGAGGAAGAGGCCATGGACGAGAAGACCGCAGATGCAGAAAGCGTGTTCCATGAGTGCAACGGAGCTGAAACTAGTAGCTACACTCCCACACTGCAGGTAGAAGAAAACGAGTTAATGCCTGAAAAGCTAGCCAAAGGGACATTTGAACCACAGGTAAGCAATTTTCTCTGGAATCTTCGGTCATGCTCATCCGCGGGAAAATATACCAAAATTTCTTATAATTTACACTTCACAATCTTAGATCGAAGATGAACTGAGCAAGGAATCAGATGTGTCAACAAGTTACCAGCCAATAACTGACATCTCAGCTATTGATCTTCTTACAATTGAGTTTCTCAGTGAAGGGCCTCTCCAGAGTGACAAAGATGATAAGCAAGTCTCCATATTCGCCACCACTCCGAGCGATTTCCTCTGCCCACTGACGAGGCAGATCTTCAGCCGTCCGGTGACAATCGAGACAGGTCAGACGTTCGAGCGGCATGCTATAGTACAGTGGTTCGATAAAGGGATGAAGGTGTGTCCGATTACAGGTCAAGAACTCGAGAGCTTGTCGATTCCAGACACAAACCGTGTGCTCAAACGCTTGATCAATAACTGGAAATCCAAACACTGCAAGAATCTGATATCTGAAAGCACGGCGCCTGACGAGAACTTAACTGTAACAGTCATAGACAAGGTCCTTAATTCAGGATGTGACATGCCTGAAATTTTTTTGAAGGCAAGGCACCTTATGGCAATCGGTGGTATAGACTTTCTTCTGCATAGATTTCAGGAAGGAAGAGAAGACGAGAAGGTGCGAGCAGCCGAGCACCTGTTGCTCTGCATCAGGGCAGAAGGCAGCTCCAGGAACTACGTGGCTTTAAGGCTTAATAGCTCAAGTGTTGTGCAGCTTCTCCACAGTGTGGTCATTTCAGCAAGGAGTACTGCTGTGTCTCTGCTCAATGAACTGCTTTGCTTGAGAAGGTTTTACTTACTGTTATAGACATAAAAAAAAGGATTCTTTATACATGTCTCATGTCTGTGCTGCTATCTTATATGACATTCTAATTGTCACAGAAGGGAAATGGTTGAATTGTTCCTACGAGGATTGTGCACAAAGTTAACCGTGGAAACGTTGAATGTGCTAATCGAGCATCTCCGAAGCTCGCCAATCGAAGAACAAGCTCTGGTTGCTGTTGTACTCTTACACTTGGATTGTGCATTGGTATGCTGCTCTAGTCCTGCATCTTTGGTTGCTCCACATTTTTAGCCATTTTCATGAAATGATCTTGATCTCAAATATTGTACTTAGCACTGGCCACATAAATTTCTTGTCTCCTTTTGCTGTATAATGTTTTCTAGTTTGAAAAGGAAAATTAGTCAAAAAAAAACTGTAGAAGCATGTTTCGTGAATTGAAGTGTGACAAAGTGGAGTCCTGAAATGAAGTCTGCAAATTACCTGGCAGCCAGAGCAGCACAGAAACAGCATGTACAGAGAAGAAGCTGCCAAGATCATCACACAATCTCTTCGATCCTGCCTGTCTGAGCACAATGTCGTGCCGAACACTCGGAAAGCTCTACTGTTGTTGGGAGGGCATTTCTCGTTCTCAGGCGACCTTCTTGCAGAGGACTGGATGCTGAAACAAGCCGGCTTCGTCTACGACTCACGTGCCACGCCTACCAATTCTGATGCTGCTGTGCAGGTACTGTGCCCATACTGACACATCGATCAACCGTTTTAGAAGTTGCTCAACGCATTAAATTCCTTTTGTTGTAATCAGGAGAAGGACGCAGCCGAAAACGAGGCATGGCTGAGAAATGTGACCGTGGTGCTGCTCGGCAATCGGAGGAGACCGTTCCTTGAGGCGTTGTCCAAGTGCCTGAACTCTCCCAACCACGACCTGGTGGCCGCTTGCCTGACGACGGCAGGGTGGCTGAGCCGTTCGCTCGCGTCGCTCGACGCCACGGACATGCAGCTCGCCGCCTTCTCGGCTCTCATCCCGCGGCTGAAGCAGTGCCTGGCCAGCGCCCACCTGCAAGCTCGGCACAGGATCCTCGCGTCCGTGACATTGCACAACTTCAGCAAAATCCCAGGTAATCAGCACAGCCTCAAAACCACGAGAATGATAGTGAAGTTCGTCGCATAGGCATCTAGTTATCCTTGCCTGATACCATCTGAAAAGCTACAGAAGTCAAGCAAGCATTCATTAGTCCACGAGATTAGGATTGACGAACTGATGGATTAATTGCGTGCAGACTGCAGGGTCCTATTAATGCTGCTGGCTGACGGCCTGCGCGAGCACCTGGCCGAGCTCGCGGGGTTGACATGGACGGCCGGTCAACTATCTGCCCAGCTGCACGAGTGACGTTAACTTCCGCACGCCCGAAGCCGCATGCAAATCGCCGGGGCCTCTCGTCTTTGCGGAAGATTCAGCGGAAGTATGTGAAGCGCGCTGCTTTTCTTGACTCTGTACTCCTAACAGTTCGCCGACAACGACAAGGCTATATACGCTACAGTGTACTATACAATGTATCTTCTTTTCTCCATTGTTCTGCGGAATATACGATGAGGCGCCCGTTGTAAATATAGTTTGAGAAAAATTAGGGAATTTCCCGATCTCTCTTTGTCGGCGACAGGTTCACCGCATCCATCCCCTCCCCCTAATTGTAAAGGGAGGCTAGGGTGGCGACGGCGGGAAAAGCGAGGCGAGAGTGGAGAGAATATTAGATTGAACAGGATGACCGGCGGGGAAGGGGGTCTCGCCGCCGGCCGCAGGGGAGGCGGGGGTAGTGGAAGAATCACGCGGAGCTATGACTGGCGCAACAGTGGCTATAACGAAGGAGGGAGGTAGCGGATATGAGGGAAAGGGAGGAGAAGGGAAGGGCTATACTATTGGAATTGATTCTGATAGTACAATATTCCCTAGTTGCTCTCATATGGTCGGTTTGTCCTTTTGATAGAGAACGGGAGGTGTGGCCCGCACCGCCTCCTCCGGCCGGCTGCCCCTGCTACTCCGGCCGGGTGGCTTGCTCTCCCGTGAAAAAGAAGGATAGATAAGGATAAGGTTTGACTGAGCTTTGAAGGAAATAACCAGCCAGCCTTTGTCCGAATTTGAAAGAGATCTTAAAGCAGGGTTCACAATTTTGTTTCGAAGCCGAAAATCGTTAACCCAGCGATAGCGGTTTTCACGAGAAACCGTTCGAAAACCGCGAAAAACCGAATGGTTTGCAAATTAAAAAAATTTGAACTTTGGTCAAATCTATATGCGAAAACCGCGATTTTTGACGAAAAACCGCTTGGTTTTCGCGGTTTTTCGCGAAAAACCAGCCGACAAAATACTTGTGTTATATTGTGCCCCTCCGTAGAAAATGGGTCCTTAAAATACTTGCGGTAGGACCTGCGATTTTTTAAGAACTATTCGCAGAATTATTTTTTCAAAACTAACTGACATGCAATTTTTTCTATAATAATGCATTTATAAAACCTAATAAAATTAAAATGTATTTTTTCCATAACTAGCCTCCGCACAGCAAAAAAAACTACTGTAGCATGCAGCGCTTCCGGTCCGCTGCATGCTATTTTCATTTTTTTGTTCTCGTAATGCCACGTGTTGCACTGGGGCATTGCAGCGCCCCCAATGCACTGCATGCCGTGAGTCACGCCTCTTGGGCGCGTTTTTTGCTTGCCCGAGGGTCAATTCTGTAAAAATAATCAGCCGCAAGCTAATTTAATATATATATATAAGGAGCTACAACAGTAAAAAATTCTATATTGTAAATATGATCTGACTTTCTGGCTAGAGAGGGCCAAACAGGCAGCCCGGCGCAGCTCAGCCTGATTAAAAACAGCACAGCACATTTCGACCCGACTACTAAACGGGTCGTGTCGTACCGTCCCACGTGCTGGAGAGGCGGCCCAAGCACGGCCCGCAATGACGGCACGGGTCTAATGGACCAAAACGGGCCGGGTCGGTCCGTTAGCTCCACAAAAATTCAAAAAAAATGGGAGAAAAGTATGAAAAAATTCAAAAAAAATGGGAGAAATTTAGAATAATTAGAAAAACTCAAAGGGTGTAGAATTTATATATATATATAAAGAAAAAGCTAAAATATGAGATAAATTCTAAAATGAGACAAATAATTTGAATTAAATAATGAGCTTTATTGATGTTTAGCTGTCTCGTTAAAAACTTTGCAAAGTAAAAACTCAATATGAGAAAACCTTGGCAAAGAAAAAAGAGTACAACCTATAGCTCAGTGATACAGGAAAAAAATTGAAGATTACAATTATTCTTCCTCATTATCTAGATAAAGATTTCCGAACGTCTCCGCCAGCTCAGCATTTTCTACAATATGTTGAGCTTGTTGATCAGCTTGTTCCCAATCTTTCACAGTGAGAAGTATTTTCATCATCTCACTTGTCAGATTTGTTCTTCTCTCCTCGATTATTCTTCCGGATAGACTGAAAGCAGACTCCAAAAAAACCGTGGAGAACACGAACTGTTAACACATCCCGTGCTAATATGAAAAGCACCAAATATATTATCTTATGCTCGTGACACCACTGCAAAATATTGAAAGTCCTCCTCTTGCTGCTCTTGATAGTTGACAGTGTCGCTGTTGAGATAAGCAGTTAGCTCCCCACCACTTGATGTGTTTGCACTTGTCGTTGATATAGTCGAATTCCTTGAGGAAGAGCCACCTGCACCCATATATTTCCCAACGCGGTTTTCTTCTTATCTGTTGTGGGTGCTAGTGGAGGTCTTCAAAAGCGATTAAACGACAAAGAGATTCACGAGCTACCTCAGGATTGTAGTCCCAGTTACGTACCGTACCGTACTGTCGGGGTTGTACTGCAGCTGCGTCTGTCTCAAAGCCATCCCCGCTTTTTTTCTACAGCTCTCAATATGCCTCTTCAAGTGCCCAGTTCCACCTGAAGATTTCGCAGTTAATTTATGCTTACAATATTTACAAACAGTATACCTGCTCTAGACGTCATTTGATGTCTCAAAAATCTGCTCGAAATCTTTTCAGACTCTGATGTACTGCGTCTTGTTCTTTTCGCCCTGGTGTTTACCGACGCAGTAGCACTTGTAGAGCCTGAGGATGGCACAGCTCCTACAGCTTCTTGGGCTTCATATGATGCAAGAAGCTCCTCGGGGTGAAATCCCGAAATCAAAGCTGGGAACGACGGAAAATCCCGAAGCTCCATAAAGCAAACTAAAAGAAATAATTACGCTATTAATACTAAAATATGATTTAAAATACTAACAAAACAAAAAATAAATCACAATTATCACCTTGATTTCTTGACAGAAGCCGGAAGCCGAATTTCGGATTTTTGGCAATACTATTTTGAATTTTGCCAAATTATCACCAAGAGCAAAAGAATTTTCACAAGAGAATCTATACCCCTTTATAATGCACCTAAGCAAATTTTTCTACGTCCACGCTAAATAATGCACCTCATTAGAGATGGTCCAATATTCGTGCACCCAGCAAAATGTCCCCAGAAACTTGCATTCATCAAAATGAACGTCTCAGATCTTTCCTCAGTTTTACTCACCCACATCCGATGGTCATTATTTAGTGTGTCTAATCATTACTGTGGCCCACAACAGACCTCCCCCACCTATATATTTGGAAGGAAAGCGAATCAAACAAGGAAATAAATAAGGAGGATCCGCATGCAAGGAAACCAGATTTGAATTTTTTACTGGCCAAAATTTTACGTACTACATATTTGGAAGGATGGTGAATCAAACAAGGAAATAAACAGGGAGGATCCGCATGCAAGGAAATAAGACTTGAATTTTTTATTGTCCTAGTATTGTGATCGTATTTTTTTTCCGAATATGACCCTTCTCGAGACTTTTTTACGGATCTAGCCCCATAGAGCCTAATTTGTGTAGACGAGAGCTGATTTTTGTTTTTATTTTTATCTAAGGAACCAACTGTCTGTGAGTGCTACTTAATTTTTTTTAAATTTTTCTCGCGGAACCAGCGGCCGGCGAGCACTGTTTAATTTTTATCTTTTTTTCCTTGCGGATCCAGCGGTCGGCGAGCGTAGTTTATTTTTCCGAAATCATCCATGTGGCCACAATGCACCTTTCCTCACCTCCAAGCATCAACAAGGAAAAGGAAACAAACGTCCGGAATCAAGGAAAAGAAACAAACGTCTGGAAAAGGAAAGGACCATATATTACGTCTTTGGAAAAGGAAACCGGAGATGGGGCAAGACGGTACCAGAGAACGCAGTCCGCAATGGCTTCACTGTCGCCATCGGTGGCTTTTTGCCGACGCGGCGAGGTTCTTTGGTCGGCGACCTCATACCGTCGTGCCTCAACAAATTTATATTTTATTTTTTGAAAATAATTTTATTAAGTACAAAATAATCGAAAGTTTTTTGAGAATTTTTCTAGAATTTTTAACCTAATGTGCTATCTTTTCAAAAATCCTTCTATATTTAAAAAAATGAAGGCAACTCACCTGTAGCTTCTTTTAGTCAGCAGCTGCACTGCAGAAGCTTCTTCTCTTCCCTCCTCCATTAAAGCAAGAAAGAAGCTCCAAAGCTCCATCAATCCCGCACCAAATCTCCTTTTATATCTATGGTGTTAATTCCTAAATTTCGTGCTCTATTGCCAAAATTTCCTCCCAATCTGATTTGATCCCAAATTATGGTTTCCATAAATATGCTTGTTTGGTGCTATAAAAGCCGGCGAGCTCTCCTCCACCCCATCGCATTGCGTAAATCCCCAAGTGCTCTCTCTTGTAAAGATCGCTGGATTTTGGAGGTAACCCAAGCCATCACCGTCATCTTTCCCGGTGAAATTCACCGCAACCGTGACTCCTCCCCCGCAGGCGTCGGTGCCGACGATCTCGCCGCACCAGTGCCGACTCACTGCGCGACCGCACGCCACCCCGCCTTCCTCTCCCTTGCCGGCCAAGAGAGAGAGCACGTTGTGCTCTTTGTGGAAGCTGCAAAAAAAATAATCTAATATCAGAATTTTTTTTTCTTTCTCTTTCTTGATTTAAAATCTTTTGGGAGCCCGTTTTCGCCTATTCGACCTCCATTTAATTCCGTTTTTCTTTCTAAATTCATTTAAAATTCTAAACTTCTCTTTTATTATTAAGTGTTGTATTCATACTTATCTTCTCATTTAATTGATAAGCGGATGTACTGCCGTCGTAGCGTTAGCACATGCACTGTACTAGTGAGTAGAAGAGAATGCAAAATTGCTGGTGTGAAAATAGGGGGCAGCCACCTATTTATAGAGAAAAATTGGTATTTTTTTTGAATTTTTAAGCCTCCAACAGCTATAAAATGGCTATTTTTCAAATTAAACGGATCGTGCCGTGCCTAACCGTGCCACGGTACCCAAGTCTACAGTGTCGTGCCTCGGGCCAGCCCATTTGGTCGTCTCTAGTAATGACCTCTTTTTTTTTTCCATTCTTACTTTTGCAGATTGCGCGCAGCTTCCATACGAGTTTTTTTTCTGGCTCATCCCTACAAGGGAATAAAAATTTAAGAGTGCCTTAAAGCAAACGAACTGGCGAATCTTGCACAGTAGAGAGAAATAACACGAGAAAAAGCAAAATGCAGATATTTTCACTGCTCTCAACCAATCTACCGGGCTACAAAAGAAGAAGAAGAAAGAACTACAGAGGATTTCTGTGGTCACCAGTAGTCCCCGCAAGAGCACGAACCACCTTTGAAGTGGTGGAATCGGACGGCATCTCGAATCACAAACTCCCGACCAGTCACCGAGGATATCAACTTGATCACCGTGTGGCAGTCACCGCAAATGCGCAGGTTCTTCATGATGTGGATAGGCATCCAAGCAGGCAAGCTCATGATCCCAAAAGCCACAGCCAGCTTCTCGCTGTGATGCATCTCAGAGCGTGGGGACTCAGTCCTCACGTAACCGAGGTGCGCAATCTTCTCCATGAGTTCATCCAGTTTGTTCCGAATCGCGATCACTTGTGGGTGGCTCGCATCATCTGCTTTGAAGACATGAACCTTGTTGTCAACTTCCATCCAGCTATAGCCGGGATTTTTCTTTATCCCTTTATCTCGCATCAGCTTCCTGACTTGTGCAGAATCATCTGATTTCCCAGCATCGGCATAGATCTTCGCCAGAAGCATGTAGCTTCCCGAATCGGGTGAGTCTATCTCGAACAAGTGCTTTGCTGCCAATTCTGCGAGGTCGTTGTTGCAATGTATCTTGCAGGCGCTAAGAAGAGCTCCCCAAACTTCAGCGGTTGGCTCCATGGGCATCTCGTCGATGAGATTCTTGGCTTCGATCAATTGCCCTGCACGGCCAAGAAGGTCCACCATGCATGAGAAATGCTCCAACCCAGGAGATATGTTATGAACTCTCTTCATCGTATCAAAATAGAATTTCCCCTCCTGCACGAATCCAGAATGGCTACATGCTGACAGAACTGCAACATAGCTTATGTAGTCAGGTTTTGCCCCTTTGCTCAGCATATCATCGAAGATTTTTATAGCTTGCTTCCCCATGCCGTGCTGTGAATAACCAGTGATCATGGCATTCCAGGAAACCAAATCCTTTTCATTTAGGAAGTCAAATAGTTTTCGAGCTTCTGATATCCTTCCACACTTGGAGTACATTGTGATAACCGCATTCGCGACCGAGGTGTCTAAAATGAGACCAACCTTTACAGTATGACCAATAATCTGATCTCCAAGTTTATTTGCACCTACATCTGCACACCCTCTGAACAATGTAACATATGTAACCCAGTCAGGTATGACATCCTTCTCAGTTAGCATAGCACTATACATCTTGAGGCCATCTTCCTCAGCTCCATGTTGTATATATGTCCCCAACATTGCATTCCAAGTAATGACATTCCTCGTGGACATGCCATCAAAGAACTCACGAGCCTTCGTGATGTTCCCCACTTGAGAATATGCGGTAATCATGCTAGTCCATGATACAATGTCCCTTTCGGTCATCAAACTGAATATAAATTCAGCATTCTGGAGATTGCCACACTTTGCATACATAGAGATGAGAGAATTGGAGACGGCGACAGCTCGAGTGTAACCACTTTTCAGACAGAGTGAATGCAACTGCCTTCCAAGGCACAAATCCATCCTGTTGCAGCAGCCACTTACTAGAGTTGCCAATGCGAACTGATCAATTGTCACCAACTCAGCTCTCATCTGACCGAACAACTTGACAGATTCACTGAAACACCCATACTGCAAGAATCCCCCAATAAGAACTGTCCACGACACATTGTTCCGGTCGCGTAAAGAGCTGAATACTCTCTTTGCTTCCTTGAAACAGCCACATTTTGCATACAGTTCAACTAGAGCACTGGCAACATACGGGTCAATGTGTGGTAGGCTCCGAACCACCTGAGCATGGAGTTGTTTACCCCATCTCAAAGAAGACAATCTAGCACATGCAGTCAGAGAACTAGTGTATGTCGTTGAATCAAGACGCACACCTTTACTGTGCATCTCTACAACCATATCAAGGGCTTCCCTGACACGCCCACTCTGAGACAGTGCCGATACCATCATGTTCCATGAAACAACATCTCGTTCAGGCATGCTCTCAAAAAGCTCGAGAGCGTGATCAACACCATATGACTTGGCATACCCCGCTAGCATACTGTTCCGACAGAAAATAGCTGGGCTTTCAATCCGACTGAACAGCCCTGAAGCAAAATCAACAGCCCCACATCTCACAAACATGTCAACAAGGGCAGTCCCTACGTCAGGGTCATCCCGGGAGTTAAACTTCCAAACCAACCCAAGCAGCTGCAGTGCCAATTCACGCCACCCAAGAGCACCGCAGGACTTCATGACACAGCCAAAGGTGAAGGCGTTTGGCAACGAATCCCCACTTCGGCGCATGGACAGAAAGGTTTCCAGAGCGCTCAAGAACCGGCCGCCCTGGAAGTACCCGGACATGAGCGTGTTCCACGAGGCCACATCCCTCGTAGGCATTCTTTCGAACAGCTCTGCGGCGTCGCTCAGATTGCCTAGCTTGGCGTACCCGTTCATCATTATATTGTGGGTGATCACGTTGGGCTCGGTGATGTCGGAGAGAAGCAGGCGGCGGGCGTCGGAGAGGGCGCCGCAGGACAGGTAGGTATGGAGGAGGGTGTTCTGGAGGAAGACGGCGGACGCGAGGCCCACGGTGACGAGGCGGCCGTGCAGCGAGCGCGCTCCGGCCAGCGCGCCGCGGGATCCACACGAGCGCAGCGCGTCGGCGAGCGCCTGCGTGATGGCCATGTCGGAGGTGGCGACGGTCGGAGGAGGGCGAGGAGACGGCGGTAGCGGCCATGGGGGCTCCACCATTCAAACGTGTCGCGCCTGACGCCGCGGCGGAAGGGTGTACGGTCCAGTCCAGTGGAGGCGACTAGAGCGTGAGGCGGACGATGACAAGTGGGGCCGGACTACTCGGCAGTGTTGTTGGTTTATACGGGCCATTTGGGCCTCCTATGTTGGGCTTATCCATTTGGGCCTTTTGACTTTGTCCAGCCCATATCTGTCCACAGGATATTGTAATGGTGTATTGTATACGCTAAAGCGTAAAGTATTCCTTGCCTGGTTGCCGCCTTCTACTCTGTCTTCCTCCTTTGCTCGCGAGTCGCGTGTCCCGACTGCCACACCCAGAAAGAGAGGAAGAGCAGTGTTAGGGCACGGGGTTTGGTGCGAGGCCATGGAGGAGGGCGGAGCCGGATCCCTGGAGGCGCGGCCCGGTGTCCTCCTCGTCGGCGCCCCCGGCGTCGGCAAGCGAACCATCCTTTCCCGTGAGATCCCGCTGCCTCTCTCTGTCCTCCTTCTTTATATCTTTTCATGTCTTGATTTGGATACGGAATATCGACCCTATAGAATAGCAAAGGTGCTTTCGGTTTAAGTCCTATGGGTTTACAATTGGTCGCGTCGTTAAGAAGAAGATCTAGAGATCTCTTAGCGGTTTGAATGGAAAGAATTTAATTTGGGGTAGATGGCGATGAAGAGACTCAAGCATGGACCGCATGCTAGGTGTTCTAGATGATAATCTAGTACCAGTTCCAGAGGCATGCACTGTCTTGACAAATTCCTTGTGCTGTGGAGATTTAGGTTTATATGCTTTGCCAAAACGTGAATTTTACTATTTTGTGATCGGTTGGACACCACTTATTTTCTGATTTTGCCATATCATCATGAACTGCAGGGTTGCTTGCAGCTGAAATAACGGACACACATGACTTGTCATCAGGTGTGATGTGTCAGGGGTACGTGATTGTGCAATGAGGAATTACTTTATTGTGTATGAATTATGCGGAGTAGTACTTACAGAAATGGCAGGCCTAGTCTTGAGTTTGCCCATTGATGCTTGACAAATCACTTTTACTATTGATTGGTTTTCAGGTGGAAAATTGACACAAAGTATTACTCAGCTGATCTTTCCATTTGGACAGCACATCTCGGGGAAGGGTTTTCTCTTGGCTCTCTCCCACACCTTGACCAGTTGGCTGCTCTTGTTATGGTCTTCGATATGAATGACGTCAGAACTGCAACCCCATCATGCACTCTTACTGTTCTTATTTAGCCACTAGTTCCATTTTGAAACTATAAATTTGTTTCACTCTTTTGAACCATGTTTTATAGTGTTTAACTCTTTGATCCTCAATGCTACAGTAGGCTAATTGGCTTAGCAATTATGCAGGAATCCTCCTTTCTTACTCTTCAAAACTGGGTTGCCAATGTTGATGTTCAGAGGTTCGAAGTTCTGTTGTGCATAGGAAACAAAGCAGATCTTGTGCCTGGCCATGGTGCACATGTAGAATATAGGAGGCGTATGCAAAGGATTGGCGAGTCAAGTACTGATCCACATCCTGAATATTTGGATTTTGGTATAAATGAAAATGAGGGCTGTGGCTTGTTATCCGAGGAAGAAACTTGCATAGAGATCAGAGACTCCACTTCACATTGGTGCATTGAGCAGAACATTGAGTATATTGAAGCTTGTGCTTCCAATGCTGACTTCGACAAATGTAAGATACTAGGTTGTCTTGTGGGATGTAACTGTTGACTGTTTTCTTCACATCATTTTTACCGTCAACTCATACTTGTTTTCCAGTTAGCAGTATGCTACCATGAGTTCTACATTGATCATCAATTAATTAATTATGACAGTAGATAATGCTCATCCTCAAGACTATTGGTTTTATTATGACTGGTTGTCATTTCTGTGACACTTAACATGATTTTGCATACTATTTTATCATAATTAAGGATATCATCCACCAGCATTCATCATAGTATATTTATGATTTATCAACTCTGTGTTGAGTGTGACTCACTATCTATGGGCGTATTCAGTCCCTTTTTCTATGGTGCTTTGGCCCTTTTTGTGGAGGGCTTAACTTCTATTAGTAGCATCATAAGCTGGGTGTCTTAGTGAAGCTTAGGACATTGAGCTTCTTAGTACAATACAAAGGAAAAAAGGAACTTAAGTTTCTCTGCAAAGTTCCTCCAGCTGAATGGGAACATTTTAAGCCTTTTGACATCTTTAGGCTTAAGCTCAAACTTGACCAGGTTGGGCCTCTGTACATCTCCATTTATCAATGAAGAGTTGAAGACTTTGAGAATCTTTCTTACTTTACCAGTCAGTGTCTTGGAGGTTAGCATTAGATAATTAATGAACAATCACATTTTATATGTTGGTATACAACTGAACATACTCTAATTTAGACAATTAGGTGTCACTTAAATTATATTTGTGATTTTACGGATTTACCTACGAGTTTGACAAAGCTATTCAACTACATATATTTTTTATATTGTTAAATGACCTACACCAAAAGGCTAACAAGTTAGATGGCTTATATATAGCTGTGGCTTCCATGGTTGCTTTCATTGTGATTTTGAAGTATTATTCAATTGTTTGATGGACTCCGATGAAAGGGGACCTAAATTCTAGCCAAAGTTGGATATTGAGTGAATATTTAACTGGATCTTTGGATGCTTCTTTCTTAATTGACATATGTTCATAACTAAAAACAGGTCTATCGGTATATGGGGACAGCCAAGGCTTAGAGCGACTCTTTGGAGCCCTTTCTGCACACATGTGGCCTGGAATGATTCTGAAATCTGGAAACAGAATAACCACTCCATCCTTGGTTGAGAAAGAAGGTGAATTAAACGAGGAAAAACAACTTACAGTTTTTAAGTACCATAAACTATTAAATTGGTGCCCACAGTTATTGTGATGTGTTGATGAACTATGCTTGCTTTGTATTATAGAACAACCATAGGATGACATGCTAAGCTGGTCCCCTCTATCCAGTAATTCAAGTTATTAGATTGTTTTTGTCCTCTTATGCATAACCTGTATTGTCCAATCAGAACAAATATGCTACTTTGCTTTGTTCAATTTAAAAGCCTGTATTTTGGTCTAATTGTTCAGTCTTCTTTGGATAGAATCTACAGACGATGAATTGAATTATGAATTTGAGTATGAAGTTCTATCCCATGGATCTGATGAGCAATGGGAATTCATTGGTGAGTCAAGTACATCAAGAAGCTTGGAGGGATTAAATGAAGCTAAATCTATGCATGATAACACAGAGCAAGTTGTGAATGCTAATACTTCAGCGTCCAATCCTCTTCCAAATGACAGATCCACAGAAACTGCTGAAGAAAAACCTGTAACTCAGAGCCACAAAACTGAGGATGGTAATCATGTGGATAACACCGAAGCAGATACTTCTGAGGACCAGCAAGCTGACATCCCAGAGGTTAACAAGCTGTTTGAGGATGAGCATTATGGTTTAGATGATCTGGAGCGGCTAATGTCAGAGATTGGAAACATGCGCTCCAACCTAAGGCTCATGCCTGACTTCCAAAGGAGGGAGATGGCTGCCAAGCTTGCCATGAAAATGGCAGCCATGTTTGGTGATAGTGACGAAGAGGGCTTTGAGGATATCTAAGCCATCTCATGGAGTTCTACTTTTTGCTTATCTTAAGACCGAATTGCAGGTGATGCCAAGCTGGTTTGTACAGGCAGATGGGCAGGCTGCGTAGGGCAATTTTCATCCTTATGCCATTTGTCCCAAGGGATATTTTGTACCTCTTAGTTGTTCCATATTTACGGTTGCTACTGTTGTAAGATGTATGTTGTATTATTATGAACTTGATTTCTCTTTGGATCAACTGGGCTAAATTTGTGTATGTAACCTGCCAATATTATCTTACAGTGCAATTGAGCAGAATTCAGGTGATAATAAGCAAATCCAACCCAATTACTGTACATTTCTCAGGTTCTGAGGATGATAGGGTGCAATCTGGAAAAGCTTCTGACAAAATGAAAACATTTACAACATTTGAACACATTCCATAGCAATGCTCCATATTAACTGCTCACTATGTAAGTCCATTGTTCTAAATTCCAAAAATCCTCTTATCTACAGCTAATACCTGAGAACACTACACAAACTGAAGCAAATGCCAGAGTTTATACATACAATCGATTATTCACAAACTTATTGTCCTTCCAACCTTTTTGATTGTGAACTGTTGTCAGAGCTACGCTTCTCAGATTCAAAGATTGGTTGGCCATTTTGGTTCTTCGCCATGTCAGGTTCTGAATCTTGCAGATTCCCAGATGACTCGCCTGATAACCTCAATGGTCTCTCACTATGCTGCATATTCCTTGGACCAGAAGAAAAAATTGTAACCTGCAAAAGATGGTGTTAATTCTGGAGCATTATTCTGGAATGCTGGTGGTAAAACAACATTAGACCATTTTATTAGTTCAATTATCAGATTGGGCTTCAAACTTTTTAAAACATGCCATTTATCCTGACAGAAGGGAGGATATACAAACAGCATATAGCTGCCTACATTTTTAAGCGAAATATTAGTATATTTTTTCTGGCTTGTGGCATTGTGCAGGTTAGGAACATGTTTATTAATTGCAAACACTCACTTCGTTTGAAGCCTCTAGCCTTGTCCGCAAAGCTTCATGTTCAGCTTTAACACGAGATGGGACACCATCCTTCTGATAAACATTCTGCTTGGCAGTCTCCTCATCTACTTCGCTTGAAGCAGCAGCAAATGGGTGGTTTACCGGAATCCATCTAACTGTATCTGGATCAACATCTGGTGGTAAGGAGCCACCTTCTTTAAGAAACACAGTGGGCCTTTTCCACTGATATGTACGTGATCTCCTCCTCTGATGCATTGCTTGTTGTTCTTTTGTAAGCCTAACAGGAGCCAACCGGTACTCCTTGCCAAACATTTGAGCAGTCGAAGTACCCTCATCAATCTTGACTAATGGATTATTAAAGGGATCATCGTACACGCGGGGTTTTGCACTGCAGGAGTTACCTTAGTCAAAATTATTGCACGATTTTAAAGAGCTTCGTAGACCAATGCAATAGAAGGGTTAAAACTAAGCTTCCACGTCAGCATAACGGTTTTCATTTATGATTTATGTTTTATTGAAAATGAAGCCATGAACACTATCACCAGTTGCTTAAAGTGAGTCCAATGGTCACAGCAGTCAACAAGAGTATGGTGTGGCTTTGCAATGACATGAAGCAAGTTACTAGACACAAATAAAAATGGCAGCAGTTCCTCACACAAGAAATCACCCTTAGATCACTAGAAGGGAAAATCAAATCAGTATATAGTGGGATATCATGGCACTAATGATCTAATGGTAGTGGGATACATGAACTTATATCAGTTATGAATGTTTTGTAAAACATGATTCATAAACACATCCAATTTTGAAGCATAACTTCAAAAGCTCATCAAGTATAAACCTGGCAAAACATCAGTGCTAGGTGATTGACTATTATCTGATTAGAATATAGTAAAGCCTTATGGTTAACTAATATATTCCAAATTTCCAACAAAGGTAGACACTTGCATGATATTGTGAGAAATATGTCCCTAATAAGATCTAGAAGAAACAGTGAAGCACCATGTCCAAATGGAGCAGCTAAGTCCAATTCAGCATATGGACATTGACAGCTTTAGTGGATACTGTAGAAGATAATGCAAAATTGAAGTTCGACAAGATAGCAACATACATCCCTCGTTGCCCTGATTTTAATTGCCCACGCCTTACTAGATCAGCAACAGAACCTCTATTATCATGCTCTCGAGTCCTTATGATGATCTGCCTTGCAACAGCGGCCAAAAATGCAATGCCGAAACAGAAACCTGCAACAAAATTCAGTCCAATGCTTTTCCTGATCTGCATGAAAACAGAATATAAGAGAGTCACTGTGCAAAGATGGAGCCAGATACAGCTGGAATATAAGATGGTAAAAGTATTGAGCATTGACGAAGCAATACTAGTTCTTATTCTGGAAAGAATGGCTATAAAGGATAGCTAACGTTGCCCCACAATGCATAAATTTCGAAAGCCATGATGATGGGGATAAAAGAGCAAGGCATAGAAAGTTTTTAACCAATTCCCTGATGCACTGCAGATTGCTTTGTGAACAGCAACCTAAAGGTCACTGGATAAGCATCATGAAAAGCAGTGGATGTTGGGATAGCAATCTCACGGCATCCCGTTATTTAAAATTTTGATCTATATGTGTAGCATTCCACATTGACATTAATTTCTTAGTGTTGCACGGAACCGTTTAATTAGATCAAATTCAATAGAACGTCGGTTCAAGCTAATTTTAAATTGCAACCCGAGCATTTTCATACATAATTACAAGGGAAGCATTAAGCATAGAGTAAATTTCACAAAACTACAATTTTCTTGTACAAACTATTAGAAAACTACAGATTTTAGTTTTTATTTCACAAAACTACATATTTTAGAAGAACTTGTTTCACAAACCTACAGGTTTCTTGTACAAATTATAAGAAAACTACAGATTTTAGCTTCTATTTCACAAAACTACAGATTTTAGGAGAACTTGTATCACAAAACTACAGGTTTTAGAATTAACCATTTCTTGTAACGAGTCTGACAGTCTGGATTCACATAATAGCCTCACGTGTGAGTGAAACGGGAAATAAAGGCATGTGAGACCGCCATATGGGCCCATACTGTTAGACCCATTACAAGAAACGACCAATTCTAAACCTGTAGTTTTATGATACAAGTTCTTCTAAAACATGTAGTTTTGTGATACAAGTTCTCCTAAAATCTATAGTTTTGTGAAATAAAATCTAAAATCTGTAGTTTTCTGATAATTTGTACAAGAAACCTGCAGTTTTGTGAAATAAGTTCTTCTAAAATCTGTAGTTTTGTGAAATAAGTTCTTCTAAAATCTGTAGTTTTGTGATAGTTTGTATAAAAAACCTGTAGTTTTGTGAAATTTACTCTTGAGCATATATATTGCACATTTATTCAAACTGACAACTTCTTTACATATGCTTCATTTTCATGCGCCAGGCTTAACATCATTCCCCAAGGAAAGCCCCATCTCTTCACACGCCTAACAACTTCATACCACCTGCGCAATCGCCGCATTACTCCCCTTCTACCCAATTCTTGCACAATAAGCGCTAGAACCAACAGTAAGCACGACCACACACTTGACACTAAAAAAACCCCACAAACCAAATGGACAGAAATTCCAAGCAAGAGAAAGCAGCGCCGTTACCGAAGCAACAGCAGCAGGCACGGAAGCGACGAGTGCCCTCGGATCTCCCACCCTCCTCTCCAATGCCCCGGCCTTCCGCTCCCCGCTTGCAACACCACTCGTGTCGCTCGAAGCCCTAAGTGGCCGGGGCACACTTACCCTCCCGCGGTAGGGTCCGGGCGGGAGGAAGCGGAAGGAGACTGAGATGGCGACGGAGGCGGGCGCCATCGCCGCCCTCGCATGGACGGGCTAAGGCTAGGGTCTGGCAGTGTTCAGGGCCCGAGGTAAAGGATGGAGACGGCTGCCATGGCTAATAGCTTCCCGTCGCCGCAGCGGCTCGAGCCTCGAGGAGCCCAGTGTGACGGCGACCGTGTCTACTGTCCAGCGACCGTCACACGTTGTGCTAGCACGGGCTCACGGCGAGCGGGTTCGAGAAAAGCCCATGGGCCTAAATGTTTCTCAGTGGCCGAAGGTCCACAATGAATTAGCTTCTTTCTCTATGTCGCTTTATCGGTTTCAGATTCAACGGTGATGTGATTTTTTAAGTAAGGAATGTTTGACATAGTAAGCACTAGAAATCAAATAGAAAAGGTCACTGATCAAATACTAACCGAAACTAAATTAAAAAAAATCAATTTTTTTGGGTAGGTGATTACTACCAAGTTGCGGTATTTTACTTTTCAATTTTCAGTTTATAGTTTCTGCATTCTTATAGAAGTTTAATGTTAACTACTTAATAAATAATTTTGCTAATTTAAGACGGGTTGGGCCATCCGCGGTTCCGCACAACCCGGAGGAAACCTGGCATGCGGAAGCAGATCCTCTACAATAGACTGGCAACATGCTACTCCACAATATATTTTTTTGCTACGGTGAATGCTATGGGGAGGATCGACGCACCAAGAGGTGATGAATTGGTGCAAACTAACATATAAAACTATTTTTTTCTATTTTATTAATTCTAGAAATTTATAAAACAATGTTCAAACCAACCAAAATCAACCTAGAATAATTAATCTAAGATCATGAAAAAAACTAGATTAAACAAGCAAATTAGAAAGTAATCATATGGAAGCTTGAATTAGTAGATTGAAATCTGTACTCATTGATTTTTCTCGAAGAATACGTACAAAGATCTCTTTACATAAAAGTCCAACCCTAAATTAATCTTCCAAATTTTTCTCTAAATTTTATGTCTTCTTACTCTCTTATGCACTCTCTTTTCTCGCGTCTTTTCTTCTCTTTCTCTTCAGTCACATCCGTCCTCCTTGTTCTACTGCAGCTGCACTTAAGGAAAGTGGCTTCTTTGATCTCTTGCTTGCCCAACCGACAGATCACCAACACTTTGCATCTCACCTTGCACCGTACTGCGTCCCTTGGAACACGCACGTAGTTCTTCGCCAACTACCGCTCGCCTTTTCTTCTGTTATAGCGTCACCTCTATCAAAGTTTAAAAAATCGGCGAATCTCGACTGAGATTGCAAATTCCGGTCGGATAAAAAAACTTAAAAAAGGTTATCGAAATGCTATAGTAATCTAAAAAAATTTGACAATATTTCACCAAATCTTGCCGAAAACTCTGATAATTTAACCGAATTTGGCCCAATAACCCTTAAGAAAGTCAACTTCCATAAATATTTGTTGAAAAACCAAAATTCTAAGATATTTTATAATTTTAGTAGAACCGTTGTTAGATTTTTATAAAATTGTAAAAGCTTGATAATGCTCTGAAAAATTTATGGTACTATATTTAGAAGTGTAGGATCATACAGATTTTTTTTTCAAAATAATTAAACTTCATTTGTTATATTTAAAAAATCAAAAATAGAATGAACACAAACTAAGATAGCAACCTTGTCAGAATTTTATAAATTTGCTCGAGTCTGATCATGATCCAAATTTTTTAGGACAGCTTAATCATTACCTCAGAACCCTTTGATAAAATTTAAAAAAAATTAAAAAAATTTGTTTGCTCAATCAAATTTATGGATGCGTTGAACTTCATTTGTTATCTTTCAAAAATAAAAAAACATATGGAACACAAATGGTACAGTACTATTGTAAGAATTTTATAAATTCATTGGAGTGTGATCATGATCCAAAATATTTATGAGAGCTTAATAATTGTCTAAGCACCCTTCTCTAAAAGTTTTAAAAATTCTAATATTTTTTTGTTGCTCAAGCAAATCTACATATTGATCATCAAGCTTTTTTGAGGATGTAGCACTTTTAGAATTTTTGAAATTTTTTGAAGTTTGATCATTATCTAAAAATTTTATATAAACATTGATGATACATCAGGACCACCCAAAAAAAATTCAAATTTTTTTAATATGGTTTGAATCATTTTTTATTTGGTTGAATTTTGTTGTTAAGGCTTTTATCAGGATAGTAGAACTGTTCGAATTTTTAAAAATTCCTTATGCTTGATCATTATCTGAAAATTTTATGGAAATATTAGTGTTGTATCAGAAACATGCACAATTTTTTTAAAATTTTCTAACATGGTTTGTTCCATTTTTTATTCTGTTCAAATTTACCGGTCAGCGTTTTATCAAGACAATAGCACTGTTCAAATTTGTAAAAATTCCTCAAGCATGATAATCATCTGAAATTTTTATGAGAATATTAATGATGTGTCAGGACTATCCACAAAAAATTTCAAAAATGTTCTATGTCGTTTGAACTATTTTTCGCTCGGTTCAATTTCACCAAAATCTCAGCAAATCTTGGAGAGGTTTCGGCAATTCCGGGCGAAATCTGGGAAATTTCGGTGCAAAAAAACTAGATTTGAATTTTTATTTTTGTATTTCGTCCGGAATTTGTCTGATATTCCGAGATCTCGGCGAAATTTCAGATTTCGGTCACCTCCAAGATGTCAATCGAAAACGAGATTTGAAACCTTGATCTCTACTACTTCGTTGCTGCGACCGCCTCCTCACGCTCCCTTTTTTTCTGGTGAGCCACCGCCTCAAGGAGCGCCCTTTATACTCTTTGACCCTAGCTTCGTATCTCTAACTAAATACATGTATACATATCTACCTAGCCCAATAACACATAGTCCAATACATACACACACAATCCAAAACTCATATATGCACGCATATAACCCACCTACCGCTCTCGCATGACTTACTCGCCCTCACAATCCACTGACCACTACACTGCGTCATATATCTGCGTAGACCTCTACGAGTCCTATCTCGCTACACCTGAGTTCCTCTCGTGTTGTGCCTGCACCTGCAACCTCGCGTGCTACTCTTGGGCTACGTGCCACTCGAGCGGATTCTCTTCGATCTGTAGTATATGTCCATCTCGCAAGCCTACATTGCAATGTGCATCTTGCATGCCTATGTTGCACCGCCTGTTGCCTGCGCTGCATCTCCTGTCACAAATAAAAACAAACCCACACAATACCTTGTTCTTCCACAAATAATTTATTCCATCACAAATATTGTTATCAAATAAATCATCACACATATATAATATTATTGTCAAATTAATCATCACATGTATATATATCGCAAATATCAAATAGAATTAACACTATGCCATTACATCTGCATTTCCACTCTTCTTCCCTGCCTTTATTGAATGAAGGGAGAGGACGTGAATCCCTCGTGGTACTCCCAATACTCCCATGTCAGCAGTTTCTTCAACATGGCACGTATGATTAATGCTTATATGGAGAGAAGATTAAAGAAGAAAGAGATAGAAACTATTTCTTGCATGAGGAGAATTGAACATTTGCCTTGTTTGATCAATGGCACAATTAAATGAGGGTATTTCATCAACTATTCCTTGTATCTATGCCTTGCATGATATTTATTTGATGTTCTCTATGTACTTATGCTAAAATACAAATAGTTAAAAATGTAGTATCTAATACTATTTATTGAAGATGTCAACGATGTTAGATATAATTATAGAAACCATATACTGAGTGCCCTCGTATGCACGTTGGAACTCACGCCCCTCCCATTCTGTCTATCTCTGCACTGCCCCTGAAACGCTCGCCCCTCCCTCCTACATCTCATCTATTGTCTCTCCCATCCATCACAAGAGCAACACGCCAACACCACCCACCTCCTCTCCTCTGCGGCTCTGCCCTCACCAATGCATGGGACGACGGCAAAGGCGAGTAAACTACGGGGGCGTTGCGATTGAGCTCGTCGCAGTGGCTGCTGCGGAGCGCGTTCGTGCCACATGGGTGGGGGCAGCGCGTTGCGCGAGAGGGATATGATAGGAGGCAGAGGGGAGGAGAGGTAGGCTGGTCGGGGTCAGGTGCGCTGCTGCCTCCGAGAAGCTCACCGGAGAGGAGGTGGCCGACTAGAAGTTCGAGAACCAGCTTTGGTATTTGAGCCACTTGGTCGAGTTTCCGATTTGCAGACCTGACTTTTCACGTAGTGATAGCTTTTATAACATCCGTGACCTGTTTTCTTTTTTTAAAAAAAAATCTAACCTTCTGAGTGGAATTGTAAATTTAACCTCCTCCAACACTGTGAAAGGCGTGATAGGTTATACTTGTCGCCTGTCGCGTCCAGAGAACGCGGCAGCTGACGCTGAGCAACACAGGAGCGACGTCGCGGTAGCGGCCTCCGTCTGTGGACGGCGAGCACGGGGATGGCCTCCCGCGGTACACGGAAGGGAATTATATTAGCAATTCTATTCAAGAGGAATCTATATTTATAAAAAAAAAACTACGTAACGAAAGCTAGAAAAAGATCACTTCACTTCTCAGTAAGTACAGTATCCATCGTGCCCATTCGTGTTTCAATTACAGAGCTTCAATTAACGGGAGCTGTTCTTAAGATATGTTGTAAATGTTGTGTTGCAAGTATTGGGAATTCCCGAGTTTATGCAATGTTTCTATCTTGCAGTTTAGCTGCTCGTTTGGATCCAGAGGTGAGTATCGTACCGGGTCGGTTCGGCACAGGCTTATCGTGTTTCGTACCTGAACTGTGTCAGGCCCGTCATACCGTACCGTGCTGGCCTGACTCGCCTTCAGCGAGCCCAAGCACGGGTTATTTGTACTTTGTGCCTACTTCGTGCCTTGCCGGTCTATTTGCACTATTGCGACAAGAGGAAATGAGTCGGAGATGCATGAAGTTGAGGCAATGGACACAAATATTACGGAAAAAAGGACTAAAATTTATTTATTCTTGAACAATTACAGAGAGCGAGGGGGATATACTGAACACGAGCGAGAGAGGGGACAATGGCGAGAAAGAGAGGGAGACAGGCGAGAGAGAGAGCTGAGAGAGACGGGCGAGAGAGAGAGTAGCTTCTTGCACCGTCTCTCAATCTCTCTCAGCTCTCTCTCCCCACTTGCCCGTCTCTCTCAGGTGTCGACGATGGGGGTGACGTCCATGCTGCTGGGTGCGTCCATAGCGCTCATGCTCTGTGGGTTGGTGACCTTAATGCTGGGCTTCTTCCTCATTCCCTAGGTCATCGGGCTCGCCTACGTGTTCTTCTCATCGGCTTCGTCACCAACCTCTCCGAGATCAGAAGGGCCTTCCTTTGGTCCGCCGTCGCGTGCTTGTCTTCGCCGAAGGAGGCCTCCACATGTACGTGATTTGACTGAGGGGCCGAGGCACGGGCGCACAGCCATGACGAGAGGTGGCGAAGGCGCCGAGGCCGCACGACCACGGTGGGGTGGAGCAGAGGCGGCGGAGACACTGAGGCGAGACTGCGAGGTGGTACGGCGGGGTGGAGCGAAGGCGCGGCCACGACAGACGCAGCATGGCGGGGGAGCTGAGGCATCGGGGCCTCAGTGGGTGGGCGGGCGGCGACAGGTAAACCCCCTCCTTTCCTCCACGCCCCAGTACCCACCTCCTTGCCGCGCCCGACGTGCCCCCGTCGTGCTAGGCCGTGCCGTCCATCGTGTCGGGCCGTACCATCTATCGTACCCTATTCTTAGACCCAGCGTAACCCATTTCGTGTGGGACCGAACTATGAACCAGGCGATACTTGTCGTGCCTCAGACCGGTCAGACCCAGCGTAACCCACTTCGTGTGGGACCGAACTATGAACCGGACGATACCTGCTGTGCCTTAGACTGGCAAAAAAACCCGGTTGAGTGCCCACCTTTATTTGGATCTGGTTGTTGATACTTGGTAGTTCGTACAGCCACATGGAAGTATTCCTTCGGGAGCTTGTAAGGTTAGGCCTCTACTCAAGATGTTATCTCTGTTTCCGAAGAACTGCTTCACGAACTGCAGTCCCATACTATCTGATCCTGACGCGTTAATGAATTGGATAGGCTGGGAACGTGGCGCAAAATATACTACTACCTCCGTTTTCATTTTTTAAATGACACTCTAAAATGCGTGATGTTAAACTTTAGAAAGTTTGATCACTAATATATTTAAAATTATCTAGATAGGTCACATAAGAACTATATTATTAAATTTATTATTAGAAATGCTTGTATAATATTATAATTTTATTAGTACTCTATAATAAGATAAAGTACAAATAACGACTGAAGTCACATCTCGAAAACCCTAAAAAGTCAAAAACGCGTCGCTCTAAGAAAGAACGCTTGCTACAAGATGCACGTGGTAGGTTTTGAATCTTCAGGCAGAGTCTTCAAAAAAAAGACGACGCCAAGAAATTGTAATGGCAGATCAACTTGCAAATATTTGACTAGACTATCGGTATTCTTGTTCTCTGATGAGAGTGTCTACATTCTTTTTTTTTTGAACGAAATAGAATGTCTACATTTATAGGGCATCTGTTGTAATAAAGATTTGTTCAAGGAAAACATTTTTTATCCGAATGCTTCAGGCAGAGTTGCCATTATCAAAATTTACATGTCTCTGTTATGGTTGTACCTGCTCAACAAGCTCCACCATAGTCATAACCCCATTAAAATTGATCTCTACTAGATAAAGCTTAGAAATGTTTGCGTAGTCAATGTCTTTCTTGGCGGCTTGGCGCTGGCCGCATGTGCTTCATCTCTGTGAAGTTTCTGCCGCACAAACTCTCAACTCTCAAACATGCCTGCTGAGCTCATTCACATCGTTGAACGGCATTGTTTAATGCACACGCGCTCACTGATATATGGTTGACATTGGTTTTGACTTTTTATACATTTCTCCTGCAATCTCTCACCTTCAGGCCTTCAAGGCCTCCCTTTGAATTCACCTCTTCTTGTATCCTGCCAGGGAGATTGGAGAAACCTCTAGCCATGTCAGTCCATAACAGCATCAGGTGTTTCATCCTGCTAGCTTCTTCAGCTCTCATCATCCTAGGCAGAACCTGCAGTTGCATGCAATTCACTTACCCCAGCTTTGACTCAATCAACCAGGCTGATTTCAGCTTCAGCCCAGGCTCCGGAATAGCAAATGGATCCCTGCACATCACGCCGAGCGCCGGGAACATCAGCCACCGATCAGGAAGAGTAGTCTACGCAAGGGAAACCCTCAAGCTCTGGAACAGCAAGCGGACGGCGCTCACGTCGTTCACGACAGAGTTTGTGCTCAACATCCTCCCACAGAACGGGCCGGGAGAAGGTATGGCTTTCATACTGACAAATAATCCGGCATTACCCAACAACAGCAGTGGGCAGTGGCTCGGCATAGTTAACAACCAGACGGATGGCGCGCCCACGAACCGAATTGTAGCCGTGGAGTTCGACACGAGGAAGAGCTACGACGACGACCTTGACGGCAACCATGTCGGTCTCGACATCAACAGCATCAAATCTGTTGTGCAGTACCCACTCAGTAATCTTTCCATCACCCTCGCACGTGGGTCTGATGTATGGGTCAGGATTGGATACGATGGTACACAGCTGACAGTAGCTGCAGTGCAGGAGGGGATGACTTTCGCGTATTCTTGGCTTATCGATCTATCACAGTATTTATTGGAGGATAATATAACTCTGGGTTTTGCAGCTTCGACCGGGGAGTTTGCTGAATTGAATCGGATAAAGTCTTGGAATTTCAGTACAGACGGCGATGCCGACAATAAACGGGGACATAAGAAGAAACTTAATTGGTATCTTGGTTTGCTGATTCCTCTTGCCATCGGTGCTTCGTTTCTGGCGTTCTACATATGGAGAAGGTTGACCCGACAGAAGAGACTAGCCTATCGCAACCTCGAGAAGATGATCGATGCAAACGGTCCGGTCAGATTTAAACTCAGGGAGCTAAGGAATGCAACTTTCGACTTCAGTCCTGCCCGTAAGCTCGGCAGAGGCGGTTTTGGCACCGTGTACCATGGTTACCTGAGCAGGATGAACATAGAGGTGGCCGTGAAGCGGGTATCAACGAACAACAACTCCAACCGAGGAGAGCAAGAGTTCGTCGCGGAGGTGAACACGATCAGCAAGCTCTCGCACCGTAACCTCGTGAAGTTGATCGGTTGGTGCCACGAAAAAGGCGAGCTGCTACTCGTCTACGATTACTTTCCCATGGGCAGCCTGGACAAGCTCCTGTACGCCAGAGCAACAAGCGCCTCGTCGGAGACGAACAACCCTGAGCTGACCTGGGAACGACGGTACAAGATAATCTGCGGCGTGGCATCTGCGCTCGACTACCTGCACCACGGGAGCAGCAAGCGTATCCTCCACAGGGACGTCAAGGCCAGCAACGTCATGCTTGACGAGGAGTACAACGCGCGGCTGGGCGACTTCGGCCTCGCCCGCGTCATCCAGCTCGACGGGGTGACGCACCACTCCACGCAGGCGGTCGCGGGCACACGCGCCTACATGGCGTACGAAAGCTTCTTCACCGGCCGCGCCAGCCTCGACACGGACGTGTACGCGTTCGGGGTCTTCGTCATGGAGGTGGTCAGCGGGAGGAGCCCGAGCAGTTCCATGTTGTGCTACGACGACCATGACGAGCCAAGCAGAAGAGGACAGCGTATATACATTGTGGATTGGACGTGGTGGCTCTACGGCGAGGGGAAGGTGTTACAAGCCGCCGATGCGGTGCTTAACGGCGAGTTTGACAAGGCGCAGGTGGACTGCGTGGTGAGGCTGGCCTTGGCATGCTGCCATCCGAACCCGCTGAAGAGGCCGTCCATGAGGACGGTGGTGCAGGTGTTGATCGGTGGAGCCCCGGCACCGGAGCCCCCATATGAGAAGCCTGCGTTTGTTTGGCCTCCGGTCCTGAAGCAACGGGAGATCGAGCTGCCGCACGTCGGGTTGCTGTTCACGGGAGGGCAGCTCAGTTTCTGTTCGATGACCTCCAGTTCTATCACAGGGAGGTGAGTATTCTGAGGTTGCGCATTTGTTCGGCTGTATTTGTGTTAGAGTTGTGTGTGGTAAATGTTTTAGATGGACAGAGTTGACTATACACTGGTGAGCTTTGTACATTTCTTGCTTTCCAATAAAGGTGGACTGAAGTTTATCTTTCTTGTTGTATCAAATAAATCTTCAGAATTTGAAGTTTCAGTAATCATCAGTGTGGTGTATTCTGCCACTTTCCAAACCCCCTAGCATTACATAGCATTTGTTCCTAAGAAATCGTGTGGTGGTCTATGCATATTTGTGATGAGTAATTGATTGTGTTTGAGTCTGTGGTTCTCAAGTTTGAGTTTGCTTTGTCATGGACAAATTGGTCTGAGTGGTCATGGCTTCACCACTAAGTGGTCATGATGGTCCTAGAGATGTTGTGCTCCTAGAGTGGTCGTGGTCTTTGTGACCTCTAGAGAGGGTTATAGGCTTTGTGACCTCTAGGATGGTCGTTTCTTATAGTGATCGTGGTCTTTGTGACCTTTAGAGTAGTCGTGGGCTTTGTGACCTCTAGGGTGATTGTTTTCTAAAGTGGTCGTGGCATTTGTGAAATCTAGGACGATCGTTTTCTAGAGTGATTGTGGCCTTTGTGACTTCTAAGGTGGTCGAGGGTTTTGTGATCTCTAGGGTGGTCATTCCTAGATATGTCGTTTCCTAAAGTGGTCGTGATCAATCACTTGGAGAGTGGTCGTGACCTCTATAGGAGTGGTTCTGACCTCTATGAGAGTGGTCTTGAGTAGTTGTGACCTCTATAAGAGTGATCGTGACCTCTGATGGAGTGATCTTGACCTTTAAGGATCACAAGAGAGTGATCGTGACCTTTGATGGAGTAGTCTTGACCTCTAAGGACCACTAGAAAAGTGATCATGATCTTTAATAGAGTAATCTAGACCACTTGAGAAGTGATCGTAACCTTTGTAAGAGCGGTCACAAAGTGGTCACTCTTTGATGGAGTAATGCTATGTAATGGTTTGCTTCTCTGTGTTGGTTCTAGGACTTCGGTGCTAGGTCATGATGAGGTGGAGAAGATTGGGACTAGACTAGGAGAATTGAGGTCCAGAACGATCAAGGGAAGCCGGAAGATGACTAAGACCGGCAAGTGGTTGCGAGCCGAGAAGAAGAAGACAGAACGTGAAACATTGATGATGGATATGGAGGGCAATAGCAAGGTGGACTGGGACTAAGCTCAGGGAGGAGTTGAGGTTCAGAACAATCAAGGAAACCAAAACTGTATTGGTGAAGCAGACAAGGACATGTGGCATGCCAAGTGATTTGAGCCCGCTTGCTAGTAAAGACAGTTTGGGGGAGTCCGAATGCGTGAGAGGCTTGACGATAAGTCATTGGGGCCACATGAAAGGTGATGAAGCATGTGTGATACTTTAAGTTGATGGATGTGATGCTTTAAGTGGATGGATGTGATGCTAATTGGAGCCTTACTTGAGCGAAAGAGAATCATTGGATCAAGTGTTCGCGGGTGGAGTAGCGGTTAAGTTTGTATGATCAAAACCCTTCGTATTGTTCGATTTCGGGTTAGCCCATGTATGAGTACGGGAGTGAATTTCAACTTTGATGAGGTTTCTTAAAGGCTGAAAAGGTCATCTAAGGGTGGGATTGCTCCTATTGTACTATAAATGGAGAGGTGGAGGGATGTCACCGCACCTTAGTTGAAACCAAGGACAAAATCAAGACTTAGAGAATGATTCTTTGGTTTATTTATGTTCTGTTGAGCTTTGCCTACTTGAAGGTGTGGCTTTGTAACCATCCCTTTCTAAGTAATATAAGATACAAGTTCATCTATATTTGAAACTTAATTCTGTTATTGCATTTTTGCTTAGTTCTTTTATGCAATTTGAGTTGTGCTTCATCTCCTTCTACTTGCCCCGTTTTTTCTGGATCTAGGACGCATAAAAGATTGAGGAGCTCATCTAAAATACACTCTAACCCAGCAAGATTCACTAGAACTTACTCTTGCTCAAGTTTTAGGTCTCTCTTCTTTTTAAGTCTTTGATCCCTTGGTTTTTTCTCTCTTGATCTTGTGCTGCCAAGGATGAATGATTAATGGATAAATATTCTACAGATCATATCCCAATCATCTAGGCAAGCTTTGAACAAGATCGCAGATTCTTCTCAAGAAACCGGTAGATCTTTTTTTGACTCGTTTGAGGGGGTTTCTTTGGGATTCTTGCTTGCTGTGATGTGTGGGAGATCATCTTAATCATCAAATCCCTACGAGCAAGCTCAGAGTGAGGTTTGTGAGTTTATCACAGTCTTGGTGCAACCTTTCTTCAAACTAAAAAATGTCAGAACTTTGGCATCAATCCTTGTGATTCAAGGTTGGAATAGGTTCCTAACATCCACAGGAAAGTGCATGAAAAGTTTCACAGGATTTAGATCAACCCATCAAAAGTTATCTCGATCCTTGTTTTTAAGAACATACTGATTTTACTGTTCATCCCGATTTTACTCTTCACCTGAGAGCACGGAACTTTTGCCCAATGCTAACCTGACTGAGCCTTTTAGTTGGCTATTTTAGAAAAGTCGCTTGAATGCTCTTGTCTAATGCTGATCTGGTTGATCCTTTCAGTTAACTCTTTTACAAAAGTGGTTTGAATATTTGAGAAAAAAATTTATTTGACTCCTATTTATCTCCTCTAGTTGCCTTTTGGATCCTTCAGTTCCGAACAATAATATTGAAGCAACTTACGGCGAGCTGCGTTAATGCGTTTCAATCATTACAGCTGGCTGTAACTTGTGTTTGATGCTTTGATATGATGATTCTAAACATCGTAAGACCTTCATCGTTTGTAGAGTTAAGAACCATCGTCACATCATGAACAGACAGGTCGGGTCGGAGCCACTGTTGTGAAAAACGTGACTCGGCCGATTAGTCGGTCGTTTAATCGGTGACGATGATTAAATTGTCACAGCTAGTTTAAACGGAGTGTAATTGACGTAATCGAACGATTAATTGACCATATAATCCGTTTAATCGGTCATTTTCCGATTAATCATCCATTTCCCCGTTTAATCATGAAGATAGATTATTTTATTCACTAAGTACGATAGATTAGTTTATAATATTGTTTGATAGTGTTCATAGTATGTATCTTTTGGATGATGTGTAAACAATAAAATGTAAAACATGTTGTGTAGAGTGATAATTTAAAATAAATTTTGTTAACTAAAATATTTCTAATTAATTTTAAATATAAATAAATATATTAATAAGAACGCATAATCGTCGATTAAATTTTGATTAATCGGCCGTATTGCAATTAATTGCTTAATAGTACTATGTCCGTCCACCGAGCGCATACCGTTTATCAGACATGGCCAAACGGATCGCCCGGCACGGGACGGCCCGATTAAAATCCGGCACGGCCCGTTTAGGCACGACTTGTAAACGGCAAAGGCGCGCCGCCCACGATGCGGGTGGCGGCCGAGCACGGCCCGCTTGCTACTGATCTGCATCGTCGGAGTTGTACTGCGGTGCGTCTGTCTCAAAGTCATTCCGTTTTTTACATCATCGCATGCCTCTTCAAGTGCCCCGTTCCACCTGAAGATTTCGCAGTTAATTTATGCTTGCAATATTTACAAACAGCATACCTGATTTGGACGTCGTTTGATGCCTCAAAAATCTGATTGAAATCTTCCCAGACTCCCTATGTACTGCGTCTTGTTCTTTTCGTCCCAGTGCTTGCCGACGCAGTAGCACTTGTAGAGCCTGAAGATGGCACAGCTCCTGCAACTTCTTGGGCATATGATGCAAGAAGCTCCTCGGGTGAAATACCGAAATCAGAAGCTAGGAACGACGGAAAATCCCCGGACTCCATAAAGCAAACTACAAGAAAAAACAACGCTATTAATACTAAAATATGATTTAAAATACTAACAAAATAAAAAAATAAATCGCAGTTATCACCTTGATTTCTTGTGAAGTAAAGCGAATTCAGATTTTTGGATTTTTGACAAAACTATTTTTAATTTTGCCAAATTAACACTAAGAGCAAAAGAATTTTCACAAGA
Source organism: Otatea glauca (assembly GCA_036346275.1). NCBI lineage: Eukaryota > Viridiplantae > Streptophyta > Magnoliopsida > Poales > Poaceae > Otatea > Otatea glauca. Next base: position 45,554,680 of record CM070717.1, read on the forward strand.
GAATGATTAGAAGAGAATGCAAGATTGCTGGTGTGGAAATGGGGAGGGGCAGCCACCTATTTATAGGAAAAAAAATTCGGGATTTTTTGAATTTTTTCGGTATTTTTTTTAATTTTTGAAACTGCAACGGCTATTTTTTTAAACGGGTCTAAACGGACCGTGCCCGTGCCGTGCCGGGCCAAGGCGTTGGCGTGCCGGGCCGGGCCCGACCCTAAATGGGCCGTGCCGCACCTCCAGCCCAAGCACGGCACGGTGGGCTAGGCCGAGCACACAGTACCGTGCCGCGTGTCGGCCCGTGTGGCCCGGACCATCTGGCCATCTCTACCGTTTATCACAACACTCGTCGGACCAACAGCACTAGTAATCCCTCTGGTAAAAAAAAAAGTAAGTCGCTTTAGAAAGACTAGAACACATACTCGAACCGTATTAATTTGAAAAAAAAATGTTATCTAAAATAAGTAGTTTAGATATACGAAAATGGTATAACTAAAATTTTCATAAAAACACCTTTTCTAAAATACGATGATCAAAATTAGTGGTTACAACGACGTCTTGTATTCTTGTTAATTTTCAAAAGTCAAAAACTACTTTTTTTTTACCGAAGGAGTACTGGTTAACATAGAGCCTCAAGCTCCCATCCTAAACAACCGAAGAAGCTGCGATGAGGCCCATGATTTTTTTTTAATTGAGGTGGTGGAGCGCCAGACCGCATGCCCGGTCAGACAACTCTCTGGGCCCTTCTCCTGCCCAGCGCCCAGCGCGGCTACGTAGCCCATTGGCTGCCTCACGGGCTCACGGCGTACCACTTCCCCACAACAAGTCCACAAACGATCGCGCGGCGCATGTACCAGCCTCCCTACCCGCGGTTTCGTGAGCAGCCCATGCAATCTGCTGCTGTGCTGCATGCTTACCATCACGACCCGCCACCCCAGCACGGTGCGTCGCCGCAACTTGCCTCTCGCTCACTCCCACGTGACGTCCCACACACTGCAACACCGTCCCGCACTGTTCGCTGCCGTGCAAATGTGCCCTGCCGCCACTGCCCATTCCCCGCGGAGATCGCACCCGCCACGACGCTATGCCCAACGCTCGGCTCACTCGTGCCATCATGCGGGATTCGCCCCCCGACGGGCGATGCTGTCGGCCGTGCCGCCGTGGGGATCGGCTCGGCTGCGGTCCCCTGCCAACCCCACCACGCTCTGCTTCCTTGTTGATGCCGCACTTGTTGTCAGTTGTCACTTGAACCGGTGGGAACTCGGCAACAACTTCGGCTGCTTTGACCAGATATTTCCCGCCCGTTGCAAATAATTTTTAACGGCCAGTCGGCTACCGTTTACAATTGGTTTTGCAGCACATTGCCCCTCGCGCGCTGTTTTCTGGAGACGTGCACTGCTCCTCCTGCTCAACCTTAGTGCCCGAGTCAAAAATGCTACGCCGTTACATTGACTTGATGATGCAATGCGAGCGACGGCAAACACGGAGAGATAAGCATGTCCGGCGAGTGAGTAATTGCGTTGTCGCACTTTTATCACGAAGGATGCTGTTTGCATAGGAAAGAAGGTTTAAATTTGAGATACGACTGATATTCGTCTAAAGATGGGAGGAGTTGTTCGAGTTAAGACCGACAAGGGTCATGATAAACAGTATATTAGATATAGGCACGATTAGCCGATAGCTATAAAAGATGTCCATAGGCAAGCTAAAAATAACAAAATCAATCCAACAAATCGCATTTATATCTTTTATTTTCTCGACGACTAGGAATAGCTTTGTAATTTAGAATCTTTGTAATTCGATCTTGATCAATAAAGTTGCACATCGCTGATTATTGATCTTCATCAATTACGCCATCAGGTTTGATTTTTCTCCGATTTTGTTGCGTATCACCTTCTTTGAAAAAGACCTACTTTTACCATCTGATTAGCTTTAATCGGCTCATTAGACTTATCGTTACCCTTTGATTTAATCAGCTTTTTAGTTGTTTGGATCTAAGCCGAATGTCTCGCGATAGATAGATCGACATTGAGCATATAATATATTCATCTTATCGATTGCAGGATCAAATCGGTTGGCACGTCTTGATCACGTGAACCCGGTGTTCGTCAGATGTGTTACGGCCGATTAACCCTTACGTTTTTTTTGGCGCCAAGAGATGCATATGATCCGATCATATTGGAGGCAAGAACAGTAAGTGCCAGACTGATTTAATTTTCTAATGGAATAATAGAACTTAGATATAGATCTCAAGTAAACTTTAGTGCTTTGCATTTTATATTTGTGTAATCGCTATTATATTGCCAGATGGCATGTAGCATGATCCACCAGAGTGTTGGGTTCAAGCGAGCGATCAGAATCCAACAGTTTCCCGGTTCTTTTATTGGGTAAAGAAAAATAATCTTTGACTAAAGCTCGTGGTTTGGCCCCAACTAGTTCTTAACCACACCCACCCACCCAACCCGACATACCATTCCTAGTGCAACATGCGAATACAAAAATACAGGGACCAACTCTTATCAAACACGACTAAACTAGAGTGTTGATTGAACTTTTGCGCCACATAACGTGATTAGAGATTAGGTTGACCTAAGTGCCCTTGCAAGATTACTTTTGTGTTTCTTTTGCCTACTTGGCTCGATGCTCGATGCACTTTCTCCCTCCAACTGTTAGACTAATGGCATGTGCGCATGTAAGTTAAGCCACTTATTACTACGAGTTAGGGCTGAGCAGAGTGCGCTTCTTTTTAGGTGCTGAGCTCCTACCTATCATAAGGAAGTTTGACTTGGTTTAAAGTGATGAGAGTCGTTCTACTCCTTTACTGTCGAGTGCATGTTAAGATGCTAAGGGCGTGGGTTGGCGTTAAAAATTTGAAGTAGGGTTTCCGACAACAGTATATCAGACGAATAACTGATTCAGAGCGTGCCAGTCGATTTGACCTGTAATCGGCAAGGTAAAAATATGAAATTCACTCAAAGCCGATCGTGACGATCAATCGGCTTAGACTTAATCAGCTTGAAGCCGATTAAAATCAAAGTAACAGGGTAAGTCTAATTAGCCGATTAAGGCTAATCAGAGGATAAAGGTAGATCGATTCTGAAGAAGGCGATGCGAAACAAAATCAGAATAAATCAAACCTGGGGCGTAATTTGAAGAAGATCAACAACCGGCGATGCGCAACTTTATTGATCAAGATCGAATTACAAAGACTAAATTATAAAAAGATACTCCTAGTCGACAGGAAAAAGTAATGTAAATTGGTGTGTTTGGTTGTGTTTTTTCGCAGCTTGCTTTGGCCCTTCTTTTATACCCGTCGACCGATCGTATCCTATTACGATACGTTTCAAAACCTGATCCATATCGGCCTTCGTTTCGGATAGTTTATCTTCAGAGATCTTGTCGTTACCAAATACCTTCAAATCTTTCCAAATCTTTCGTTAATTTCCGCATGTTTGACTTTCTTGCTGATTTTAACTAGACTTGCCAAATTCTGGTGCAAACATATACCCCCTATTTTTGAGAGATGACTTGTCATCTTTCAAAAATTACAACTGTCGGTTTCTTTCCCATCGACTAACTGTTGATCTTCACCCAGTAACTGCTGCTTTATTTGCGCCGTAATTCTTTGACACGCAGGTAGTGCGTTTTAACTGCTCGTGTCTTTTGAGATTCGTTTCCCGCCGCTTCAAATTTTCACCGTGCTACAAATAGGAGGCCCCCACAGACTCATTCCTCACGCGCACGAGCTCTCGAGTTGTCTGCAATCGGCTTCTGGTCTTCAAGCTCCAGTGCTCACCGCTTCCAATCGGCTCCTTGTCAGAACCATCTCAACGGACCCCTCTCAGGTATTCATCCCGATCCCAAACAGCAATGACCAATTCTACCTAGGTCCAATAGGAAACCTAGAAGCCGATTCAGTAATAAATGAAGAGATCCCTCGTCTTCCTCTATCGGCTGCGGGATATAACATAGAGGGTTGGAGTAAGAGCTTTAGGCTTGGCCGACGGCGCTCAAGGGATGGAGATCGTGGTACATTCGCATAGCAGCCCAAAAGAGGGGTGAATGGGAAAAGATGGGTATAGCCGAATGTCTCCCCCTTTCCTTAGCCGATCCAGAGGCCAATGAGCCCTTAGTGGCCACGGCTTGCTATTTCTGGTCGGACACCTTCAATGCCTTCGTATTCCGCACCGGTCTTGTCGGCCCAACTCTGCTGGACGTAGCCCAACTGTGCTGCTTAAGACCTAATGGGGATCAAGTGTCGGCTTATAGTGCCAAGCCCAAGTACAAGCTTATCAGATCCAAAGGTGAAGGATGGGCTAAATATATCAGAAATAACAATAAGGTTAACGGGGTGGTATCGGACGAAGAACATGCTGCTTTTTTGAATCTCTGGTTAGACCGATTTTTGTTCTGTGGTGCTTCCTTGGGACCAACTCAGGTATATAAAACCATAGCAAAGCAATTGATAGAAGGTCGTCGGCTAGCACTTGGAAAAATACTTCTAGGGGCAGTTTACCAGATGATGCATACAATAAGATGTCGGCTTTTCACTGGTTTTACGGGTTTCACTGTCGGCAACGTCGGGGGACCACTCTGGTTTATTCAGATTTGGCCGTATTGCTTGTTTAGCCGATCTATTGAGCTCAATCCTTCTGAAGACACGATGTTACCTCGCGAAGATACTCCAGAAGGCATGGTGCCTCATTTCACAGCTAGCCGATCATATGGTGAGAGATTTATGATGTGCTCTGGAAATGAGACAAAAGTCACCTCTATCGGCTCTAAGAAATATCTGTCATACTTTCTTCAGCTTGACAGTAATGAATTCAAACAGAATGATTTCTTCAGTTATACAAGCACAACCGATTTCCCATGGCCTTCCTTCCTTCATTTAGATGCTGATAGTGCTTTAATGCCACAAGATACGTTGGATCTGTTCAACCTTTTTATTTCACCAAGTATTTTGCACGTCGGTCTTCACACAAGGAATCGGACTTTTCAACCTTCATACGAATTCTACAGTCCGTCAGTTTATGCTAGACAGCTAGGCTTTGGTCACGTTATTTCGAGTCTGCCACTACTTGATCGGCTTCAACCAAGAACCAGAGTCCGTAATGCAGTCGCAGCTAACCTTGTTCTTGAAATAGCCGATGAGCTTCAGATCAAAGACTTGCCGCATTTATATTGAACACTTGTCGGTCAGAACGCTTTTCTTCCTGGTGGCTATCTATCGCAGAGGCGCTTTATTCTGACAAGTCAATGTCGGCTATTGTCAATGAGTTTTTTCCAAATCTTCTCGAGCCGGCAGTAGATACTAACAGCGATTCAAGCGACGAGACTAACTCTGTAGGGTATACTAATACAAGTCTTGTAGATATCGATAAGGTATCAGCTCGAATAATTTTTCTTTTACACCTTGGTCTTGCCAGATACATTTCATAATATCTTATCTTCTTTCTGCAGGCTAAGGCCGCTGGCAAGAAACCTGCTTCTGGCCAATCGGGCGTGGCAGTCAAAAGGCCTCGGTCGATCGGCCTTCTGGGTACACCTCAGGTACCCTGGGGATTCATAGTCCGTCTTTGTCGGACATTGAGAGAAAACAACCAAGTAAGTATAACACAATCGGCCATTATTTCTTTTGATTTTTATCCAACTAACCGTTAGCTGATTATATTTTCAGAAAAGAAGAAAACAAAGTACACCAAGGCTCCTGCGAAAAAGGGACCCAAGCCCCAAGAGCAGAGCGACGAGAGTTCGCCACATGCGTCGGCTATCGCAGAGGTAAATAATCGTACCTTTTAAGTGACTTATATCTCTCAATACGTCGGCTTACCCTTTATTCGTTTCTCTTAGCCGACGCAATCAGCTCAAGTTGCGAAGATCCTGGCCGATCTTTCCAAGATTTCATCTGCGCCACTATCTCCTCCACGACCGACGCCAACAACCCTGGTCACCGATCTGCCAGAATTCTCCGACCCGACAAACTTGTTGGGCTTTTCTCTGGCCGATCTTGATGATCCTGAGATCATGGCCACCAACGACTATGATGCTGAAATCAGGAAGATCCTTGAAGTGTCGAAAGAAGCATCGGCTGTCGTCACCTCTGCCCCAGGCATGAAGGAAAAACTAAACAAGCTTTTTGATTTGGTTATGAGGCCGCAATCAGAGATCCTGGCGAACAACCAGCCGATCCGTGATGCTATGGCGGGGTTGAAGCTGATCTGCCCCTGAAGCCATGGAAGCTCTTCTCAATGTCTGCCACTTGGACGAGAGCAGATCTGAAGTGGAGGCAGCGCAGGCTAGAATCGATCGCCGTGAAGCCCACGAAGCCGATCAAAAGCTCTTGGATGAGTTGGTTACTAACGCCAAGGCGAAGAAACACAAATTTGATGCCGATGCGCAGCAGCTGAAGTCGACCAAAGAGTTCCTCTTCAAGCTCGAGAACACAAAGAAATTTCTTTTGGAAGAGTTGGCCAAGACTGAAAAACAAATCCAAGAAGGCCAGCAAACCATGGAGAAAACAGCGTCGGAGATCAAAGACCAGAAGCTTGGTATCGCCATGGCTGTGATGAGCGTAAAAAAGCAGTCGGCCAAGGATGTACCGGTGCCGGGGAACGCCAAGGAAGACGATCGCATCATTGAAGAAGTTCAGTGTGTGATTGCAAAGGCTGCTAGCGCTCTCTCGGCTTTGGGCGTAACTCTCCCAGGCTCAGGCATTCAATACTAGTTTTACGATATGAAATTTTGTCGGCTGTTTTTTGGAAACACTTATCTGAATACTTTGTAACTCTTTATAATTGGCTGTTTAACCGATTTAAGTTTACTTTCCCGTAATTTTATTTCCTTGAGTCTGCAATCTTTCTTAGCCGATTAACATCATCGTGTTAACTTGGCTTTTAAACGTAATTCTCAGTCGGCTAGGCTCCAATCCAAACGCTAGGATAGTATTTCTTTAAATATTTCCCGTTAATAGCTTTAGGCAAAACATACTTTTCCAACATTTCCGGTACATACGAATTTCTACCGATTAGCCGATTAACCTTGTACGGCCCTTCCCACGTAGGTGACCATTTTCCAAATCGGCTATCTTTCGATCCAACAGGTAATATCATTTTCCACACTAAATCGGCTTGATCAAAAGATTTAGGCACGACTTTTTTATTATATGCTTTTGCAACTCTGACCTTATTCTTCTTAAGTCGATCAAGCGTAGACAAACGCAACTCTGCTAACTCATCCAAGTTATCAATCATCAAATCATTATACTCCTGAGCCGACAAACCATTTTGTCTGGCCGTTCGTATAGACTCGATGTTAATCTCCACGGGTAAAACGGCTTCCTTGACGTTGTTCTGGAGTCAAATCATCCATTGTTGGGACGATTATAGCTTGTGTTGAGATCGGATGGCGGAATCGACTTTTCTGATGAAGACATTGGTCCCACCGGGCGTGCTAAGAGTGTGTTGGCGTCAAAAACTTGATGTAGGGTTTCTGACAACAGCACACCAGACGAACACTTGGTTCAGAGCGTGCCAGTCGATTTGACCTATAATCGACAAGGTAAAAATATGAAATTCACTCAAAGCCGATCGTGATGATCAATCGGCTTAGACTTAATCAGCTTGAAGCCGATTAAGATCAAAGTAACAGGGTAAGTCTAATTAGCCGATTAAGGCTAATCAGAGGATAAAGGTAGATCGATTCTGAAGAAGGCGATGCGCAACAAAATCAGAATAAATCAAACCTAGGGCGTAATTTGAAGAAGATCAACAACCGGCGATGCGCAACTTTATTGATCAAGATCGAATTACAAAGACTAAATTACAAGAAGCTACTCCTAGTCGACAGGAAAAAGTAATGTAAATTGGTGTGTTTGGTTGTGTTTTTTTTGCAGCTTGCTTAGGCCCTTCTTTTATACCCGTCGGCCGATCGTGTCCTATTACAATACATTTCAAAACCTGATCCGTATCGGCATTCGTTTCGGATAGTTTATCTTCAGAGATCTTGCTGTTACCAAATACCTTCAAATCTTTCCAAATCTTCCGTTAATTTCCGCATGTTTGACTTTCTTGCCGATTTTAACTAGACTTGCCAAATTCTGGTGCAAACAGTGTGTTTGATTGTTTGGTTGGTGGGATGAGGATGAATGGAATGGGATGGTTCTGTATCTTTTGGTTTTATTGTTTTGGGTGAATGAAATGGTTCAACATCTATATAGAATATTCCTCAGATTTGTATCCAACCATCCAGAATAAGATGATTTCATTCAAACAACCAAGCACATGAATATTTTTTTTCTTAAACCATCTCATACATGTACCACTTGATACAAGTAATCAACCACACACTAGAACCAAGGAAGCCGGCAAGTGGCAAAGTACTACTTAGTATTCGGCAGTTCTACGGAGGAAAAGAGTATCTAATAATCGACGTATATTAGCATGATACACACACTTTGTTCGAAACATGTTATGACATATCATTTCCATGCGAAAAACATCATAATACCAACGCGTCTCTGGTTTTATGGCCTCACAAAAGGTAGTTTCGTCTTAGTTAGACCATGTTTGAAATACGGTATTTTTTCCAGATTTCTGTAAAAATTAAACCGTTTTATATAATTTTTTATAAAATTACTGTAAAATTCCTTCGTTCGAAATAGTCCGTAAAACACAGACTCTCCGTGTAGATTGTTTTCTTTGGTTTTATCTCGAAATGTGTCCACGATCCAGTGGTTGTGTTGTTCCCAATACTTTTAATTTTTTTAATTTAGATATGTCAAGTGCTGACTCACTCCTCAGTGGTCAGTGCTAGCATGTTTATAACGTGAATCGCCTGCTCAATGTATTTGTGCTATATGATATTGGGAACCTGACAATGCTAATGTCGCTGGGGAAGATGCCAGCGTCCTAAAAGCAAAATCAACGAAATAAATTGAATGACACAATTTATCCACACATTGATTGGACAGCTCGTAGCGGAATCATTGTGTTAGCACCCGGAACCGGAAGGGAATTGGTGCCTGTCTGCCTGAAATAACCGAGCTTCCTGCGTCCACTTTGAACTATGCCTTATTTATCAAAATGATTTGTGTTGGGACGGCCGTTTTTTTCCGGACGTTTTCAATTTTTTTTTCTTACGCGTGCAACATTTTCCTTCGATAACAGTAGAAATGTTCGTGCGAAACAAAGTATTGCAGACGTTGAAACAAAATGTTGCATACGTGAAAAAAAATATTGCACTACACGTCCGAGAAAATGAATAGTAATTTCAAATTTTTTTAATTTCTTTTTCTGGCCGGTAGTTTAGATTTCAGAGTGGTCCGAAATCCAAAATTTCGGTGAAATTTCACTGAAATTCGGTGAAATTTGGAACTTGCTGGTATCTGACAACAATCAAAGACCTCAAGATCATAATATTTGTAACAACCATAACAACGATCGTTTTTCTATCCCTGTGAGTAATATTTTTTACAAATATGATATTTTTATGTACATAATTGTAAAAATTGCAAGAGCACGAAATGTGACACATACTACCTTCTGACGTTTCCACAGGCGAGAATGAACTGTTTTTGCAATTCTGTTCGCAAGAGGAGGCCAAACTTGACAAAAAAAATTTTTTTGCTATGGACTAGAAAAACGATGATTTCCAAGATATTAGGATCCTCTCAATTAAAGTTAATCACACGGTATCTTATTCTTACTTTTCACAAATGTACAAAACTAAGTGGCAGTAGCAACCCCTTATCACCCACTTGCAAACAAGGATCCCAATTCCCAGATGCTACGCATTTCCAACAAGGCACTAAAAACTACCAACAGGTAAAAGTAAAAGAAGCAAACGAGAAATTTAACCAATAGGCTTATGAATTGGTCGATTTCTCCAGTCATCTTCTAGCTCTAGTCCGGATCTCTGGAGCACGCGCTGCGCTCCGCTGCTACGGCAAGAACGGCGGCATCCCGCTGTAGTGTGTCGGCTTCCAGCCGGCGGGATCGGGCCGCGCGCCGCAGCGGCGGCACCGCTCGCCTGGCGGCAGTTCGAGGACCAGGATCCGCCGGCAGGAGGGACAGGACGAGTGGCCGCGCAGCCACTTGTCGACGCAGGCGGCGTGGAACCCGTGGCCGCACTGGGGCAGCACGCGCATGGCCTCGCCGTCCTCGAACTCGGCGAGGCAGATGGCGCACTCCGCCGCGGCGTCAGCCTTGCCGCCCTCGCCGGCGACGTACGCCACGGTGGGGATCGCGCGGAGCACCTCCTTCTTGACTCCCCTGTTCGCCGCGGCCGCGGCCGCGTCCCCGGCCCCGGCGCCGCGGCGCGAGCACGCGCACCGGGCGACGAGGCCGATGCCGAGGACGCAGATGAGCGCGCAGAGGAGCGAGGCGAGGATGACGACGATGTCCCTGTCGTCGGCGATGGGGCCGCCCGGCCCTGGCGTGGTAGCGGCGGCGTTTGCCTCTAGAAGCTTTCTCGCCATGGGTTGCATCCTCCGGATGGAACGGGTGGCGCGGGTCACGGGCTTATCGTTGCGGGCAGGAAGGTGACAAGTGCGTGGGAAGCTTGCTTGGAGTGGCCTTCGCTTATATAGAAGCCCTCTTGGCTTTTCCTGCCTTTCTGAGGTGTGGATAAAGTAAGCCGCGGTGTTTCAGGGTTTGAAGGATTAGTGGGTGGAGTGAGATCATCGGTTTTGCGACAGACCGTGGGCTCTCGTCTAATCCAGGACGCTGATATTTGTCTCCCGACTTCCGTGCTGTATCGATGGAGTAGTACGCAGTGTTTGAAATTTTATTTTGGTTCATATCGTGGAGATGGGCGATTCGAACGAAATCTGGTTAAAATTTAAAAAGAAAATTTGTAATTCAGAATTTTTTAAACCAAATTTCGGTTGAAATTACCAAAATCTTTGTTGAAATTGCCGAAATCTCGGCAAAATTCAATTGAGTGAAAAATAGTTGAAACGATGTTAGAAATTTTTGTGGACGGTTCTGACACATCAGCAATGTTCTCATAAAAATTTCAGATGATGATCAAGCTTGAGGAATTTTTAAAAATTCTGACAGTGCTACTGTCTTAATAAAAGGCTGATCGACAAATTTCAATCGAATGAAAAAAGGTTTAAACAATGTTAGAAAATTTTAAAAAGTTTTGTGAATGGTCCTGACATATCAATAATATTTTCATAAAATTTTTAGACGATGATCATGCCTGAGGAATTTTCAAAAATTCATAGAGTGCTAATGTCCTCATAAAAGACTGACCGACTTCAACTGAATGAAAAATGGTTCAAACCAGGTTAAATAATTTTTGTGGATGGTATTGAAGCATCAGTAATATTCTTATAAATTTTTCAGATGATGATCAAGTCTGAGGAATTTTCAAAAATTATGACAGTGCTACTGTCTTGATAAAAGCCTTACATTGCTATATGTACTGGTTCCATAGATTTGATTGAGCAACAAAAAAGATTTATAATTTTTGAAACTTTTAGAGAAGGGTTCTCAGGAAATTTTTAAACTCTCCTAAAAATTTTGAGTTATGATCACACTCAGCGGATTTATAAAATTCTGACACTGTTACTGTCTCATTTATGTTCCTTCTGTTTTTTTATTTTTAAAATATAAAAAATGTAGTTCAATTATTTTGGAAATTTTCCTGTATGATCATAAACTACTAAATATGCTACTATAAATTTTTAGAGTATGATCAAACTCGTATATTTTTTTTAAATCTGATAGTGCTTCTGTTATTTTATAAAATATCTCAAAAATTCAGTTTTTTCAAATAGTTTCATGGAAAATTACATTCTTAAGGGGTATTTACCAAGCCCGGTCCTTTAAAGTTGAAATCCGGTAAAAAAATACTAAAATTTTGGTGAAATTACTATAGCAATTTGATTTTTTTTATTCGAGCGGTATTTGAAATCTCGTTTTCGACTGAGATCCAAAATCTCAGCAGAAATTTTCAAAATTTCGACGGGATTTTGAACCTTGGCAATACGTAGCCAGACATGTAGCCAGTAAAATCGCATTTCCACAATCGTACAACAAATGCGCATTATATAGGACATGTAGCCAGTAAAATCGCATTTCCACAATCGTACAACAAATGCGCATTATATAGACAATCCAAAAAATATAGTTATAAATGTTATCATAAAAACTTTAAATTTGAATTGCTAGGGTGTTTTTTAACGACTACCTATTGACGAGCACCATCCTAGGACTTGCGTCACCTATATTTCATACAGATAAATGAACGAGCTGATCCTACAATCGTACATTGGCACATGTCAAACAGCATAGAAATACCAATAGTATCAGTGGCAGAGCCACATGATAGAACCTATGAGGTCAAGCATTGCCTAAGTCAGGAAACTTTGAAAGCCTAGATAAATCTAACCATGGCTTAGAGTTTGATCGAGAAGACGCGGTTTTTATGGTGGCTACCAGCGGCTAGACTGCACTGGAGTTTTACTGCTCGTTGCCGTCTCGCCGGTGAGCCCAGGCAGTTGCCCACCCTATCCGGGAGGTGCCTCCGCCTCTAAAGTTAAGTGACCCATAATTTTTTTCCCAAATCGACCTTAGCTGCTTTTAAGGTTCAAGGGGTGTCGAACACTGACCTTCGATAAAACAAACATGCGCTAAATCGGTTGGACTAAACAATGGTTAAAAAATGAATGATTTTGCTGAAGGGATGTATCCAGGGCTGTAAGACCATGTAGAGATCAACCCATAGATATGTGATGAGTGTTTGATATTTGTTAGGTATGTGTCAATTTGTGTAAGTTGTCCATGATCAATATCGTAAGGAGGTCACCCATGTGTGGTCGTGGCGTCCTTAATTGATCGTGGTCTTGAGTGGTTGTGGCCTAAGGAGGTCATGATCTGAAGAGTGGTTGTGGACTAAGGTTGTCACAATCTAAATGATCCAACGTGAGATCCTTATATGTTTGTCTGATCAATGATCCTTCTCAGATTTTTGTTGCATATTATTGTCGGCGTTTTCGAGCGCCGGCAAGTAAATTTGTAAGTCTAGGGGGTCGCGCGTTCCGCTCCCTGAATGGTTAGACTCGAGAGTCCAAGATGTATACTGGTTCGGGCTGAAAGTCCCTACTCCAGTTCGGATGGCGGTATTGTATTGCTTTGCACAACGTTTTACAGATGAGGGCGCTAAATTACTTAATCTCCTCGTGTTCTCCTGTATTCGTCCCTCTAGAATCGTTAGTCCCGCCTCCTTTTATCTGAAGGAAAGGCGGGTTACATCGAAGTCGGGGAAGGCGAGGCGACCTATGCTAGGAGCTCGGTCTTTCGATCACGTGGATGATCGCCACACGTCTTGCCCATCTTGGGTCGGTAGCCTTGGTGGTCGGGAGGTTAGGTATTCCCGAAATAGCGTACTTGCCCTCTGTGATCCTTACGAATCGCCGGCGTTGCGGTGCGTGGCGTTGGCGCCGCCTCGGGAGGAGCGTGCGTTCGCATCTTGTCTGCGGCCGTTGTTGATGGGGTGGAAGCTTTGACTTCGTGATCACCAAACCTTCTAGGAAGGAGCCACCGCCTTGTATAGTCACTCCGATTGACCTTGTTCGCGAAGTGCGTGGCGGTAGGTGATGAGGGCCCGACACGCGGCCCTCGGCGTCCGTCACCTTGGTTCGGTCGAGTCGGAGATCCCGCCCGCCAAGGGGTCGGGGCTATTGTCCGGTCGAGTCGGAGATCCCGCCCGCCAAAGGGGTCGGGGCGCCGTCGGTCGGATTCGCTTCCCTGGCCGGTCGGGAGCGGATGTCTTGTGTGGTCTCGCAGCAATTCGGTCGGTGGCGGGCGGCACGGCTGTTGGTGGAGATATGCTTGAGGCCGCTGGCTCGTCGCTTCGGGCCGTTGGGGTACCCCTGTTATTAGTATTCGTCAGCTCCCGCCCCCCTTTGGCGGGGCGGGATCTCCCGACCCCCTTGGCGGGGCGGGATCTCCCGACTCCGACCGGACAGCGCTCCCGACCCCCTTGGCGGGGCGGGATCCCCCGACTCCGATCGAACCAAGGTGACAGACGCCGAGGGCCGCGTGTCGGGGCCCTCATCAGCCTACCGCCACGTACCCCGCGAACAAGGTCAATCGGAGTGACTATACAAGGGCAGGTGGCTCCTTCCCTAGAAGGTTTGGTGACTGCTGAAGTCAAAGCTTCCAGCCCCATCAACCAGTCGCGTACAGTACGAACGCACGCTCCCTCCCGAGGCAGCGCCAACGTCACGCACCGCAACGTCAGCATTCGTAAGGATCACAGAGGGCAAGTACGCTATTTCCCGGGGAATACCTAACCTCCCTGACCACCAAGGCTACCGACCCAGCATGGGCAAGACGTGTGGCGACCAGTCCACAGGACGAAGGACCAGAGCTCCTAGCATAGGTCGCCGCCTTCCCCGACTTCGATGTAACTCGCCTTCCTTTCAGATAAAAGGAGGCAGGACTAACGATTCTAGAGGGGGGAACACATGAGAACACGAGGAGATTAAGTAATTTAGCGCCCTCATCTGTAAAACATTGTGCAAAGCAATACAATACCGCCATCCGAACTGGAGTAGGGACTTTCAGCCCGAACCAGTATACATCTTGGACTCTCGAGTCTAACCATTCAGGAGCTGAACGCGACATTTCTAGACTTATAATTTATTTGCCGGCCAAAACGCCGACAATTATGTTAAGCAATGCTATGTGATGTTTTGCTTTTCTGAGGTAGTTGCAAGATTTCGGAGCTAGGTCATGGTGAAGCGGAGGAGACCAAAATTAGGCTAGGAGAGCTGAGGTCCAGATGGTAAAGGTGACACTGGAAGATGACTAAAGCCAGGGAGTTGCTGTAAGCCAGAATGACAATTGGATGGATGAGATGCTAACTTAAGCCCTACTCAAACGAAGGAGGATCGTTCGATCAAGTGTTTGTGGATGGAGTAGTGGTTAAATTAGTGTTAAATGGTTAAAACCCATTATGTTGTTGGATTATAGGTTAGCTCATGTATGAGTGATGGAGTGAATCTCAACCTTTGATGAGATTTCTTAAGAGCCAAGAAAATCATCTAAGAGTGGATGTTACTCCCAGTGTGCTATAAATAGAGAGGTGGAGGGATGCCTCCAACCAACTCTCAGAGAAGGATTTTCTAGTTTCTTTATGTTCCTTTGAGTTTTGCCCACTTGAAAGTGTGGCTTTGTAACTATCCTTCTCTAGGCAATGCAAGAACCAAGTTCATCTATATTCTAAAATTAATTTTATTTCTTGCATTCTTGCTTGGTTCTTTCATACAATTTGAGAGTTGCTTCCTCTCCTTCTATTTGCTATATTTATATTGGATCTAGGACGTATAAGAGGTTGATGAATTTATCTAGAATATGTCTCAACCCATCAAGATCCATTAGAGCTTATTTTTGCTCAAGTTATACTTGCAACATTGTGTTCTTGATTTTTTTTTCAAGTTTCTTCTTCTCGTATGTTTTTGAGTGGTGGGATGGCTTCATGATTGATGAAAATACCGTAAGAAGGTCTTGTTCCAATCATTCAAACATCATCTCACTTCCTCTCTAAAGTTTTCTTAAGAAACCCGATTTTGGAGTAACCTTTCCGAGATTTGAAAAGGGTCGGAACTTTGAAGTCAATCTTTGCGATTGATGGTTGGAATAACTCCTGACATCAATAGGAAGGTGCATGCAAAGTTTTACGGAATTTGAATCAGCCGATCAAAAGTTATCTTGATTCTTGATTTTGAAATCGTGCTAATTTTTACTGTTTATTCAGGAGCACTGGACTTTTGCCTAGTGTCGGCCTGGGCTGAGCTTTTTATTAGCTCTTTTAGTTAGAGAAGTGGATTGAATTTTTGAAGATAAATTTTATCAAACTCCTATACACATCTCCCTAATCGTCGTTTTTGTTCCTTCAAGAGCAGTCGAGGAGTTTATTTATAAGTTTTGCCCTACTAGAATAGCTCACATGTTTCTGTAACGATTGATGTTCTCCAGTTGGCGAACTAATCAACACATCCTAAGATTATACGTAGTAGCTTTACTTGTTCCTTCTCCAATGTCACCTATATCTCTCTTAGACCAATCAACGGCTAGTCCAACAGTCCAAGTGGGAACTGACACACGTCAACCACCGTAGGAAATGGAGATCGCGACATGTAACCTCCACTCTTGCTATGGAAGTAAAGGGTCGTTCGCCCCCGGCCGGACCATGTGCAGACCCAGAATCCCAACAGGTGTCCGGGTCCCAGCATATTCCAAGCGGGCGCACGTCACGCCATGCATTTCAGTTACGAGTTTTCCACTTTCATCCGGTACGGTGCGCCGTCTAAGGGTGTGTTTGGTAGGGTTTCTAGAGCTAGGTATTTCTAGCTTCATCAGATCTGTGGAGCTGGATCTGTGAGTATATTAAGAGTGTTTATATAGACCATCTTTTCAAATTTTAGACCAAAAATATAAACTTAATTCACTTTATTTTAGCCTACAAATTTCAGATCTAACGTGAAGCTGAGATCTAGAACTCTACCAAACAGGCCCTAACCTGCCGCCCGGTAACCCCCTACGTCGCCCGTTTGGAGCATACTGTTCCAAAAGCAGCCTTCAGAAAAGGCTACCGGTAGCCACCAGCGATCAACGACGAGCCCCTCTTTTCTTACTCTTCACCTAATGTTACTCAGAGAGGGAATGCTTCCGAGGTTAGGAGCGAGAAGCAAGACCAAGCCACCACGACGTGTGACCGGGAGGTAATCTTTAACGCCGCCGCCGGTAAAGTCGCGAGGGAGGTGTCGTCCAAAGATGGCCTTCGCCCGCACGTCACGCCGTTCGCGTGGAATGGATTCCCGAGTCGCGGTGTTCTAGCGGCCGCGGGCTTTGCTCGATCTTGGTGCAGGGCGGTGCCACGAGAAGTCCATAGCAAATGGGCCTTTAGCGTATGGTCACCGAGAGTTAGTACGTTTAGCTGCCCCCTGGTTATACGGCACGTAGCGCAAGACCGATCGGTTCGGTGCGTGCATCCGTGCATGGGGTTAGAAATGAAGGGCTTGTGTATGCTGTATTTGTGCTGCCCGGCACGGTTTGTTGACGTATCATACGTTCTGCACTGACGCCTGTTGCGTCTCAACGTGAATGCCCGTTCACACCAAATTTTTTTTTTTGGTACGCGGCACACGGCACGCGGAGAGGAATGATTCTTGGCACATTTTAGGCGATACACTTGGGAGGCTCGAAATGGCACTAAGCAGTTGCGTAGAGGTTTTCCGCCTAAGTTTCCACGGGCGAAACTATAATTTTTTTAATAAGGATGTATACTTTTTTTTTTTGCATGTATAGCTCCATGATCTTGTATAATTGTTTCGTAACATCATAAATCCAGCATACATATTTAAAATTTATTAAAAGTACAATACAAATATTTCTAAGATTTTACAAATCTCAAACCACTAAAAATCGAAATCAATTCAATCAATAAATTTGATTCACTGAATAAGTGATATCCTAATATTTTTTAAACTTTCGAGGTGCACCTAGATCCGCCCCAGCTACTTTCTTTGGCTTAGATGGTACTCAGAAATTGAGGAACCAAATCCACAGAAAGAAACAATCACCTTTCTCTTTCACCACCAGGTGATATAGTATATCGATCATCACGAACAATGTCTTTATCACGTGCAGGGAAAGCCATTTAGATGACAAGTACAGGCACTTCTATGCAAGAGTAGAAGGGGACCGAATTGTAGAGCCACCACCATCATTCCTCCCAATGGATTACATGAGTTCCTGAAAAAGTTGTGCAAAAGTGGACGTAAAATATGATTGTAGCCACCGAGATATACTCGTGGACAGTTCAGCCCGCAAGTGCACAATGCCCTCGTCTGGATTTGAGATAAGTTGGATAGTGTTGACAAACCGCAAAAAAATTAACCATAAAATTACAAGATAATCCACCAAGATATCAGAAAGGAAGGGAGACCGTATATATTAGTACATAGCGGTTACCTCCTAACATTTGTGGCTATAGACTTAGGGTGTGATTGATTGGTGGGATGAAATGGTCTTGTATCATTTGGTTCCATTGTTTTGGATAAATAGAATAGTTCAGCATCTACAGAGAATATTCCTCAAATTTATATCACATCGTCCAGGATGGGATGGTTCCATTCAAACAGCCAAACGCATAGATGACATTTTTCTTAAACCATCTCATACATGTATCACTTGGTACAAGCTACCAAACACACCCTTACTTTCAGGTCAACCAGGTGAATCTATCATGTCAAGGCGTAGAACATCCTTATCACTTCACTATTTGAAAATGAACCTGGAAGAAGTGATCCCTCGTTATCCTAAGCAAGCCACTCTAATTTGACAAATTCTCCATGTTCCCTTTTTCCTTATGATATTTGTACTAAAATCGGGAATACCTAAATTAATTTCAATTTCCACCTAAATGACGGATAAATCATAACCTACAATCTGTCTGATGTAAGAACTAAGAACTGTACAGTGAACAATCAATCAGAGAAACAAGTGTTTCAGAAGACTACTCCAAAAACAGTTTATTTCACGGTAGCCTAGATAATTGATCCTTCTGGGGATCACTGGGAACGAACACTGGGAGCTGGTGCGGCCGAGGCCTACCGGAGCGTTGGCTCGAACCACCAGGATCTCTGAAACTTCTTGTTGCAGGATCTGTTATCAAAGGTCCACCAAAGAATATAGACTGTCCAGTGTACAGAAGGTCGGGACGGCCCAACCGAGAACTGGATCCCTGGTTTGCCTGCGCAGACACGAACTGCCCAGCTTCCTGATCCCAGTAAACAGATGACCTAGAAGATCTTTCTATGTTCGTCGCACCAAACCTTCTTGCGTTGTTTGCTTCTGAGATGGCCGCTTCATTGACACCAGTTGCTTTTGTTGAGAATGGAGACCTGTTTGCTGCAGTCTGGTAAATTGGGTTAAAATGCTCTGAGGGATGGTGCTCTGCAATAGGTGTTGGAGTGCGCGAGTTGCTCTGGAAGCTGCTAGGTGTCTGGGGATACAGCTCAATGTCATCTGCACTTGCTCTGCTGGGAGGATAAGAGGACTTGTGTTGAGAATTCCTGCCAGACCGAGTATCTATGTGGTGTCCGGTATCAGTACTCATGGCACTGCTTCTGCAGCTGAGGTTGTCATTGGAGCACCGGTCTGCCTCATATTGGGCACGGTTATTGATTGGTTTCAGCACGGATGAAGAGGCTCTGGCTCTTGCTGCTGCTTTCATGGCCTCGTTTGAATCCAGTTTTGCGAGCTTCCATGCGCTAATGCGGACTGGACGTTTAGCATGTTGTTTGGCTCTTTCAGTCGGGTCCATGCTATCAGGATCAACAGTTGAAGGTACTCGCCCAGGTTCCAAGTGTGGGATTATTTCGTCCTGTGATGCGATGCAGACAGGATCAAATATGTGCAGAACAACTTTCTCAAAAGGTAAGGGATAAATTCAACTTCAGAATGAAGACGATTATGATGGGCAGAACATTAATCTTAGACAAACACTTCTGACGGACTATCTCAAATAACAGTGCAGGTTTCTGATAAGGTTTGTTGTAGTGGAAAACATAACTCCATTGAAAAAAGTAAACTAAACAGCAAATTGCTGTGCTCCCAATGATAGAAACACAAACACCGGACAATTAAATCTCTGGAAAGTTGGTATGGCCTAGAAATATTACTGGATACAATTCATACCTGGTCAATAAAGATGCGCGGTGGAGTGCACCATGCACCTTTGTAGTGCCGTGCAAACGAGCTCCCGCTGAAAGCAGTTGGTGCAGAACTCATTGGAGAAGATGGCAGGCTCTGCTGGTCATCATTGACAGAGGGACCAGGAGGTTCACTCTGAGTCCTCATGGCCACAACATATTCATAAGTTGTGATGCCCTGAAAAAAAGTGGTGCAACAAAGTAATCTCATATTCCATTCCCGGAAAAAAATTGACACAATGAGACTAGAAAATTGAGAGGATAACAAAGTGACCAACCTTCCGGATTAATATTATATGGAAGAAGAACAGCTCCCCCAGTGGCACTGAAGCAAACATCGAAAGAGCTGTACCTAGGGCCTGAAGTCAGGGATGTTTCAAGATTGTATTAGTTTACAATCATAGCTAAACCATGTTACATACTCCAAGGGTTCAAGTAAATTCATACAATGATTGATAAGCATTGCCCAATGCAAAATGCTGCAATTATGAACAAGAGCAAATGAAGGGCCACAAAATTTTCTTCATCAATGCCACATTCTTCAGCAATAATAACCTTCATTCTCTTGTTAGTGCATGTGTACAGAATTGACATGACCCTTCTATTTTCAGATAAGAGCCAAACCTAGAAAGACTAATTAATTGATTATAAATGGTTTTCTTGGGCAAAACTACTAGTCTGACTTGTAGACTACAGTTCGCATTTAGCAGTGGGAATGTTTGCTCCCAACTGCTGCTGCACACAACTAGCAACTCTGTTCATTCACCTTGCAATAAGACTAATTCTATTCATAATAAGTTAAATTCATTATTCTCTCTCAGCTCAACGGCAATATCACACAAAAATACTACTGATTTGGTTCTGCATCTTACAAAGATGCCAAAATGAAGACGATGGAAATTGTAAAATTAGTCATACTGAATGCCAGATGTACATGAAAACTACTGCACTATATGCTGGAAAACTAGATCAACAAAAGGGTTCACTTACCACAATGGCTGCAAAGGGTGCTCGTGAAAGACCATACCCCAGCTTTTCCCCTATCTGATCTTCAATGGCTGTTTTATCAGTGAAGCAACGAACAAAAACAGCAATACCAACTCCACACTCAACAGCAAGCTTTATGCATATAAGATTATGAACAATAACAATTAGAAACATGAAAAATGCTTTCAGAATATCAAATCCACACTCAATGCAAGCTTATCAGCATTTGAAAGAATATAAATGTTGACAGATAGAAATATCAACACCAATGACTTCTCTACATACCCAAGCAAGGCTCACAGCCATAAGGCACAGAAATGTGATATAGTTTTTCCTTCCAACACAATTGTTCAGCCACTGCATCAAAAAGACCAAAAAGGAAATCAGAAAAGCCATGGCAACAAACCACAGAGAAATACTAAAGAAACAAAATGAACCACCGAAGGTTCAACATGATACCTACCCGGCAATGATGATCAAATCCATCAACACACTTGTCACAACTTCGACAATGTTTACTATTTTTTCGTACCTATATCAATACATAAAGGAAAGAGTGAGTATGAACTAAAAACATCGGACTAATAGCTTATATCTGTAAACAAAAAAGACACTGGATATCAATACACAAACAAAGTAAAAGCAAGAACTACTGCAAACAAACATGTTAAATGCTCTACTCATAATCTATTAATATTTCAGAAGCACCAAAACGGATAAGTAGCACAAATGTAGATGAAAATAATCATTACTGATCTAATCTCATAAACATTGTCCTTTTGCCCTGCTCCTCTTTCCTTTCTTTCGAACTGACCTGTTTTCAACAGAAATATGATTTATGGAATTACCTCATGCATGAATCCTTCAGTGATTATCCTTGATACGAGTTTTCTTTACCAACTACAACATCCATGTTAATTTAGTTCATTTGCTTTGGGCATTTATATCTCTGTGTTGTCATAAGGACTGCACCTACGTATGCAGCAGAAGTAAATTAAACTATCTCGTTATGGAAAGTATTTTACAAAGCGTGTGTCCTGCATATTGCCTGTTACCAAATTCTTGTAAATGTCTAAATACTGGACATCATGCTGCATTCATGCAACCATAAATTTAAGTGAATACAGATAAATGATAATTTGTTTGATGCCTCACCTCTTTAACATCTGTTGTAATGCAACCACCAGTTATAGCACTTAAGTTCATGACTACATATGGTGTTGGCAAAAAAAGGATGCAGATATTTACAGTACAACCATTTTTTAAAACTACCGTGACTACATATAGTGTTGGCAAAAAAGGACAAAATGAGTAGGAACTCTTAAGTATGGTATACCGTGCACACTGAATAGGTTTGGAGCTGAGCATAAGTACCTCCGCATTGCAAAGGGTGCAAAAGAGCGCCTCCTCGCCATCATTTTCTTGTTGGTAAGCTTCATTTTCTTTGCGACAATCCTCTTTCAAAAAAAAAGCACAACAAAAACAACCAGCACCTAAACATGACTTATGCTTTTGGATATCCTCATTTGTTCTCAATCCTGACTTGCCAGATTCTTCTTGAGTGTCAACGTTTGCTTTTAACCAAAAGGGGATGCTGCATTACTAAAACATGTACCTACCACTGCATGAATTGGATTGCACTTCAATAGCAGTGTCATCAGGTATCAGTACATACCTTCCGATTTATAGATTAGTGCACCATTGACAGCAATCAGGATGCCAGGATCAGCAGGATCAATAGCCGTACATCTAACGTATAGAATCAGTACCGATAAGGCCTGGCATAGCAGAACATGGATATCAAACACTTATCAAATGAAATATACTACAGGATTCAAAGCATGCATGAGAAGTGGAACGTTACCAGAAAACTATAAACACCTATTGCGATATACTGATACAAGTCTTTCCCAAGAAATGGAGAGAAGAAAGCATAGAATGCTATACACAGCAAGAAGAACACTGTTATAGCTACCACCTGCAAAAAATGGTAGATAGAAATATTTCACTCAATTTCAAACTCTCCCTAAGAGGTAAGAATGCAAAGCTTGCAACGATGCCAACACAGGAGGAAGTACAAAATCCAACCCAGACGATATAAACTCAGCAGAAAAAACAAGACCAAGACCCCATACATAATCATCCTTCTAGCTGGAATGCAAACTGAAGACTCCTAATCATAGGGGATTTTTATGCACAATGAGCATTTCAAGAGCTTAAACTGTCAAGTTTACAAGTGGAAACTTAAATTTTTACACAAAACAATCATGCCAGCGCAGATTTTACAGACTTCATACAAGACACCCACGATGGCATTATAGCTCAGAGTTTTTATCCTATCTCTTCCTGATCTTCAGAACTACATCTACACTTATTTTGAGGAAGGGTAGATAAGATGATCAGGTGAGGGTAAGCAGGATGAACGGTCTGCACATCGACCGGAGTTATTACTAACTGAATGTTCTCAAGTAAAGAACAAAAACTGCTTGATAGCACCACATACATAGAACATTTTGTCTAAGAAACGTTGTGAAACACACCCTCTTCTTCCTCCCAAGTCCCAAGACTCCAGTCAGAAGTCAAAACTAAGTGAGAAACATCCGAATTTTTTTAGTTCTGAACCGATCGTCAATTCAACAGATAAAGGTTCCTATACAGTTCATGCTTTCAAAACTGAAAGAGTATGGCTGGGAAAATAGTAGATTGATTAAGGGAGGAGCCCAAGGCTCAAGTACATATAGGCAAGGATATCCCTAAGAATAGGAAAGATCTAATCTAGGAGATCCTTGCCAAACATAACCAACTAACCATGGCAAGGATATCCCTAAGAATAGGAAAGATCTAATCTAGGAGATCCTTGCCAAACATAACCAACTAACCACCAGAGGGGGGGAGTACATTACGCTAACACGCTTCATGATCGGAACGTCGGTGGTTAGCCACGGACATTCAGACTGGATCGAAACTCGGAGAACACTGAAGAAGGCAGCCCTTTCGTGAAGATGTCGGCGAATTGGGATGTCGTGGGAACGTGGAGAACCCGCGACGGCACCCATGGCTACCTTCTCACGAACGGTGAAGATCGATCTCGATGTGCTTCGTCCGCTGATGTTGAACCGGTTGGAGGACATGTAGATCGTGACCGACGTTGTCGCAGAGACAACGGTAGCACGCCGGCGGAATGTGGAGCTCATGAAGAAGCCGTCGAAGCCAAGAAGCCTCAAGAACACCATTGGCGACGGCGCGATTTCTACCTCGATCTTTGGAGCGGGACACGGTGTTCGACGTTTGGAGGACCTGGAGACCGAGTTGTCACCAAGGAACACAAAGATAGCCCGAGGTGGACTTGCGCGGTCCGACAAACAAACCGATCAAGATCGTAATAAACCACCAAGTCATCCCGGTCGACGGTCGAAGATGAAGACCAGTGTAGAGTACCGAATGTAGCGAAGGATGCGCTGAGGCGGCCAGTGGGGCTCTCGAGGGTCGTGCATGTAAAGGCAAACTGTTGCCTGGCGTGAGACGATGTCGGGCCGTGTGAAGGTCGATATCGCAAGGCGCCGCAAGACTCGGTGAGTCGGATGGGTCGAAGAACCGAGCTCCGAGTCAGCAGAGACCTTGGGGTCGGTATCCACGGGCGTTGTGCATGGCTTGCACTCGGCCATCCCAAAGACGATCCAAGATGTCAATCATGTCTCGCGCGAGAGAGAACCATCTTTTCGACCGCTACCGAACTCGCATCCCGAGGAAGTGATGGAGTTTGCCCAAATCCTTCATGGCAAACTCATGCCGAGGTGAGATGACGCCGCGGAGGTGTGTCGAGGCGGTGAGACGATGTCATCAACGTAGAGGAAGCGGTAGGCCGTGTCGGTGCCACGGCGGTAGACAAACAATGAAGTGTCCGACTTGGCTTCCACAAAACCAAGAGAGACCGGATCGCGGGCGAAGCGGTGTACCAAGCACGGGAGCCCGCTGAGACCGTAGAGCGACTTGTTCGCACGACGAGACAAAGTTGGGCTGGCGGCAGATCCTCGAATCCGAGGGTCGAAGCAGAAACACGGTCTCTGTCAAGGTGCCATGGAGGAAGGCGTTCTTGACATCGAGTGGTGAATCGCCATCGGCTGGCGAGAGAGAGAGAGAAGCCTTTGTCGCGAACCGTGGTGGGCTTGACGACCGGGTGAATGTCTCGGCAAAGTCGATGCCCGACGCCAGTGGCCGCGAAGGACCCAACGTGCCTTGAGCGCCCAGAGAACCGTCGGCGTGGAACTTGTGTTTGAAGATCCACTTGCCCGTGACAATGTTGGTATGTCGCGGCGAGAACCAACTCCCAAGTGCGGTTACGAGAAGGCAAGATGTTCTTCCTCCGTAGCGACCGCCAATTGGGATCGGCAAGGCGCCACGGAAGGTCTTGAACAGGGACGATGGCGCAAAGATGGTACAAGGATGGTACGCGAAACCGCCCTTGGCCCGAGTCGTCATCTTGTCTTTGGTTCACCGTCGGGAACGGCAATGGCACCCCGAGCACCGGGCCGCGGCCGCAGGGCGATCAGTCTTGTCGGAGGGACCGCACTGGTTTGGGCGCTGGAGTAGACGCGCAAGGCGAGCCGCACGTGGGTGCGCAAGGAAGTTAGGTGGAGAAGCGGTGCCGCGCGTGGCGCAGACCCGCACGGGAGCGCGGAGAAGCCGTCGGCGCCGCGAGGATCGTGGCCGCGCGTGGCGCGGAGGACGGCTGACGGACGGCGGCCGGTTGGCGAGGACGGTGCACCACCCGTCACGAGAGCGCGGGAAATCTGGTGGTATTGGCGGCGCAGAAGCGGCCGCGTCGGCATGGGGCCGTATAGCAATGATGGTGGCGCCGGAGGACTGCAGAGACACAGTTGGCGACCCTATGGGAAGGGCGCGGGTTAGGAATTCATCGAGGAAGGTGAAGTCCGTAGCGGTGGGAGGAGGTATGCTCGGCAAAGGGAAAAGCGGTCTCGTCAAAGAGAACATGGCGGAGATGATGATTCTATTTGTGGTAGGATCAAGACATCAGTATCCCTGTGGTGAGCGAGAATAACCAAGGAAGATGCAGAGGCGCGAGCGCGGGGCAAGTTTGTGGGGAGCGATGGCGAGAAAGATTGGGGTAACATTTACAGCCAAAAACACGCAGATTATCGTACAACGGTGCACTGCCGAAGAGAGCAAAGTGCGGGGTTGAAAAATCCAGTGTCTTGGTCGGCAAGATGTTGAGGAGGATGCTCGCCTGAAACAGAAGGTGGCATGCTCGCCTGAGACATCGGTATTCCTCACACATGGCGTTCAGTTTCGCATGTCGTGTCCCTACACGTCCTCGCAGAACGGTCGAGCTGAGCGGATTATTCGTACCACTAACGATGTCATTCGCTCTCTTCTGTTTCAGGCGAGCATGCCACCTTCGTATTGGGAGGAGCCCAAGGCTCAAGTACATATAGGCAAGGATATCCCTAAGAATAGGAAAGATCTAATCTAGGAGATCCTTGCCAAACATAACCAACTAACCATGGCAAGGATATCCCTAAGAATAGGAAAGATCTAATCTAGGAGATCCTTGCCAAACATAACCAACTAACCATGGCAAGGATATCCCTAAGAATAGGAAAGATCTAATCTAGGAGATCCTTGCCAAACATAACCAACTAACCACCAGAGGGGGGAGTACGTTACGCTAACAAAAACGCTAGGCCACTTCTCCCCCATCTACTGTAATTTCGCCAGGATACCATTGCGCTGGGATACTGCATCGACAGAAGTAAACTACAATTGTGCATCGAATCCAGAAAATTTCTAGCAGCAAAGATGCTACCAAGTGCCAGAAGACCTGGATAAGCTAATAACTGGAAATTGAAGCTAAAAACGCTAGACATTAAGAATTAAATAGGGTAGATAACCCACTATGACGCTCAAATTTACAGTCAGACTACCCTTTCGTTGATTAAAATGTAAATGTAACAAATTAGATTTCAAGGCACCCTTCTGGCGTAAAGGTAAGGAACATAGCACCGTGAAGCTTGCTTCTATTGCAACAAACAATTATCAAGAAAGAAACAAGGCACGAATGACAGAAGCAACAAATTGCACGAATATAAACGAACAAAAGGACCGGATCCAGAATGGGAAGGCCAACGGTACTGAACGGAACACCCCGTCATTTCAAACACGGTAGAAATCATTTCTTATCTAACCCATGTATCTCGTTTTCTTACTGCATTTGAGTAATCAACCAGAAATCATGGAGTCCATGTATAGCCTCCTGCCGTTGAACTCCAAGGGAAACAAATCAAGTCAGAGTATGTACTCTTGTAGTGCACACAGGAAGGAAGGAGACAAAAAGGCGAGTTAGGGGTGCAGCGAAACCGAACTCCAAAGGCCGGAGTCCCACATCACATCAGAGAAGAAACAACAGAAGAGACCAACAGAAAACCAACAAAAAGTACCACTTTTATCGGCTAAAGAGAGAAACGGCAGATCAAAACAGACACATATAACGCATGAGATCAGAATGTACCATCGCATAAAATTCAGGTAGTAGCATGCTATTAGGGAAAGCCATTAAGAAATCCAAATCCATGTACTATTTCGCGTCAAAACAGCAGAAATGACAAACATTCTGGTAGTGATTTTTAGAGTGCAGTCACCCAAAAGGCCAAAACAATACTGGTAAAAGCAACCATCACATCAAACACACACAATTACGAAGCAAGAGTAGAGCCGAGAAGTGAGAGAAAACACCAGATCAAATCAAACAATGCGCATCAGCACATCACTCGTCAGAGCCTAAACATACTAGTACCGCTGTCACAACTCACAACCCCAACACTGGGCTCGTGAGAACACCGAAAATTTTCGACGTCAGCGGCGAAACGAACAGAACGCGATGAGATCTGCAGGCACATTGCGCCGCGCCCGAGCACAGACACGGGGGAAGGAGACTAACAAATGCCCGCGTACCTGCAGGGTGTGGGCGGGGAGCTGCCACCCGTGACGCCGCGCCATGGCGGCGCTGCGCTACTGCGGCGGCGGCGGCGGCGCGGAGGGACGGCCTCGGGATCAGCGGTGCCGCGGCTGCATTGGAGGCGCGAGATCCCGAGCCCCGCGGAGGAAACCCTAGCGCCCGTACGGCTCCTCTCGCCGTGTGTGCCTCTGCCAGGCGAGACGCGAGAGGGAGGAGGGGAGGGCGTGGTGAAGTGGTGTGACTTGTGAGGTGATGGTGGTGGCTTTTTACCGAGGCGGTCTCGGATTCTCTCATTTGGACCGTCCTCTCCTCTCCTCACTCGGCGTAATTCGCGTTGTCGTCGTGAAGCCTGGGCTAACTCTAACTTGGCTCTTGGCACAATTATTTTTTAATATTTATCCTATGTTGTAACGATCTTTTCTCGATCACTTAAGGAGTAACCAGCGATACGTCTCACCTGTTATGGTACGAAAGCATGATAGATCTATTTTCTCTGATAGAAGACCGCTGTTTTTACTATCGGAAAGGGACATATTTATAATTTGGTTTGATGGGAACTAGACTTAAAAAAATATTAAGGCAAGAGGCTAAACAAGTCAAAGCTTCGGTCGCGGTTGGTGCGTGGACTGCGAAGGGTGAAGACTGAAGATCCTTTCTTTTTCTTGTTTTTATTTTGTTACTCTTGCTTGGGATTTTTCTGTAAAAATAGCGATTCTTACTTCAGTACACTGGCAGTCTGGCACTGGGTAGTGGGCCAGTCGGTGACGGGACAATTTAGGCAAAGATGATGACGAGTAAATAATGAACTGTCCATCCATTTTTGTCTCTGTGCCATGTGTGTGGCTTACACAATGACTCAGCCAGTAGCCCAGTAGAGTGGTGAACCAGTTGCTCGTTCTGATAGATTTTCATGGTCACAAATGCTTGTGCAAACGCCTTACGCAAACTTTCAAATGCCCAGCTCCAATTGAGAGCGTGAACATGTTATCTGCATCCTTACAGGACCTGCACTCTGCATCTTTAGTTATCCACTGATACCTGCTCCTGGCCCTCTGTCCTTAGCTTGCCCAGTTGAGAATTGTGATATTACTACTAGACAAACAGTATATTAAGCATTAGGTGCTTCGTTTTCCTGAAGGCAAATGGCACCTTGTTGATCACAAAGATTGTTTTTTGCTCGAGTCAACGGGCACAGTGATCTACCCTGGGAATCTGCAGTAGTTTACAGATTAAACTGCCATCAGTCCATGACCTTCTCACCTAAGCTAGGGATGTAGAGAGAGAGAGAAGGGAACAAGAAGAATACACAAATATACTGCTCCCCGTGGACCTTTGTTTCTGTGCTTTCGCCTATCCAACACATGGAGGAGGTTGGGATTCGCAGCGACGTGATGATGCAATATTGTAACCGCCCTTGCTGCATCGTCCACGATAAAATTGCACATACAACAACAGGATGCAGTATGTACTGTGCAGGTATACATGATATCAAGGGCGTGTTTGGTACGGCTCCAGCTCCACCAGATTCATGGATCTGATGAAGCTGGGTATTTGTAGTTCCACAGATCCGCGAAGCTGGATTTATGGGTATATTAAGAGTGTTTAGGTAAGTCATTTTATTTAATTTTAGACTAAAAATATAAACTTAATTCTATTTATTTTAGCCTATAAATTTTAGATCTGAGGTAGAGCTAGAATCTGAAACTCTAATGATCGATCAAGCAAGCGGATGACATGCTGGTTCCTTGTACAACTTAATCCGACATGTCACTTTGATGGATCAAATCATGTGTTGAGTTGGGGCACCGACTTTTTTTTTGGTAGAGAGAACATAATTGGAATCGCACCCGTGATGCATGGGTGGGTGACGTGGGTCACTTGCTCCCTTAGTCCCTTCTCGTTTGGTGGATGTTGTTTTTTTCGTATTCTAATCTATTTTTTTTTGGATTCGGAATTGGATACGGGTTAACCGGATACGAATCCAAATCCGGGTAATTCGGGATACGGACACGGAACGGATACCTGACGGATTCGGATAGAGATATACGGATAGTGCACACGTACATAGAGTAGTATATATTGAATCAAACCACATGAGTACATGATTATAATAGTTCGGTCTCAAATAGTCGTCGTCTTGTAATTTCAGTTTAAATATTTAAAAAGATATTGACAGTCAAAGTTTTCAAAAGTTTGAGTGTACCTATATCCAAAACGATAACTATTTGCGACCGGAGGTAATATAACATAAACTAAACTGAATTGTTCCACAATAACCAAGAGATCCCCATTGATTCTTGCAATTGTACAGCCATAGAAAACACTAACAAAGGGAGAGCACTGCAAGCGTTTTATTGGCATGCATGTTCCTTGTTGAAGTAGATTGAGTTTGCCAGTTCTTGGATTAATAATCAAAAAGCTCCAACAGGCTAGCCAACACGTACATGTTATAGCACAAACTTGTAATCCCTCCATGCATCATCCTAAGCATTAGCTCATAAAGCACAGTAGCAACTCGGCCAAAAAGATAATGTGGAAATTAATTCCCAAAAATGAATGTGTAGGAATCGATGAACCAAGTGCAATGGACTTTGGTCAAAAACCCATTTGATTCAATGAACCAGCTTATTTCTTGAACATCTTGATTCTTCGGAATATGGTTTCACATTCAAGCCAGTGGAGACAAAGGCCATACAGAGCATGTCACTAGTAGATGAAACCCCAAGCAGTGGAGATAAAGGCCATTCATGTTGCCCAGGCATTAACATGAATGATTAAGCAAGTTTGTCTTTCCCATCTCATGTCAGTGCATAAGGGTATGCCAGAACACTACCTTAAAGCCCAATCAAGGTTTTCCACCAAACTACTAC
Source organism: Otatea glauca (assembly GCA_036346275.1). Classification (NCBI taxonomy): domain Eukaryota; kingdom Viridiplantae; phylum Streptophyta; class Magnoliopsida; order Poales; family Poaceae; genus Otatea; species Otatea glauca. The sequence continues at coordinate 45,585,236 of CM070717.1, forward strand.
TCCCAAGATCTACTTCAAGAATCAAGATACCGCATCTATGAGATTTCCATAAAAAGATCAATTCTTGGCTTCCATAATCTTCAGATCAATACTTAGATTGCGCGGCTCTACACACCAATATGCTCACAGCAATAATCTAGTTTGGGCAACGAAGCGTGAACACACCAACGGGGAGAGGAACAGGAGAAGCGAAAACGTAAGTGGTCGCAAGTCGCAAGTGAAGGGGAGGAAATCGATCTGTTGCAGTCACCGACGCTACAGACCTGTAGTGTCGTCCTAGTCCGAAAACTCCTACGTGCCCATTCCTCCAGAACCGCACGCTCTTTGGGGGATCCGAACCTCTCCTCGTAGCTGCGCCTCCTCCGCTCCAGCGGCTGGGGATGGATCTGAGCGGCGTTGGGCAGAAAACCGGCCCGGGGAGGGGTACCTAGGCGGAGGAGAGCGCGCTGCAAGAGAGCCATCGGGGGAGCACTGGTTGCCAGGAGGACACGCGACCGGGGAAGATTCAGAGCATTGGCCGGGGGGAGAAGCTGCCGGCGGGAGCGCTGGCTGCCGAGGGAGCGAAGCCACCGGGGGGAGCGCCCGCGCCTGGGCAAGAGCCGAGCGTCGCAACGCGACATGGCCAGGGCTGGGACTGAGTAACCAAGGACTTGATGAGGCGCTGATGAGCTGGGCTTGGGCCAGATATCATCCGGATATATCCGGATGGATTTATTATCTGATATCCGAATCCCGATCCATATTTTTCGGATACTAAATGCTTCGAATCCGATCTGATATCTGAATACAATTATCCAGATCCGGTCCTGGATCCGACCGGATATCTACTTTTCTTCCCGAATCCGGTCCCGACCGGATCCGGATCGGACGGGAAGTATCTGATCCGTTTTCACCCCTAATGCCAGGGGCCTTCGTATCATTTTTTTGCTGATGTTGAGAATATTTCCTGTATAAACAAGTGTACACGTGTGAATGGCTTCGCTTTTTTTGGGGGGAAAGAAATAGCTGGAGCTCTATAATGCATTAAAGAATGAGAGCAAAAGCACCCGTTTGAACAATATCGCTACCAACAGGTTGAGCAAATAATACCTTCTACTAATCTTGGAAGAGTTCCTGCCTCCTCCTTGCTTTGAGCCGTTGGAGAGCTGGCTCGGCTCACGGCTCGAGCCGAGCCGGCTCAAAAAATTACGCTCGGGTCATTTTTGGGGGGGGAAATTACGTTTAGGTCCTTTTTGGGAAAAAAATTATGATAGGGTCCTTTTTTGAAAAAGAATATATATTAGTTCATGCCCTTTTAGCGTTTTTAGGCGTAGTGCTCGGGACCTTTTTGGGAAAATCAAAATTACGTTTAGGTCCTTTTTCGAAAAAAAGGCGCCAGGTCCTTTCTCCGAAAACAAAAACTACGCGCTATGTTTAGGTCCTTTTGCTGTTTTTTTACGTTTAGGTCCTTTTTCGAAAACAAAATACGCTTGGGTCTTTTTTTTTGGAAAAAAAATTGTTTATGTTCTTTTTTCGTTTTTTAGCGTTAAGCAGGCGCTACGTTTAGGTCATTTTTCGTTTTTAAAAATGATTACGTTTAGGTCTTTTTCTAGAAAAAAAACGCTTACATCGCGTGTTTCCTCGATTTGCTCGCGTTGAGAGAGACGTGCGCACGTTTTCTCGATTTGCTCGCGTGACAGGCGGCGATCACGGCGTGGCACGCCGTGGGCACTTGCCTAGTAATACAAACATGAAATAGAATGGCTTCGCTTTTGTTCTAGACAACATGCAAAAGATAATACTACGCAGGTGAAGCTGGCATGTGGCACTTACCAAAATAACTCGATATGAAGATTTTGGCATTCTTCAGTAGGGTTGAAATTATCGATGATAATCGAGCGATAATTATCGCGCATATTGAGGCGTACGACGTTACATACCGTTCGATATACCATTCAAAATCAAATTCAAAAAATTCATCCAAAAATTCCTTAAAATTAGAATTAATAGCTTTGTGATATATGACATCAATTTTTTTCTTCAAAAAACCGAATTTATGATATGTTTTTGAGTCAAAACCGAATGTACATAATTGAAAAGGAAAAAAAATGACAAAACAGTGCTGGGCTGCATTGTTAAAGCATTTGGGCCAAGAAGCCCCGTCCGGCCCATGAAGAAAAAATAGTTATCTTAAGGGTTTTCGGCTCACTTCCAATAGCATTACTCCTCTCCCGACATCCTCACAACTGTGCGCTCTAGCTCGCAGCAACCGACACCAGATCCACGCGACGTCGACCAGAAAATCGCCGCCGGAGGAGTGATTATCGATCGGTAAGTCTCGAAAATTGACATCCCCTTAGCGATTATCGACGGGGGCGAGTGCAGTTCGAATTTTTTTTTTTGCAAAACCCTAGCGATATTCGTTGGAGCTATGGCGATTTTCGAAGAAACCAGCGATTATTGAAGTGAACCGAGTGATTTTCGGTTTGAACAGCATATATGAACTTGTTTTGTTGGTTCTGCAGGGATCTAATGTGATTTGTGAACTCCAAAAGTGCTCTTCCATTTTGGGGTGTACTGTTTACAGCATGAGTTAGTTTTTTTTGCATTGGATAGGGTCATATGGACTAGGATGATTGACCCTAATTATGTAGATGACTTAGTAGGATGATTTGTCACTAGCATGATGAGTGTACAGATGATTCACTAGGATGATTTTTCACTTCTTTTGCTAGTCACTAGGATGAGTAAACAGTCACTAGGATAATTCACAGAATATGGACTCATGATGTATACTTTGCTTGGATCTTGCTCCTGGAGATGATTTACTAGCATTTTTTGCATTAGAGATCATGCTTGTTAGGTGCTTTGTATTGGATGCATGCTGACTTCTTGTTATTTTGTATTAGCAGATGGCAGACCAGGACGACGTTGTGTGGGAGCACAGCGACAAGATAGGGACTGGATTTTGATGCAAGTACTGTCACCAAGAGAAGAAAGGAGGAGGTTCAACCCGACTGAAGCACCATTTGGCAGGACGAGGTACAAATGTCGTCCATTGCAGGCAAGTTTCTAAGGAGGTTCGCAAGTACTTTCAGCGCGACCTAGATATGATTAAGGATAAGAGGAAGGGAATAAGGGACGAGAGACTAAGAAAGGAAGCAGCAGCTGCAAATTCCTCGCCGAGAAGAAGTCCATATGCGGACTACACGGGTGATGTTGATGAGGAGGAGTAACCCCAGCATACCATAGTTGCCTCCAGGACGGAGGTAGAATTTATCAGTCGGGTAGGTGACAGGTATGAGTACGGTGGTGGTAGTGGCACCTCTAGGGGGCTATAGGAGGGGGCGGTGGTGTGTTATCGAGGATGTTTTGGAGTTCCTCGCAGCATGAAAGACCGGTCGTGGGGATTACAACCTTGGTACGGCCCGTGCCCCTGTGTAAACAAGGATTGACACTAGGAGCTGGACACAAAAGGGGAGGAATACGAAGTAGGTGATTGGCTTGGCCTGGGCAAAAATTTTCCACACCTCTAGTATCTTGGGGAGCAAAGCAGACAATTCGTATTTCGTTAGCGCTGTCAGGGAAACTAAAAAATGGGGTAAGTGAGCTTTCAAATTTTCTTCCGGTTCTATGTTGATTAATAGCTCACATGTCATGTTATGTTTGTTTTGCAGGCAAGGATGTTCCATCTCCGAGTGAGAGAGACATAGACGGAAATTATTTAGACGCCAACGAAGTGGACATACAGGAGAAGATGGCAAGGTTCAAGCTAGAATGGCTTACATATGGCACTACAATCATGTGTGATTCTTGGACTAGGCCTACCCGCATGAGCATCATCAACTTTTATGATATACTGCAATGGTACCATATTACTTCACAAGTCAGTGGATGCGACGGGCCTAACTCAGGATGCCTCATACTTGCACAAGGTACTTACCTTCATTGCTATTCTTATGAAATCTATTTGATGTACGCATCATGTAATGGAGGTTTTCACTTTGTTTGTTCAGCAGAAAATTTCCTCAGTAGTCCATGAGGTAGGCCTAGCGAATATTGTGCAGATTGTGACGAACAATGGTGCCAACTACAAGAAGGCATGCAGACTCATCGCACGGGAGCACTGCAACATCATGTGGCAGTCTTGTGTGGCCTATACGATTAATTTGATACTGAAGCAGATTGGAGAATTCCCTGACCACGCCTCTATCATTGAGAGTACAAGAAAAATCTCTCGATGATTGTACAATTATTCGAAGCTTCATGTCATGATAAAGAAGCATATCAGGGGCGATTTGGTCAGGTGGAATGCTACTCACTTCAGAACAAACTACATATTTTTTGGATAGTTTTCTTCGTCATAAGGACAAGTTCTTGCAGTGGATGGCCTCGGAGGAATTTCTATCGTCGCGCTTTGTTGATACCGCGGAGGGGGGTTTGTGTACTCGTGCCTCTCGAGCTTGGACTGGTGGGACAACCAATGATTGGTTGTTAAATCTGTCGAACTGTTGTATGCCTTCTTGCGTTTCGCTGATCAGGACATGGTGCCTACATTGAGCGAGGTGGTACTACGGTGCAACATAATGCGATAGGAATATGATAGCTTGTTTCATGACTCTCCAGGTACATACAACTTATACATGAACGTCGTGGACCCAAGAATGGGTGACCTAATACGAGACACTTACATGAACACTGGTAATACATTATTCTGTTGCACATAATATTTTATCCTTCCACATACGTTACATACCTGTACTGGCATGTTTCTTTGACTTTGTACAGCTGCCGCCTTGCACCCCCGGATGCACTACTCGTACGGCACCACGAACACCTTTTTGCCAGATCTTCGGGATGCTTTTCAAGCGCTTGCTGCTGATGCCGCAGACGCTCTTCACGAGGCCAATCTGTACAAAACGAGGGTTGAAACGTTCGCGACTACTCTAGTTGAGCGGATGGCACATTATCTGAAAATAAACCCTTGGTATTTTTCTTATGGCATCTTAAATGTAATGCAACTATCATATTTTCACCTTGTACTTAATGTTTTCTTTGTTAACTTGCAACATATTGGTGGGGTGTGTTCGGTTCAGAGACACCCACGCTTCAGAAGCTTACTATGCGGATCGTTTCACATTGCACTTCTTCTAGCGAATGCGAGCACAATTGGAGTACGTTCGACTTCATCCACACTAAAGTTTGCAACCGCCTATCCTACAAGAAGCTCTATAAGTTGGTGTACATTAACTACAATCTTCGATTTAGAATTCAAGCCGAAGAGAGTCAAAGGTCCATAGCGGAAGACAATCTATTCCAGCGTCTTGTGGAGCTTACATTGTGCGACGGTGAAAATCCAATCCGACAGTGGATGGAGAAAAGGAGGTCCAATGCTGACCCCTTACTTGATGAGGACACTGAGACTGAGAGTGACACCCTACTCCTATCACCTTGTGACAGACCCGGTTGACCTTGCTGCGTTGCGAAAGAATACTGGGCTGCAAGCATCCCAAATGACAGACAAGACAGTGGGTGACAATCACATGGAAAGGAGGAAGCACCAAACAGTGGCCATGAGGGAGCAAGAAAAAAGGAGAGCTCCCTCAAAAGGAAATGGGAAGCTTCTCAGAGAGGAGGAACATCATGTAAGGAGTGATAACTCGACTGATAGCACTCCCGAGGACCATCGGAGCCCGTCGTACCAAGAATCTAATGACAGTATGTAAGTTCAAGCTCCATTAGTTTTGGTGACTGGTTTTAAATTAAAAATTAATCATTGTTTAATGACAAATCTAATAATCATGAGGCTAACATAATTATTGGACCTTATTCTTATTAGTCTCAAATTTGAATGGAATATGGAAAACCCTCGTATTCATTTTATTATCTTATCGCATACTTTGGAATCAAGTTAAAGGATGAACTCTTCTATTAGTTTAAACCTCAAAATGTGCATTATGTTTCCAATTTCATATATTACATGAATGCAAACATCCAGAGAGAGTTCATAATTTAACTTAATGTTTCAATAGTATTGATCCATATCTTCTTGCCAAATAATATAAAGGATCAAGACTTTGAAACAACCCTTTGAGTATATATAACTTGTGTAGTTATAGTATACTCATGTCAATATAGGATAAACTCAAATACTATCTAAGATTGATTATATGCATATTGATTCCAAGTTCAATTATTTATATACATATATGCAATAGAGTTTATTCTATAGTTGATGGTATCAAGAGTATTGATCCCTTTTCATCACCCCAATATGTTGGATCATTATCTTGAGATTCTATCAAAATGAGTATATGAAACTTGTGTAGTTATATATACTCGTATCAATTTAAATGGAATTTAAATTGAGTTATGTTGTCTCTCAATCAATTAAAGAACGCTTCATCATGTGTTGATGGCATTCTTTATTGATTAAAGACAAATGAAAAGTTCTTGAATATAATGAAACATTAGTTGCATCAAAGTACTCAAGACATAATTAATTATTCAAATTATTTGGGTTGTGCTCAATCAATCTTGGGGCATCTATTACATGTTAATGGAGTGCAAATTGATGATTGAGATAACCGTATTTGTTGGACTAACAAACTTCCATGAGTTTGTGAAATAGGTTGGATCCAACGATGATATAAAATCGGGAAGAAATCATCATGTGTTGATGAGCTTAAAAGAGATCCTAAAGTGAAGAAAAGAGAAGATGAGGTTCATCATGTGTTGATGTACAAGACGAGACTCGATCCTAGAGAAAAGATGATTGGATATCATAAAAGCTCCAAGTGGATCGCTAGAGGCAAAGGTATAACTATATAGGCTAAGGATGTATTCCTAGTCTTTTATCGGTCTCGGTGGTTGGTTGAGAGACCGGGTTTCTAGTTAGGTTTGCCGTACTATTAAGAGGGGTTGAGTCCTTTAGCTTAAGCTTCATCATGTGTTGATGAACTCAATCCGGTTCACTCTAACTCACTCTCTTAGTTGGATTTTGCATGAAGCTCATATTTGCATGTGTTGCAAATGTTGAAGTTCATGCTTGCTTCTTCAAATTGCTTCTTAATTGATTTGGATTTTACATGAATCTATGGATTTGCATGTGTTGCAAAAAGGAGATAGCTCATGCAATTTTGGTTTAAGTGGTTTTTGCATGGAGCTAAGTTTTGTATTTGTTGTAAAAGGAGAGAGCTCATACAACTTGATTTTAATGGTTGTTGTTTGCATGGAGCTAGATATTTGCATATGTTGCAAATAGAGAGCTCATACATCAGAGTCATAGCTTGTGACTTGATCATGTGTTGATCATCACAAGGCTAAGAAAGGTTTATGCTCTGTGTTTGTAAAATGAGTTTTTGCATAATACGATTTAATTGAATCTTATCTTGAAGCATGTGAATAGGGTTTGAAAAGGTGTTTGCAAACTGACTTGTCATGAGTTGATCATCACATGGCTCGAGATTTGCTTTTAAGTGAGTTAATTTGTTATTTGCAAATATGTTTTGCAAATGAGCTGGAAGTTATGGGTTTAGATCCTAGAGCATGTGTTAGCATTTATAAATGTGTTTTGCAAAGTATCGTGATCATGTGTTGATTATTACATGGCTAGATGATTGATCTCATAGATTCTTGGTTTATTTGCAAAATGTGTTTTGCAAATAAGTTGAAGTTTTAATACGATTCTTTGGAGCATGTGAATAGGGTTTGCAAATATGTTTTGCAAATTGACTTGATCATGTGTTGATCATCGCATAGCTCAAAGAATCAATCCTTATTGGATTATGATTTGAAAAGAAAAGATTTTGTGTAAAATATGTTTTTGGTCTGGAAAGTCAGTTGTACCGCCCCTGAGACCGGTGGCACCGGAGGTCCGGTACGACTGCTCTCAGTTGGCCTGTAGTATCAGAGGTCAGTACTGTCGCCCGTCAGGGTTGGTATGTTTATTCCAGAGGAGGGATTTTTCGGTTTTTGTAAGCCGGTGCTACTAGCTTTGGAGGCCGATACTACAGCTTGAGCGGTAGCACCGCTCCTAGTTGGGTAGTAGCACCGGGTATCCTGCAATGGCTAGTTTTTTAGCTGTTGGTCTGGAGGCCGGTGCTACCAGACCTAGTTGGGCGGTAGCAACGGGTTTTGCTGATTTTTGCCTGTTTTATCCCCCAACAGCTAGTTTTCCTTGGGGAGGCCATAAAAGGAGCTTTGGGGGCTGGCATTTGCGTTTGCTGTGTTTGTGAGATATTTTGGAGGGATTGTGCATGTGTTGCACTCTTCAATTTGATTTTTGAGCTAAGAGTGAGCTCTAATTACATGTGTTACAATTAGAAGAGGATTAAAAGTCTTTTGTGTATGTGGTACACTTGAGGAGGATCCTTGTGCATATGTTGCACTTGGAGATCACCATTGTACATGTGTTGTACTTGGTGGAGTTCAAGCTAAAGGGCTTGGCTTGTTATTCTTGGTGTTTGCCGACACCTAGACGACGTAGTGGCGTCGTGCATGGTGAGCTTCTCAACAGAGGTTGTGAGAAGCCCCGACGAAGTTTGTGAAGATTGGAGCTCGCCTACTCGGAAGGGAAAAGGAACTACCACTAGTGGAATCGAGGCAGGTGCTCAATTTGTGGAGCTGGTCCAAAGTGGTTTGAGCTTGCCTCAACGTGGATTAGTGGAGACCGGCAAGTCTCCGAACAATACGGTGAAAAATATCGTGTCTCTTATGTTTTGCATTCTATTCTTTATTTACATTCAATCAATTTATATTCATAGAATTGTTTGATTGATTGTTTATATTTAGAATTGCAAATTATTCTTAGAGACATAATTAGTTAGTGCACTTAGTGAGTCTAGTTGATTTAGGCCTTAATTGTCAAAATCTTATTTTATCGCTTCCGCATTATTTATTGTTTAGGTTTCGACATAGGGGTACTTAGGCGAGTAATTAATTAGAAGAGAATTTTTTAAAGTCGCCTATTCACCCCCTCTAGTCGGCATCCTCGATCTTACACAGTAGCTCCAAGACGGACATCAATAGTGGTGAGATCGGTGATGGCGCCTCCATCCCTCTCACTTCTAGCTCAGAATGACAGCGTCTCATAGAATTTAGAGGGGAGTCCCTGTTCACACATACGACATAGGACAGAGGCCATGGTGCTCTACAGTCACAAAAGACGACTACTGCAAGCAAGGAAATGGATCATCGACATAGCCATGATGCACCGCAGGATAGCTCCAGCTCGTTCAGCGTCCCTGAGACATAAGGGAGTTATGGCTCATATGACTAATATGATTACGTCATCCCGAATGCTCGTGCACAACCTCCCACACAATGTGTCTATGAGTGACAAGACTCCGAATTTTATGTCATGTTGTACCAACAATGTCCAATGACTAGCCCATGCACGGGGCAAATCTGGCACGAATACAAGGCGGAGTTGCTAACTACACGAGGATTGTTGATGATATCCACAGAGGAGTACAATATAGCCAACCAAGTGTACAGCCAACAATACTACCCGTAGCCCAAAAGATAATGTTTCATTTTATTGCAACTCGATTTTTTACAAACATAGTGTTCATGTAGGTTCAACATGGCATATGTGACAATGGAAGGACGACGAAGCTATACCAACTGCGAACATTCATTTTCGGTGAGAAATGTTGCTCGCAAATGTCATATGCCATGCTATTGAAATTAATGTCATTGAAATGTGGAGTTATCGGATTGATTTGCAAATGGTATTGAAATAAAATGTTATTTATTGAGATATTATTGCTAAATGTCTATTTCGCAACTTCACATTGTCTAAAATGTAGCAAAGGCCATGCCGAAATTTTTCCATATATTCTTCATATTTTTCCATATTTGTTATATTATTGCAAAATGTGTACTTCACAACTTGACGTTGTCTTACAATATAGGAAATGTCGTGTCAGAATTTTGTCCTATTTTTCATATTTTTAATATATTTTTAATGTTTTTCCTGATTTTTGGGGCCTTTATCGACTTTTTACAAATTTTCTACCTTTTTTTTTTGCCATTTTTCTCATTTTTAATCGGTACCGATTTTCCATTCTTACCGCTCGATAATCGCTACATATCGACCGATTATCGAGCGATATCGGTCTAATATCGAGAAATTTTGTCCCGGTTTAACTGTCGCTTTCAAATCGGTTTGGCCTTGAAAACCTTTCGATTTTCTCTGATTATTGAGTGATAATCGACGATTTTCGATATCGGCCGAACTTCAATTTTCAACACAAAAACGTTATTGTTAACCCTGTTCTCCGGTCCGCTTTGGATCCAGAAGTGTAAAGCCTTTTTTGTTTGATTTATCCAGTTGGACACGATGTCTTGGCTTGTTGTCAGTTTGGCCTCTTATGGTACTATTTTTTTTTTTGAATTTTTGATAGGAGCTCTGACATTCAGTATAGAAAGAGAACAACAGCTGGGTTAAAGACACACACACATGCACACATGCTCACGCACGTATACGAGCTGCATCTGACTCTGTGCGCACCCGGGCAAGTCCGGGAACTCAAACCTGGGCTTATGGTACTATTTTGAGGATGTGTCTGCGCTGTTTGCTAGGAAGTAGGTTGTAAACCAGCACCCTGTATACCTCTTCTTTATTTTTCTACTAGGGTTCTGAACATGATCATCCATAGTTCAATATAGAAGGATCCACAGTGCTTGTTGTACAATACTAAGGTCCTTTGGCAGAGTTCTAAATCTCAGCTCCACCTCAGATCTGAAACTTGTAGGCTAAAATAAAGCGAATTAAGTTTACATTTTTAGTCTAAAATATAAACAAGATGACCCACTTAAACACTCTTAATGTACACACAGTTCTAACTCCATAAATTTCTGAAGCTAGAATACTCTGCTCCACTAACTTTACGGATTTTGGTTACCCGTAAATCATGATTCATGAATGTATTCGCTATTGGCTGTCCATCACCCAGCTATCTCGAATAGTAGAAGTACATGTACGTCTTTGTTGCTACAGCCTATCGACAACTCACGGTCACGAGCAGACTAATGAGCGATGATTTCCCGAAGAAGAGTTGCGCAGTGGGTGATCCATAAGCATGGAAAGGGAGACATGCAATAATCCATGTGTTGTGATCATGCATGGTCCTCATCACGGGCGCGTGTCATTCTCATATCCACCATCATTGCTGTCATGAAAAGCGGTTGAGTTCACTCGTATGTCGTAATCGAATTAGACTGTCTGAATAGGCCGAAACAGAAGATATTTTCACTGGGCTGTAAACGGTCTCCTTCCAGAAAGAAATGAGCCCAAATTGAGATGCAACTCCAACTTACACTGGCCCAAAGCGTTGTACAAGGATCTATGGCCATAGGCCAGCCCAATTCTCGCTAGCTGCGGCACGGACGGAGGGCAGTGAATCGCCCAACCGCGAGGGGGCGCGCGCGGCGTCAACCCCGCGTCCGGTGCCCCTTCCTGGGGCCACGGTCTCACGCCTCGCGTAATCACGTGCCGAAGCAACCGAACGACATGCACCCTGCTGTGCGTGTGCCACGACTCCGGGCGCCGGCCGGGGCTGCGGGCTGATACTGCCTGGCGGAAGAGCCTAGGCATGCTCGCGGTGGCGGTGGTGATCGGCGGAAACGCGCGCCGCTCGCACGTACCTTTGTCCTTCGTATTTTCGTTTTGCATTCGAAAACCGAAACACAGTTAGCATCGGTTTTTCACGAAATTTAATGGAAATTCGATTAAAACTGGTTGGCAAAAGTCAAACCAGTTGGTTAAACCGATTCAAAAAACCGGTTGGCAAAGTCGAAAACCGATCGGTATGATTAGAAAATCGACGACAGAAGGAAAAATGGTGAATTTTTTTTTTGGAAAAATTGCCAAAAATTGAAAAAATTACAAAAATCCCAATTAATATATCAAACACCTTAGAGATTTTTAAAAATAAATAAATTATTTATTTATTCTAAAAATCCAAAACAGCAATTAATGAAAAAGGAACAAAGGCACTATCATATTTTTATAAATATTTAAAAGATGTATTATATTTTGAAATTTTAATGTAACCATAACTAGTGCTAGAGTATTATGTACTAAAATTTTCATAAATATTAGACTTCATTTAGTGCCCATATAAAATAAAAAACAGAAGAGCATACACAATGATAGTAGCACTTTCAGAATTTTTAAAACATACACATATCTGATCATCATCTGAAAATTTACAACATAATTATAATTATGTTATAACATCACACAAAAAGTTTAAGAAATATTAGACTTCATTTTGTACCCCTATAAAATAAAAAACTGAAGAGCATATATTCTGATAGTATCACTGTTAGAATTTAAAAAAAATACACAAGTCTGATAATAGTCTGAAAATTTTATAGCATCATTACAACTGCCTCATGACCTCACACAAAAATGTTAAAAACAATTTAACACTTTTGCTAAATTTATTCAAATTTTAAAAATTTGCATTTGAACTCCACGGTTTACCGCTCGGTTTGAAATGCCGAACTTGCTCGGCAAGCTCGGTTTTTGCGAAAACCCCAAGCCGAGCAAGCCAGGAGGCCAGGAGGAGGAGCTAGCTGGAGGAAGAACAAGGAGTCGGCCACATCGCCATCAACCCCGACCACCGGTACCTCGCCATCACCACGTCACCATCCCAACCCATTCCCATTCGGACCAACATCGCAGGCGCATGCAAGCATGCTTTTAGTAACTTAGAGACCTAGTACTCAAATGCAGTAGGGAGAATAGGCACTAGATAGGTAGAAATACTAGTGGTTTTAGAAGAGTGGTTACCGTAAGAGCGACAACGTGCGTGCCCGACAACCACCTTGTACTCCTAGCGTACGGGAGGTTCTCGGGTGTCGTTGCATCACCGCTAAACCCTAAGCAACAACCCGCAAAATTATCATCACCCCGTGAAAATGACTTAATCAAAATCGATCAACTAAGCAAAATAATTATCTGCATCTCAGTAGAAAAAAAAACAGAAAAAGAGTTGGGTAATCGATCACTGGAGTGGTGTCGTGCAGGAGAGCCAGCGATAGGACCGTGGGGTCGATGGCAAGTGGTGGCGGGGAGGCGCTTAGGTAGGGAGGAGGGAGGCTAGGCAGGGCTGGGACGCGCATTTGGCGAGGGGAGGCCAGCAGGGCCCAGGAGGCGGAGGCACATCTAGGCACAGGGAGCCTGGCAACGCCGCGTGGCCCACACGTGGGTGGAATCCCGGTGACGCGGCCCAGGCGCAGGCATGGGTGGGGGCCAGCGGGGCGGCACTAGCGCAAGGGATGGGAACTCCAGGCGACGTAGAGGCAAGGATGCCTGGCGATGAGGCTGGCTGGCGAGGTAGCATGGATAGGCCGAGAGAGGAACCATGGGGAAGGGGCAGCGGCTTGGAGAGAGAGAGATGAGAGAAAGGAAGAGGATAAGAGCAAGAACAATGTGAACCGTTTTGGCAGAGTGAAGCAAGGAAAAGAAAAGGAAAGGTGTATATATATAATATAATAATAATTAAATTAATTAATCCACAGAATAATAATAATAATCTCGATGTTAAAGTTTTAATTAGAATAAAAATGAAATCGGATAAATGCCGCAAGATAAATGAATGAAGAGCCAAATAAAGTTGATAATAGCAGAAATAATTAAAAATAAGAAAAACAATACGGCGAATCAGGCAATCATGTGATCCCAATATTTTAACCCTCGACGCAAAATAAATTATGCCGCATCGATACTTAGAATTTAAAATAAATCAGAGGAAGTTGGACACTGTAAAACCTACAACGATTCAATATCAATCTGAATTATAATATCTCAAAATTTCAGAAAACGAATTAAAGCAGGCAGGAGGTCACCTCCAGAATCCACATGAGGACGTTTATTTCAACTCAAATTCAGGCAAGCATCTCTTTATCATATTTGGAATAATTTGAATTAAATGTATTTGGTTATATGTATTATCACCGATGCATTGAAAAACTCTTTTTAAGAAAATCTTAAATCAGATGCTGATGGAAAGATTGTTTAATTGTGAAATACTGAGGCAGTGATTATTGATGTGCTTAGGATGGCTCATACAACGATTGAACCAGCGATGTATTTATACGAGGTGGGTAGAGGGTGCATTTGAAAAGGGTATCTCCAGTGGGGCCTTCTACATAGGTTAAAATATAAGGATAAACCACTACATTTGGGCAATGAGCTTTATATCCGTATCAACCATATTGTGTGAAAACAATCAGAAAAGGTTGTCCTATGAGGATGTTATGATTTTCACATTGAGTATGAGTAGGTAACTAAGAGTGAGAAACCGAGTAGGCCGGAAGACCTAGTGAGGAACGTGATTTTGAAACTTAGCTGCGGTTAATGATTCCGGGGTGCTGTATTTAAACATCATGAGATGATGTACCGCCGATGTGCATTGAAATCGGGTACAACTGGTATACTGTGAATGGGTGGAAAATGTTGGTGAAGGATACCACAACTCGTCAGCTGCTAAGGTTTAGAGATCTAATATTTGAGTAGTGATAAACATTCTGGGGTCTCAACTGTGATGTTGGGATCACTATGGGTAAAATTGTACAAACCTGCACATGTTCAAATCATAAATTCATGCCTGTGAAAGTGCATCTAGGCACTTATGTTATTTTGGTGATTGATGACAAACACTCATAATGACAATCTATACAATTAAGTAAATGCTTAACTTAGTGCTTAGCAAATGACAAACCTCTAATATGATTATATTGCTATGAGACTAACATGTTATTGCTTAGTTGAGTATCAGTCTCATCTTTTAGAGGAAAATCAAATAGGAAGGTTAAGCAAAGATAAGGTATCAATTTTGGTATCTCCTCTATATTTGTTATTGCATTCCTTTTGTGCAAATGCATAGTGAACTCCAAGTAGCATGTTGATTATATATATGCACATTGGTTCATGTCATATTTATTTGTGCATATATATTCATTTGAGTTCATTATGTACTTTGTTTTTAGTATGCATGTATTAACTAGAGTTAAACTTCATATTGCTATAGATTGACTTGGTGCATGCATGTTTTAGTTGTATATCTTCTCATGCAATTCTCTTAGTGAAGTTTATCTAGTGTTGGATCACATATTTACTCTTACTCCAAATATTATTTGCACATGTACAATTCGTGTATATTCTATCATGTGCTTCATTTAAGTAAAGTCTGTGATCCTTGCCATGATTTAATTGATTCATCATATTGGCAATTATCTCTCTAGTGCATATAGATCAATTACATATTCATCATGATGTACTTAGTAGAGAACATTTCTTATGTCAAGTGTTTCTATTTATATTGTGCTTCTTTATATGAAACACTTGTTGAAATCAACTGCTCACAAATATCAATTTATTTATATCTATTGAGCTTTTGGGACTAATGTCTTTCATAAGTGGATTGGAAAGAATTAGGTCCCGTCTGTGTATGATGACTAAGGTATCTTGAAGGATGATCATTAAGCCGAGGTCAACAAGACGGCGGTGTCACCAAGAGCTGAGGACTAAGTCAAGAGCGACTTGGCGTGGAGATCGTCAGAGAGGATGATCAAGTCAAGGTTGATAGGACGAGAATCTCATGAGGTGAATCGAGTCGAGTTGGACAAGGCGAAGATGTCATCAATTATATGGTGAAGGTCTTCATGCATCGACATCAAGAAAGAAGACGGCAAGTGACTATTTCTAGACTTATATTATCTTTGATTTATTTTGAGTCTAAGGATTGCCGTACTATTAAGAGGGATGCGATGTCGAATGACTTTTAGATGTGTCAAGTGCTCAAGTGATCCATCCTTGTGAATCTTAGAAAGAGAGTGGTGTTGGTAGTCTTAGGAAAGTGAGGGTTGTAGGTCTCTCTTGATTTCTTTGTGAAATCTGTGGTTATCCTTTGAGTTTTGGGTAGTGAGACCTTGTTATTTGTGTAGCCCTCGTTCTTAGCTTTTGGTAGAGTCCAAGATCTCGGAATCGAGTCCGAGTCAAAAGTTATGCTCGTTTTGCCGAGCCGCTCGATCTTGATTCGGACTATCCGGAGTTAGTCCGGACTATTCGGATAATCCGAGTATCCGGACATTTATCCGGACTCTCCGGGTTGGGTCTCTCTGTTAGTTTTTCACCAATCCGAGTATCCGGATTGAAGTCCGAGTATCCGGATTGTGCGTGCACCGCCCCAACGGCTAGTTTTGGGGAGTTCTATTTATAGCCCTTCCTCCTCTTTTGAAGGGGCTTTTGGTGTGGATTTTGAGGGGGTGTGTGGGGGCTTTGAGGAGATTTTACCCTTAGATCTAAGTGATCCCCTTGTGAGAAGGGTTGGGAAGAGTATGGGAGTGAGTTTTGAGTTGATTGAGCACTTGATTTCATCTCCAAGCTTGTTCTTCGTGAGCATTTGTTACTCTTGGAGGTTGAGGACTCCTAGACGGCTAGGAGGTCGCCACGAGCCACCGAGCTTTGTGTGGTTGGCCGTGGGAAGTTTGTGAAGGTCGATTCCGCCTCCGTAAGGGAAGGAATCAAAGGAGTGAAGACCGCGAGTGCATTTGTGCAACACCGGAAGAAGAGGGTTGAAAGAGACCCGGCTCAAGTGTGACCGAGCCGCCTCAACGGAGACGAGGATCCTCAAGGATCCGAACTTCGGTGAAAAATCATTGTCTCCAAGTTTGCTTCTTATTCTTGCTTTAGTATTTGATTTTGAATCTTGAAATTGCCCGATCTACTCTTTTGTTGTGTTTGGCTCTAGATCTTCATCATCCCCATGTACCTGATAGCATTTAGATCTTTTGTATTCAAGTAGATTGTTGAAAAATTGCAAAGATTTAAAATCTCCATTCGAAGTCTTCAATCCGGAGTATCCGACTCCATAACCCGGACAGTCGGACTATCCGAGTATCCGGATTGAATACCGGACACTCGGATTAGGACCCTCGGGATCGGACTATCCGAGTATCCGGATTGAATAACCCGGACACTCCGGATTGTTCGGGACACTCGGGAGATTTTATTTAGCTGCAATATTTTTATTCCGCTGCATTTAGCTATAAAGTTTTTAATTCGCCTATTCACCCCCCTCTAGGCGACATCCCCTGTCCTTTCAGCCTGTTTCTTGGGTTGGAAGCTATGAAAGCTAAGTCTACCTCATATACAAGTGCTAGTAAAATCAAAAACACACTCTTTCCTAATAAAATCCTATTTTTCAAAAAGGATTTGAGAGAGGATACATGAGATAGAAGTGGAAGAATTCATATAATGCATTTTGTTATTAATACTCGTTGAGTACTCTTATACTCACTCTTGTTTAATTAATTCCCCTTTTGCTTAGAAACCGATCCTTATGAACTCGCCTACGAGGCATGGGGTGAGGATCACTCGCAGGATCAAGGCTACAAGGAGGTGAACTACCAGGAGGACTAGGTATTCTAGTATTTATGTATATTAATTATATTGTACCTAGATTTTATGTATGACTTTGTGTACTGGACTTGTAGCCCTACATGGCAATAGATTGTAATAAATTTTCATTTCAAACTCTGATTATTATTCTATTGCAATACTCTGAATACAGTGTATTAACTGATAAAGTATCAGATATTACTAATATTTTGTTAGCTAATATGCTGATATCACTGTAATTACCTTAGAGTAACGACGGTTCTACTGTTATTAATGCTAGCATCAAGCGCTAGTGCTGCCACTGTTACTTGATGTGAAGCTGACACCGCTGATGGACCCTCCTCCCAGAGCCGCCTTGTCTTTGGATGCTTTCCGAGCATCGGTTTCCCGGTGGTCGGCGAAGGACAGGAACGCCCGGAGTCTGCTGCGGTTGGAGCTGGAGCTGGAGCTGGAGCTGCCGCCAATGGACAGCGCGGCCTGCCCTGAGGAGGCAACGTGGTCGTAGTACTGGCGGACGAGTATGCAGGCGTGAATGGCGAGGGCGAGGAGGCACGCCAAGCCGCAGATGAGGAACAGGTCGGAAAAGCTGTACACGTGCAGCCGATCCGAGTCCAACTCGTTGGCCTGGGACATGGACGTGGCGTCGCTCGCCAGCCACTTGTCGTGGATTCGTTCCAGGTCCCCGTTCTCCGACAGCGTCAGGATGGCCGTCGACAGGTCCACGGCGAGCGGCGAGTCCCTCGGGAACGCCTGACAGACAGGTTGAAGAGCGTCGAGTTCAGTTTTGAAACAGAAAGGACCTATACATCGCTGTTTAAAAGTTGCATTGAAAAATATATATAGAACTTTAATTGAATTACGATTTTTTGTCCAATGGCCAGGTGGAAAGAAACTCACGAAGCCCCAGCCGCTTTTGGTGAACTCCGAGCCCACAACTGCAAACTTGGGATGCTGAAACAAGAAGAGCTCAATGTACGGGCGCTCATCGACGATGGCCGCGACGCCTCCTTTATGAGGGCCGAACTCCAGTGCTTTCTTATACTCGTCTGGGGAGCCGAGCGCTTTAAGCCTCGATTTCGTAACGCCGAGCACGTGCATGAGGTAATTTTCCGCGAAGGAGCCGACTTGAAACCCGATGGGCTCTTCACTGGCAACCAAGCTATCGATCCCCGTGATTGGAGATGAGAGCTGCTGCACAGTGAGTATGGAAGTTAGGCTGGCAGTGTAGCTGGACTGAATAATCAGAACCACGAAGAGCCATATGATGATCACGAAGCGGCCGAGAGTGCTTCTGGTGTCCTCTCCTGTAAAAATAAAAGACGCACAATAATTTTTATGAGTTTGGCTAGGAAGTTTCCATCTTGATTAGTATACATGTAGACAGGTTAAGAGCTGCATCTCACTCACGGTGTGCGAAGAACAGAGTTGAGAAGCTGAACCTGCAAATGCAAAGTGAGTATAAAATGTAACATCAGGCAAACAAAAGTTATGCAGGGTTCAAGAAACTAGATTATGATCATGTTTGGCGTAAGAGTGCTACTATCCAACGCTATACCGTTGGAATCAATTCCAACGGTATAGGCATGTTTAACTAGGTTTTAAGATATTCAATCCATGTTTTATAGGTTTCATTTCAATTCCAAACGGGTTTTATAAATGTTTCAGTATTTCTCAGCAAATTTCAATGAGTTTCCAATATGAAACTACAAGTTTCGTCCGGTTTCAAATATGAAACTTGATTTAAAACGAGATTCAAAAGAATTTTACCTAAATTTCAAGAGGCTAACTTTAAAGTTTCAGAGCACGTTCTGCATGTTTAAAAAAAGTTTCAAACTAGTTTCACAAGGTTTCAACGTGTTTAAACAAATTTTGATGGGTTTCAAATGATTTGAAACTTGATTAAAAAATGAGTTTCGGAATAATTTCAACTTAGTTTCAAAAAGGCAAATCTAAAGTTTCAAAGCATGTTTCACAAGTTTTATATGGTTTCAACACATTTAAAAAAGATTCAATGGGTTTCAATTTAAAAATATAAGTTATGTTAGGTTTTAAATCTGAAACTTGGGTAAAGACGAGTTTAAGAAGAATCTCAACAGAGTTTCAAAAAACCAACTTCAAAAGTTTACGAGAGATCTAATGAGTTTAAAAACTAAATGAAATATATTGTAACTTAGTCGTGAGAGCTATTAAGAGCTGAGGAAACTAAATTATATTGATGGAACACTATGAAACCTAATGAAACTTATATGTAAAATATGATAAAACTCATCCGTGAAATGTCATGAAAACATATCTATGAAACTCCTGAATCTCAAGAAATCTGATGAAACTTAATCATGAAATCCATCTGAAAACGTTATATAACTTAGCCATAACCTCCTAAAACTCACGAAACTATGTGAAACTTTATCATGAGACATAGTAAAAGCTGAATGAAATCTATTGAAACTTAGTCGTGAAAGCTATTAAGAGTTAAGGAAACTAAATTATGTTGATGGAAACACTATGAAACCTAATGAAACTTATATGTGAAATATTATAACACTTATTCGTGAAACGTCATGAAACATATCTGTGAACCTCCTAAATCTCAAGAATCCGATGAAACTTATATGAGAAAATCATGTAATTTAGCCATAACCTCATGAAACTCACGAAATCATGTGAAATTTTATCATGAAATCTAGTAAAAATTGAATGAAATCTATTGAAACTTACTTATGAAAGCTATCAAGAGTTAAGAAAACTAAATTATGTTAATGGAATACTATGAAACCTAATGAAATTTATCTGTGAAATATTATGAAATTTATCCGTGAAACATCATCAAATACTATGAAACATAGCCACAAACCTCTCCTGATGAAACTTAGCAAAGGAAACTTATTGAATTATTTTGAAACATAGATGTGGAAAATCTTGAAACTTGATAAGACATATTCATAAAATCTTATTGGAACTTCGTGAAACAACCCAGAAAAAGAAAAGCTTTATAATGAAAACTAATGAAACATAGTTATGTAACCTATTGAAACTTAATCATGAAATTGAATGAAACTAAGATATGAAACCAGGATCAAATCTTTTGGGATGTAGATTTGAAAACTCATGAAACTTAATGACACTTGATACATTAGCTGTGTTGCTCCCCATGTCTTAGATAACACGAACTGGCAAATATTCTTATGATTGCTCTCAAAATATTCCTCAAATCTCTTATTTAATCTACTCGTTCAAACCAATTGATCATTGTGTATATCCGTCTGCATCTATAAATATATCGAATGTCTTTCTCATCACATATCAAACGTCAAATTCCTTCGACGAAAATCTTTCAGGCATTTGTTTCCTTCGATTGTTGTTCCTTTTTCTTCCAATTAGAAGTTTAGAGCCTGAGGAAAGATGAGTAAGATGACGAAGCTGACATACCTACAAATTCTCATGGTGGCCTTCCAGGCAACACTCATCACCAATGAGCAGCTTCGGAGGCGCGGAAGACGTAGAGGAAGCACCAGGCGCCGAGGATGCCGAGGAGGACGAGCAGGGAGAAGGAGTGTGAGCGAGGCAGCGAGGGAGGAGGCCATGACGGTGGCGTAGTTGATGCGGAAGTAGCCGAGGTTGCGGCGCAGGCGCGAGGTGGCCTTGGAGAGGGAGTCCGGCTAGGCCTCTAAATGAGTCGAGCTCAAGCGAGTTTGGGCTCCTATGCTCGAGCTCGGTTCGGGTTTGAGCCGAGCTCTAGTTGGGGTTCAAGTCTAGATATATGCTCGAGCTCGGCTCGGTTCTAGCTTGAGTAGGCTCGATAACAATAAACAATTCAATATGAACTATTTATCAACAATAAAAAAATCTCAAGCTCAGGCTCGAGTCCGACTCAAGTAAGCTCGATAAGAGTTAATATATAATAATATTTAATAAATAATTTGTAAATTTACTAGACTCGCGAGCTATTCAAGCTTGAGATCAAGCTCGAGTTCAGCTCATTTGAAACTCGAACCGAGTATAGACCGAGACAAGCTTGAGCTTTTTTTTTTTTACAACCCTAAGTCCAGCCACGAGAAGGTCGTCCGGTCGAGCTGCTCCATCCACAGGCGGCAGTCTGCGAGTGAGTGCCATGCCGTGTCGGAGAGCCGAAAGGCCGTCGTGGTGAGCGGCGCGTTGGAGAGTCCGGTGCCGGAGGGCGGCGTGGAGCCGCCGCTTGGTTTGGTCACGGGGAGAAGGGTGGCGCCACCGGTGACGAGGCAATGGCGTCTCTCTTTGTACGTGTCTACGTATTTCAGCTTCCTATACCATTGGAAAGCAGGGGAACCTAGTATTTCTGTTGGCATAAAGTCCGTGAGACTACTCAACTATACTCCCTCTGGTCACAAAAGAGATGTCATGTTGAACATTGACACGGTCCTTAAAATACAGTTTTGACTACTAATTTCTACTGTAATATATTTATAAAACCCAATTAAATAAGATAAAAATGTAAAAAGAAAAAAGGAATATAATACAATTTGCTGGCTTTGTACGCGATGATCAGCTAAAGATGGCTCAAATTGATAATGTGAGACCTTACCAGAATACAGTAATAACCTGCCTTGTTGGAGGTCCGCGGAAGTCATCGTTGATTCTGTGCTCAAGCATCCAAACCACCGTTCCTATGATAAGAAAGAATAGTCCTGTGACGCACCACATCCTGACTGTGAATGGCTGCAAAAAGGCCCATCCACTCGAACCCTGCCTCTTAACAGTGGTAAGTACCACAAGCCCGGACTCGACGTATGGCTGAGTGAAATCAACAACCTTTGTCCGATTTGTGACAATACTTACATCACCCATTACACCATCAAAGTCCTAGCCATAAAAAGATTATTAGTACAACATATACGGTACACATCAACCATAACATGGCGTAAATTTTAGAAATAGAACTTACATCTGTTAGAATTTTATCGACGAGCTGAGTATAGCTTGGATTCTCACGACCATTGCCGAAAGGTATAAGCTTATATGGAACTGGATATTGTAACAAGTTTATTGCAGCAACAAACACATCAATACAGAACCCACGCACCATTCCAGTTTTAGCGTCAGCTGATACAAATTGACGGTAACTTACCCTATTGGGAACTCCAATTCTTAGCACATTTCCATTGTTAGGAAACACCCATCCCCGAGGCCTTGTTATAGTCTCACCTGGCCAGATGGCAGTGTAGAGTTTCCGATTTTCCCTAGTGCGATTTGCTGATTTCATGTAAAGAGTCTCAGGAGACACAGTCGACAGCCCGGAATAGTTGGACCAGTAACCAATTGTCCGCAATCCAGACCCTACTATGTTGACAATGTCGTATGCAGGCCGGATAAGATTACCATCTGAATCAAATTTTACAGGGCCAGTTGCACCTGTGAAATTTACTTGGTGGATTATGTCTAGTAACTGCCTTCCCCCATCGAAGACACTCATTGCTTCCAAATGCAAACCTCCTCCCGCAGCTTCATGTAATTTAGGGTCAAGAGAGAAAGAAATGTTTCCGCCACTATTGAAAAATGCATCCAGCGCATGAGCAATCATCCAGACAGTATCATAAGCATACAAGCCGTAGGAATTAAGCAAGGACCTGCTGTCACCACTATCCCCCTTCACCAGTGCACTCCATTTTGAAGCCAGCGTACTCTTCCTACTGGTATTTTCTGTGTGCTGACGCAATGTAAGAACACCCTGCATTGAGCTCAGCAATTCAATGTCGAGATGTAGTGATGAATCGAGGAATGAACCGAGCCAATCTGTTGCAATCCACACATACCCACTGGATGTCATTCCGAGATTGAGCGCTAATGAGAAAACCGAAAGTCCAGAGTCAGGATTTGCATGCAGAATGAGGACCCGAGACTCCATCATTGCAACCTTGACCAGTACATCAACTATTTCACTCTTGCTTGCTCCTGGCCTAATTGCAGCTTTATACAAGATCTTAGAGCGCCTCTTGGCAAGTTCATCACCTAAAGAAGATATGCCATTTCTTCCATAATCATCATCGATAAATATGGCCGTCACTTGCTTCCACCCATAATACTCGATTAAGTCAGCAACAGAAGCCATTTGAAATTGATCACTATGGGTGGTCCGCACAAAGAAAGGATATTGAAGTGACGAGAGAGTTGGATCAGTTGCAGCAAAGGACATCAGGGGTACTTGGAGTTCATTTGCAACATGAGAAATGACATGCGCAATGACAGAAGACTGTGGGCCGATTATTGCAACTGTATCTTTCTCCATGAATCGTAAGGCTAAGCCATGCAAAGAAGAGGAAGTTAGTTATGTGTTATACCATGTGGATGGTATTTTTGTCATAACATAAATCTACCTGGTTCAGTGGCAGAAAAAACACCAAAGAAATACCTTGCACAATGCCAACAAAGCCATTGCAATTAGAATCTTGCATCTGAACAACCAACTCCGTGCCTGGAAGGATACTTGAATCATTGTTGATGTCATTGACAGCAGCAGAAATGGCAACCTTTGCAACTCCCCCAATTGTGGAATTGAATGTGAAAAGAGCTCCGATACTCACTGCATCGGGTCTCACAGAGATATTCTTGCTGATTGCACAGGAACACAGACAACAGAAAATGCCCAAAAGATGGAGCGTGAACTTCATGGTGAGTTTAGAGGAATACTCAGGTGCTCTTTAGGACTTAGGATTCCATCCTTCAGCTCAACAATGGATAGACTGGAAGAAACAAAAGAAAATTTCCTGATGATGCATGTTAGGCACATGACTAGCTAACAACTGAAATACGATTAGAAAGTGAGAGCCTACGGTAAGAGAGGAGGATATATCATACATCAATAAGAACTGGGGCTCAACAGAACAAAAATGGACGCGAGAAGAAACACTGGGAAGACATCACCAAAATAAGAATCAACAAATGCTACCTTCTGTAATAAAGAAATGAAGCAACCTCTCACCTTAATAAAAAAAAGCTCATGCAAAGAAGAAATGGCATAACAAGAGAAATAAGAAGAAAAAAAAAAACAAAAGAAGAGCTGCTGAGATGAGCTTGACCACTAATTTTCTTTATGAGCTTGAGGGGCCAGAAGATCAGCTACGAAGTTGACATGGAATTAAATTTTCTTTTGAAGAAAACAATAGGGTGAATCCGAAAGCGTGGTGCATGCAGGATAAACAAATAATCGGCCCCTCAACCTCTTTCCCCTTTTCTTTATGTGAATCCAGGCACAATTCCTCTTACCGTTGGGTCCGAAGCAGCTTTAGTCGGTAGTTGCTTCTACTCGGATGACACGCGATAGATGTGAAGTGCCAGTAGCCCGTGTGAACATGAACAATTGTGATGGCCCTGTGAAGCCTCACCAAATCTGGCACTGCCACAGGTTGCTGTTTGTGAAGTCCCTACTTTCAATTCGCCTAGCTATATGCCCTGACAGCGTCTTGGAGGCCAGATACTAATGAACGCCTAGTTTGTTCAGAAAGCTTGCTACTTGGTTTGCCTAGGTATCACATCCTCAGCATGTTCTAACCTGATTATCTTGAACAATAAGAAGCAAACTTTTTTTTCAGAAAATATTCAGGTCCTCATGTCAAAGATGTGGTTGCAAGCTGAAACAGTAGCGAATCCAGATGCATCATCAATTATTCCTTATACATTCTACATCACTTTTACACATCATACCTTACGTCTGTGGCGGAGCATCATCTGAGCACCTCTCAAAAATCTCGTCAGGTTGATTCACTCAACAAGGACCCCACCCCATGCGGACTAGTACAATAAAGCACGCAAGACAAAGTTCCATTTACCCAAAAAGATTATCAATAGCTTAACACGATTAAAAGTGAGTTTCTGTCGAAAGATAACTATAAGAGGTTTCCAGTGGGCAAGTGCTAGTACCTGAGGATACCAAGCAATGTGTGTTTGGATGGACTAGATAATTTGACAATACCTATCCACGTATCATACCTGGAAAGGTCAACACCGTCAGTACAGACCATGGCGATAAACAACACAAGCTGCTGCAGTCCAAACTACCGGTACCATTCTGCAGACCATTCCATCATCTAAAACAGTACAGAGTAGCTGTACATTTTATACCAGTTTCGATACTAATCAATACCAGTTAAATAGATTTGATACCGGCCAATATCGGCCATATTAGTATGATACCGAACAATACCGCCGGCTATACCATAAGAATTTGATTATATCATCATGTATTTAGAGTAATATTACAAGTAAACTTTAATGTGCATATAATTAAGCATATATATACTTATAGACATATATTGTTATATTAAACTTCGGAATGACTATTTCAAGAGATAAAACGTTAGTCTCCGAAATATTACCGACGAGTATGCTGCAGTCACTGAATGCGATGTTGGGCCCACACATCACATCTAATGAAGAAGAAATTTACAGCAGCTTGTTAAAATCGCTTCTTCCTTTCAGTCATTTGTGTTTCTGATATAATTTTTTTAACTATGGGTCATACTGCTCGATTAACCCACCTAATAAGGACAAGCCGGTACGAAGATTTCAGATTTTGTCTTTCTATTGAACGCCAATCACCTCGATGTACAGATCCCGTGATAATTCAGCCGCAGAGGAGTTAAGAACCTGTCGTAGCAAGTTCAGTAAAACAAACAGAGCATACAATTTCTGTAGCGTCAAAAGAGAAACTGTCGCTTCTGTTTCAGTAACATTAACAACATAAAGTGCCTTTATCATACAATGGCATACGAATATAGGATAGATGGTAATAGCGATTTAGCAATGAGATACCTCCTCAACCATCTAATCCAGTCAGATTGCAGACCGTTTCCCACAAAAGTCAAAACAACGTGAGTACGTGGCAGATTGAAACCCAATTGGTCTCATGGCAAGATAGACCCACAAAGAAGGATTAAATATTGCTTGTCCACCGTTTGCACGCTTGCTTAAGTTAAAAAAAAAACATCTTAGACTGACAATAATCAGAAAAAAAAAACAGTCCTCGCGTAATTTATACTACAGTACTTTCGGCTCAAAATTATGTTACAACACTGGAAGACTGCTAAAATAACTTTGTAACATAATCTTTTCCAACATGATGAAAAACGAAATGGAAATAAAAAGGTAGGCCCAGACAGCCAAATTGTCCCCCTCTTCAACAGTAACAACATCAACAACAACCAAGACTTGTCCCAAACAAGTTGAGGCTAAGAATGAAATCCAATCGAAGTCAATAATCCCCCCTAAACATTTAATCTTAGGTCGTAATTTCAGTAGATGAATCGCTAACTTCGATGCACTTCTATCTAATAACAACTCTTTGGATAGTTCCAATCCTAAGTATTTTTAACTGCTACTTCCTACGTCAATCTCAGTTGACCTCTATCTCTTATGTTTTCGAGACAACTTACAATTCCACTACGCTCCGGTGCCTCAGAAGACCTCTATGGGAGATGTTCAAATTATCTTAAACGATATTGAATAAGCATTTTTCAATTGGCGCTAGGGATGGCAATCGGATGGGTACCTCCGGGTATGACTAGTACCCACCTGAACCCGAAACCCGAAACCATGCCGCCCGCCCAAGCCCACTAGATTTCTTGGGCACGGATCTGTACTCGAACCCGATGGGTACCCGAACCCGAATGGGTACCCAAACCCGTGCCATTCCACACACTGATGGGTATTCAAACCCGAATGGGTACCCGTTACCTGAACCAGTCATAGAGGCATTTTGCAATGTCCAGCATAGCAATAACCTCACCATTTTCAACAACTGGGAGGTGTCTAAATTTCCCTAAAATATGAAAGAACATATTGGAAAAGCTAATGTTCGTGAAGAAAGGAAGAATCTATCTAATCAAGGTCTCTATGTAAGAACATGAAAACAACCAGCCTGCATATATATGCTACTAAAGTCATAATGTTAGAAACTCAACAGCATGCCAAATAAAACCTAGATGTCTGACAAAATAAATTCAGGAATCTTCTTCTTTTTTCTGGTTGAGATATTGAGATACCAATAAAAGTTCCAGTGTAATCCATTTATCCACACATGCCAGTTTTCACAGTTAGGTTCTCCCAGTTGGTTCAACAGAGCCCCTTGGGTTAAATATTCAGGAAAGAGTCATAATGGTAAAAGCCACTCGAAGTGATAATGCTGCTAAAAAACTGTACAAATGCCGCAGGAGAAGAGATTGAGCACCAAATACCAACATGATTCAAGGAACTATGCTATTAGCAACTGTAATACAGGTCTCCCTCTATTCTAAATCTCGCTAGCACTTTTGATCTGAAACAAAACTTGCCCTCTATTCCAAACCTCGCCTTGCGGCAACAACTACGCTACATGAATTGATTCTTTCATCGATGTGCATCACACATCTAACATAGTTGACGCTTACCTAACATAAAAAAAAATGCAGGTACTGAGCATTTAAGCTGTCCAAACTGGGAAAGACTTTCAAGAAGCTAAGAAATTGACCAAAATTTCAGTCGAATCTAGCTAGAGTCAAATCGACACTTTAGCTCCTGCCTCCTACCTCCTACATACCTTCGCTGGGCGGTCTTTTGGCGGACGGCAGTCGGGCGGTCTGCTGGGCGCAGGGCGATCTTCCGGCGCTCGGACTGGTCGACTGGAGGAGAGGAGCCGCCGACTGCGACTAGCCGAGGGCGGAGCCACGGAGGGCGGTTGGGCGGTCAACTGGGCACAACCGTGCCGCGCAGGACTAGCCGAGGGCGAAAGGCGGCCGAGGCACAATGGATTTGAGGTTTGTGGCGCCGACGATCAGCTAGGCGCAGGAGGTTGGAGGCGTAGGAGGCCGCCGAGCATAGAGCCGTAGACGCGCATTTAGGGTTAGGAACCAAATGGAGAAAACAGGAAAGGAGCCCGATGCGGGTATCCGAGGGGATTGGGGAAAGTCTTCGGCGCAGGACGGGGTCACAGACGGGCTGACAGATAGAGCGAAGTTACAGGCTATTTTTCATTTGTATCTCTAACAATTAGGGCCCACATGTCATGAGGTACCCATGGGTACCCATGGATACAAATTGATATCCATACCCATCCTACGATCATATCGGGTACCCGAACACGAAAACCCACGAGTCTCAAGTGCTACTCGTGCCCACTTTTATCGAGTCGGGTACCCGCGGATACCCGAATCTATAAGTAAAACTGTCATCCCTAATTGGCGCCTTCAACAAAAGTTTCAAATTTCATTTTCGAACCACATCTCAGTGACAGCCGAAATTCAAATTTTCAGCCAAAATTCAAACTGCAAATTTGAAATCCGGTATTTTTGAGCGAGGCAAAACCAAAATTTCAGCCTTTTTCAACCCTGTGGAATGGTCTCCCGAAGCTAACAAAAATTATAACCATGATGCCATGACATAAAGTTAAGTTGACCCAGTTGGTCTAGGGCACCAGGTTTGGTCCGAGAGGGCGTGGGTACAAATCCCACTCTCAATTTTTTTTTTCACTTTCATTTTTTGCCACGATTACTCAATGAACAAAAAGAGTATGAAGTTAACATATGTAGACCATCTTTACAGCTATCTTACTGATGCTCTTGTTGAGATTTGAACTCAAGACCTCTCACTTACTAAAGTGGTGCTCTAACCAACTCAGTGAGAGCTTTCTTGGTATTTTCACATTTATTCCTCATAAAAGACATTACAATTCTCCACAAAAAATTAGTGCTAAATGTGGTCCAAAAATAATGTAAATCAGTCAAAAATATATGAAATCAGGTCAAAATAACCGAAATCTCGGTAAAATTTACCGAAATTTCGCCGAGATGTCCAAAATTACCGTAGCATTTAAAAAAAAAATCTTTTTTTCATTCTGCCGGGATTTTGAATCTCGTCCACAGTCGAAATCCGAGATTTCATGAAATTTCGCCAAAATTTTTGTCCTTGCCTTCAACAGTCTAACACTTGGGGCAAAATGTTACACCCTGTCTCGGACCCGACTCAGGTCTCCACCCGCAACCTTTTGGCAGGTGAGCTGTCACTAGTTTCTGCCTTGCTATTCGATTCTCCAAAGGTCCATCCAGGAAAATCCGACTCTTGAAATAAAGAAATTGGTGTAGTTCTGTAGAAAGCAAGGGGAACTTGTTTTATCCGCCGCAGCACATACAATTCAAAATTCAAGATTGGTTAATATTATGAAATTCCTAGTGATCATTAATAATAGACACTCAAACGGCACCGGATAAAACGTGTGTGACAAAGACTCAGCTTTGGTTTGAACAATAACTCCAAAAACAGTCAAACAAGAAAGCGAAGGAAAGATGCTTTGCTGGATGCAATTCAGAGCTAAACATGGTCCACAAGTATGCGTAAACCAGAGGGCGAAATCCAGTGAAAAGTTGAAGACCTACCACATCTCTGATATTTATATTGGCACAGAGCACATAAGCAATGCATAAAGCCAAGGGTGAATGTAGTGAAAGGTACGGACGTAGTGTGTAGACATACCTCATCTCTGAAAACTGTTGCATAGGACCCGGAACTAAAGTCTGTAGTAGTTTTGGTCCGAACATGTAGTGTGCCGGGATACAGTGTTGTGTCGCGTTGGGTCTGTGTTATGCAGAGAATGATTGGGTTGAATTAGCTGTGTTGCATGCGAGTGTTCAATGCTTGGGTGTGTCGAGAGGGTCTACCTGTAAGTGTCCTGGGCGGTAGTTTAAATACCGCAGAGTTTGGCTGTTTAGGCATGGAAGAACAGAATCCTCAACTTTCTCCCCAAATCCTTCCCGGTTCTTCCTCTTTCTTGTTCTTTACTCCTAACTCTTCGATTGGGTTTGAGACATCTGGTATCAGAGCCATCCTTCTTCCGCTCTGGCGCCCAAGAAGAAGCAATCTCAGTGGGAGACAAAGATGGCTTCTACCATAGCGTCAGTAGAGAATCAATTCGAAGGGATTAACACCCTTCTGAGGCAGATTCTGGAGGATGTGCATGGTGTGAAGTCTGAGGTCAGTGATGTGCGTTCGGCGATGGAAGGGGTGCGAGGAAGGGTGGAGATCCTGGAGGCACAACCAGAGGTGGGCGGATTGGTGGCGATCCAAGGAGGTCCGACATCCACTCCGATCACTCAGTCTGTGGTGCCAGGGCCAGCACCGCAGCAAGGAGAAGAAGAAATTATAGCCAACAAAACTGGTGGTCAGGAGCAAGCCAGGGGTTCGACGAAGGGAATCTTGGGGCCCCCGCCAACATCATCGGTGACTGGTAAGCAGGAGGGGTTTAATGCAGTTTAGGTGTTCGATCAGAGAAGGAGTGGGGAAGGACTCACAGGGGATGGACATAACTTGAACTCGCCTTGGCAGCCGCGTCAAGCCTTACCCAAATTGGAGTTCCCTAAATTTGATGGAGAAAATCCCAGATTATGGAAAGAGAGGTGTGAGCGCACGAGGTTTGCGGCTCTGAAATTTTGTGGTAATGCTGCTCTTTGGTTACAAAATGCCGAAGCAAGAGGAAGATTTGATGAATGGGAAGCTCTATGTGAGGCTGTGGAACGGAGGTTTGGTAAGAATTTGTATAAGTGCCAGATGAATCAACTTATAAATTTGAAACAAACAGGTTCAGTGGCTGAATACTTAGAGATGTTTGAAAAGCTGCAACATCATGTGCTCCTTACAACCCATCACAGGATGATGTTTTCTTTGTCACACATTTTTTGGGGGGCCTGCGGGAGGAAATTATGGCAGGATAGTTCTGCACAATCCAAGTAATGTGGAAACAACAGCTTTGTTAGTACTAGTACAAGAAGAAGAACTGGAAAATGGAAAATGTCAGGAAGAGGCCTTATCAAAAATCTGACAACAAGGAAGGTAATAGGGGAGGTGATAAATATCTGGACAAGTTTAAAATGACCAATAACTCAGATGAGAATAAAAGGAATAAGGATCAAGAGAAAACCAACAGTGGCAAGATGGATGAGAAATTGGAGGCTTTACGAGCATATCGAAGGGTTAATGGGTTGTGTTTTATCTGTTGGGAGAAGTGGGAAAAAACCCACAAATGTCCAGATCATGTTCCATTGCATATCATAGAGGAGCTTATTGAAGTGCTTCAAATTTAGGTGTCTTCAGAAGATGAAAATAGTGAGGCTGATATCAGACCAAGAGAAGAATTATTGGCAGTGACGGAACAATAGAAAAATGGAAAGTTCAGACACAGAACATTGAGGTTGTTGGGCTTGATTGGCAAGTTAGAAATACTCTTCTTAGTTGATTCAGGGCGCACTTATTCTTTTATCAATAAAGAACTGGTGGAGAAATTGAATTATCCGACAAGAGATATATCGCCAATTCACCTGACAGTTGCGGACGGAAGATCTATGGTGTGTGAAAAAATAGTTCAGGATTTCGCGTCGTGGATTCAAGGACACTCTTTCCAACAGGATATGAGGGTCTTAAATTTGGGTTTCTATGATATGATTGTGGGGGCTGATTGGTTGGAGGAACATAGCCCCATGTGGGTACACTGGGGAAGCAAGTGTATACAATTTACGCATAACAATCGCAGAATTAAGCTTCAAGGAACACAGGAAAGTCAATCACAGAACAAATATATTGATGCAAAGGAATTCAAGGGGTTACTTAGGAGGGGGCAATTACCCATGTAATCCAACTTCGTGAGAACCTACACAGAGTAAGACGGGGTGACAGAGGAATCAGAAGAGGAAATCCCTCAACCTCTAAAGAGAGTTCTACAAGAGTTTGATCATTTGTGAGAATCCGTTCCATTACCTCCGAGAAGGGAATTTGATCACGCCATTCCTTTGATACCAGGAGCACAACCTGTGAATGTGAGGCCATATCGGTACTCTCCTCAGCAAAAAGACGAAATTGAACAGCAGGTGATTGACATGTTGACAAAAGGAATAATTCAACAAAGTTCCAGCTCGTTTGCTTCGCCGGTGTTATTAGTAAGAAAGAAGGATGGCTCCTGGCGCTTCTATGTGGATTATCGCAAGCTCAACATGATCACAGTTAAGAACAAGCATCCATTACCAGTAATTGATGAATTGTTGGATGAGTTGGAGGGAGCTAGCTGGTTCACAAAGCTTGATTTACGATCCGGTTATCATCAAATCAGAGTGGCGGTGGGAGAAGAGCACAAGACAGCCTTTAGAACTCATCAAGGGTTATATGAATTTTTAGTCATGCCGTTTGGACTCACAAATGCACCGGCGACTTTTCAAGGAGTGATGAATCAAATTTTTGGCCCTACATTGCGACATTTTGTGTTGGTGTTTGTTGATGACATATTAGTATACAGTCATTCCTTGGAAGATCATGTGAAGCATCTTACTGAAGTGTTTAAAATTTTGGAGCAACATCAATTGTTCATCAACAGGGAGAAATGTTCGTTTGGGCAACAGACACTAGCTTATTTGGGACATATCATTTTAGAGCTGGGGTATCCACATATCAGACAAAAGTGCAAGCGGTTCTAGAGTGGCCGGTTCCATCAAATGTCAAAGAATTGCGGGGATTCTTGGGACTTACCGGTTACTACAGGAAATTCATCCAGAATTATGGTGTGATTTGCAAACCTTTGACAACATTGTTAAAAAAGGGGGGGTACCATTCCAGTGGACATCAATTTCAGAGGAAGCCTTCAGAACTTTGCAGCGAGCCTTGGTGCAAGCACCAGTGTTAGCTTTGCCGAGTTTCACTAAACAATTTGTGTTGGAAACTGGGTGGTTCTAACAAAAGAGGGACATCCCATAGCTTTTTTGAGTAAGCCCTTGAGTAGGAAGAATCAAACATTGTCTGTCTATGAGAAGGAATGCATGGCAATTTTATTAGCAATTTCTAAATGGCGTCCCTATTTACAACACAGAGAACAATATGTTAAGGAATGTGAAATCTATCAGCAGGAACACATCAAGATGCCTGGGTTACTACAACCACTACAGGTACCGAACCAAGCCTGCCATACTATTGGTATGGACTTTATTGAGGGGTTGCCTCTATCTCATAAATATACAACCATTTTAGTGGTGATTGATAAGTTTTCCAAGTATGGCCATTTCCTGCCATTGACTCGTCCCTTCTCAGCATTGCAAGTGGCTCAAGTTTTTTTTAATCTGGTTTACAAATTGCATGGCTTACATCATGCCATTATATCCGATAGAGACAAAGTGTTTACAAGTTCTTTATGGCAAGAAGTATTCCGGTTGTCAGATACTCAATTAAGCATGAGTTCAGCGTATCATTCTCAAACGGAAGGCCAGACCGAACGTTTTCAGCGTATCATTCTCAAACGGACGGCCAGACCGAACGTTTGAATCAATGCTCTGAGACTTATCTTAGATGTTTTGTCCATGCTTGTCCAAAGAAATGGTCGGACTGGTTGCCTCTCTCCGAATTCTGGTATAATACCACGTTCCAGATTGACGTGGGTAAATCACCTTTTGAAGTATTGTATAGCTATCCACCCAGGCATTTTGGTATCTCAAACCTCAATGTTTGTGCTATAAAGGATGTTAAAGATTGGTTGGATGAAAGGAAGAGGGTAACTCAGTTGTTGAAACAGCATCTGGATAGAGCTTGTGTGAGGATGAAGTCACAAGCTGACAAGCATCGTTCGGATAGAATTTTCGAAGTGGGGTGTGGCGACCCGCATAATTAGCCCAGGGTAATGACAGTCGCACTGCCATCACTCTGAGATAATTACGCGAATCTCGGCATACTAACTAATCAAAACATCAAGCGCACTGGATATTTTATTAGTTAGTACACCGTGTTCGTGAGTGTTGCAATGAACAATAATTAGAGATCGAATGAAAATATATTCAAACCAAGCCACGCAGGGCTATATGTCCATTACATAGATATATTGATCCTTGCATAACCAAAAGGATATTAAATAGATGCTATTACACCAAAAGACTGACGAAGCCGATACACGGCTACTCCTCTCTATTCCCCCTGGTAGAACTCTGCCGCCTCGTTCCCCCAATCATCTGCTTGAACACCGGAGCCAAACTCTAGAAAAGAGGAATATAGCAAGAGTGAGTACAAAAGTACTCAGCAAGCATTATAACAAATGCAGATATGAATTTTCCTCTCAACTCCAGCCATTCTCACCTTCTCTCAAAATCCCTTTTTACAGAATATAGATTTTTGGTTTTCTTTAAGGGTTGGATATTTTAAAATATGAAAACAGCTATTGCACTCGATATCGAGGCGGACTTAGCTTCAGTAGCCTCCAATCCAGGAGACAGGCTTGAATTCAAGATTTTAACCCTGCGCAGGTTCGTATCACTTTACCCATAACGGCCTCCACCACAGAGGCTCCAAAACGTTTATCACTAATCCAGTATTAGATCTCCAACCCTGGTAGCCGACGAGTAGTGATGCCCTCGACTGTTCCCCACATACCCTCAGCGTCCCAGTTGTACCATACTACCGCGGCAAAGATTGATACTCAACCATAGGCTTTAAATATAGCGCCGACCAACGCGGTGGTATCGTGTCCTCTCACCGGCCTCCCAACACACCGACTTCACACCCTAGTTATCTACTATTTCCCAATGTGGAGATCATAATACCTTCATAGGACAACCTTTTCTGACAGCGGTTTATCTCGCTATGGTTGATACTGGAATACGGCTCATTGCCCAAGTACAATTGGTTGACCTTATATTATAGCATATGTAGAGGACCCCGTCGGCCAAACACCTTCTCATCGGCGCCCTCTACCCACCATAAATATTTCTAATACAGATCCACGACTCCATTCGTGGACGCTAAACACCAACTCAACCATTTCCAAAACCACATCACAAATCCATCATTTCATTCTTTTCTCGAAACCACATTCCACTTCCATCATTCACCTCCAATTCAACACTTCAATTGGAAAGTAAATTTTTGATGCAATGCTAATATGATTATTATACAAAAGCATTGAAAATCATTTAATAAAAGATGGTCAAAGAATCTTGCCTGCGATAAAAGCAGAAGGATTGTCCTTGCCCGTATACTGGATCTTGTTGGCTGGGATGCTCAGGTCTGACCCTGAAAGCATACAACATTATCCAAGGCAATTAAGATGAATAAATTATTCTGGCGTCCAACCAGCTTTTCTGATCTGCCGTACATTTTTATCTTGGCACTTATTTAATTAATACCCTGTTGGTGATTTTTAAGCGATCCGCAAATTGATTAACAAAAATCAACGCGGTCCGCGACACAGATTATTTTTCTACCCATTTTCCCTCCTCACTTTTCTCTCTTTTCTTTTCTCTGCAGGCGTTCTTCTTTTCCTTCGGCTCTGGCCGATTTGGCCGAAGCCTCTTCGGCCCTGCGCCTTTTTCTCTACCGATCGCCTCCTCCCTCTCCACTCCCTGGCGATTCCCTCTCCGCCTCCCACGCCGGCTGCTACCTTCCCATCGGCGCCTCCTCCTCCTCCCGCGCAGCTCGATGCCAACCCGGCCTCGGCGCAGCCCGCAGCCTCCCCTTGCTCGGCCTACTCCATCCGTGGTGGCTGGCTCGCCATGGCTGCTCTCCCTGCTGATTCGCCTCGCCTCCTCGTCACAAGACGCAGCCGACCCGCTGGCTTGCCCGGCCTCCTCCGACTTCGGGCTGGCTGGCGCCTCGCCGCTGACCGCTTCGGCCTGGCCCGGCTTTGGCCGGCTCCTTCCCGCACCGCCTGCTCCCACCCAGCTCTCCTCTTCACTCAGCTGAGCTCACTTCTTCCCCCTCTCTGGATGTTAAGCTAGGGTTACCACTACTGCTACCCCTTTTCATTTTCTTGATTTTGCTTTGCTGTTTTTATTGATTTTGCTTGAGATGATGGGGTCTATGATGAATCGTTGGGGAGGGTTTAATCTATCCAAGAAAGAGCAGATACTACACTAATGGTTACCCCAACGACTGAGACCACGAGGGAACAACCCGATCTACCACTACTCTACTGGTGAATGCACCTGGGGTTTTGGGTCGATTGAAGTTGCAGCTGGCTAGGGATGAAGCTGGTTGAGGGTGATGCTGATGGTGAGGTTGAAGAGGTTGCAGACACTGGCTTGTCTCCCTCTTGGCTGAGCTAGCTTCTGGCTTCCCCTCCTTCGGCTAGCTTCTGGATGATCTCCTCTCCACCTTCTCTTCTGGACTCTCCCTCGCCTTGCTCTTCTCCTTGCTGGTTGCTTCGGCTGCTTGCTCTTGCTGATGACTTGGATGCTTTGGTTTGGGAGATGGTTCTGGAAGCAAATGAGCTGGCTTCTGGCTGGGCTCTTAGCTGTGAATGGGTTGGCTTTGTGCTGGGCATTCGGCTGGCAAGAGGCTGGCTTTAGGCTGGCAATGCACTGGCTGCTCTTTTATTCACTCCCTTGCTGCCATTTTACCTTATGGCCCTTGGGCTTTTTACTGTGGCTATTGATCCTAAGGGCATTACGGTTATATCTCGCTCAAAACACTAACGGTACCCGCAACCGCACCAGGTAAGCTACTAAACGCCGAATGATGAACCCCGGTACTAGCGAGAGGGGCTAGTCTGGGTCCCGGACAGATTGGGTACCTCGATGAGCGATACCTATCACTGCGGGACTGACGGCGCTCTCTAATCCTTACATTTTAATTTTCTTGCCTAAACATGTTTTTATTGTCTAATTAACCATTTAATTAAACTGATAACCCCCCGGGTTATCACATGGGGGAACAAGTTTATATTAAATTGCAACCATATGCTCAAACATCCTTGGCTACACGTAGTAATCAAAAGCTTTGTTTTCGTTTTTATGGCCCCTATCAGATAATTGAAAGAATTGGTCAGGTTGCATATAAATTGGATTTACCTGAGGGCTGTAAGATTCATCCGGTAATTCATGTTTCTCAGTTGAAACGGCATATTCCTTCATCAGCAGCAGTGTCCTCTGTTCTCTATCAATTGCATTGAATTGGAGAAGAAACAGGTTCTGGCTGAAGTTCTGAAGAGCAGGTTAATTAAACAGGGCGATCAAGCTATTTCTTTAGTACCGATTAAGTGGTCAGGACTATCATCTTCTATGGCGACATGGGAAAATACAGCTGCTCTGCATTAGCAATTTCCTGCGACACCGGCTTTGGACAAGCCGCGTTTTAAGGGGAGGGGAATGTAGTGTGCCGGATGGGATACAGTGTTGTGTCGCGTTGGGTCTGTGTTATGCAGAGAATGATTGGGTTGAATTAGCTGTGTTGCATGCAAGTGTTCAATTCTTGGGTGTGTCGAGAGGGTCCACCTGTAAGTGTCCTAGGGGGTAGTTTAAATACCACAGAGTTTTGGCTGTTTAGTTATGGAAGAACAGAATCCTCAACTTTCTCCCCAAATCCTTCCTGGTTCTTCCTCTTTCTTGTTCTTTACTCCAACTCTTCGATTGGGTTTGTGACAGAACAGTGAGGTCATTTTCAAGTGAAACAACAAATCTGGCAGCAATAATACATAAAATGAGATAAGAATTCACACAAGAAAAGGAAATGTCATACAGATCAGGACACTAAGTTGTATTCCTGTTACCTAGAAACTGCAGGAGAGTAATGGTGGCGCAGTGTGTCTATTTCCCACAAAGAACTTCCTGTGGTACATAATCAAAGATTAATACATGATATGCAGGAAGCAGTTCACAAGAATATTCCATACAAAAAGAGTAGCATTTGTCCCTAACGAAGCAAGTATGCAACCATGCTTGCATCTTGACTTGCAATTGCCTCCAGCCCAGCAATTCATTACAAAAGTGGCTTCAAGATGTAATTTGGAAGAACAAGCAAGTGAAACCATCCTCATTATCTCACCGCTTTTGCTCATAATGCAAATTTCCATCTAGTTGGGTCCAATGAGGTTGCAATAGCAACCAAACAACAGTAGTGAGGGGCCAGTTCATTTAAGTTCCTACCGGTTTTCACTAAGGGCAGTGTCGATTGATCCAAGAATCCTACCGGTATTGTGCAAAGGTCCTCAGGTCCTTTCTAAGTTCTATATCAAAGAGAACAAAACCTTATAACAACCTGAATAACATATAACCTATAGATAACTAAGAACTAAAACCAAAGGTATAAAGTAGAAATACAGGAAAGATATTTCAATTCAACAAAAAAAACTCAAAATAATATTAGCACAAAAAAGAAACAAACCAATGAATTATGTAGTCCTCAAAGTTAAATTTCCTCTTTCAGAAAACTTGGGTGCTACTGCTAATTTGCACTATAGGTTCATAAAATATCCATGGTTGTTAAGGCATCGTTTAAGCAACACGCTTAAACAGTAAGGCGGTCGCGGTCGTAGGAGCCTCTACCACGGGCTTGCCTTGCCGGAGATGTTTATGTCGTCCACCATAGTGGCATAGCGTCGCTGAAGCAACGTATGGCGTCGGGGGAGATTGAGGCGACCGCCATATCTAGAGGGAGTTAGGGACTAGGGTAAAACATCGACGGTAAAATAGATACTTACCTGGAGAGTGGAGAGACCGAAGAGCCTTGGAGCCAGATCTAGAGAGAGCTTATGCAATGCCGCACTCGCTGTCATCTCTGTTGTTGATAATGGTGTCAATGACGTTGGGACGGTGGCGAAGCCATCGGATTCGGGAAGACGACCCCTTCCGTGCTAGGGTGCCGCGACACCGAGAGAGAGGAAGCCAACATGGGCCATTGGACAGTGGAGCTCGAGGTAGTCGCGGAGAGGACTGGGAGGCCGTCGACGTTTAGGAGAACAACAGGACCTAATAGATCCAGCGGCAGCGCTGTTAGGGTTAACCGGAGAGGAGGTAGATATGGCAACAGCGAGGTTCACCCAAGTCAGTAGGAGGAAGAAGGGAGGTAGAGGAGGCCGAAAGATGTCTCAGTGGCGATAGCCATCACCTGATCTAGGGGGTCGGGCGGCAGTGAGGGCTCAAGGGCAGCACGGTCTGAGGTAACGGCGACACAAGAGAGTAGGAAAGGGTAGAGCAAGGGAAAAGGAGGTCTGGAGGAGGGCGCTGGCATCGGGGAAGGCCATCAGTGGCAAGAAGGATGGGCGGTGGAGTTCAAGGCCGAGGGGATGAGAGAGAGGGAGAGAAGGGGGCAAGAGCGAGAGAGAGGGGAACAGGTCGAGGCGACTGAAGATGGGCAAGGGGTATGAGTAAGTTAGGGTTAGGATTAGGGATTTTATAGGGGGGTGAAAGGCGTTGGTGGGCCGAGCCGAAGAGTCCCACCCATCTCCTCTGCTCTGCCGCTACCACGCCGTGATTGGCCGCCCTATCCCCATCTACTCCGGCTAGGGATGGCAATCGGGTGGGTACCTCTGGGTACGACCTCCTCAAACCTGCCACCCGAACCCGAACACGCGCTGCCCACCCGAACCCACTAAGCTTCACGGGCACAGATTTGTGGCCACGCTCTAAGCCGATGGGTACCCATGGGTAGTTCCATTGCTTTCCCAAGGATAGGAGATTTGCTTACCTAGCGGAGAGGAAGGCCACCGAGGTGCCCGCGATGCCGCGCGAGCACCTGCGACGCGCTTGCCCGCTAGCCACGTGCCTGAGGTCGCCGCACATACCTGGCGAAGGGGAAGGCAGGAGGGGCTTAGGGCAAGGCGTCATGAGGAGGGGAGGCGGAGGGGAAGGCTGAGAGGCGAGGACGCCACGGCCACCGCACGCTCATGTGCCACACGCTCCTGCCCGCACGCCACGTCGGAGGCCGAGGGAGGCGGCCATGGCGAAGGAGGTGGCGAGGCAGGAGAAGGTGCCGTAGGGAGGAGGCTGAGGAGAGGAGCCTAAGGAGGCACCCGTGGGGAGGCGGCCATGGGGATGAGGCACCGTGGGAGGCGAGGGGGTGAGGAGGTGTAAGATCGAGGATGCCGACTAGAGGGGGTGAATAGGCGGCTTTAAAAAATTCTTCTCACTAAATACACGCTCTATTGATCCCTATGTCAAAACCTAAACAATAATCAATGCAGAAGTGATAAACTAAGGTTTTGATAATTAAAGCTTAAGTCAACTAGGCTCACTAAGTGCACTAGCTAATTATGTCTCTAACAATAAATTACAATCCTAAAGACAAGCAAGCAATTTAATTCTAGGAATGTAAATTGCAACAATGTAAATAAGGAATTGCAGGCATACACAAGGAGACACGATACTTTTTACCGGCTCCACGAATTGAGCACCCGCCTCGAATCCACTAGTGATAGCTCTTTCCCCCTTCGAGTAGGTGAGCTCCGACTTTCACAACTTTGCCGAGCCTTCTCACAATCTCTTTGAGAAGGTCACCGCGCACGACGCCTCCACACGCCGTCTAGGTGTCGGTAAACACCAAGAGTAACAAGTTAAGCCCTCTAACTTGAGCTCCACCAAGTACAACACATGTACAATGGTGATCACCGAGTGCAACACATACACAAGGCTCCCCTCAAGTGCAACACATTCAAAAGAGACTCTCAATCCTCTCCTAATTTGCAATACATGTAATTAGAGCTCACTCTTAGCTCAAGAACCAAATGAGAGAGCAACACATGCACACAACTTCCACACACTCACAATAACTTCAACAACCAGCAGATGCCCCCCAAGGCCTCCTTTTATAACCTCTAAGCCAAAACTAGCCGTTAAGGGGCGAATCTGAAAAAACTTAGCAAATCTAGTGCTACCGCCCTACTAGGGCCGGTAGCACTGACCTCCAGGCCAACAGCTAGAAAACTAGCCGTTGTGCAGGAAATCCGGTGCTACTGACCATGTAGGAGCGGTAGCACCGCTCCTACATCTCCAGCGGTGCTACCGCTCACACCCCCGGTAGCACCGGCCTCGAGTTCGACGCAAAAACATCTCCTCTGGAAAAAGCACACCGGCCCTGAGTACCGGACCTCTTGTACTACCGGCCAACTGAGAGTAGTGCTACCGCTCGAGCGGTAGCACCGGCCCCGAGCTGACCGCAAAAACACCTCCTCTGGAATTTTCACACTTCCCAGAGGGGCGGTAGCACCGAACCCCCGGTATTACCGGCCAAACTTGCGGTGTCACCGGCCTAGCGGTGCTACCAGCCCCACATGGGCGGTATGACCAGCCTCCCAGATCAGAAACAGATTTTTCACAAAAATCTTTTCTTTTCATATCAAACACTAATAATGATTGATTCTTTGAGCTATGTGATGATCAACACATAATCAAGCAATTTGCAAAACACATTTGCAAACACAATTCACATTCTCAAAAAAATCACATTAAACACAACTTATGTGCAAAACACATTTGTAAATAAACATAGAACCTATGAGATCAATCCTCTAGCCATGTGATGATCAACACATAAGTCGATTTGCAAAACACATTTGCAAACCCTATTCACATGCTCTAGGATCGAAACCCATAACCTCCAGCTTATTTGCAAAACACATTTGGAAATAACAAATCCAATTAATTTAAAGTCAAATCTTGAGCCATGAAATGATCAACACATGATCCAACACTTTGCAAAACACATTTACAAATGCTTATCTCATGCTCCAAAATAAGAACCAATAAAACCACATTTTACAAAAACTCATTTTGCAAACACAAAGCATACTCTTTTCTTAGCCTTGTGATGATCAACACGTGACTAAGTCACATGCTAAGACTACAATGTATGAGCTCTCTATTTGCAACACGTGCAAATATCTAGCTCCATGCAAACAACAACCATTAAAATCAAGTTGCATGAGCTCTCTCCTTTTGCAACACATGCAAAACTTAGCTCCATACAAAACCACTTAAACCAAATTGCATGAGCTATCTCCCTTTTGCAACACATGCAAATCCATAGCTCCATGCAAAATCCAAATCAATTAAGATTCAATAAGAAGCAAACATGAGCTCCCTTATTTGCAATACATGCAAATACTTTGCTCATGCAAAAACCAACTGAGAGTGAGCTAGAGTGAACCGGATTGAGTTCATCAATACATGATGAAGCTCAAACTAAATGACTCAACCCCTCTTAATAGTACG
Organism: Otatea glauca; assembly: GCA_036346275.1. Classification (NCBI taxonomy): domain Eukaryota; kingdom Viridiplantae; phylum Streptophyta; class Magnoliopsida; order Poales; family Poaceae; genus Otatea; species Otatea glauca. Next base: position 45,627,575 of record CM070717.1, read on the forward strand.
GCACCTAACTAGCAACCCGGTCTCCCATCCAAACACAAAGACCGGTAAAAGACTAAGAACGCATCATAAGCCCTAGCTAGTTATACCTTTGCCTCTAGCAATCCTACTTAGAGCTTTTATGATTCCCATCATCTTCTCTCCAAGCCGGGTCCTCTCTTCTTGTTCATCAACACATGATGAACTTCCTCTCTTCTTCTTGACTTCAGAATCACCTCTTGAGGCTTATCAACATAACTTTTCTTCCCGATTCTTCATTTTCTTGGACTCAACCTACTTCACAACTCATGGAAGATTGTTAGTCCAACAAACACGGTTGTCTCAATCATTACTTGCACTCCGTCAACACATAATGGATGCCCCCACGATCGATTGAGCACAACCCTAATTAATTTGAATGATTTAAAGGTGTCTTGAGTACTTTGATGCAACTAATGCTTCATTATACTCAAGAACTTTTCGCTTGTCCTTAACAAACGAAGAAACACCAACACATGATGAAGTGTTCTTTGATTGATTGAAAGACAACCAAACTCAATTTAAATTTCATTTAAATTGACATGAGTATATATTAATTACACAAGTTTTATATACTCATTTTGATGGTTAATAAGGAATGATCCAAATTATGTTGGAGTGGTGGAAAGGGATCAATACTCGTAATACCATCAACAATAGAATAAACTTCATTAAATATGTGCATATAAATAATTGAACTTTGGAATCATTATGCACATAATCAATCTTAGATAGCATTTGAGTTTATCCTATATTTGCATGAGTATATTACAACTACACAAGTTTATATATATATATATATATATATATATATATATATATATATATATACTCAATGGGTTGTTTCAAAGTCTTGATCCTTTATTTTATTTGGCAAAAAGACATGGATCAATACTATTGAAACATCAAGTTAAATTATGAACTCCCCTTAGATATGTGCATTCATGTAATATATGAAATTAGAAACATAATACACATCTTTAATATATAATCAATGGAAAAGTTCATTCTTTAACTTAAAACCTAAGTATGCATTAAAATAATAGAGTGAATACGAGTGCATACTTCGGCTTTTCCATTTTCCATCCAAATTTAAGACTAATAGGAATGAAGCTCAATGAACAAGTTAGTCTCATAATCATTAGATTTGTCATTAACAAAGATTAAGCATTAATCTAAAACCAATCACCAAAACTAATGGAGCTTGAACTTTCAGGAGGCTACCGTGTGGGGCAAGGAGGTGAAGGCGATGCGCATATCGAAGAGGGTGGCGAATAGGGCCGGAGGGGGTGGCGAAGGGGGGTCGAAGGGGGAGGCGGAGGGGGTGGGGGAGGTGGGAGGGGTGGAGGGTGAGGCAGCCGGGGTGAAGGGAGGTCAGGGGCTTGCCGACGCTGAGAGAGGCAGAGGCAGCGACGGGAGGCGAAGGGCGGCGGGAGGGAGAGGGAGGAGGCGAGGAGATGGGGGATTGCAGCAGGCGCGGGCACATGAGGAGTGAACCGAGGCATGAGTTAGGATTTTTTTTAATGTATATCATATAGAAGTGGAACCCACATGTCATAGGATACCCATTGGGTATCCATAGGTACAAATTAACACCCACGCCCATCCTATAATCTTATCTGGTACCCGAACCCGAAAACCCATGTGTCTAAAGGCCTGTTTGTTTTTGTTGTGGATTCTCTAAAAGCTGATTCTGGATTGTGGCTTTAGAGAACCTGATTCTAGATTCTGAATTTTGGGATGGCATTTTGTGGGTAATTGCTTGGAACTTTCAGTGGCATTCTCATATTTGTATTCCTCAAAATACACAGCAAAAACAAACAGACCCTAAAGTTCTACCTGTACCCGCCCTTATCGGGTCGTGTACCCGCAGGTATCCAAACCCATGGGTAAAGCTGCCACCCCTAACTCCGGCGAACCGGCGCCTAGGTATGAACTATGAATTATTGTAATGTTTTGTAACAAGCTACATGTTGGAATTTGCAAGGGGGATGTGTGCTACATGGGAGAAGGGAGGATGAGTGCTACATGGGCTTAAAAACCGGCAATATCAAGGTATGCATGACATACAAAATTGCTTATTTGTTTGTTGGTATATTATGTTAGGATATGTGCATGGCGCCGCCTCGACGCGCACCTTAAGCGCTTCAGCGGTAAAAAGGTGGTGAGTTGCCACGCCTCGCCTTATTGCTTTAATAATCTTGAAAATATCGCAAAAAGGATGTGACAGCAAAATACTAACAGCACTCAACACAAGATCCTTTTTGTGATGGAAATTCATGCGTATGATATAGTGCTATTGCTTTTTGCTCCGTGTCTCCTCAACATGACAAGGAAATTTGAGTTGAGATCACAATTTTTCTTGTGGTTGTTTGCCACTTTTTTTAGAACAGGTTGTTTGCCAATTAGGTTTGCAAGGAAAAGAAATGAAATAGAACGAAGTGAGAAGATAAAATATGTTAGATACAATTAGACACTTACGCATTGCACTAGACTATGCAGGGTCTGTCTCTTCATTGTTAAAAGGATCAGCGCCAACCTTCTTAGGTTGACTAGCTTCTCCACTGTTATTGGTATCATTCTGATTAACTTCCTCAAAGAGATTCCAAAGCATTAGAATTAGCTTATGGAACAGAACAACAGAGAACACAGAAATACTTTCACAAAGGTTCTTGCAGAGCACAACATAAAGAATACGAACATGACCATGTATTAAGTGAATATGCTAATAACGTGTGGTTCACTAGCTGCACACGGATGTATGCACACTACAATCAATCAAGAGCTCCTATATATGCACTAAAAGGTTATAGCAAGCAACATACCCAATGAACCAAAAAATTGATCGAAGGATGTCTACACAGCAGATTATGAATTAAAGCAATGATAATAAGAGCTCCAGCTAGTGGAACTGAAAAGGAGAGTCTGCTCAATCTTTTTGCAAATGCAGCAGCAAGATATGCAGGAAGATACGAAGATTTCAGACAAGTGTCTAGAAGCTGCAAGAAAACAAGTCAAGTGTAAAGTTGCAACTTGTAAACATATGACCATAACTAGACAGTAAGAAAACAATGCATCAAAAAAGAAGAAAATAGTACTAAATTTCTACTTTAAAGATTCCAGCATGCATTATATGTGATCAATCTGTCATGTGTGATTATTGTGGCTAATTATTCAAATGAATTCGGCATGTTGAGTTGATATCCAGATTCATGGATTGAAAATTGATAGTTCAGAGCTCAAACTAACATGGTGAATCGTTCCACTGCCTTGATCCATTTGGCTGCATTCATGGGTCCACCCACTTACACAATATTAAGTGTCTGTTTGTTTTTGTTGTGGTTCTCCAAAAGCTGATTCTGGATTGTAACTGTAGAGAAGCTGATTCTGGATTCTAGAATGGCATTTGGTGGGTAATTACTTGGAACTTTCAATACCATTCTCATATTTGTATTCCTCATAATCCACAGAAGCACATATGAAGTGGATCGTGGATTCTAGTATATATAGGTGAACTGGATTATGAGAATCGATTCCTAGAATCGGGCTGTTTGTTTTTTATTCAGCTTTTGTGGTCAGAATCCACAGCAAAAACTTTTTCCCATCCACTGTTATGGACTTGTCATCGATGGATACAGCAATAGCTCTAACAAAATAGGGTGGATGACGAAGGAATGCTGAAGTGGGGGCATTACACAGCCTGCTTGGTTCCCATGGATACAAATAGCCTCAAGGTATATTCAGATTTGGCAGGTTGCAGGCATCAGGATTAACTAACCAATAAGTCTAATCTACCATACTTTGTAAATCACATTGAAGATGGTGCATTCCATGACAGTTCCAACTCAAAAGTAGTTACTGCCTACGCAGATTACCTCTTACTAGATAATGGATACTATAACAAAAAAAATAGCTTTACTGAACATGCATGGGATGCTCTGGAGCAGGGTTCGCAAAATCGACGAAAATCAGTCGAAAATTGCGATTTTCGGTCGTATCGACGCGGCTCGACTTTTAAAACCGCTCGATAAACCGGTCCAATTCAAAAAAAATTATGCGACGTAAACCGGTCGAAAATCGGTAAAAATCACTCAAAAAAATCGTCCACCAAACAAAGTTCAACTCATCTATCGATTTTCCATGGAAATCGGCCGATTTTCCATCGAAATCGGCCGGTTTTATATGAAAGCAGACGATTTTTTATTTTTCTTTTAAATTTTTTTTATTTTGAAACTCTACGATTTTCGACCGATTTTCGGCTCGATATTTCCGATTTTCGAAATTCGAATTTCGCCCGATTTTTCCCAAACCGATTTTGTTAACCCTGCTCTGGAGCAGCATTCACAACATGTAAAGTTGTGTGTGGCTCCACCCACTTTTAAGACCGAGATAGAAAATGCTGGATATGAAGTGGAACCATAGCTTGATAGTGAGCTACTTACTTGCAAGAACACTGCCCGATGTTTTGCCATGAAAGCAGCAGGAGTCAGTAATGCATAGAGCTTTTCATAGAATTTTGGATATTCCAGACCATGTTGAGTCATAAGGATGAAAAGACCACTTAAAGCCATCACACCTATGTCGTACGATCTAGTCAAGAAATCACTTCAACAGAAAGAAAATAGAGGTGATAAGATTTCTATTAGTGGTGTCAAACAAATTACAAATATGTAAACAAAATGGACATAAACAATCTACCATAAGATCGCTGGGTTTGACATTGAAGGAATTACATTCTTATGAATTGTAGCAAGGACCTGCAAATTACAAAATGTTGCTCAAGGTAGAAAACCACAGCCAGCCATTAAAGCACTTTTAAAAGAAGGTATTGTTGCAAAACGAAACAAACATTCTTAACTTAGCATAGCAACAGTAAACGACAAATAATTTCATTATCCTAAGTGGCCATACAGTTCTTGTATTATAAATTTATAATACTTTCTCCTTACATGGCACTTGGCAGACTGCAAGAAAAATTAGACCATAGTGTTAAGTGTGAATCACACAGAGAAAACGTATTGTTGCAAGGGTGTTCACAATTCAGATGCAACACATAACCATTCATAAACAGTTCCAAGATGAAGCAATTGACAAATTGGTACTTCTTGTGGGATGCTGAAAAAGTATTCGGATTTTGAAGCCAGGAAAAAAAATTAGCAAGATTGCATCATACTGTTATGGCTTCCAGAACAAGAACAGATTTACCTCCTTGTACACATCAAGCGGAAGTGGTAGCTTGGGAAAGGCTAGCCATGCTTTGGTGAACTTCAATTTGAGTTTTTTGATAATATAAGGAGAAGAGGAGTCCTGCAAAACTTCAAAGCTTAGTCGCTAGAAACTTTGAGCTTAAGCTGAAAGGTGCCACTTTACTACTATATCTCATGAAGTGTGTATGAAAAACCTCAGAGGACTCTATTTCTCCTTTTGAAGAAAGGCCTTCATAGGACAAAAAAAATCAGAAGCCAGAGTAAGAACACTATTGCACATTGGTGCATGCACAGATAAGCACACATCAACAAAAATAAATGGGGAATACAAAAGAGATATGTGAACTAGCAAATTCTACGCATGAGCAATTGTGTTTAGCAGAGCACCATAGGCAAGTTAAGACTAGAAAAATTCTCACTGTTTATCGGCAAGGGAGCCAACGATGGTACCAAAGATCATGGAAGAGCCAAAGCCAGCAATGAAGAGGCGGCCGATATCGCCCTTGTCAAAGCCGGAAGTACTTACTATACAGGTACTATACATAGGGCCCTTGGAGCCAATCACCAGCTGATATGATGACACATCAAAATAAGCAGCAATTAAGCCCAAAAATTGTACATACTCATCTAAAAATACACAACCACATTACAGGGGGCAACAAGCTCAAGTGAACTGCACTCTGAACAGAACCCATTTGAGTACAGTAAACGGTCACCCCAAATGCTAGCACCAATCGATAAATTTCGGATTTACGTATTGAAACCTCATGAAATATTTCGCTAAAAAAACTCAGCAGATATGGGACATAATTCCAACGAAACAATGCGATCTACATGGACATGTCAGCTCAGAAATCAGAACAATAAGAGTTTCATGGATAGAACGATAGGAACTGCGCATTCACAATATGAAGAAGGATTCAATCAAATAAACTGGCGCGCACGCAAATCGCAGCGATCGATCCACCTCACCCCCTAAAACCATGATATAGGCGAGCCAAATCCCTCGTCCAGTCCTCGCGCCGAGCCAAACGAATCAGATCAGGACCAGATCGAGCAATGGCACAACAGGAGGCTTCCCACAAAAAAGAGGGAGGATCGAATAGATGACCGCAGCGAACGGCGGGCGGAGAGGGCACCCATGTTGAGCGAGTAGACGAGGCGGTAATTGCTCTTGAAGGTGTTGAAGGCGGCGGAGGTGGAGACGCGGTCCCTGGCCGTCTTGCTCAACTCCAGCGCCGCCACCACGGCGCCCAGCGCCCCGAACACCGCGTAGTAGAACACCTCCATTGCTCTCCCTCCTCTTCCTCCGTTCACGTCGATCTCTTCTTCCTCTCCGAGTGCCGACGCGCCGAGTCTCTCAGTGCATAAATAAAAGGTAGATAGTGATTACTTACCCATTCACTTGCTTAAAGATTTATGCAACTTGTATTAGGAGGGAAAGTATTGAAGCATTGCTCGATGGGTAATGCGTCGAGTTCTTTCGCATAGGAAAAATCTCATATGCAGAGGTTGGCGTCATGCTGTGCCGCACCGAACTGGCCGGTATAAGTTCGTTGTGCTTTTTGTTTGAATCGTGTCAGGCCGCGACGGCTCGTCGTACCCGCCGTGTCGTGAAGTGCCGGTTCAAGTCCGACCCATTTGCACTATTGCAACGAGAGAAAAGGAACCGGAGACGCATGAAGTTGAGACAATGAACATAAATATTATGAGAAAAGAACTAAAATTTATTTATTCTTGAACAGTTACATAGAACGAGAGAATGTGCTGAACACGGGCGAGAGGAGGGAAATAGGTGAGAAAGAGAGTGAACGAGACAGACGAGAGAGATTGAAAGGGAGATTGAGAAAGACGGGTGAGAGAGAGAGCTGAGAGAGATGCTCTCTCTCCTATTTTGCCTATCTCTCTTAGGTGTCGGTGACAGGGGTAGCGTTCATACTGCTAGGTGCGATCATACTCTGTGAGTCAGTGACATTCATACTAAGCTTTTTCCTCATGCTCTGAGTCATCGAACTCGATTCAGCCCATTCTACAGTGTCGTATTGAGCCGTGCCATCTATCGTGCCCGGTTCTCAGGCTCGGCACGACCCAGTGCTATAGTGACGTGCCGACCCGGTACAGTCTATTTCGTGCTGGATCGAGCTTCGAACTGAACCATGACGTTGTGCCTCAGACCGACCCAAAAAAGCTCGGCCCGACTGCCGTATATGCCAAGTACACGCTTTAGAGTTCAGATATACGCCACTCAAATGCACCTCCCGTACCGTAATTGCCCCTTTACTTTCGCATGGACCAAAATACCCTCTCCTTTGCTTTCATATGGACCAAAATGCCCTCTCCTTTGCTGACTCAAACCACAGCTCAATACGATCAAAGAGCTAAGCTACTCACGTTAAGACACAGTCCGCTTCGTCTAGCTAGCTCTAGACCGGCATCACCATGGCGGCATGGCCTCATCCCGGCAACATTGCTTCTGCCTACAGCTTCCGTCCCAGCATAAGGCAACTCCTCCACAGCTGCCGCCCACAGGTCTAGCCCCGCATTGTTGTCATAGTAGCCACATCCCCACTATCATCGCCGTCTACACCTACGGTTCCAATTGCTACCCTCGTTGGAGACTTAAAAGGACCAGAGAAGGGCCCGTGCGTGATGATAAGTTATTAAGAGTAGGTGCTTGCGTTGCAACATATATATATATGTTTGCTTTGCTTGTATTTGAGAACCCGTGTAGTATTCAGGCCTCTACCGAGCATCCATGGTGACCTTCACCTAGTGTTCCGTGAATACCTAGTGGGAGTAGCAAGTGGTCGCCGTCGGGTGTTGCCTCTACCTCTCATCCACGGTGGTCACTGCTAAGGTTCCATGGCCCATGGATTGAGTGGTGTGTGGTTTCAATCAACAAAAAGGAGGGCATTTTGGTCTGTACAGAATACAGGGGGGAATAGAAGGGGTTTTTTGGGAAAATAGGTTCAAAACATCCAAATGGCATTTCTCGAAACAACTTCACTCAATAATAGCATATTTCGAAGATGTGACTAAGGATTAGCATATCTCTAAAACACGTACTAAACAGTGGCATATATTAAAATTTCCCTTCGCAATATAATGCTCGGGTTGCTGGTTTTTTGTTGGATTTGGGCCTACTACCAATTCATACTATTGCTTTTTTTTTTTGTTGCACTCAGATCCACGTTGGATTTGGGCATAAGGTTTCAAATTTCGTTTTCGAATCACATCTCGAGGGTGGCAAAAATCTGAAATTTCAACTGAAATCCGGACAAAATTCAAAAATTGAAGGACCAAAGGGGCGATCATAATTAAAATTTTCCCTCACTCAATAGATCCAACCAAAATCTCACTTGAAACACTCAAACGCAAAGAATCAAAACAGATAAATCTTGTTCTTAAACTTGCTCGTGGGGTTGTGATGATCAAGATGATCTTCAATATTCTTCAACGTGTCACAGAAAGCAAGAATACAGGAAACAAAAACATCAAACACGATCTACAAAAATTTCTCAAAGATTAAGCAAAGAAATCGAGTTCTTGCAAAGGATTGCATAGATAATGAGGATATGATCTAAAGAAGATTCATCTATCAATAATACATTCTCGGCACAAGAAGCACAAACAAATAGAAGGAGGGGAGCAAATCCAACTTGCAAGAATGTAAATTGCAAGAAATTAAATTACGGAATTTAAAAGCAAGTAGAATGAGGGGAGGTAAATTCAACTTGCGAGAATGTAAATTACGAAATTTAAATGTTGAATTTAAGACATAATGTAAATGTTGAAATTAAATTCAGAAAAGTAAGGAAGTAAAATTTTATTTCTTTGAAGAAAAGATTACAAAGCCTCACAACAAGGTGCGCAAAGCTCAAAGGAGCACACAAAATCTTTAAGAGGGGAGAGCTACCCCTACCCCTCTATTTATACTACTCATGAGTAGGGGTGCAATCGGCTCGGATTCGGTCGGATATCGCTCTTTCCATGTCCTAAATCATGTTTTTTGTCGGATTCGAAATCAGATTTGGATAGTGCCGGATACGAATACGACGCGGATAATATCGGCCACGGATTCGAATCGAATACGGAGCGGAATCGATACGGTATCGAATATTTTTTGTCGGATAACACGCGAAAACAGATACTATATAAATAATACTGCAATTCATGGGGGAAAAGCCAATAACACTAGTTTGATTTTTCATAAGAATTCCCTCCTTTCCTTTTTCTTTTCCTTCTTCCCTTTCTTTTCTTCCTTTTTCTCTCCCTTCCTTTTTCCTTTCCCATCTCTATTTTTCTTCCCACCGGTTTCCCTTATCCATTCGACTGTATGCTCTTCACTGGTTTTCCAGTCCCTTCCCCATTCTTCTAGCTTCTCCCCTCAGCCGGCGTTCGACCCCATCTCATCTCAGCTCGTCCCAATACTGGTGCCTCATCTCAGCTCCTCCCCTTGCCTGCGTTCAGCCCCACCAGTGCTGGCCTCTGGTGCCGACCACCGCCACCAACTCTCCGCCCCAGGTTGCACCCCGTCGTCGTCGGCCTGCTAAACATCCCCCCTTTTTGCGCTGGGCTGCACCCCCCGCTGCGCACGCCAGCTCATCTGGCCGCAGCTCTCTCGGGTCGTCGCCCGGGCCTCCCGTTCCGCCCCGTCGCCCTGGCCTTCCCTCCTACTGGCTTGTAGCCCGTGCCCCTGTGCCCAGACTGAGCTCAGTCTAGCTTGGTCCCGCCTTGCCTCGCCGAGCTGGCTTGGATTCTCTTGTGGCTGTTGCGGCAACCGAAGGAGGAAGGGCAACGGCGGTGGGACGGAGGGCAATGACTTGGTATGATTGGCGAAGGGAGGCAGGACTCAGGCGGAGGGCGCCGAGGTGTGGGCGGCCTGGGCGGTGGCGCCGAGAGGCCGTGGCGGGCGGCGGGAGTCGGGGGCTCGAGGCAGACCGTAGGCGAAGATGAGATGGGGATTGGGGATTGGAGAGGACGGGTGGGTCACGGATGGGGTTATCTGGTTAAGCACGTGTTAAGGATCGGATATCCGAACAAGTGTTACCGGATATATCCGATTTTTTTTCGAAATATCCCGATCCGACGGATAATGATATCCCGAATCCGATACCGAATCCAAAAACTATCCGAAAAAATATCTGAATCCGATCTGAACACATACGGTCGGTCGATCGGTCGAAAATTATCCGATCCGATTGCAACCCTACTCATGAGTTATCCTCCACCCTTGGATGAATTCTACTTAACCCTCAAGTAACCTCATCAAAGGTTGAGATTGAATCATCCTCCACCATTAGATGAATTCTACTTGGCCATCAAGAACATCATCAAGGGTTGAGATTCACTCAAGCTAACTTGACCACTACTCTATCATCTAAACCGCAATCCAACGGCTCTCATCTGAGCAGCTTCAAGTTAGCATCTCAGCCGTTTCCTTATCTTCTAGGCTCACAGCGGCTCCGTCTCCGGTCATCCTCCAGCGATCCTCGACCGTCTGAACCTCTGGCGCATCTCGCCTAGTCCCATCATCTTGTAACCATAAAAAATAAGGAAAACCCATCATATAGCAATGTCCAACAAAGATATGCAATAATCATCCAAAATCACATTTTAATATTCAATATGCTCATGACGTCGTCACTACCGCCTACACCAGGCTGGTAGTGCTGCCTGGCAGGCACTACCGCTCCCCAAATCCGGTAGTACCGCTCGGCACAACTCAGAGAAAACACTCTCTCTGGAAAAAGACTACCGCTCCCCTGAGCCGTTAGCGCCGCTCGAGCCAAAACAACACTCAAATTGCTTCAATTTGAAATCAAATTCAAATCAAACTCAAACCAGAGCAAACCTAGCTCAAACACATTCAATAACTCATCACAAACAAGGATAGACCTCCACATGGTCTTTCAAAAACCAAATTTCAAATCTGATGTTTTTAAGGAACCCTAAACCAAAATTTTGGCAAAATTGATCGAAATTTTGGTGATTTTCAACCCCTTGTGAAATGGTCTCTCGAGGCTAGAAAAAATTGGAAAAGTACGAAAAAATCATGCCAGCATTTATCTACATTTTCTATCTGTTTAAATGCAAAATACTAAGTATTTGGACATAAAATCCCCAAGTTATGATTTAGGGTTTAGACTGAAATACAATTTAAAGTCGAAATACATCATTTAAGGCCGAAATACAAGTTATGGTCTAAGCTGAAATACAATTTAAGGCCGAAATCTAAGTTAGGGTTTAGGGTTAGGGTTACATAATTTGTATATGTATTTTTTTTGAAAATAATTTCACATGTATCCCTCGTAAAAAGCACTACAATTCGACACAAAAAATTTGGTGGGAAATCCGGTCCAAAAAAGATGAACCTTAGCGAGATTGACCGAAATCTCATTGAAATTACTATAATGACTAATTTTTAAATTTTTTTATCCCATTGAAATTTGTAATCTCAGTGAGATTTTGAACCTGTTTGAGCCTACAACGCGCCATCAGATTAAAAATCCACACCGTTGCGGGGGACTGTAAAAAAAAGTCAAAAAAATTTGAGAGATCAATTGCTTACTAATCAAATGGTTAAAAATGTCAAACGTCTGTGATCCAATCTGAAAAATGCGTATGACCATAATTATTTTAGGTTAGACAGAAGATGTTTTTTGCGAGTAACAGTAGACAATTTGGTTCCTTTGAAAGCATTTCTAATTATAAGTATAACGCATCGATGAATTGCAACTTCGTAAGACACAATAGTATAGTTGGCTACTGGCTAGAACACTTGCCTCCGGGAGTCAGGACACCAAGGTCATGTCATTAAGCAATTGAGTTCGACTATGTCAATCAACGGATAAGATAACCCAGATTTATGAAATTGATGATCACTAGCAGCAATGTCAAGGACCGTAGTGGTTGTGGGTGCATTTTGACAGCAATGTCCACGCTTGCCACCAGGGAACAAATGCTCCAACACCTAACTGATGTCCTCAACGCATCCACGCTGAACTGCGCTAGTTGCCCCGTCATACCCTGCAAGTTTCAGTTTACTCGGTGGACGCTACGCCGCATCATCATAGTATACAAGATTAGCGCTTAATCTTTCTCCTGTTAGTGGGTGCTCGATGGACATTGGACCTGTTCTTAAGACCAAACGCTCGCACGCCCCGATCGAATCTGCGACCGTCCAACCTGGTTTGGCTTTGTGATTGATTTCCGTGAAAGGAACGCGCCACTAGTTGAGATTGAACATGGACCTGTCCTTCGGAAGCGTAGAGCTCGCCAAAACCTGCCAAGGAAAACCGACCAGTTACAGAAGTTGCAACAACAGTTCAAATATTCAATGAACTGAAATGCCTGATAAATTTTGACCTGTGCAGGCCTTACATCTCGCTGGATCATTTGTCAATTCGTAATTGCAAAATGAGGGCCATTATTTTAGCTAATTCACCTAGCAGTGCTTCTATGCATTATCCTCCTAATACAAGTTACATAAACCTTGAAGCAAATGAAGGGTTGACATACATCCTTCATTCATACTTTAATACTTGTGCAACTTTTAAATAGTGATGTATAGAAACATCTCCCTTGACCTACTGATGCCTAATAGCAAACGTCTCATCGATTATCTTTATTACTTTAAAAGAAATTAGTGGTGGTGGTTCATAATCTCTTATGGTTCATTTGCCTCTCCTACTCCACCCCTTAAAAATTCTCTAATAAAAGCAGGAAAAACAATATACCAACAAAAAATCCCATCTCCCTAAATATTCTCTAACAAAGAAAACAATATACCAATAAACAAATTTCATCTCCCTAAAAATTCTCTAACAAAAAACATAAAAAATAGCGGAGCAGTTCCAGGCGTGTGGCAAAGCTGACAACATGGACGCGCAACGCGACCGAGCGAAGAGGCAGAGCCGAGGGCATGTCCTGGGTAGGGTGATCCTGATGATGCCAACTCGATATGCCAACAGTAATATGATTTTGTTTCTTATCCATATCAAAACACGGACATTCAACTAGTAAAGTTCAAAAAATATTTTTGCAGTGCAAGCTAAGCAACAGTCTAACTAACAGCAAAACACTTCAAACCAGCCAGGATGATGGAACGACAACACCAAACCAGCCTACGGACAAAGTGACAATAACACAGGGGAAGTGTTGAGATACAGGGTAGAATATTACCACGTAAACCATAAAGTCATATATGTAAGAGATCATAAAATATTACCACTAGATGTATAATGTAGCGAAAGTATAGTTGTAGTAACCCAGTTCAACGTAGTGCGTGTTGTGTAGTCGAAGTAGTCGATGGTCCTATGTCCTTGGAAGCCGATCCTCGTAAGGCAATCTCTTTGACCACTTGTGGCACGGCTATGCATTTCCTTTATCCAACCATATCGAGTGGCTCAAAGATATCTCTCCTTTTATGTTAGGAGAGGCAAATACCATATCTGACTGGTCACATTCCTTTGCATGTTTTATAGCATACCCAAAAGGTATCATTACTATTAAGTCATGGAGTAGTGTTTGGCAACCCTTAAGTGTATTGTTACACATGTAGGAAACTATGCTGGTCTCAAGACTAAGGACTATACATCATCATTGCTTCAGACCAACTTGAAAAATAACAATCTTTACATTTAACAACGTCTCAAAGTGGGACAATCCAACATCATATTCTCTAACATGTGTCTATACTATTGATTTGATATCCCTATATCTATAACCAGCGAAATGTGGTGATCAACCAATATATGTGCCGGTCTACCGGTCACTCGTGTCCCACCCAACCAAAGATCTTTTATAATGATACTATATTATACAACAAATAGAGAGCTCACCGACAAGTAACATACTTACTAATCTTTATAAACGATAATTCATTCAAAGAACACAATATCATTTACTCAATAATTTATAAATATAGACCTAATCATCTCTATAATCGTCTTCTCAACATGTCTCTCACACGAAGGGCAACAAAAGTCCCTAGTCCAAGATTGCTCGTTTGTTCTCAAGACGCTACGTGAATTTGAACGAGCATACGTGCGCGCGTACGTACCTACGCAGGTTGGGGGGTGCTGGACGTTCGGGGAGGGGCCTATGCATGCGCCGCGCGGGCGCGCCGTGTCGTGCTCGTGCTCGTGCGGTCCGAACCGAATCTTTCGAGCGTCAGATAATCTAGGTCGCCGATGGGGTGGGTGAAGCCGCAAGGAACCAAGCTGGAGACGGTGATGGTGGGGGCGAAGCGAAACCACCTGGAGAGTCGCGGCGGGCGGTCGCCGGCTGAGGCGGATTTGACGAGAAAGCAACCAAACTTTCTCAACTGCTCCCAAGTCCCAACTGTAGCTTGGAATTAGACAAACTAGAGGAGGAACTACCCAACTGTAGCTTGGAATTAGACAAACTAGAGGAGGAACTATCACATTCAACTAACAGAACAAACAGGTATTATCAAAGGTGAGGTGAATGCTACAAACATCACACAGAACTTCGAGAAACTTGAAATCACCGTGCGTCTCATTAGCCTGCTTGCCTCCGCTCCGACACCTTGTAGGCTTGTACACTGCTACCTTCGAAATTGGCTACACCTAAGTACTAATTTAACAGGAGAAAATCTTACAATGAAGAAAAATCCAAACCGCATGTCTGCTGCAATTACACTTCAGTTTCGCATGCAACCACGTGACCTTCTAGAAATACATTGATTCTCCCCAAACAATTTCCTGGATATCCAGGAAAATGTAGGGCAAACGAGCCCCTTTGCGTTCAGTTCCAATCCGACCTCTTTTGTTTCTCGTCGTTGGGCTCGTCAAGTCTCCTCTTGGAGATATCTGAACTGCGAAGCTTTTCTCTAGATTCATGCGCCGAATGTATTCTTGTGTTGTCCTTGTGGCCCTGAACAAATGCAGGAGGAGATTACCTAAGTTTAACTTAACAGAGATTTCATGAACTTGAGATATACACTTGTATTGTACCCTTCTGATAGATCCTCTCCTGTTTACATGGTGATCGTCCTCTTTTACAGCACCTGGGAATATAAGTTTCCAAGCTCTCTCAACAAACTTGAATCCCTCGATGTCACCACTCCTGATGCCTGCTTCTAGCTGCAAGGGAAGAAAGCGTCTCAGCAAATGAAACTACTTTACTTGAATACTGAAGGAGTTCACTCATTGACCTGAATATGTAAAATGCACACAAAGATGCTAGCAATAGGTAACCAGCTCTCATCAGGGGACAGCGATAAGTTTGTTCTGAAAAAACAGTAAAAAATTTTGTAAGTAACCTTAGAAGGCAGCGTTAGTCCAATCTCCAACGAAAGGATCAGAAATTTATTAAAAAAGGTGTGTACAGTGTAGAACAGGTCGTATATAGAACAAGAGCAAGTAATGCATGGTACACCGTAAGGACACATGAATTACAAGGCAGGGTGGCAAAAAAAGCTTCTGGCTAACATAACACTAGATTGATATCATCATAGCTTATCGAAGAGGGGGCACCGCAAAAGCTATGGCGGCAAGGCCTCTGTGCTACTGCTCCATTTTGTACTGCTTCAATAGATAAATTTGAATACAGTACAATGAAAAAATTCACCTGACAAATTGAAAGAAGAAAATTACTGATGCCAAACTGAAAAAAAATCACCTGACAAATTGAAAAAATAAAATTGAAGTACAATGGGGATACTCGACTACTCACACCTAGTTGAATACACCATAGCAATTGCTAAGCAGTTGAAGGTGACCACTGTAATAATTTGATCTTTCTCGATGGAAGCCCAGGGCAATATTAAAAAGTCTCTAAACTCCAACCTCAGCTTCCCTGAATTCTCTACAGTTCAAATGGCACATACAAGAATTTTGCCAACCAAAGTTGGTCCTTGATAGTAACACTAACAACTAGCCAGCAGCCACATACTGGCATGCATCACAGAGCTGCGGTTTTTCAATGTAAAACTACATCAGCTTGAAATGCAAGTTTCAAGTAAACCAATAAAGCACAGAATCTTATTTCAGAAAATAATAAAAAAAAGGAGACAGAAATTCGTAGCTCTGGATTTACAACTACAAACCTAAGGTAAGGAGCCAAGTAGACGGCTGCGTAGACAAGATACCGCCGGCTCCCGCTGTCCAGCCACGCGAAGGTCCAGCTCTGATCGCAAAAGACAAAAAAAAATCATCATATATAAGGTGGGGGAAGGAACAAGAAGAGCACCAAGACCTTAGGTTCAGCTCACCAGCCAGTTGAAATAAGGCAGGAAGGAGATGATCCCCATCACGGCCATCCTGGTGTCCGTCGCGCTAAACTCCCCGTCCTCATCCTCTTCCCCAGCCCCTCCACGGCCCCTGGGCGGCGGGAGCGCCAGGGAGGCGAGGACGCAAGCACCGATGGCGGCGGCGAGCGGCGCGTCGTGCTGCAGCTCCGCGCGGCAGGCCAACGTCGGCCGGCGGGGGCGCGGGCGGAGAGGGTGGGGCCCACCACCACCTCCATGGGAGGCGCTCAGGGGGGTGGGACGCGGGGAGCGGGGGAGGGGCAGGGGCAGGGAGGAGGTGGTGGCGACGAGCATAGGGGTTGGCGTTGCAGGGGAGAGTCGGAGAGAGCAAACAGCCAAGGACAACGATTTTTTTTTAAAGTGTACGAGACGGAGTTACACAACTTACACACATTATAGTCATACATCACATTACACACGTATATACAAGGTTTCAAATTTCGGTTTCGGAATAAATTTCGTCCTTAGTCGGATAACGAAATTTCGGCGAAATTTTGAAATTTCAGAAATATTTCGGATGAAATTTGAATTTGAAAATTCAAATCCGGTCCATTCCGGAAATAAAAATCCGAAATTCGGCGAAATTTTTGAAATTTTGGGTTTTTTTGCACTGGCTGAAAAGTAGTCTAAACGTTATCAAAAAATTTTAATTTTTTTTGGAGGTTCCTGACACATTGCTAATATTCTCATAAACATTTCAGCTCATTATCACATTTTAGGAATTTTTAAAAATTCGAAGAGTGGTACTGTCCTGATAAAACACTGACCGACAAGTTTGATCCGAATGGAAAATAGTACAAATCAAGTTATAAACTGTTAAATTTTTTTTTGCATGGTTCTGATCCATAACTAATGTTCTCACAAAAATTTCAGCTGATTATCACATGTGAGGAATTTTTAAAAATTCGAAGAGTGACACTGTCCTGATAGAACACTGACCGACAAGTTTGATCCGAATGGAAAATGGTACAAATGAAGTTAGAAACCGTTGAATTTTTTTTTCATGGTTATGATGTATCTATAATTCTCTCATAAAATTTTCAGATGATGATAAAACTTTATGATTTTTTAAAAATTCAAACAGTACTACTACCCTGTTAAAAGGCTTACCGGCAAACTTGAACAAAATGAAAAATTATGTAAACCATAATTTTTTTTAAATATTACGGAATGGTGATAAGGAAGTTCTTAATATCCCATAAAAATTGTGATTCATGATCACACTCCGTGAATTTATAAAATTCTTACAAGGCACAGTACCATTTATGTTCTTTTCTTTTTGATTTTTGAAATATAATATAACAAACGAAGTTTAATGCTTACATAGATTTGATTGACCAAACAAACCAAGTTTAAATTTTTTGAAAAATTTACATAATGGTACTGAGTCAATTATTAATCTCTTAAAAAAAATTAGATCATAATCACACTCAAGAATATTTATAAAATTCTGACAATATAATTGTCCCAATTATGTTCATTCTGTTTTTGATTTTTTAAAGATAACAAATGAAGTTAAATTATTTTGAATTTTTTTATGCATGATCCTAATCTACTAAGTATAGTACCATAAAATGTTCAGATTATTATCAAGCTTGTACAATTTTATAAAAATCTGATAGTGTTTCTGCTAAAATTTTAAAATATTTAAAAAATTCAGTTTTTCAACAAATTTTCATAGGAGATGACTTTATTAAGGGTTATTGGACCAAATCCGCCCCTAAAAGTTTCCAAACCGGTCAAAAACACGAAATTTTGCCCAAAAAAAATCCGAAATTTCGGTTTACTGTAGCAAATTCAAATTTTTTTATTTTTTTTTCTTGGCAGGTACTTTAGAATTCGGGGTGATCCGAAATCCGATATTCACCGAATTTTGGAACCCTGCGTATATGCCTATTTCCTACACATGCTAAAAAATGAATTGAAACCTTTATATCCTTTGTGGCATGAGAATACGTTGTCTCGCTGAAAACCTACGCATGTGTATACCTATTTTTAATACGACGACAACGCTACCAATTGAGCTACACTCGGTCCTAAACAACAATTACATTAAATTATTGCTAATTTAAGAGCACCAACACGCATTTGTCGCCTCCTTTACTCTCTCTCTCTCTCACTCCTTTTTTTTCCATTCTTTCCTTGTTCTCAAACACAAAAATATTCGATTCGAAACTTTGAGATAAATCAGAACTTTCTATACGGGAACTTTTGATTCAACCGAAAACTTTTGGTTCAAAAACTTTCGATTCTACCCAAACCTTTCGGTTTGAAAAACTTTTGAAATGGTTTAAAATACTTCATATTCAAAAACTTAAAAGAAAATTTAAAAACAAGCGTTTTTTAGTTTGAGTGGAAGGGAACTGGGGAGGTGGGGAGGAAAGTAGGATGAAATGGATGCTGCCAAGCATCACGACGAGAAGGTAGGTGGGGGAAGAAAAAGTGGAGGAAGAAGATGCCGTCACGTATTGCAAGAGAGGACGTCCTCATCAAAAAAAATTGGTAAGGACATCCTCAAATTAGCAAAATCGATTTTTCTTATAGTAACTAGTGAACACTTGTTGTTTCCTTTTATAAGCTTGCAAACTGCATTATTGAAGGGAAAGAAGTAGCAAGGTGAGACCATCTTACGCTACACGTTTTATATTTAGATCAAAGTCATCGCCACCCTCCAAAATAGGGTTCTTCATTTCCATCGAAGATTAGCTATCATCGAAGCGGTATCTCTTCGACTTGATCTCTACCTATTTCTTCTATTATTTTGCTTGTTCAATGATGAGTTTCCCCCTTTTAGCATTGGGTTTACATCCCATATGGTGTTGCGCTAAGTTCAGGGTTAGTAAGGGAGACGAGATTTTCTGTCTTCTATTAATACGAAGCCAGTCTGTTACATCTTCAGGAGACAGGCACGTATAAGATGATAAGACCTTTCAATAGTTAGCAGAGCGCCATCGGGGAATGGACGAATGATTATGTATATCATCAGTGGTAGACCCAAACCGACATTTCAGTGAGTGCTCATCCACCTGTAGCCTGCCGCACCATCACCCCTCTACTCTCCGTTGGCCGCCCTTCTACTCTGCTCTCGATTAGGAGCCCTTCTGTGCATTAGGGATAGGATATATCCTAGCCCCTCTTGACCACCGTAGGTCCGCCACTGTATGTCACTGTCTAGTGTCCAATCCAGGAACGAAACTGGATTTCTTGAATTTCGTCGGGGACGCCGCTGCCGAGGCCCGGGAGTGCTAGACCGTTTTACTATTGGCCCTAATAGTTAAGCGCAGTGCTTTTGGACAAGGCCGAATATAATAGCTTTAGGCCTAAAGCCTGTTTGTCGCTCGAACAAGAGTTCTTGAGCCTTAGGCCTCACGCTCCAAGGCTGGTCCGCCCTGATCCGGGGCTCAAGTTGGGTCTCAGAGCCGGGTTAAGCCGGCCTTGACTTACTCGGTCTAAGTGACACTGTTTTTACTTTGCCATCTTACGTTCCTACGAGTACACTCAACACACTGCCCGTCTGCCTAACCACCCCAAAAAGCGCAACCCACGAAAATGGACGGGATGACGCAACGTGACGAACCTTTTGGTTTGTTCGTTGGTCGCTTTTCGCAGCGGAAGTGAAGCAGTAGTGGGCGGGCATTAGTAGTAAAGGCGCCATCACCGACCACAGGCGTCCCCGTGAACTCTGATCAGACCTCCCCTCACGCCTTGGCCGATTTCATTTCACTTCGAGTTCAACGCACGCCCCCCTCCTTTTTTTGGCCTTTTCAAAAGAAGACGGAGACCGGGCGAGCACATGGCCGTCGACGTCCGCCTTTCCAACAACGGAAGCTTTTCGTCCAAGCGCATGCAGGCGGCGGCAGGTAGGTCGAGCGAGCCTGACAGCCAGGGCCGGGCCGGGCCGTCTGACACGCCCTTCCTTTCTTTCTTCCTTCCTTCCTTCCTTTCTTTCCATAAAGCCGGCGACTCGGCGAGGCTCGTGGAATATTTAACCGCTTCCGAGAAAAGCTGTGGCGCAGTTGCATATTTTTATTATTTTATTTTTTTTGCGATGGTATTTTTCATTCTCTTCTAAAATAAAATTATAAATCTAGTTCTATTTTCAACTACAGGAACACGTAAAGAATACATATTATCCCCAATGCTTCCCTATAGCAGTGGATCATTAGCAACGTAGCTCCTCCTAATGAGCTCAGTACCGTGATAAGTACCGTCGAGTTTACAATTTTATTAGAAATAAAAAAATACGAGGGCCAAATAGACAAAAGCAGAAGAGTAGGAGTAGCACTACTCACTCACCTGCTCTCTCTGCGCGTCAAATGGGCATTCAATTCCGTTCCTATTCTTCTACAAGGCTCGTGGTTGAAAAGAATTGAACTATTCAAGTGAAATGGAGTACTGGCTTGAGTAGATGCCACAGTCAATGGGTCGTAGCTTGGGCGATACCGTCGTTTACCCTGCACCGTGAGTACATCTGCTCTGCTGTAGATTCCGTCAGGACGGTACGTATCGTTTTTTTGGGGTATTTTAATTGGCGGCTGATTGTTTTGTACTTTCCTTCTCCTTGACACGTCCACACGTCCAGTGGCAATATTTTTCTGTTTTAGTCGCAGTCCCGTCTGACATCATTTGAGGAATTTTTTACGTTTCTAGCCTCATCTGTTCCGGTTTTTCTGAAAATGTCACCCAATCCTTTGAAATTTCAGAAATAGCCCTCAAACAGTTTATTTCAGCGGTGCACGAGAGCTGCATTTTTTTGGAATTTTTTAATGCATTTCCAGCGGTGGCCGCTGAAATATTTTTTATAAAATATTTACGGGCGTTTCGGCGACCGCTTGAAATCGCGGTCGACGTGGCGCGGCAGACGTGGCGGCGTCGTGGGTTGGGAAAATGTTTTTTTAATTTTTAACGGTTGTCCAGTAGCGGAAATCGCGGGCAAAATAAACACGGTCGATGGAAAAACCGAAAAAACTAAAATATATTATAAATATTTGGATTTTAAGCGCAAGTGCGTATAATTTTTTTTGCCAATTTACGAGGATCGCGGATCAAAGCGGGAGATAAATTTTAGTAGATCCGCTGACAAGATCTTGTTTAGAGACCATTTATGTTATTTTGTCGGAAAAAAGGAATTTGTGGAATACAGTACAAAATACGATCCTTACATGCTTTTCGGCTTAGGCTTTGCCGAATTTTGAGGTCTCGGCTAAGGCCCCCTCCCTGAATTATGAGGTTTCGCCTAAGCCGAAAAGCCTATACGGATCGTATTTTATACTGTATTCCAAAAATTTATTTTTTCGACAAAATAACATAAATGGTCTCTAAACAAGACAATGAGCTGATCCACTAAAATTTATCTCCCCTGATCCGCGTATCCTGTAAATTGGCAAAAAAAAAATTTATACATACCGTCAGTTAAAAAATCCAAATATTTATAATATGTTTTAGTTTTTTTCGGTTTTTTTCTATCGACCGATTTCCCGCGCTGGACAACAGTTAAAAAATAAAAATACATTTTCCCACCCCACGTCGCCGCCACGTCGGCCACGCCACGCCGATCGCGATTTCACGGTGATCGTTGACCATTGAAACGCCTGCTTTTTCATGTTGCTGCCATTGAAAAATAAAAACAATTTCCTCTCCCGTAGTAAATTAAATATGTTTCAATGATTACGGATCATTGAAATATTTTATAAAAAATTTCAGTAACTTGGCCACGCGAAAATGCATTTAAAAATTCCACAAAAAAATCCAGCTCTCGTGCACCGCTGAAATAAACTGTTTGAGGGCTATTTCTGAAATTTCGGAGGATTGGGTGACTTTTTTAGAAAAACCGGAACAGATGAGGCTAGAAACGTAAAAAATTCACTCATGCCTCTACCTGTGTACTAGATTTTTTTTTTTTGCAAACTTCTACTTCCCAAAGAAATCGTAAAAATAGCATCATACGAGATGACAGGTGTCAAAGCACAAGACGTTTCCCGTGTGACATATAGGACTATTTTTACAATTATGATTGAAATGTGGCTAGATTTGAAAAAATAGAGCAAGAAAAGCGATGTTTTCATATACATATTTGCGTTACATCTGGAGCAATTTGTGCTACCATTTTCAAGGTCAAACCATGCTGTTTTCGGCAAGTTTGCTGTACTAAGTTACAAAATTTTATGAGTTAAATAGTTTGCGTTGTGAGCAATAAACTGCACAGGTCAAGCATTTAGCCATAACCATGGAACACACAGGTTGCAGGTTCTCCAGCATCCCGTCACAACTCACCATTGTGACCTTACAAAGAAAGAGGAAGAACAAAAGATGTTAAGGAAAAAGGTCAAGGATCCATTCATCCATATGTCTATTTCACTATTTCTTCTAGAGCCATATGTTTCATCAGCTTCATTAGAAAAACCTGAAAATCCTACCACCATCACCAACTGCTACACATAGGAAATTTCGCAAAACCCTCCCAAATGAAGCCCGGAAACCCTTGACGAACACAGAGCATACAAAGCTGCAGTCACTCCTAATAACCAGCACCGATCTCCTCTCCTTCCTTCCCTATACATCATCACCAATATAGGCAGGCAGTGAGGTTCGGTCACAACACCGCCGAAAGCTCACCGGGTTTAAACAAAAAACACAAACCCATATATGTAACTGTAAGCGATAGTTTCTGGTGGTAGCAAGGGATCAGATCTTGGCTTGGGGGAAAAACGAGCAGCTCGTTTCTTGTCACCCGGCGAGGATTGATCCGGCGCGGGCCTTGGGAGGCCTCGGTGGGGATTCCACGTCCCTGGGGGATGGGGCCATCGGTGTCACATTGTTGGAGGTTTTCTTCTCCTTCCTCTCCATCTCCTCGTCCATTTCGATCTGCTCCGTCCTGCACTCCTCGCTGCAGAACGGAATGTCCCCTCTGCCCAAACAAAAGATACATAAGATTAGCAAGATTAGAATGCAACGAATAATCCCAAGTAAAATATGACAGCATTTAACTAGTACTGAATATGAAAGGTTCAACACGTCACTCGTCACACTACTTACTTACATCACATGTTTGTATTAGCACTTCTTCCCTTCCAATATCACAATGTAATCAAGGAATAGCATAATATTGCACTTGCAACATCGGTTCGAACAAGTTAATTATAACATTTTCTTTGCCCAAGAAAATACAGGGTCATTAGATATACACAGAAAGGCCGGTCACTCTGACCACATAGTTCTCGCGAGCGTTCATCAAATTAAGAACCGTACAATTTCGTACACGACAACAGATGCAAAAGGATGGATCTCTTCGGCTGCACCTGCACCACTTCACACAAAATCACAATCGAAAGATGAAACCGAAAGACCCCCAAAATATAAATAGCTACCGTTTCTGTTTAACCCTACCACCACACACAGCTAACTAGCAAAGCACAAGAGAAACTTCACATCTGTTCGAACTTCGAAGGTTAAAATCATCAAGAAATCATCCATGTTTAGCAGCCAAGTCTCTCATGATAACTTCATAATAAAGAAGAAACAGCAGGTGGTAAATTGGTAACTCCACATGCTACTGTACATCACAACGTGATCATAATTAAGCCCGCCAATTTATTTAGGCCACGAAAAAATTAATGGAATCACGCGCAAAAGTAAGCAATTAAGCAACCGTACGAACACAACACGAATGACGGAACCATAGCACCAACAACCGATCCGGAAAAAAAGAAAAAGAATCTGCACCCCAATTTCTTCCCCACTTTTTCTCAGAAAATATGGCAACTTCGCACCAAAAACACGAAGCACAGAAGAAAAAAATCTGAGAAAATAGGCACCAACTCTCACTTTCCTCGCAGCCGATTCGACGGTCAAATTTCCTTTTCTTCCCCAGAAAAATACAGCTTCCAAAGACGCCGGAAACGTCCCGGCCCGGGGACCTACCCGCACCAAATACCCGAACTAACCCCGCGCAACAACAGCAAACATAATCAACAGTGGAAGGCGAGGAACCGCGTCCAGGGGCAAACCTGTACATGAAGATGTCGCGGTTGCTGGCGAGCGGCTTCCGGCAGAGGAAGCAGAACTCCAGGAAGTGGCCGTACGGCAGCCTTCCCGCCCCCGCTCCTCCCCCGCCTCCTCCCGTGCCCACCAACTCGTCCTCCACGCCGGAGCTGACCAACCTGATCCACGCCGCCGCCGACGCACAGCCCCCGCCGATGACGAACGAGTTCTCCCCGCCGCCTCCTCCGCTCCCGCCCCGGCCTAAGCCTCCTCCGTGGTCGGCGCTGCCGCCGCGGTGGTTGGAGTCCATCGGCGGGGAAGACGAATCCCCGGAGGGATCCACTGGGGGAAATCTTCCGGGGAAGGCTTCTTTATTCGATTTGGCGGTGGCGCTCTGGTCTCGTGTTGGGGTGCGTGCGAGGCGAGGGGGACGGTGTGCGCTTTGGTGTGTGTTTAAAGGGGAGACAGGAGGTGCGAGGTGGTTTTACTAAGCGAGACCTGTGAGGGAGAAGGTGGTGTGGGTGGTGGGCCCGTGCAGAGGGCAGTGGGCCCTACGGGGCGGTGTTGGCTAGTGGGATCTGTTCGCGTCATAGGACCCACCTCGCCGGGTTTACGTCTCGACGAGCAGTGCAGAGCAGGGAACCTTAACCTTTGCCTTTTGTTTTGATTTTAGGCTTTTTTATTTTTTTATTTGGTTTTTTTTTTCTCGAGCGTTTTTTACGCCTGCAACGTGGGCCCGTCCGCCGGTTCGCCTGGTTTTGTGGGCCCGCTTTCCCTTTTTTTTTTATTTTTGTGGTACACTGTTTGGTGGAGGCACGTGGCTTGGGCTCACAGGGCTGTCAGAATCTGCGCATTAGTTTTGCGCCGGAATCACGTCGGAGGGATCTGTCATCTGTCTGTCTGCTCTCTAGGAGCTTCGCCGTCTGTTGGAAAACTCGAAACACAAGGCGCACATCGCAAGTGATTGACTCGTTCCATGAGCTCTTAAATTCTTTACGCATTTCGTACACCGACGCCGAGTACTTCTGATGGTAGCTAGACATGGAACTATAGCCTCAGTGAGTCAGTGTAACCCGAGTTGGTCCGGTGAAGATCCATTCGTCTCTTGAATGCGAAACACTTGTGGTATACTTCACAACTGTAAAGTCGCATCGCCGTTCAAGGGCAGCACACCGGAGGCTGACCTGCCGCAAGACCGGAGGCTCACTGGCCAGATGCCGGATCGACCCACATGGCTCAACACAGGATGCAGCAATCTAGCGTCTAGAGTGGACTAACTGCTTCATACTTTGACCATCCCTTTATGCCTGTGATCCTGTCCTGGCTCACCTACAATTGCAGTGTTAATTTAAGCACAGACCAAACGCCAAACCCCTCTTATTTTGACCGTGTCACGTGGAAATAGCACGCATTATCAAATGCGGTCCTTGCTAATTTTCTCATCAACAAATGCCGGCGCTGCATCGATCACGTGTTTGGGCCCGTGCGAACGACTAGTATGTTTCATCTTTTCCTGCATGGCAGGGGTCTTGTTTTACATTTTCGGCGACCGGATGAAAGATCGAACCACTAGATGCAGATGGCCCAGCCAAGGCAACCTGGCAGGCAGCTGAATTTATGTCACGGTGAAAGGGACGTAACCACGCTTGATTTGATTCGTGCTCACATTTCGTCCCCACTAAACCGTGCTTTGATCGGCCGATACACGAACACCAATGGGATGAGTAGGGATTACGCCAGACAGACAGGTACTACTCGCACTTGAAGCAAAGTTAACTCGGGCTAATTAGAGGCTGTGACTTCAGGTAATTAAGTACTATACTCATTACGCCTATCTGCATCTACTCAGTGGAGGATTTCACTGTCTCCTTTACTCCGGACTCTCTTGCTGCGGTATCAGCATTCAAATCATCTGATGAATGAGTAAGCGTAAAGTGTAGAGTTACTTTCGCCTAGGTTACATCACCCTGGAGATCCGGTAAAACTTTGGTTTTTCGACAAAATTGATGGTACTGCAGGGCTCTGCCGTGCTCTGCTAGTCCGGCGCCAGACAGTGAAGCGCGACGGCTACTGCCCTGATCGTGACGACAGGGAAGAGGGAAAGAGACGGAATTTTATTGGACATTACTGGTGCACGACAACGTCTTTAACCTGTCAATTCTTGGAGGTGAAAAAAGGAAACGTGTATGCATACTTAAAAGTTTTCTACGAATCCTTTACAAACGGGTGATGAGCGTGTGCTTGAGTTTCTCTACTGGTATAGTTGCTCAAACAGCGCTGGCCATCGGCGAGTCCAATATACACCCTTAATGTGGCAGGGGAAGATCTATATGTATGGGTTAGGATCAAAGAACATCTATGTTTTTTAATCTAATCCACGTGATTCTTTAATAGTATAAGCATATAATCCTCTTATTATTACAGAGTAAAATTAGTATTATAAATTTATAATGACTCTAATGATTTTTTTTTCTACGTCCGCCCTGCAAGACGGCACCCTGCCTTTGCCAATGCTTCTTGGAGGAAGTCGAGGTCAGCTTCTCCATGGTTCTTTGCGATCATGCAACTGCCGTAGTGAACACGTGGCCCATGCGCCTCTATCATGTACATCTAAACAGTCGAAAGAAATATTACCGTACGTAACGATGCAATATGCAAATCGGGATTTAGGAGCTAAAGCTAGAGCCTAGAAGGATTAAAATTCAGAGTTGGGCAAGCCTAGGCTTAGATCGACCATGTGCTGTATAGATGGAAGAGACGACGATGCATTTTCAACGAGTCAATCATGCGCTCAACGGTTCCTAAAATGTTTCGTTTTTTTACGAACAATAGGATACTTAATTGACATCTCCCTCTCACCGGGCTGCTGGTATAAATTACTGTAAGAAACAGCTGTTTCAGCATGACTCTTACAACTGTTCTTTCTCTACTTTTCTGTTCTCACCAAAACAAAGTGAGGAACAGTGTAAAGAAAATTATTTCGCTGCGTCGTCAAGAAACGATTTAATTAGTAACGTAAACAAAATTTTGTTTGTTGCTTTTACCTTAAAGTGGACTAAGCATGCCCTAAATCCATATTAAATCTTTCATAACCAACCAATCCATTGAAAAATGTTGGAAATTTTTTCAAGGAAGATTTTTCTTGTCGAGAGGAGGAACTAGCCGATTCAAAATCCCATCGAAATTTCAACAATTTTGGCCAAGGACGAGATATCAAATCCCGGCATAATTAAAAAATGAAAAAAAAAATCAAATTACTACCGTGATTTCGAAAATATTTTACCGAAATTTCAGATATTTTGACAGGATTTCATTTTTTTGGCCGTTTTTTTTTACCGAATTTGGTGCTAATTTTTTTGTGAGGAATTATAATGTCATTTATGAGGAATACATGTAAAATTTTTGCAATAAACTCATAAACCGACTTCAGCATAGTTGGTAGAGTGGATGGAGGGTTGAAGTCCATCCTTAGGTCGCTCGTTCGAATCCTGAATTCGGTAGGTACCATCTTTTTTCGTCGCTGGTTGTGTTGCCTGCACTGCACAAAAATACCAAAATTAATGGGATAGGAAACGCCTGCCGTGGGACTCGAACCCATGACAACAAGGCTAAGACCCTTACGCTCTACCGACTGAGCTAGACGGCCCGGTAAATACTCATATTTTTTTCAATTTTTTCTAGCCTTGGGAGACATTTCACAAGAGGTTGAAAATCAGCGAAATATCGGTGATTTCGGCCTAAATTTCAGAAATTTCGGTTTCAAATTTAACTTTTGAATTTCATCTAGATTTCGACTGAAATTCTAAAATCTTGCCAAAATTTTGGATTTTGACCGTCTTCAAGATGTAATTCAAAAACAAAATTTGAACCTTACATAGAATACAACAAGAACATCGTGTTCAAAGCACCGCATGGTCCCCAAGCTTCACGGTACTTGGGAGGATGTTGTCGCATCCCCAGAGGTTGCTGGGCTACATCGTGGACGTACCACTAAAGGCCCCGAAATGTCGAGATAAAGGGACGTTCTCCCGACGAAGTCACTCCTATAAATCCGAATTCCCTACCTCCGTCCTTACATAACAGCTGTTTTGAGTATTTTTCACAACATTACGGACTCTGAGAGTTAATATTTGTCCTTGTAGGTTCATCACTTTAGCGTAGGAAAATGCATGTTTGGTGAGCACCTTACTGCTTTTTCCCCCATGGTCTGTGTGCTTGACAAGTGGAGTAGTCGGTGGTTTAATTAAGTAGGTGCATATGTTTGATCCTTTCGAAATTTCGATCCTGAATCTAGGCTCTAGAGCAATGCACTTTTGGTAGTTGAAACGTTCCGATTTGTAGCTCGAGCATGCTCATGTGTTCCTGGTGGTCCTTGTTTTTTTTACTCAGGGTGCGAAAGAAAGTTTGGGGAGATTACCTGCCGAAGAGAGGGATTCCGCTGCCCTTACACATCAATTTCGACGGAAAGATCGTGTTCTAGGACGGCGGTGACCCGAATCTGCAATCCGGTGGTCGTATGGCGGCTCAACGGACAACGTCTCCCACCGAGATTCTCTTTCAGGATACCGCTGACCTGCGATTTCCAGCGCATTGCTTCCGGCGACATCTAAGAAACCTCGTTTTCTCCTTTCGTGTCTCAGAAAATCATCGCTTTTCTAATCCTAGTGTAACTTTTTTTAAAAAAAAAAACTTACTTCCCTTTCAAATGTAATTGTCAAAATAGCCTTACCTCCGACCGTGAAAACGTCGACAGGCGACACGTGCTACCTGCCACGCTCCTACATTGTTGAAGCTCCTACCGATCTCCCAGAGCTCGGCAAGCCACCAAAGCTACCGAGCTCTCGGAACTCAGTAGGAGCTTTCACAATGTGGAAGCACGGCAGATGAAACGAATTACTTATAGGCGTTTTCACGGTTGATGATAGAGCTATTTTTACAATTGTGTTTTGAAGAGAGCCAAAATTAAAAAAATAATTTGTTATGAAGCTAGAAAAGTGATAATTTTACTGCTCGGAGCAAGGCCAACAATATCATGGGCCACGTGCTGGTTAGCAGTTCTACCGTCTTTACACGTGGTGTAGTGTTAGCTTGGGCTAATGGTATATATGCAATCTACTTTCCTTTTAGACCTTGTTTAAGAAGTTTATTTCTGACCGAGATCTATATAGATGGGTCGGTATTTTGGTCTAAAATCTCAGTCCATCTACATAGATTCCGATCGAAAATAGACCTTCTAAACAAGGTCCTAATGGTAGTACTGTAACCGGGGCACAACTGAGTTTTAATGAAACACACAGGTAGTGTAAGGTCGAGGATGCCGACTAGAAGGGGTGAATAGGTAGCTTTTAAAAATTACTACGAATTTCTACAAAACAATTCACCCCTAATAATAATTAATGCGGAAGCGATAACTAAGGTTTTAACAATCAAAACCTAAATCAACTAGACTCACTATGTGCACTAACTAATTATGTCTCTAACAATAAATTTTAATTCTAAAAACAAGCAATCAATCAATTTAATTCTATAAATGTAAATTGCTCGAATATAAATAATGAATAAAAAGCAAGAATAAGAGACACAATACTTTTTACCGTGGTGTTCGGAGACTTACCGGTCTCCCCTAATCCACGTTGAGGTTACCACAAACGAATTGGACCGCCTCCACGAATTGAGCACCCACCTCAAATCCACTAGTGGTTGCTCTTTTCCCCTCCGGGTAGGCGAGCACCGACCTTCACAACTTACCGAGGCTTCTCACAACCATCGTCGAGAAGCTCACTGCGCACGACGCGTCCACGTCGTCTAGGTGTCGGCAAACACCAAGAGTAACAAGCCAAGCCTTCCCGCTTGAACTTCACTTAGTGCAACACATGCACTCCGGTAATCACCAAGTGCAACACATGCACAATGGCTCTCTCAAGTGCAACACATGCACAAAAGGCTCTCAATCCACTCATAATTGCAACACATGCAATTAGAACTCACTCTCAGCTCAAAAACCATATGTGAGTGTGCAACACATGCAACACATCACCCAAATGCTCAATGGAACCAACAACCTTGCCCTTGCCCCCCCATTAGGTCCTTTTATAACCCCCACAAGAAAAATTAGCTGTTGGAGGGCAATTTGGGCAAAAGTACCCTAAGAGCCCAGTCAAACCACCATAAGGTCGGTATGACCGCTCCTCAAAGCCAACGGCTAGAAAACTAGCCGTTACTCAAAAAAACCTGGTCATACCGCACCCTGTCCGACATGACCGCACATGGTCGGTATGACCGGAGACCACCCGGTCATACCACTGGCCGGTATGATCGGAGGTGGTCCGGTCATACCGCCACCTCAGCACAGAAAAACGCCTGATATGTAAAAAACAGAACACCCTCAGGCCCGATCATACCGACGGCTGGTATGACCGGAGGGGATCCGGTCATACCGCCCCCACTGACCAAAGCCTGATTTCGCGCGATCTTTTCTCCAAAACACAAATATTATATTATTTGAGTTATGTGAGGTTCACCCTATGGACACAACACTATGCAAAACACATTTGCACATGTCAATCACATACTCCAAATAATCGCATTAAATCTCATTTTATTTGCAAAATACATTCGCAATTAAACCACAAACCTATAAGATCAATCCTCTTTGCCATGTGATGATCAACACATGATCAAGTCAATTTACAAAACACATTTGCAAACCCTATTCACATACTCTAGGATCAAAACCCATAACGTCTAGTTTATTTGCAAAATACATTTGCAAATAACAAATCCAACCACTTAAAAGCACATTTTGAGCCATGAGATGATATTGCAAAACACATTTGCAAATGCTTATCTCATGCTCCAAGATAAGAAGCATAAACATCAATATTTTGTAAAAACACATTTTGCAAACTCAAAGCACAAACCGAGCTTATCCTTGTGATGATCAACACATGATCCAATCACAAGCTAAAACACCAAAGCATGAGCTCTCTATTTGCAACAAATGCAAATCTCTAGCTCCATGCAAACAACTTTAAACCAAATTGCTTGAGGATATGGATCAATAAAATTGAAACATTATATTATATGGCAAGAGGATATGGATCAATACAATTGAAACATTAAGTTAAATTATCAATTCCCCCTAGATGTGTGCATTCATGTATATATAGATTTGAAAATATAATGCACATATTTAGACTAAGGCAATGGAAGAGTTTATATTTTAACTTGAATCATAAGTATGCATTAAGACAATATAGAGAATATAAGTGTAAACCTTGGGTTTTTTATTTTCCATCCAAACTTGAGACTAATAAGAATAAATCTTAATAGACATGTTAGTCTCACAATGATTATATTTATCATTAAACAATAATTAAACATTAATATTAAATCAATCATCAAAATTAATGGAGCTTGAACTTACCGGTAGCCTGATAGGATTAATTTCAAATATTTGGCAGCCCCCAAGAGGGACACTTTAGTGTCCTTTATATTGAGAAGCATGCATGGTTTATATCCTTTTTCTATGGTACACGGGTAATATGATACTGTAAACTTCCGAGTATATACTCTAGGCCAGGGGCGGATCCAATGTATTTGGCTAGTGTCAACTGACACCAGTGCCTTCTAATTAATACCATGTAATTAGCTGGGTATATTAGTATATGACCCCACCAAATAATTTTGGATGACCCCAATCATGGGCCTGATGGTCTTTGCCTCTTTGGCTAATCATTGTTGTTCTGAAATTAAAGCCCATCTTGTTTTAGCGGGCTGTCCAATCAGTTGCCAAGGCGGAGGCCCCAACGCTGCAACGCATTCTGGCGTGGCGTTTCGTTTTTTCCTCTAGCCAAAGACCATCAGGCGTTTCGTTTCGTTTCTTCTGGTTTGGGTTCTGGCGTTTCGTTTCTTCCTCCCCTGACGGCGGCGCATCGACACCTCTAGGCGCTTCGTTTCTTCTGAAGTTTCTTTCTTCCTCCCCAGACGGCGGCCGAGCAAAAGCGGCCAGGACGTGTGAAAGGACAGGGGATGTCGCCTAGAGGGGGGGTGAATAGGCGAATTAAAAACTTTATAACTTAAATGCAGCGGAATAAAAATTTGCAGCTAAATAAAATCTCCCGAGTGTCCTAACCCGAGTGTCCGGTATTCAATCCGGATACTCAGATTATCCGGACCGTCCGGTATTCAATCCGGATACTCGGATAGTCCAATCCGAGGTCCTAACCCGAGTGTCCGGTATTCAATCCGGATACTCGGATTATCCGGACTATCCGGTTCGAGGATCGGATACTCGGATTGAGGACTTGAATGGAGATTTTAAATCTTTGCAATTTTTCAACAATCTACTTGAACACAAAAGATCTTAATGATGTCGGTACCGAGGGTATAGAAGATCCGAGCCAAACACAACAAAAGAGTAGATCGGGCAATTTCAAGATTCAAAATCAAATACTAAAACAAGAGTAAGAAGCAAACTTGGAGACAATGATTTTTCACCGAAGTTCGGATCCTTGAGGATCCTACGTCTCCGCTGAGGCGGCTCGGTCACACTTGAGCCGGGTCTCTTTCAACCCTCTTCCTCCGGTGTTGCACAAATGCACTCGCGGTCTTCACTCCTTTGATTCCTTCCCTTACGGAGGCGGAACCGGCCTTCACAAACTTCCCACGGCCAACCACACAAAGCTCCGGTGGCTCGAGGCGACCTCCTAGCCATCTAGGAGTCCTCAACCTCCAAGAGTAACAAATGCTCACGAAGAACAAACTTGGAGATGAAATCAAGTGCTCAACCAACTCAAATCTCACTCCCAAACTCTTCCCAACCCTTCTCACAAGGGGATCACTTAGATCTAAGGGTAAAAGCTCTCTCAAAGCCCCACACAGCCCCTCAAAATCCACTCCAAAAGCCTCACCAAAAGCTCTCTCAAAAGAGGAGGAAGGGCTATATATAGAACTCCCAAAAACTAGCCGTTGAGGCAAGTGCGCACAATCCGGAGACTCGGATTTCAATCCGGATACTCGGATTGGTGAGAAAGGGCTAAGAGAGACTCAACCCGAGAGTCCGGATGAATATCCGGATACTCGGATGATCCGGATAGTCCGGACTAACTCCGGATAGTCCGAATAGACCGAGCAAGCACTCGACGAAAACGAGCATAACTTTTCACTCCGGACTCGATTTCAGAGATTTTGGACTCTCCGAAAGCTAAGAACGAGGGATACACAAATAACAAGGTCTCACTACCCAAAACTAAAAGGATAACCACAGATTTCACAAAGAAATCAAGAGAGACCTACAACCCTCACTTTCCAAGCACTACCAACACCACTCTCTTTCTAAGATTCACAAGGATGGATCACTTGAGCACTTGACACATCTAAAAGTCATTCGACATCGCATCCCTCTTAATAGTACGGCAATCCTTAGACTCAAATTAAATCAAAGATAATATAAGTCTAGAACTAGTCACTTGCCGTCTTCTTTCTTGATGTCGATGCATGAAGACCTTCACCATATAATTGATGACATCTTCGCCTTGTCCAACTCGACTCGATTCACCTCATGAGACTCTCGTCCTATCAACCTTGACTTGATCATCCTCTCGACGATCTCCACGCCAAGTTGCTCTTGACTTAGTCCTCACTCTTGGTGACACCGCCGTCTTGTTGACCTCGACTTAATGATCATCCTCCAAGATACCTTGGTCATCATACACATACGGGACCTAATTCTTTCCAAACTACTCATGAAAGACATTAGTCCCAAAAGCTCAATAGATATGAATAAATTGATATTTTGTGAGCAGTTGATTACAACAAGTGTTTCATAAAAAGAAGCACAACATAACTAGAAACACTTGACATAAGAAATGTTCTCTACTAAGTGCATCACGATGAATATGTATTGATCTATATGCACTAGAGAGATATATAATTGCCAATAGGATGAATCAATTAAATCATGGCAAGGATCACAGACTTTACTTAAATAAAGCACATGATAGAATATACACGAATTGTACATGTGCAAATAATATTTGGAGTAAGAGTAAATATGTGATCCAACACTAGATAAACTTCACTAAGAGAATTGCATGAGAAGATATATAAATAAAACATGCATGCACCAAGTCAATCTATAGCAATATGAAGTTTAACTCTAGTTAATACATGCATACCATAATGAACTCAAATGAATATATATGCACAAATAAATATGACATGAACCAATGTGCATATATAAAATCAACATGCTACTTGGAGTTCACTATGCATTTGCACGAAAGGAATGCAATAACAAATATAGAATAGATACCAAAATTGCATACCTTATCTTTGCTTAACCTTCCTATTTGATTTTCCTCTAAATAGATGAGACTGATACTCAACTAGGCAATAACAAGTTAGTCTCATAGCAATATAATCATATTAGAGGTTTGTCATTTGCTAAGCACTAAGTTAAGCATTTACTTAATTTACATAGATTGTCATTATGAGTGTTTGTCATTAATCACCAAAATAACATTCATTAATCACCAAAATAACATAAGTGCCTAGATGCACTTTCAATCTCCCCTTTTGGTGATTTATGACAAACCTATTATCAATTGCACCAAATGACAATATTAAGATATTTAGCATTAAAACAAGCATAAAGATACAATAAGAGATCATACTTACAAATCATCCCTTTTGTCAATCGATTAGGGATAATTGATAAATCCATAAATTCTCCCCTTTGTCATTAATCCCAAAAGGTGCTTAAAAGATTCTTATTGTTTATTCAATAAAATCTGTTCTCCCCTTGATTGCACACTCAATAAAAGATTAGGAGAAAATAAAATAAAGATAAGGAGCTAGTAGTAGGACAATAATATTAAGCTCCCCCTAAATCTAGGCAAGATATGATACCAATTATTTCCAAGATTCAGGTAATAGATTTTTCTAGTTATACCAAATTAAAGAAGTCATGATTCTTAGGATATAAGTGATGCTTAAACATGACACACGAATATGATTTCACATATTCTTTAAACATCAAGATCATATAGCAAATTTATAATTTAAGCACATGCTTATGATCAAATCAAATTCTAACAATCAAGATCATATAAAGAAGATTACACAAGAAGGAATTGCTTATATGATCACAAGATGTATACAAGATCATGAATCAAGGTTGTATAAGTAAGATGCACTTTCATGATCAAGAATTTCATAAACTTATCAAGGGCATACCTCTTTGCAATGTGTCACCCATATGTACCTTTTAGTTCTTGATAATGCCGAATGCAAGTTAGATGACACTTCAAAACAATTTAGGATTAGAGGATACCTCTTGAAAGATACCAATTAATCATATCAATTGAAAAATACAACACCATTTAGAATAACACAATTTAGCATAATGGTGTGCACAGACATTATTGAATATGGTCGAAAAGAAACACGCCCTTTGTCGATTCTTGTCCACCGCATGTTCGAATTGGTCATGATCACCGCGCCGGTCTTAGATCCTCGTACTATGGAGCTCCTCTCCATTTCCTTCATCCCACCGTCGAAGATGACCCTTTTCCAATACCTTGAACATCAATAGACAAGCACACGATTTCCGGAACAAATATCTTTTAATTTGACCCAAGTTAGTTTGATAATGTCTAAGTACAACATGCATGATATATATGATATACAAGACAATACTCTTTGCATGCAATTTAAGACAATTTAAGATATCAATTGAAGATTTTATTACACCACTTTATAATGAAAATATTTGAAACTCATTCAAATTTAATCTTGACACCCACTTGTAAGAGAGACAATGAGTAAAACACATTCAAACTCACTCTTGAGCTTACAAGGGAAATTTTCTCTTTTCCATAATAAACTCGAAGTTATGCAAGAGAGAAAACATTTTGAGGCTAAGTTACAATTAAATCCAATTTCCAAAAGAACTTAGCCAAAAGATGCACTTTCATTGGAATGAAAACTTGAATAGATATGCTCCACTTTGAAGGTTGGAGCAATGAATAAGTTCACTTAGTTTTCATCTTGAAAGGCTTGCCAAGATTCCAATTTAAAACTCTCAAAATCTCAACAGACGCAAATAGCAGCACAAAATTGATTATAGCTTTTAAACCATTGCTCAAATACAAAAATCATCAACGCGGAACAGATCCGACTCGAAATCCTCTTCGAGGGTTATGAAGACTGAATATTGATTTGAGCAAAGGAGAAACCCAAAAATAGGATGAACAAGATATTGCAAGAAAGTATAGATAGCAATTTCGAATTTGGGCGAAAGAAAGTACAACCGGATACTCGGTGTTTTTGATCCGAGTGTCCGGATAATCCGGATACTCGGATATATTACCGGATACTCGGGTTGTTCACTTCATCCCTAAAATCAACATTTTGAATTTGGATCAAATCTTGATCAAATGAAGTCCAATAGCCATAAGATTTTGCAGAAATGATCCATGAACATCCAAGAGACTTTTTCCAAAAGGATTTTCTCAAATATCACTCTCCAATAAAAAATAGGTCATTAGAAGCATTGGAGGTTTAGTTTTGACACTAAGTCAAATAAAGTCAACAATCTTGCAAATGAGTTCAAATAAATTTGAGAATTTTCAGATATGAACTCCATATGTGAGAGAAGGTTTTCCAACAAGGATTTTCAATAAATAAATTTTATTTCGAGAAATATGATGAAAGATGCATATGAAACACATAAAAGATTAAGATTTTCACCAAATTCTCAAGATGGAACCAAATGAGTTTTGAATGGTAATATGCACTTATATGGCTTCATATGATTTAGAGAGATGTTTATAAGCCTATTTGCATGATCAAATCCATTCAAATCGTAAAATCCAACTTAATGCAAGAGTATGCCAAATAAGACCGAAAGAGAGAAAAAGGCATAACTATTTCAAATTAAGTTGAAATTATTTGAAATTAGGCATAAACATTATTTAGACTCCCAAGAAACTTTTCTAAAAAGAATTTTCCAAAGAGGAGTCTCCAGTCAAAAGATATGCCAAATTTTGCTTTGAGGGTTTGAAAAGAAATTGAATTTTCGCCAAATGTTCAAAATGCATTCCGGATTGAAATTTATGGAGATTTGAACTTTCATAGCTTTGTATGAGTAAGAAATACTGTTTCAATCCAAGATATGCAAATAAATCCAATTCAAATGGCGAAATCCACAAAATGCAACAACGGGTCATTTTGGGTCAATTGGATGATTTTGGCCAAATTCAAGTGGCTATAACTTTTGAACGGTTGGTCGTTTGGAAAAACTTTGAACTAAAGAAATGCTTTTATCCCTTTTTGAAGCAAGTTAAATAGGAAATAGTTTTTCATAAAAAGTCTCAAAATACAACTCAATTTGGATTTCATGCAATTTCAATTTCCATGGCTTAGAATTGATTATCAAGATGGTTTCTAGCCAACATTTATAATGAAATCCAACTTGAATGCTAAGATTTGAGCAATATGCTTAAATAAGCTATTTTAGTTCAAACCAAAAACTTTTCGGACTAAAATTGATTTCAATATAGAATTTTCATTTTGAAAGCTTGTAAAACATTTGAAATACATATTAGAATACTTTTACAAAGCTTTTCACAATTTTGGGCCTTTTAAACATAAGATTTGACTTTTGACCAAAATGGTTCTTTTGAAATAGCTATTTGTAAAACAAAGCCAAATATTTCAACACAAGATTCAAATGAAGAATAAGATGAGATATTGAGATTTGAATTTTGTGTATGAGTCTAAGATACCATTTTGAACCAAGATACTACACAAGATCCGGTCCAAACGGAGAAACTCACTAAGTGCAATAATATGACAATTATGGGTCAAATATAGT
This sequence comes from Otatea glauca, assembly GCA_036346275.1. Lineage (NCBI taxonomy): Eukaryota > Viridiplantae > Streptophyta > Magnoliopsida > Poales > Poaceae > Otatea > Otatea glauca. The sequence goes on from CM070717.1 coordinate 45,665,931, forward strand.
TTTTAGTGAGTTTCAAAATCAAATAACTTTCACTAGGTTGGTCTTTTGAAAGTCTTTTGAACACAAGAATTGTTAAGAATGACCAACTCTAGGATTTTCGTTTTGGAATTACTTTCAAATTCATTTTACATTTAATTCTATGAAAATTATAAGTTTAAATCCAAAACAAGATACTACTATCTAGATTTTGATCATGAAACTCATTTTCTTTTCAAAATGGATTTTGTGAAGCCAAAACCTTTGAAAAACATTTCAAATATATTTGTATACATTTTGCAACTAGTTTTCACAAGAATACTAATGGTATACAAAATTTTGACTTTTGGCTAAATGGCTTGATTTTGAAAATATATATTTGCACTTATATAAATATGGGCACATGTAGGGATGTGATATACATGGTTATGATTTAGCACTCCCCCTTAATGTGCCACTATCCCAAACTTACTCAAGATTGCAATCAAAACAACTAATAAGCATGAGCAAGCATATAATCAAGCAATCTAAATTGATTTTCATGAATAATGCAATATAACCTACACAAGGCTATAAGCTATAAGAATCAATTTAAATACTTGTTACCCGAGATGGCATTGGTTCATGATTGGAGTGATCATCCTCATGCTTGGCTCCATTTTGCAAATGATTAAGTCATCTTCCCTTTTGAAGAAGCCAAACGTCCAATCCATCTCTTATTGCCTAAAAATCTTTTAGGCGGTTTTTGGTACCCAATCCTTGTTGGGTCCAACAATGTTAGTCACAATAGATTTTGGAACCCAAATGGTCCTAATTTGGATATTATTGAATTGACTAACATAATTAGAAATAGGTTTGCAATAATTATTCCTCCTAGGCAAATGATTGACATTTTTATGAAAAGGCTTAGGAGGGCAATGATATTTTGCAAAACCATTTCTAGTTTGATCTCTTCTAAGCATATGATAATTGAAATTATGCATTGGCTTAGAGGATCTAGCAAATCTAGCAAATGGTTTGCTATTGTTATCTTTCCTAAGCACATGATCAACATGATTTTTCTTGGTCTTAGGAAGTCTAGTATTTTGAGCAAACACATTTCTAGATTTATATCTCCTAAGCAAATGATTTTCATTATTTTGCATAGACTTAGGAGGATTGACAAACTTGGCAAACACATTGCCATTTTGTCCTTCCCAAGCAAATAATCATTAAAATGATGAGTAGGCTTAGGGTTATACCTTTGGGACAATCCTTACCGATGTGTCCCTTTTTCCGACAATTGTAGCAAGTAGGCTTTGAGCGTCTCTTTTCTTGACTTGCTCTTTGCGGTTTGCCTCATTGTTGATGGTTGTGGCTTGATCTCCACTTTATTAGGGCACACGGAGGCGACGTGTCCCTTCTTGTTGCAAGCAAAGCACTTGATGATCTTGAATGTCTTTCGTTGTGCCTTGTCTTGTTAGTCTCCTCTTGGAGATGTAGCCGAGTCCTCGCTTATCTTGAGGTGCCCTTGGCTTGCTCAAGATCTCGTCGAGAACGGCTTTTCCCTTTATGCACTTCTTCAAGTCATTTTCTAATCTAATGACTTGGGCCTTGAGCTCCTTGTTTTCCTCTACAAGATTAGTCTCAATATGCATAGAGGAAGTTGAAGCAATATTTTTATTTGAGCAACAAGGCATATCATCACTAGAGGTGGGCATATTAATTTTAGATGAAATGCTAGAATTAGAAATTAAGCATGGCATATCATCAATTAAATCACATGTAATTCCTATGTCCACCTTAGGCTTATGAATTTCTTTGGAGAGGAGGGATTCATGATTTTCTTGAAGCATGTTATAATCATTTTGAAGTGATTCATGTTCAAGCTTCAAAATTTTATATTTCTTTTTCTCCTTTCCAAGACATTTATTTAGCTCCTCTAGCAAATTCATAAGTTCATCATAAGTGAGCTCATCATCATCATCGTCACTTACCTCATTCTTACCTTTCGCCATGAAGCAACGGATTTGTGATGGAAGAGCATCTTCATCGTCACTTAAGGCGGAGGTTGAGGTTGATGGAGATGTCGGTTCTTCATCACTTGAGCTTGAGGTGGAGCTTGATGTTTCATCTCCCGACATCTCTTCCTTAATGCAATCCTCAATAGAAGTGGATGATTCAAATAATTCTTGAAGCTTTATCCACATTTCATGAGCGCTCTTGAGATTGCATATTCTATCAAAGATTTCATCGCTCACAACACAAAATAAAACATTAGTAGCTTGAGCGTCGAGATGTAGGCATTTCCTCTCTCCTTCAGTTGGAGCAACTTCATTCAATGGAGAGGAAAAGCCGACATCTACGATCCACCATATTTGGGGGCTCATGGATTTAAAATGAGAAGTCATAATTAATTTCCATGAAGCATAATTTGTGCCATCTAACACAAGTGGATCATGTGAATGCACTAAACCTCTAGTCGACATCCTTTACTCTCTAGACGGTTAAATCTAATAAAGGAGAGACCTTGCTCTGATACCAATTGAAAGGACAGGGGATGTCGCCTAGAGGGGGGGTGAATAGGCGAATTAAAAACTTTATAACTTAAATGCAGCGGAATAAAAATTTGCAGCTAAATAAAATCTCCCGAGTGTCCTAACCCGGAGTGTCCGGGGTATTCAATCCGGATACTCCGGATTATCCGGACTGTCCGGGGTATTCAATCCGGATACTCCGGATAGTCCAATCCCGAGGGTCCTAACCCGGAGTGTCCGGGGTATTCAATCCGGATACTCCGGATTATCCGGACTATCCGGGTTCAGGGATTCGGATACTCCGGATTGAGGACTTCGAATGGAGATTTTAAATCTTTGCAATTTTTCAACAATCTACTTGAACACAAAAGATCTTAATGATGTTAGGTACCTGAGGGTATAGAAGATCTGGAGCCAAACACAACAAAAGAGTAGATCGGGCAATTTCAAGATTCAAAATCAAATACTAAAACAAGAGTAAGAAGCAAACTTGGAGACAATGATTTTTCACCCGAAGTTCGGATCCTTGAGGGGATCCTACGTCTCCGTTGAGGCGGCTCGGTCACACTTGAGCCGGGGTCTCTTTCAACCCTCTTCCTCCCGGTGTTGCACAAATGCACTCGCCGGTCTTCACTCCTTTGATTCCTTCCCTTACGGAGGCGGAACCGGCCTTCACAAACTTCCCACGGCCAACCACACAAAGCTTGGTGGCTCGTAGGCGACCTCCTAGCCGTCTAGGAGTCCTCAACCTCCAAGAGTAACAAATGCTCACGAAGAACAAACTTGGAGATGAAATCAAGTGCTCAACCAACTCAAATCTCACTCCCCAAACTCTTCCCAACCCTTCTCACAAGGGGATCACTTAGATCTAAGGGTAAAAGCTCTCTCAAAGCCCCACACACCCCTCAAAATCCACTCAAAAGCCTCACCAAAAAGCTCTCTCAAAAAGAGGGAGGAAGGGCTATATATAGAACTCCCCAAAAACTAGCCGTTGGGGGCAGGCTGCGCACAATCCGGAGACTCCGGATTTCAATCCGGATACTCCGGATTGACTGAGAAAGGGCTAACAGAGAGACTCAACCCGGAGAGTCCGGATGAATATCCGGATACTCCGGATGATCCGGATAGTCCGGACTAACTCCGGATAGTCCGAATAGCACTGAGCAAACTCGGACAAAACGAGCATAACTTTTCACTCCGGACTCCGATTTCAGAGATTTTGGACTCTCCCGAAAGCTAAGAACGAGGGCTACACAAATAACAAGGTCTCACTACCCAAAACTAAAAGGATAACCACAGATTTCACAAAGAAATCAAGAGAGACCTACAACCCTCACTTTAAGCACTACCAACACCACTCTCTTTCTAAGATTCACAAGGATGGATCACTTGAGCACTTGACACATCTAAAAGTCATTCGACATCGCATCCCTCTTAATAGTACGGCAATCCTTAGACTCAAATTAAATCAAAGATAATATAAGTCTAGAACTAGTCACTTGCCGTCTTCTTTCTTGATGTCGATGCATGAAGACCTTCACCATATAATTGATGACATCTTCGCCTTGTCCAACTCGACTCGATTCACCTCATGAGACTCTCGTCCTATCAACCTTGACTTGATCATCCTCTCTGACGATCTCCACGCCAAGTTGCTCTTGACTTAGTCCTCAGCTCTTGGTGACACCGCCGTCTTGTTGACCTCAGCTTAATGATCATCCTCCAAGATACCTTGGTCATCATACACATACGGGACCTAATTCTTTCCAAACTACTCATGAAAGACATTAGTCCCAAAAGCTCAATAGATATGAATAAATTGATATTTTGTGAGCAGTTGATTACAACAAGTGTTTCATAAAAAGAAGCACAACATAACTAGAAACACTTGACATAAGAAATGTTCTCTACTAAGTGCATCACGATGAATATGTAATTGATCTATATGCACTAGAGAGATATATAATTGCCAATAGGATGAATCAATTAAATCATGGCAAGGATCACAGACTTTACTTAAATAAAGCACATGATAGAATATACACGAATTGTACATGTGCAAATAATATTTGGAGTAAGAGTAAATATGTGATCCAACACTAGATAAACTTCACTAAGAGAATTGCATGAGAAGATATATAAATAAAACATGCATGCACCAAGTCAATCTATAGCAATATGAAGTTTAACTCTAGTTAATACATGCATACCATAATGAACTCAAATGAATATATATGCACAAATAAATATGACATGAACCAATGTGCATATATAAAATTAACATGCTACTTGGAGTTCACTATGCATTTGCACGAAAGGAATGCAATAACAAATATAGAATAGATACCAAAATTGCATACCTTATCTTTGCTTAACCTTCCTATTTGATTTTCCTCTAAATAGATGAGACTGATACTCAACTAGGCAATAACAAGTTAGTCTCATAGCAATATAATCATATTAGAGGTTTGTCATTTGCTAAGCACTAAGTTAAGCATTTACTTAATTTACATAGATTGTCATTATGAGTGTTTGTCATTAATCACCAAAATAACATTCATTAATCACCAAAATAACATAAGTGCCTAGATGCACTTTCAACGTGACTGACGTCAAGCTCGTGGAGGACCTAGAGGTATGAGTCTGTGACTAGAAGAGTTGAAGACTTGAAGTCTATGACTCTATGTGTATGTGGTAAATTGGTAATTGTGCAAGTGCATTAGTGAAATACGCCATTATGAATCATCTTGATCAATTCATCTTGATTAATTTATGCCAGGCAACCGAAGCTTTGGAATGAATGCATACTAGCTCTTCGCCGGTTCGCCCTGCTTCGTTGTGGTTAGTTAATTAGCTTGTGAATCCGAAATACTATTGTCTCTGCTTCACCACTACTAATTTAAGTTTAGTCTATCCTATTTTAGTTTTCAGATTGATTTATTGTTTTGTATGATAATTTTGATTTGATAATTTCTATTATATACCGTTTAATAATTTCTATTAATATCACAGGCAGTAAAAAATTATGGAACGATATTTAAAAAGAAAGCTTCCACCGGCAGCAGATAGTGATGATCATGATGGTGGAGCATCAAGTAAAGATGGAGGGGGATCTAACATAAATAGCAACACTCCCTCTTTGCCGCTGTCATGCAGAGAGGTAAATTTAGAAGACCTTCCATATGATCCCGCTGATAGGAAGAGAATATCGGAATACATAGGACCAAAACTACAAGATGAGATCAGGCGAAGATATTTGATTAGAGGCCCGTATAGGCCACAAGATGGTTTCATGTATCCACAAAGAAGCATATCAAACCATTTACATCGGTTTAATCCAGAATGTTTCACTAAATATGATTGGCTTGAGTACAGCGAGAAAATTGATAAAGCATTTTGTTTATATTGCTACTTGTTCAGAGATTGCATTAAAGGTCAAGGTGGAAATGATGCATTTATAACAGAAGGTTTTTGTGGATGGAACAAGTTAGATTGGCTTCAAACTCATGTTGGTCGGTGTAATAGTTTCCACAACGTGGCAGTGAAAAGAGCTAACAGTTTGTTGAAACAAGACCAATCAGTTGTTGTTGCTCTCAACAAGCAGAGTCAAGTCACTAGAGAGGAGCATCGTATTTGATTGAATACTTCCATTAATGCAGCTATATATTTGTTGCATCAAGGTTTAGCTTTTGGTGGACACGATGAATCAGAAGGCTCTAATAATAGGGGAAATTTTTTGGAGTTGGTCAAACTTGTGGCAGAACAAAATGATAAGGTGAAGAGAGTTGTGTTGAGAAATGCTCCTTTAAATAAACAAATGGTATCTCCAACAATTCAGAAGGACATCGCTAATTGTTTTGCTGAGGTAATAAAATAAAAACAGTCTTATTTATTTTTATTCTACTTACAATTTTTTCCAATCTTAGTATCAGTATTGAATAATGTTTGTTGTGTTTTCTATAGATCATAGTAAAATCTATCATCAACGAAATTGGTGGTGATGTCTTTTGTTTGATGGTCAATGAGTTTGCTGATATTTCTGATAAGGAACAAATGGCTGTTGTTTTGCGATATGTTGACAAGCATGGATTAATTAAAGAAAGACTTATTGGTGTTGTTCATGTAAAAGAGACATCAGCTTCTTGTCTCAAATATAATATTGATCATCTCTTTTCTAAGTATGGATTGAGCATAAAACAAATTAGAGGCCAAGGTTATGATGGAGCAAGCAACATGAGAGGTGAGTTTAATGGCTTGAGAGCTTTGATAATGAGAGAGAATAGCTCAGCATATTACGTTCATTGCTTTGCTCATCAACTTCAGCTAGTCATTGTGGCAGTAGCTAAAAAGAATGATGACATTAGTGACTTCTTTGACATGATGAATCTTTTGCTTAATATAGTTGGAGCTTCTTGCAAGCGGAAAGATATGATTAGAGAAGGTCAACAAGAGCAGTGAGAAAAGCCATTGGCAGTGGTCAGCTTAGCAGTGGAACAGGATTAAATCAAGAGCAATCTCTTCAAAGGGCGGGAGACACTCGATGGTGTTCTCACTATAAAACCCTTAAGAGCATCAACAATCTGTTACCTTCTATTATTGAAGTGCTCCAATATGTCGAAAAAGATGGCCCAAATGATGGGAAAAAACGACAAGTCCGTGGACTCTTAAATTATTTAAAGGATTTTGACTTTGTGTTTCATTTGCATTTGATGTTGCTTATCTTAGGACATGCAAATGCTTTATCATTGTGTTTACAGAGGAAAGATCAAGATATCTTAGAGGCTATGTTGGAGGTGGAGAAAACTAAATGAAAATTTCGGCAAATTAGAGATGATGGTTAGGAATCCCTATTGGAGACAGTATACTCCTTTTGTGATGAACATGGTACTCTAAAGTTGGCTATGGAAGAAGAATTTGTAGATAGACATAAACCAAGGCAAAAGACCAATCGTACTGACGAATACTAATAACAGGGGTACCCCAACAGCCCGAAGCGACGAGCCAGCGGCCTCAAGCATATCTCCAGCCCAACAGGCCGCGCCCGGCCCGCCACCGACCGAATCGCCTGCGGGACCGCACAAGACATCCGCTCCCGACCGGCCAGGGGAAGCGAATCCGACCAGACAGCGCTCCCGACCCACTCTTGGCGGGGCGGGATCCCCCGACTCCGATCGGACAGCGCTCCCGACCCTCTTGGCGGGGCGGGATCTCCCGACTCCGAGCCGACCCTCTTGGCGGGGCGGGATCTCCCGACTCCAACCGAACCAGGGTGACGGACGCCGAGGGCCGCGTGTCAGGTCCTCATCGGCCTACCGCCACGCACTTCCGAATGAGGTCAATCGGAGTGACTATACAAGGCGGTGGCTCCTTCCCAAGAAGATCCGTGACTGCAGAAGACAAAGCTTCCGGCCCATCAACCGATCCACGTCAAGATCTAACGCACGCTCCTCCCGAGGCGGCACCAACGCCACGCACCGCAACGGCGATTCGCAAGGGTCACAGAGGGCAAGTACGCTATTTCCGGGAATACCTAACCTCCCGACCACCAAGGCTACCAACCAAAGCATGGGCAAGGCGGGTGGCGACATCCACGGGACGAAGGACCGAGCTCTAACATAGGTCACCTCGCTCTTCCTCCCAACTCTCGATGTAACACGCCTTCCTTCAGATAAAAGGAGGCGGGACTAAACGATTCAAAGGGGACACATAAGAACACGAGGAGACTAAGTCATTTAGGAGCCTCGTCTGTAAAACATAGTGCAAAAGCAATACAATACTGCCATCTGAACTGGAGTAGGGACTTTCAGCCCGAACCAATATACATCTTGGACTTACGAGTCTAACCATTCAGGGAGTGGAACGCGCGACCCCTTAGACTTACAAATTTACTTGCCGACGCTCGAAAACGCCGACACGTACTAACTATCAACATTATAGATACGATTGCTTGAATGTTGTCATGGACTTGCAATTTTTAGAGTTTAATGACCATTTCAATGAGATTAATTCTAATTTGCTTACACAAATGGCTGCTTTCAGTCCCAGAGATTCGTTTCTTACTTTTAGCCTTGAGAGCTTAATGGAGTTGGCTAGGTCTTATCCAGATGATTTCAATTCAATGCAGTTGAAGGATCTTAGTCTTGAGCTTCCTATCTACATTGACAATGTGAGAGCGGATGAAAGATTTGCCAATTTGAGCACTATTTCTGAACTTGCCAGATTGATGGTGGATACAAAGAAACATCTTTCTTTTCCTTTAGTTTATAAGCTCCTCAAGCTAGTGTTAGTTCTACCAATTGCAACTGCATCAGTTGAGAGGTGTTTTTCAGCGATGAAAATTGTGAAGACGATGTTACGCAATCGTATGGGCGATCAGTTTATGAATGACTCCATAATTTGCTTTGTGGAGCAAGGTTTTCTATCCACAATTTCAAATGACGATGTGATAGATCTTTTTCAGAAGATGAAAGAACAAAGGGAACAACTATAAAAGAGCCATTGAGGTAACCATTTTTGTAGAAAGTATTTATTTTTGTTATCAACTATATTTTTCTACAATTTTTTCTCTTACCTGTACATGCTATTTGTGTATTATATGGCCATGCTATAAGTTAGTGACTTGATGTTGACCCCAGCCACATTTTTTGCTGGATTCGTCCCTGCTCTAGGCACACATATTACAGATTTCTGATTCAAAAATGTTACATGACACAGGTTGCCGAGTTGCAACTTGAAATGCAACATATAAGACTTTTCCAGGACAAGAGCACCGCCGAGTATGATGAGACGGTGAGGCCTCCACTTACCAAATTTAAAACGGAAAAAAGAAGCGCACACAAAATATGCAAGGTGCACTATGGGGTCCACCTGTCATGGAGCAGAGACTAAAGCCAAAAAGGTCACGGGCCTCTTTTAGTAACAGAGCAGTGGAGAATAGGAAAGTGACCGTGCAGACGGGCGGCGCCGGTTCCACGCGCCTGTGTCCGGTGGGCCCGCGGCGCGTGAAGGTGGCGGGTACGCCTTGGGTGGTCCACCTTCCAGGTACAAAATGACGCCCGGAGATATTTTGTTCAGACGTAGACGTAGCTATACAGCAGCTCTACAGTACAATACTGGGGTACAAGGCAACACGGAATTTATACGTTTGGTGTAAACGTAATACGTAGGGAAAAAACAACTGGTGACGTGTGCGATTTCGTACGTCGAGGTTGCTTGCCTGTTTGCTCACGGGCTGATGGATGCAAATTTATGGTCTCTCGCGCTGTCGCGCAGCTTCGTTTGGTGGTTTTGGTTTTTTCTTCTGGCTTTCGTTGGGCTCAAAAACTTGAGTTGCTTTTCAGTTTACTCCCAGGTCCACGGGATCCAATTCGAACCACCACCACCTCACTGTTTTAAGTGAATCTTGCATTCGGTGACATCATCAATGTCACTTTTTAATCCGTTGCTACTACAAGTACTCCATTACGAGGTTTATGTGTGGTAGCTTTAATCCTTAGTGACCGGAATTAGGTAGAGTTCCAATATGCCACGATCGGTAGCTCCAATGAATACATCGCATTGTTAATGGAGTACAACATTCTGATCCAAAAACCAGCGGCAACTACGTGCTGACTTTTATCAACTATTCTATCCATAAAAACACCAAAAGAGGTAGCAGCAGCAGTGCAATACTCCTTTGTTTGGAAGATTTGAAGCCATGACAATGGATAGGAAGCACCTTAATTTGTGCATTGCATCGCTTCCCAGCATCGCTTCCCATCAACGCAATTTTTCACAAGTTGCTGGGATCACATATTTACTGAGCTAAGCCTCGCTTTCTTTCTTCTGTTTTTTTTAACAGAACTTACATAACTAGTACTACTTGTTAAATTAATCTTTTTCGGTTTCGCTTTTCACGACAACGTGCACCGCGACGAGCTGGTCATAGTCTGCACCTGCACCAGTACACGGCTAGTACAATATTTTAAGCTCGCTATCTGTCATTTCGTAGCCTCTGTACTGAATTGTTGCATCGACCAGCTGCACTCTCCAAACACTCTAGAAGACAGTAGATTCACCATCGTTATTGTCCACTAATTGCAACTTCTGCCTGTTAACGTTAAGTGAAAGAGGTGCCATAATGAAAAATGCCAATTGTAAACCCATTTCTCCCCAGCAACAGTTTTTTTTTTTTTAAAGAAAGAGTAGCGACAGGATTTGACAATGAGATGTGGCCAGATCATGTCAAACCAGTACAAAATGGAAAACTGACCGATGGTACATTTGTCACTGGTCATAGTGAATGGATTTGAAGCGAGCCCATCTTTTCCAAGTGGAAACACTCCATCCTGGTTTCAGAAAAACAGGGGATCCAAATCTGCAGTGGATCACGGACGGTCCTGGCCGATCGAGTGTTTGGAGAGTCCAACCGGCCGATCGGGTGAACAAAGGCATGTTTATTTTTTCTTTGAATTTTCTAAAAGCTAATTTTAGACGGTAGTCGTAGAGCTGATTCTTCAAAAGTTAGAATTCAAAAGCACAAATAAAGTGGATTGTTGATTCTAGTGTATATAGGTAGGCTAGATTGTGAGAATCAATTTTTAAAATCGAGCTGTTTATTTTATATTCTGATTTTGAGGCCAGAATTCAAGATCAAAATAAAAAACAAACAGGCCCAAACTCTTCTGATTTTTCAACAGTGCATTGCTGTATGTTGCTACAGTGTCTGGTACAGAAAAATCAATGCGTTGTTTATGTTACAGTATTTCAGAAGATTTGAACCGCCGTTTTTTTTATACAATGGTTGACGCACAGCTACTTACTAAAGGGGTGTTTGGCATAGCTCTACCTTTACTAAAATCCATGAAATTGGTGGAGTAGAGTATTTTTAGGTCTAGAAATTTATAGATATGTGAGTATATTAAGAGTGTTTATACGAGTCATCTTATTTACATTTTAGACTAAAAATATAAATTTATTTTATTTTATTTTAACCTATAAACTTCGGATCTAAGGTGAAACTGAAATTTAGAATTCTGCTATATTTTCCTGTGAATCACAAGTAGAATCTACTGACCATATTAGGGCCCCGGAAAACAAAGTTGAGACACCAAACTTCCATTTGGCAGTTGGTGCAAATACTTAAATAGTTAGGTCCATCGTCACTCCAGTAGATACATGTAATCAGTTGCCCTTTTGTGCCTCAATGCATCTCAGTGCAGGGCAACAAGAGAGGGCGAGATCCCGGCTAAGCAATCAATCAATTAATTAACGAAGGATTGCTAAATAGCATTCGAGTGTTTTTTTATTTACGTGCACTTAATTTTTTTTGTCTAATAGATATTAGTGTGTTTTTTTGTTTGTGAGCACTTTTTTTTTATATTGATTATTACTTTGTGATCCATGTTATGCTTATCATTTTGACTTAGTCAATATTTAACTTTGTTATCTACGTTTTTGTTTATTATGTTATGTATAGTTTGTTTTGTTCCTCTTCTTTTACAAATTGTTACATTCTTTTTATATAATTTAATTTGTGCAAGACTAGTATATAATTGATGTAAACAAATCCATACAAAAAAGTATAATGTTCTTTTTTTTCAAATTGTCACATCTTTTCTACATAATTTAATTTGTGTAAAACTATTAAATAATTGATGTAAAAGGGCCTTGTTGAAAATAATAATGTTCTCCATCTAATACATAAAAATTTAATTAATCCTTGATAATATAGTACTCGGATGGGAGGAGAGAAGGCAAATTGATTTTATCCATTGAATTTAGATCTGAAAGGTCAAAATTCAAGTGTTATTTAGCAAGAAAACACTCACTTCATTAATTGACTCGTGGGCAAGGTTTCAAATTTTATTTTCGGATCACATCTAGGGGTGGCCGAAATACTTCCGAAATTCAAAAACCAAATTTCAAATATGGTATTTTTGAGGAATCCTAAACCGAAATTTCGGTGATTTTCAACCTCCTGTGAAATGGTCTCCCGAGGCTAGAAAAAGTTAGGAAAAATATGAAAAAAAATAATGCAATCATTTATCTACATTTCCTATCTATTTGAATGCAAAATACTAAGTATTTGCACATAAAATTCTCAAGTTAGGGTTTAAGCCAAAATACAATTTAAGGCCGAAATCCAAGCTACTCCCTCCGTCCTGTAAAGTAAGGGACAGAAGAAATTTTAGGACAGATTATGGTTTCTGCCAAAAGACTCTAATGCCCCTATTTAATATTGTGTCTCTATTAATTGGCAACATGCATGCATTAATTAATCACGATTATAGAGAATGACCTACCGCGTTTTTGTTTTGGAATATATGTGGTCGCATGTATCTGCGTGTATCTGCATGCATGGGCGCAATTTGAGGACACAATTTAAGGGGGAGAGCTCTCAATCCTTAATATTGAAGGACACAATTTGAACGCTTCTATCCCATACTTTCAAGGACGGAGGGAGTAGAATTTAGAGTTTTGGCCGAAATACATCATTTAAAGCCGAAATCCAAATTAGGGTTTAGAATTACATGATTTGTATATGTATTTTTTTTGTAAACTTTTTATATGTATTCCTCATAAAAAGCATTACAATTCGTCACAAAAAAATCAGTGCAAAATCTGATCAAAAAACCGAAATCTCAGCAAAACTGACTGAAAATTACCAAAATCGTTGTAACAAACCCACTTTTTCAAAAAAAAAAACCGCCGAGGTTTTGAAATCTCGGCTCTAGCCGAAATCTGAAATTTAGACCAAGATTTCTAAAATCTCGAGAGATCTCGAACCCTGCTCGTGTGTACCGCTACTCCCACCGAGTCCGGTCGCGTCGTGACCACTCAGAATAGCTTAAATATTTTGTACCATGCTGACGTTGTCCTGAATTAACATCCATAAAGAGGCGCCTCGGCTAACTCTATTGTTTGGCAGTGCGTTAGGGTGACGCTTGACGGTGGCAGAAAAGCATTTGTGTTACTGTCGGTCCATGAATGAACTCTTTCATCCCGTTCCCATGCCAGACCAAACACCGGCAGGCGCCCGGTTTAATCAGCACAGTGACTGTTCATCTTGATCAGAGAGTTAGCTAGCTTCTTAAGCCACTTAAACAAACTAGGTGCAGATCACGATAAAGCTGCCTCCCAGAACGAAGCCTGCCTGCCTAACTCGCAATGTAACGGCTCAGTTAGTTAACCCCTCTGTATTCTGATCGCATGCCTCCCAACGACCAACAGGTCCCAGTACAATCAGCAGGATGGCTAACTCTTTATTAAAAATCTTTAATCACTATGAGGTGAATATAGCGTTCCAGAACAATATTAGCTTGTGTAAAAAATTGAACTCACCGAGGTCCCGAGCAAAGTGGCGGGCTATCACATGCCGTTCCCCGGCGCGCATCTCTCAACGTCGTAATTCGTACGTCCGATTCCCTAACCAAGAACACCAGTATCGCATTGCCCAACAAAGGTGAACAAATTATTGGTGACGGGCGGCATTAGTTAATCGAGTAGATTTTGGAGGTAGCTAATTAACCTCCCAGTAAACACCAAGCAGGCATTAAGAAATTGCGATGAGAGCACGGACCCCTAGTGCTAGCAACTTAGATAGTGTAGCAGCCATGAGAAGGAGTAAAATAAGGAAAAGTTGACTCCAAAAGTTGGTCTCCTGGATTCCAGCCAGCCCGCGGCTCACGCTGGGGAGACACACAGCTGGACGGACCTCATGATTCCACGGCCGGGCGGCTGCCCTGCATCTGCACCCTCGGATTTCTTTAGGCCTAGATCCCATTTGACCAGTTTTTGAAGGGTTTTGCTTCAGGAATTATTGTGAAGTTCGTTCGTTTTCCCACAAATTTTCTCTGAAGCTGTTGCCACACAAAAGGCCCGGCTGTAGGGGCAGCGCTGGCCAGCGCAGATATCTGAAAGCGCGGAGACATGTCATAAGAGGCTTGTTTTATGGTGAAGTTCGCAACACCCCGCTCTAGACAGCGACTTGTACGTGTTTGTTTTTGCTATGAAAGTTTTTGTTGTGGTTTAATACATCTTGGGTTTCCACTCGGACTCTTAACTTCTACCATGAAAGACATATGGATCTTAACAGGGAAAAAACATTTATTAAGGCAAGATCAGTGCGAGAACCAAGGCAGAAAAGGTGTATTCCTCACGGGAATATGCACATCTTTATCCTGTCGGACGTGGCAAGGAAGATGCCGGAAAATCAGGCAGGAAATCTCTCAAAGGATCTGTGGGTTCGATTGTATTCCTTACAATATTGCGGGGAATCTAATCCTACGCATCTAAGGCCTAAGGGGACCTTTTTAAAGCAGCTAAATTGGCATAAATTATGTTTGTGTTTGCATCGCTGACTCCAATTGGCCGTCAGTATTTTGTTTCTTCTGCGATTTTTTTTGTTATTAGTGAACTAATCCGTATTGTATTTGATTAGTTTATGTGACTTCTGATTGTTTTTTTCTTCGTTCAACATGACTCGTGTCGCCAGCCTTGAGAAAGAAAGCTGGTGACAGTAAAAATCCTTGATTTGAGCCTTTGGTGTTGCAGCTTCGAAAGCATCTGCGTTTCTTCTGTTCTGAGAGACCTACAAGATCTCAAAGTCCGTGTGTGACAAACTACACGGTAGCAAAAGGTAGTGACCTAACCTGTAATATGCAGGCCAAAAGTAGGTCACAACTAACAATAGCAGACCCGTGGCTGCTGCAGAGACTCCACTGGAGCTGAGTCAGTTGCCTGTATATTCAAAGTAAAGTTCTTGATAGGTTGAACTGTGATGCCAGCGCTACTGATTTGATCCCCAACCTTGAAGTTTTGGACTTCCCATGCAGCATTAGTCTGAAAACTGTTCTTGTGTTCAGTTCCTGCAATTTACTGGATTCTGTTTCATGTCTTTTTCTCTCGTTCATAGAATCGTAGCACTGCTGCCTAATCAATCAGATTGTTCAGAAAAGTAATGAGATTCGTAGGGGAATAATATCATATTTCATTCCACAAAAGCAGAACAACAGCCAAAATCGTAGGCAAAATGGAGAAAGAGCACATGCATCCATGGCTCTGTCTCAATACTCAATGTATGGCTCTAAAGTTCTAACCTTGGGAAATACTAGTAACAAAAACCCAACAAGTCAAGTCACCCGAGAGGCCGAGACCTCGTCCAGATCCTCAGGCGTGTATGTAATGTACGCACTAGTACAACCAGTCCCTAAAACCAAAAGGGTTCGCGTGTAGTAATATATGTGTCTCAGTCGTACGCGTATCAGAACCGTTCGTTTCGCGCGGGAAGTGCGGTTCGATCACACACGCAATGGAGGCCCCCTCGCGGCGAACCCCGCGTCGGCCCACGGGTTGGTGTTCATGGCCTTCCGCGGCTGCGGCTGCTTGTGCTGATGGTGGTGGTGGTGCGGGTGCTCCTTCCGCGCGGACACCGCATGCGCCGCCGCGTGCTTCTTCCGCCGGTGCTTCGCCCTGTCCACCTCGATCTGCTGCTGCCTGCACTCCTCACTGCAGAACGGCGTGTCACCTCTGTAGCACACGTACACAAGAAGTAAGTTTCCAACTTTCCACGTGCAAACTCTACGTTTGGTTTCATGTATCTTAGTTTGGTTACGTTGGGAGGACAGAACGACCTGTACATGAAGATGTCGCCGGAGAGGGACTTGCCACAGAGGGAGCACTCCTCGAGGAAGTGGTGGATGTGGGCGACGTCCGCCTCGTGGACGTAGAACATGGACGACGGCTTCATGGCACCGCTCCCCTTCATGCCGGCGGCGTCGCTGCACAGCTAGGCGCGCGGGAAGAGGGAGGAGCAATGCCGCCGAGTCTTGGCACCGGACGACGCAAAGGACCTCGGCTAGCTTGCGGTGCCCCGAGTCGCCGGGAGTGTACAAATAGTGCCCGGGCGCGTCCATTTTTAGCCTCGAGCAGACAAGGAGAGGCTCGAAATTGACAGAGCCGGAGGGCAAAGCTATGAATAGGAGCGGAGGCCAATGAATCGAACTTGACACGCGACGGAAATGCATATCCATATGCTTACTTCCTGCCTTCTCTTTCTCTGGTTTTCTTTTCTTTTTTTATTTACTGGCAGTAATGGGGAATAAAATCTACTGGCCACTGAAGATTTAGTGAGAAAGTGAGAACCACTCAGTGCATCTATGCTCAGGGACAACGAACAACATCAATCAGTACAGAGGACTGAATTGGATGCTCCCTGCATGGGATTCTTACTTGCACATGTCGTGTTACTTGTTACCACAACAATCATAAAGATCCTTACGACATTTGGATTAATGATAAAAAAAATAGGAACCATATGTACTTATAAGATTATACTTTTCTTTTACTGCTCTCAACATGTGTTAAGGAACATTCTGGACTCCGTGTCGCACTTGCACCATACCGAATATGTTCTTGCTTGGCGTAGTTCAAATGTAACATCCTAGCAGTGAAATCACAAGACCTCCCAGAAAAAAAATATTTGCGAATTGGCAGATAAATTATGTATCCGACCTGTCCATTAGCTTTTGAGCACTTTTACAGTATAATAAATTTAATATGAACTATTCATTTTTTATTCAATGGATCATATTAGCACCCATTTATTTATGGGGCAACTACATAATGGTATACCGTTGCAACGGTATAGGAACAAGTTTCATACAGTTTCAACGGTTTTCAAGAGAACATTTAAATAGTTGCATGTTCCAGTGAGTTTTGTGTGTTGCTAGAAGAATTCAAGCCAAGTTTTAGTGAGTTTCAGATTTTTGGAACTCAAGCTTCATAAGTTTCAACATGTGAGTTTTTAAGAAGTTTCAATAAGTTTTAACATGTTGCAACTACAAGTTGCAACAAAAATTTTCCAGAAGTATCAGCAAGTTTCGAGTTTCAAGAAATTTCAATAGTTTTCAAAAAAGTTTCAAGAAGTTTCGGCTGGTTTCAATGAGCTCACCTGGCTATGATGGTGTTACCACACCACCAACGGCTACCTGACAACACCCGTTGCTGACGCACCGTCTTCTCTAGCTTTGGCCCTGACTATCGTCGCCGCCGGGAGCCGACTGACACTACTCGTTGTCGAATCCGTGCTTAAGCTCTGTGTCGAGACTCTCTCTCTCTCTCTCTTCTCTCGCTCCAACCCGAGCTCCATACCGTGCCATTGAGCTACTAAGTCGCACCATCGTCAAATCCGGCCAGATCCGAGGTTGGCGATGAAAACAACGGTCAGGGCTGCCACATCCATCACCGGACATGAATACGGGGCCTGTAGCCAGTCGCCACCACTAGATGCAAGCTCGTCATAGTCGCAGCCGCTGGATGCGAGCTCGTCGGGGTCACAACCGTCGGAGGTGGTGAAAGTGTGAGGGAGAGAGAGATCAGGAGATAGAATCCACATGAGAGAATGAGAGAGGATAGATTGGGATGCATTCATCCCTAGTAGGTGGCTCGGCGATGAGATCTGTCGCCAACATGACGCACTAATGGAGAATATCATGGTAGATAGAGAACAAGGGAATGATGGATTACTCTATTTCGAGTGACCTAACGTGAACTCTAGTTTGGATAAGATCTGGGCAGGCAAGATGCTATCAGGGAACTCAATCAAGTGGTGAGCTGTTCCGTTGGAAAGACACCGAACGGTATACCGTAAGATAGTTTTTAGTTTCTCGAGTAATAGAGTAGTAGAAATAATCTTAACAGAATAATGGCTGAATATATTTCTATTGACCATTGTATACTCTCAGTACAATGTATCATAAAATTTATCTAACTTTTAACTATTCAATCATTGTCTTGACAACACGACATGAGGGCATCTCTCCTTTGAAAAGAAAACACCCCCATTAATTCCTGTCACCTTCACAGGCGTCTTTAACTCTTAACCCGACAAGAGCATACATCGTTTTTGAAAGCGGAATACCATTAAAACCATTGGAAGCACCTCTGTTCATTCAGATTTTTCCTCCTCCGAGAGCAACGTTTCAGTCCAGCCCAACGCTGAGGTATTAACCGCTGCCACGGTGACACACCATAAACTAATGAGATGTTTGGTTTAACCGATCACCCCATCTAAAGATGTGTTGATCCATCATGTGATCATTCTATGAAATTTGATGCGATGACATTATTTCTTATTTATGTTAAATTTGGGCTTATGAGGGATTATATGATAATAAACCAACCCATTTCATTTATCAGTGAGTTAAATTCGAAGCTACTAGAACCCGTAACAGCCTCGTGCAGCCGCGTGCTGGCTTCCTCCCACGAATCATCAGACCGTAATGTCTCGTAACAATCTCATTTTACTGCAACGAGCAGCTCGCACCACATGGTGGCACGTGTGGTGGCATGGTGCGGGGTTTTGAAGCGGTCTTTGCTTGTAGCGAGCAGAGGGTGCAGGAGCCAGTAGAACGGCACCGTGCGGAGCACCACAGCGCATGGGTGCGATCCGGCACGTGCGACGCCCCCCGAACCACCGGCACCCAAAGAGATGCCTTTCGCCGAGTGTTTCTTACGGCCAAAGGCAGACGATCATCTCATAGGCTTGGAGGCCGTAACGTGTCCAGCGAATCCAAGCCCTTTTTTTAGCCTGGGTTTGTTTATGTGTGCGTGTTTCTTTAAGAGGCCTAGATTGCCTGAAGGATTCTCGGTTGCACATGGATGCAATTTGCAGGCAACAAACGGTGAAATCTACGGCCTGACCGAGAAGGATTTGTTAACTCTAGTAGTTTTTAAGTCCAGAGTACGCACTAGTGGCAACATGCTTTGTGTAGTTCAACCTTTGTTAAAAGGCGAGGAACGCAGGGTGTGAGGTCAGGCACTCTAGAACTCGAGTAGTGTCACACGTACGAGTAACATTTGCTATGATCTTACAAGCTGAGGCTGGCAGGTGGGCCTCGCACTGAATGTAATTATGAGGGCCACCTGCCAGCTATTGTTCATGAAAAAAATTTGGTAAAGAAACGTCGTGCTTACGGTGCTTCAGTATAAAAATTCCCCATGTTGCTAGTCATTTCCTCATGTAAGTTTCCTGGAAGCCGGCTTCACGAATGACATAACGAGCTGCATTGCTTTCTTCCATCCTTTATTACCTTTGCTTTTTCTTCCTGGAACAGTCGTCTAATTTGCAATTCAAACTGCCTATACGAATTTGCATCATTAGTTCTCTACTGTTTGTACTTTGTACCTTGTGCACAGTAGCAGGCAACGAGCCAACGACCTGAAATTTCTGCGACGTAGCCAACGGGAATCCTGTTCGTGTGGGCAACTGAATAAAGGCAACGTTTAATTGCGTCCTCAACAGAAAAGCCATTTAACAGCTGTGGCGCCATTATCATCTGTCGTCGTAGCAGCACAGAAAACATTGAAGTGAGAACATGCAGCATGGGGGTTCTAGGAAAGAACGCAATCGAACTGACGAGAAATTTGAGAGAACTTTTTATGCTTCTCGCTGTTTTCATATCAACAGGTTACACGGCAAGCCCACACACACGGACGCGGTACCGGTTGCGCTGCACGCACGCACGCAAACCGCGCAATGGAACAAAAACCAGTGATAATTCACACATCAAATTAACTCCTCATCTCCGTCTTGCGGAGACCAAAGGGTAGAGCCGATGGATTTGATCCCGAAAGTAATAGACGCAGCCGATTTGGTTCTCCTCTGCCTGGTCTTCGTCTCGTCGAACTGGCGATCCGCGTGCGCTCGATTGGATCCTCTCTCCACACGTGCGGTCATGGACGAACTGCCCACCTCAGCAAGCTTTTGGTTTCTTCAACTGCTGCTAAATCCTACGTTTCGTGCCCAAAATTTTACCACGCCCAGACCGGGATCCTCTGGGGGCTCTGCTTCTGCTGCCTCTGCCGCTGCTGCTCAGCCCTGTCCGTCTGCTTCAACCTCGTCTCCCTCGCCTCGTCGATCTCGATCTGCTCCTGCCTGCACTCCTCGCTACAGAACGGCATGTCACCTCTGCACAAGAAAAGAATCACGACGCCATCAGAACACTCCTTCTACAGAGGTTTGTATGAAGGACTGATCAGGCCAGAACGTTTGTAGTGTATTTACCTGTACATGAAGATGTCTCTGTTGCCGGCAAGGAGCCTCCGGCAGCGGAAGCAGATGTCGAGGTAGTGGTGGTGGCCGAGGCCGAGGAGCTCGTCGGCGTCGTCACAAGGATCGCAGAAGAGGCGGCCGGGCCGCCTCGGCGAGGCGGCCGGCTTCAGGGGGGAGGCGGAGTGGCTGGAGAAGCCAGCCTCGAGGTCGTCGTAGACCATCATGGAGGTGGGGTGGTAGTGCGCCATTTCTTGGCTTACTTTCTCTGGCAAATTGGCTCTGTTTTCTCTTTTTCCAGTTGGGAAAGTGAGTGATGGACGAGCAGGGGAAAGGGTCAAGGGAGGGACTTATATTATGGAGGGAGATGAAGGGTTGTTATATTATTCGCTTTAGTCCCAAAGTTTTTCGTGAAATTATAAAGTTGTCCTTGACATTTTAGGCCCAAGTGGGCAAGTGGCCCTTTGCTTCTGTTTAGGTGGTTTGATACCATTTATGAAACTCTGTGAGCTTGTAATTAGTTAAATCAACACCAAAATTAGGCGATTTTTGTATGATGGGATAGGTGTGGAGCATTTTCATTTTTCTAAATTCTATGTATAGTAACTGATTTCCATTCTTCTCCTATTACCCAGTAATACCTATAAATGTGTAAGGAAGAGATACGCTGGTTGTTTCATGATTGCGCACACATCTCTACTAGTGTGTGTACTTGTGTTTGCTTTGTGACGATGTGAATTCATCAATGTAGAAAAGCGGTAATCACTATAGTGAGCCACTTTGGAAAAAAAAATCCTACCGAAAACAAAGTAGTCCGGTAATCTGGTTTTTTTTTCGCCAACAAAAACTTCGCGTGTTTTTACGATTCCTCGTAAAATTCTCGTGTGCAATGTCAAGAGGTGGGGTCCTTGAGTCTAGTAAAATCCACCTGGCACCCACAATTTATGAAATTTCCTACGTAGCAAGTTCTTTTTAGACGCATAGCATAGCACAGGCACTATCTCTAGAAGCTGGGTTAAACAAGTGACCAAGTTGCACAAGCACAAGGCTGGCCTCCTTGATTGCATTTGTGAATTAGGTTACTGAGGCAGAGCAAAACCGGGGCGCATGGTGGAGTGGTCCCCGGACCCCGGCCGAACTAATGTACTGTATGGGTCCAACCAACCATTTGACAGTACTCTATTAGTTTAGAAATATGAGTACTATATTTTAAATTATTTTGTTTAAAAATATAAAACTTATATATACAGATTTAATAAAGCTTTTCGTAGTTTCTACTATATCGTTAATTATTCTCTCTCAATCATATACATTTATTTATAACCACTCACACAGAAATATTATCTATTATCTTTCAAGACAATTAAACGAGAGTATCTTATACATTCTTTAATTTTACTATATTCTTAATTTAGTATAAAGTTAAAATATATCTTATATTTTTAAATGGATAGATTATTTCCTTCGCTTTTTCCACCATCCCGGGTTTTATTCAAGACATGTCACATCCGATTTGATACGTTGAACAATTCTAGTTTGAGTTTCTGCGTGTAGTGAGCAGTGGTTGGCTCCTGGTTTTTCGGTGTCTTTCTCTCGTCACCTACGCTACTCGATCCGTTGATTTTTTCAAGGTGGCTATTGAGATTCTAAGTTTATAAATTTTAATTAAAAAATAATTTAACAGTATATTAATTATATGACATAAAAGTAGTACTACTAGATTTGAATTTGAAAATATTTTCTATGATTATAATTTTATAGCCGTAAATAAAGTATTATAAAGAAAATTAACGATTAGAATTCAACTTTAAAACAGGCACGATGTAAACCGTGACTTATAAAAGAAAAACGAAAGGAGTAAACAGAAGCGCAGATGGTGCGGTTGCTTGATTTGACGACAATCCTATTCTACTTGAAGCGAAGGGGCCCGCAAATTGCGATCAGAACTTAATTTACTGCAAAGGATCCAACCAATAGGAATGCACCTGCTTTTCTTTTCTATCTTGTCGTATGATGTATCGTGTGTGTGCAGTGTCGTTGATGACCTCTTTTTTAAGCGTGCCATGCAACTAGTGCGCTAAAGCTACTGATACATGATTACATGACAATAGCAGATCGAGTGTTGCGGGGATAGGTACAGAGTACGGACTACTGAACAACTACTAGTGATTCAATGATTTCAATAGCTGACTAGCTTCTAACCTGAAATCCATGTACTGCCACTAGTCCAAATTGGATTTGGTTTTTAGCATTGAGTTCTTGTACTGAGATGCAGGCTATAACCCACTTTTCAGTTAGACAACTAGCTAAAGACTCTGTTCAAATTGAAATTAAATTTCAGTTGATAAGGGAGTTCAGGGCAATTTGCTGATTAAGGAGAGAACAATTAAGCAGTGACCATTCCGTTCCTCTCCTACCAGGCTACCATGATCTTTTCCTTTGAAGATTGCCCTCAATATGCTTCCCACTTCCTATTCTTTCAAGCAAGAAAATGACATTTTGGGATTATTTTGAGCTTGCAGTTCAAAGACTAACATACAAATACAAGAAAGTTGAGGACAGATACAAATACATAAACGTCATGGTCCTTTACGCAAAATACCACCTTTTTAAAATCTCGATTGAGTGCTTATACATCATACGTACGGTGTGGCCTTGTCATGGTCTCTTTCTAAGAACAGTAGCTACCAAAAAAAAAGGCTCCGGCGTCTCGTTCGCCCCGTTCCCTTCTAGACTTCTGCAGTACCTCTCTTTTACCTCTAGAAGACTAGAACTGGGATGCCCGTCTCCATGGTGAGCTACGCCTTCTGCCCCTCTTCACCGAATGGTCCTCGCTGACCGCTTCCCACATCTCCGGCGACATCATCAAAAGGTTCATGCCGACCGTCCTCCACATCTCCGGCAAAAATAGCTTCATCAAGGTTGCTGTCAGTCGCCCCCAACATCTCCGGCGCATCATCATTCGCATCCACGCCGGTCGTCATTACTCATTACCATCTCCGGTGTTGTTTGTTCTGTGTTTGCAGAGGACTACGTTGTAATTTTCCTTTCCTTAGATCCTTCAATGTAATGTCTAGGATGTATTATCTTTGCCTTATAATAAAGTAGGTTTAGGCCCTTAAATAGGGGTGCAATTGGCTCGGATTTGATCGGATATCGTTTTTTTGTATTCTAAATCATATTATTTATCGGACTTGAAGTCGGATACGAATAGTACCGGATATGAATACGGCGCGGATAATATTGGTCACGGATTCTAAACGAATATGGAGCGGAGTCGACACAGTACAGGATATTTTTATCGGATATCGCGCGAAAATAAATACCGCATAAAGCACACATATAGCAATATTTAATCAATCGTATGAGTTTAAATGCAACAGAACTATCATAATTTAACAAGTCATTTTATTAGTTAGTCGAATAAAATTGCGAAAGTACATTCAATTTTAATAGTATACATTCAATTTACGTGTAAGAATTTCATAGAAATTTCAGATAGAACGACATTGACTCCCACTTTAAACAATTTCACATAAATCTTATGCTGCTATTTGAAAGACCATGTGGAGATCTAACCATGTTGATGATGAGTATTTGACTGTATTTGAGTTAGGAATCTAATTTATTTTTAGCAATTGGATATTTATTGTATATCATTTTGGACATTGCTATGTGATGGGTTTCTTTGTTTTTGATGGTTGGAGGAAGACGGTGCTAGGTCATGGTGAGGCGGAGGATAACCGGGACTAGGCGAGGTACGTTGGAGGTCCAAACGGTTGAGGATCGCCGGAGGATGATTAGAGACAGAGTCGCTGCAAGCCTAAAAGACAAGGGAACAACTGAGATGCTAACTTGGGGCTGCTTGGATCAAAGAGAGCCGTTAGATTGCAGTTTAGAAAATAGAATAGCGGTCAAGTTAGGCTGAGTGAATCTAAACCCTTGATAAGGTTTCTTGAGGGGCAAGTAAAACTCATCCAAGGGTGGAGGATAAATCAATCTCAACCCTTGAAGAGGTTACTTGAGGGCCAAGTAGAACTCATTCAAGGGTGGAGAATGACTCATGAGTAGTATAAATAGAGGGGGAGGGGTAGCTCTCCCCTCTTGAAGGTTTTGTGTGCTCCTTTGAGTTTTGCCTACCTTATTGCGAGGCTTTGTAAACCTTCCTTCAAAGAAATAAAATTTTACTTTCTTACTTTTTTGAATTTAATTTCAGTATTTACATTATATCTTAAATTCAGAATTTAAATTCTTGCAATTTACATCCTCGTAAGTTGGATTTGCCTCCCCTCCTTCTACTTGCTTTTAAATCTCATTCAAAGCCATGAAAGTTCAAATCTCTATGAAATCCAAGTTGAATTGCATTTTGAGCTTTCAATAAAAATTCAACTTTTCTTTATGCCTACATGCGCATTTTGCCATATCTTTTGAAAGAAAAGTCATTTTAAGAAAATTCTTTTTGTAAAACCTTCTAAATAGTCCAAAGTTTATTTTAGAAAGTTTCAAATTATTTGGACTTCATTTGAATTATTTTTGTAAAAATTTGCATTTTTTTGCCTGTTAGAGCCGATTGCACCGCCCTGAACCACGGTAGCACCGGAGCCCGGTACTACCGACCATGTGAGAGTGGTAGTACCGGCCCTGGAAGATCTATTCTGAATTCTCAGACTTTTTCGAAATTGATTTTGGGATATCTTTTGATTGGAACTTCCTTTTTCAAAAATTCTTTTTGAAAGAGCTTCTTATGATCCCAAAGTACCTTTTTGCAAAATGTCAAATCATTTGAAAATTATTTGGTTTAGTTTCAAATGGTATCCACTTAGTTCCCTTTGAACTATTTTAAGTGGTATCCATTTGGTCCTTATTTAAAAAAAATCATTTTAAAATCAAAACTTGTGTATGTCTAAATTCAAATAGCTCCATGCCTCATCTCTTGAATCTCTTTGGAGCTTATTTTAATCATGTTTTGTGCATTCATCTCTAAGTGGTATCTCTATTGTTATACTCTGGTACCTTCAATTTTTTCTTAATAATTGAGAATTCCTCTTCAAAGACAAAATCAAGCCAAGGGGTATTGATTTCTATCAAGTAGTATCTTCATTTCCTATCTTATGGATTTTTACAAATGGTATCCTTTTGTACCCCTTGTGTATGTTTATGAGATTTCATGTTATTTCAAACTCATATGGGTGAGTTCCCCATTTGAAACTTAATTGTAAGTTCAATCTCGCAAGGACTCTCTGTGTGAGATCCTTTGTATATTGAAATATCTAAAGGGGATAAATTCATATTGAGTTTATTTTGAATGAAAATGCTTTCCTAGAGCGATACCCTCATGTTAAATGATCTTTACAAGTGGTATCTCTTTCATATAGTATCGCTTGAAGAAATATTTACATGTGGTCTAAATTGAAAAATAAGCATTACAAGTGGTACAAGTTACTTGTTCTCTTCAAAATATTACTACAAGTGATGCTTCTTCAAAAAGTCTTCTTTCAAGTAGTTTTATTGAAAACTTGTGTTAAATTTGGTATCGGGCTTTCTATTGGGAAAATTCCTCGTTTGAGTCCTATTAGGAAAATTATGGACTTTTCATGAGAGTTTTGTTGTATTGTTGAAAAGCTTAATAAAATGAGGGGTTTTATTTGAATGTGTTTCAAATAACCCTTTTTGTTCTTAACTCTAAATATAGCCTCTTTCTAAAAGTGGTTTACTCTTTTAGGTCATATTTCAAAAAGTTCGCAAAAGCTTTGGTTTTCATTCTTTAAAACCAAAATTCCCTGCAATGGTCATATGATTTTATTTCAAATTCTTTTATAACCTATATTCGATTGCTTCTTTCGCTAAGCTTTGTACTCTTTTTCATTTAGCACATGATCTTCAAGTGATGCATAGCTCTCGATGTTTCCAAGTGGTATAACCTTCTTTTTGGATTGGTTTTTTATTTTTGGTGTTTAATGCCAAAAGGGGGAGAATTATTATGAGCTTAATTCCTTCATTTGGATTTGTGTAATACTTTATATTTAATTTATATTTTGAGAATTCAGCAAATAGTATAAGAGCTTGTTTCTCAAATGGTATAAGAGCTTGGTTTTATTAAGAAAGAACATTTGTATAAGTGGTATGAGAGCTTATTGGTTAAATTTTCTTTTAGTGTTTAATTGTTCTATTTGTCAAAAAGAGGGAGTTTTATTTTTATGCCATAGGGAGATATGCATTTTTGAAAATTTATTGTGTTATTCGATCTTTTATCTTCAAAACCCCTTCATGCATTGTTTTTCATCCAAATGTGGAATTAATATAGGATTTGTCATCAATCACCAAAAATGGGGAGATTGTAAGTTTAAGCTCCATTAGTTTTGATGATTGGTTTAATGTTAATATTTAATCATTGTTTAATGATAAATCTAATCATTATGAGACTAACATATTCCATTGAGCCTTATTCTTATTAGTCTCATATTTGGATGGAAAATGAAAAACCCAAGGTATGCACTTGTATTCACTCTATTGTCTTAATGCATACTTAGGATTCAAGTTAAAAGATAAACTCTTCCATTGCCTTAGTCTAAATATATGCATTATATTTCCAAATCTATATATACATGAATGCATACATCTAGGGGGAGTTGATAATTTAACTTGATGCTTCAATTGTATTGATCCATATCCTCTTGCTATATAATATAAATGATCAAGACTTTGAAACAATCTTTTGAGTATATATAACTTGTGTAGTTGTAATATACTCATGTTAATATAGGATAAACTCATATGCAATCTGAGGTTGATTATGTGCATATTGATTCTATGTTCAGTTAGTTATATGCACATACTTAATGGAGTTTGTTCTGTAGTTGATGGTCTAAATGTATTGATCCTATTTTTATCACTCAAGCATATTGGATCAGTACTTTCCATCAAATTGAGTATATGAAACTTGTGTAGTTATATATACTCATGTCAATTTAAATGAAATTTAAATTTAGTTCGGTTGTCTTTTAATCAAATCAAAGAACGCTTCATCATGTGTTGATAGTGTTCCTTGTTGATTAAAGACAAACGAAAAGTTCTTAAGTATAATGAAGCATTAGTTGCATCAAAGTACTCAAGACACAATTAATCATTCAAATTGATTTGGGTTGTGCTCAATCGATCTTGGAGGCATCCATGTTTGTTGGACTATCAATCTTTCATAAGTTGTGAAGTAGGTTGAGTCCAAGAAGATAAAGTATCGGGAACGAGAAGTCATCATGTGTTGATAAGCTTCAAGAGGTGATCCCGAAGTGAAGAGAATGGCTAGAGAAGGTTCATCATGTATTGATGAACAAGAAGAAGATTCGATCCTGGAGAGAAGATGATTGAAAATCATAAAAGCTTCAAGTGGATCGCTAGAGGCAAAGGTATAACTAGCTAGGGCTAAGGATGTATTCCTAGTCTTTTATCGGTCTTGATGTTTGGATGGGAGACCGGGTTGCTAGTTAGGTGCCGTACTATTAAGAGGGGTTAAGTCTTTTAGCTTGAGCTTCATCATGTTTGATGAACTCAATTCGGTTCACTCTAACTCACTCTCTTATTTGAATTTTGCATGTAGCTAACCATTTGGCATGTGTTGCAAATGAGTGAAGCTCGTGCATTGGATTTTGCATCAGCAAAGTATTTGCATGTGTTGCAAATAAGGGAGCTCATTCTTGCTTCTTATTAAATCTTAATTGATTTGATTTTTGTATAAAGCTATGGATTTGCATGTGTTGCAAAAGGGAGATAGCTTATGAAATGTTGTTTATGTGGTCATTGCTTGGAGCTAAATTTTGCATATGTTGCAAAAGGGGAGAGCTCAAGCAATTTGGTTTAAAGTAGTTGCATGGAGCTAGAGATTTGCATGTGTTGCAAATAGAGAGCTCATGCACTTGAGTTTGCTGTGGTTGTTTGCATAGAGCTAGAGATTTGCATGTGTTGCAAATAGGGAGCTCATGCATTAGAGTTTTAGCTTGTGACTTGATCATGTGTAGATCATCACAAGACTAAGTGTGTTTTGTGCTTTGAGTTTGCAAAATGTGTTTTTGCAAAATATTGAATGGATTCATTATTTGCATATGTGTTTTGCAAATAAGCTCGAGGTTGTGGATTTCAATCCTAGAGCATGTGTTGGTATTTGCAAATATATTTTGCATAGTGTCGGAATCATGTGTTGATCCTTACATGGCTAGAGGATTGATCTCATATGTTCGTGATTTATTTGCAAATAAGTTGGAGTTGTTATTTGTAAATATGTTTTGCAAATGAATTTGAGGTTATGAGTTTCGATCCTAGAGCATGTGAATAGGGTTTACAAAGGTATTTTGTAAATTGACTTGATCATGTGTTGATCATCACATGGCTAAGAGGATTGATCTCATAAGTCCTTGGTTTATTTTGCAAATGTGTTTTGCAAATAAGCTGTGCTTAATGTGATTCTTTGGAGAATGTGAATTGGGTTTGCAAATATATTTTGCAAATTACTTGATCATGTGTTGATCATCACATTACTTAAAGAATCAATCATTATTGGTGTTTGATTCGAAAATAAAAGATTTTTGTGTAAAATCTGGTTCTAAGCAGGGTGGCAGGTGCTACCGACCATGGTAGCCCGGTGCTACCGCTTGTAGCCCGGTGCTACCGCTCACACCGGGCCAAGCGGTAGCACCGGCCCCAGTGCGGTGTATAAAAACCCAAGAGGGTGTTTTTGGGTTTCAGGCAGGCGGGTGCTACCGTCCATGGTAGCTTAGTGCTACCGGATGAACCCTCGGTGTAGAATTTCCAGAGAGGGATATTTTTGGGCAGGTTGGCAGTCCGGTGCTACCGCCCATGGTAGCCCGATAGTACTGGAGGTCCGGTACTACCGCTCCTCTAGCCGGTGTGAAAATTTCAGAGGAGGGGTTTTCGTGGTTGTCTCGGGTCGGTGCTACCGGGGTGGAGGCCAGTGTTACCGCTCGAGCGGTAGCACCGCTCCCAGTTGGCCGGTGCTAACAGATTTCCTGTAATGGCTAGTTTTGTAGTCGTTGGACTGTAGGCTGGTGCTACCGGGTCTAGTAGAGCGGTAGCATCGGAAATTCTGAGTGCTTCCAGAATTCCCCCAATGGCTAGTTTTGGCTTGAAGGCTATAAAAGGAGGCCTTGGGGGGGCATTGGCTTATGCTGGAGCATTTGGGTGTTTGTAGGAGTTGTGTGCATGTGTTGTCCTCTTCCATTTGCTTCTTGAGCTATTGTGAGCCTTTAATTGCATGTGTTGCAATTAGGAGAAGATTGAGAGCCTCTTATGCATGTATTACACTTGAGGAGGAGCCTAGTACATGTGTTGCACTTAGGAGGTCACCGGAGTGCATGTGTTGCACTAGGTGAAGTTCAAGCTAGAGGGCTTGACTTATTTTTCTTGGTGTTTGCCAACACCTAGACGGCGTGTAGAGGTGTCGTGCGCTGGAGCTCTCAATGGAGGTTGTGAGAAGCCCCAGCAAGGTTGTGAAGGTCGGTGCTCGTCTACCCGGAGGGGGAAAGAGCAACCACTAGTGAATTTGAGGTGGGTGCTCAATTCGTGGAGTCGGTCCAATTCATTTGGGCTAACCTTAACGTGGATTAGGGGAGACTAGCAAGTCTCTGAACACCGCGATAAAAAGTATTGTCTCTTTGAGCTTGCTTGTAATTCTTATTTATATTGTTGCAATTTAAATTCCTAGAATTAAATTGCTTGATCGTCTTTAGGATTCCACATTCTTGTTAGAGACATAATTAGCTAGTGCACTTAGTGAGCCTAATTGACTTAGGCTTTATTTATCAAAACCTTAGTTTGTCGTTTCTGCATTAATAATTGTTAAGGTTTTGGCATTAGGATAATTAGGGGTGAATTAGTTTGTAGAAATTAGTAGAGTAGTTTTAAAAGCCGCCTATTCACCCCCCTCTAGTCGGTATCCTCGACCTTAAAGCCCATTTCTAGAATCTCTCGTGATTTCTTTCTTGGGTTGGTTTCTTGGCCGGGTGCTTTCGGGCGAACTGGGATTGGCCGGTTTGGTTGTGGTTTTTGGTGGTCCAGTGGTTTGAATCTGAAGGGGGCGGGTTCCTTTTCTTGGTGGTAAATTTGCGTGTGGTATCCCTTTTTATGTGAACTCAGAAGTGACCAAGAACTAGCCCTTTTGTTTTTTGGTTTTTATAAACATCACCCGGATGTTTTTAGTTTAGTTATTGTGGTTTGTTTGATTAGCTTGCTCTTACTGTTTCTCCTCTCCTTTTTCCCCTTTGTTAGTTTGAAGGAAACATAGTGGCGTTCTAGTTTGTCAGTCAGTTCTTACGATTATTTAATTGCAGGTATTTAGGAGCTAATGGCAATATCTTGTTAGAAAATTAGATAATTTTCCAAGTGGAATGTTTATGACCGTAGTGTAGCGTGATTAATCGGTGGTATAACAAGATGATGTTTCAGTGATGTTGGGATTGGAGATTTAGGACAGTGATAAAGCTATATTGAGTGAGATTTGATTAGCCATTGGGATTGACCTTCGGGAGGGATGGAGGTACAGGCGGACGATGGTGGCGTGTGAGTCGCTTGTGTGTGACGCCAAGTCACCGATTGCCGAATGGGGGGGGATTGGGAGGTTGGGAGTTAGGGTTCTTTTGCCGCACAACTACTGCTGTATGTTGCTATTGGGCCGACAAAATCGAAAGTACTGGCTAGATGATGCGGATATCTGATTTTTTTTTGGAAATATCCAAAAATATTCTTGGAATATACCGAGCTGACAGATAGTAATCTTTGGACTTGAATTCGAAACAAAATATCCGAATCCGACTAATATCTGATCTGACTATCCGAATTCAATCCGAATACATTTGATCGGTCGGAAATTATCCAAACCGATTGCACCCCTACCCTTAGGGGCCATGTCTCCTAAAAACAACGCTTTCTTTCACGGTTATGACTCAAATTTAAGGACATTCTCCTATGATGGCATTTGTTATCTTCTTCTTCGACTTTTACCTTTCTCCCTTCTCTCTTCCCCACTCACTCCCCCCACCTCCCTTCCTTCCTCCCTTCCTCTCGAATATAAAAAATTAAAATTGGAAGCTTTTAAATGGGAAGTTTCAACTCTAAAAAATTAAACCCAAAATATACGCCTAAAAAAATTAAATAAAATTTTCAAATAAGAAAGTTTGAACTCAGAAAAATTCCAAATTAGGAAGTTTCAACTAAAAAATTTTTAAGCCGAAAATTTTCAAATTAGAAAGTTTAAAGTAAAAAAATTAAATTAGACAGTTTCAAGTAAAAAAATTATAAAATTAGAAAGTTTTAACTCGAATCTTCCCTACTCACTTCCCCCAACATCCTTCCCTTTCTCTCTGACACAAAAATTTAAAATTAGAAAATTTTAAATAGGAAGTTTCATCTCGAAAAAATAAAGTCAATTTTATTTGCTGAATAAAATTAATTTAAAATTTTCAAATCAGAATGTTTTAACTCAAAAATTTTTAAATAAAAAATTCTCAAATTAGAAAGTTTCAACAAGAAAATTTCCAAATTAGAAAGTTTCAACTCGATTTTTTTTTAAATAAATACTCAAATTAAAAAGTTTCAATTCAAACAATTCAAATTAGAAAGTCTCACCTCGAAAAGTTTTGACTTGAAATGTTTTAAATCAAAAATTTCAAATTGGAAAGTTTAAACTCGAAAAATTTCTACTCTGAAAACTTTCAATTCCAAAACTTTTAGTTCGAAAAGATCAATTCAAGAAACTTTTGGTTCAAAAAGTTTCGATTGAAAATTCAACTCGAAAAATTTTAAGTCAAAAAATTTTAAACCAGGAAAGTTCAAGTTGGAATATTTCAACTCGAAAATAATTCAAGTTGAAAAGTTTCAACTCCGAAAACATTTAATTAAAAAACTTTTGTCTCGAAAAGTTTCGATTCAACAAACTTGCGGTTCGAAATGTTTCGATTAACAAACTTCCAGAACTGGTTAATAATACTTATTTTCAAAAACTATGGGGAAATTTGCAATCTAAAACTTTTTTGAGTTTTAGGGAAAGTGAATGGAGGAGCAAATGGGATAAAGGGGATGGCACCACGAGTGGCAACAAGAGAGCCTTTAAAGGGGAAGGGAAACAAGGGAGGAAGAAAGTGCTGCTACTTGCCACAAGGAGTAGGAATTTGAGGGGAAAGAAGGATGTGTTGTTACTTATCACAATAAAAGAGCGTCGTAGTCTAAGATTTGATACGGACGCTCAAAAATTTACAACTTCCTTTTTTTTTTTGCACCCAGTACATTGGATGGCACCTTTCAATAAAAAAAGAATATCTCACCATCAAGCTCTTACGAACAGTATGAACCGGTAGCACCATTTCTAATTTTAAAAAGCAAATCAGGGGCAGCTCCAAGTCATCAACCGCCTAGTGGGAGTAGGTCTCCATGTTAATGATGTCAATAATTGGGGATTCTTTTAGCAATATTGATTGGCCAATTTTTTTGTGTCAAATCAATTATAAATGAGACCTTTTTTCTCTGCTCCCAGATTTTTTTAACGAACAAAAGGAACATTTGATTACTAGGCGGTGGTATCAATCGACAAGCTTGATGGATACGTATTTGTTTCGACTCGCACGTCATTTTAAGCGGCAAAGTCAGTGGCCACCGCACGCAGTATCATGGGCGGTCGCGAAGCATTTTTTTCCCCGCAGTTGCTTTGCGGAGATTGCCGATGCTTTTACGACGTGCGCTGCTGTCGCGAACCCGGAAAAATCTCTATATTAACTGCAGGAAAAGGTTGCTTCTGATGCGCCAATGCAGCATGTCGACATGGAGTTGTGTGCTGGGGCCCGCTCGTTCATGGACGGCTCTAAAATTTTGACATGATGACCACGTGCTGCTTGAGGTGAAAAATAAATAGTATACTGTATACGTTTGATCTGGCCTGCTGGTCCAATCCAGGGGCGGATCTACAGGGTATGCCGGGTGGGTCGCGGTATACCCTGTAGATTTGGTCCAACCCATATATGATTCTCGTTATAATCTGTCACAGCAACCTTGTAGGATTTATAACTTTTGATCTGTAGGTTCGATCGTGCTAATTCTTTTTTAGTTATATGCGTATTGGAATATAGTTTGTTCTGTTAAAATATCAGGTCAATCCAACGGTTGGATCTATGAGAATTTGTGATTTACCGAATACATCTACTCTGTTTTGTTGAATACGAAGCAATTATTTGAGTCTGAATTGGGGTGAATTTTTTGTAGATCAAAATTTTGATTTTAGCTTCCGCGCAATCATTCACCCCCTCTGATTGCTAGTTTAGTATATTTCGATCCTACACACATACTTTATTCGACTCCTACTATAGCTGACATAGTTATATCTTTATTTATTGCTTATCTTAGTTAGTATTTTAACCACTCAATGGACGTATTTTATTTGTAAGATTTTTAAATTATGAAGAGGAACGGAGACATTGCATCTATTTTTCGGAAACATGCAGCAAAAAAGGCTGATGCTGCTTCACCTCCTCCCCCGTCACAAACTGCAACATTGAGCGAGATATTTTCTTCAAAGTGGAAGAAGATGATATAATCAAGAGTTTTATGGCCATTAGAAGGCGTAGACCGAACAAGAAGAAGTAATATTATAGGTATATAAGCTTCTTTTAAATATATCATCTTGTTTTTAATTATTTTTTTACTTGTATACCGAATTGCTCAATAAATTTTAAATCGTTTACCAAATTATTATTTGATCGGCATACCCTAGGTTTAAATCCTAAATTCGCCACTGGTCCAATCGGTTACAGTTACTCAAATTTTCAATTACTTGCTTCTATATGCTTTTGTAATTGGTACATAGCGAAATCAACGTTGCAAATGGCAAGAGAAGAAAACTAGAGGGCAACGAAAGATTTTCATCTTCTGTGAGAGAGATCAAAGGTTCAACACGTTGAGCGCAACTGTTTCTTGTCAAACATAGCATCATGGTATGATAAAACAAGTGCTGACTGCTCAGTACATGCAGTCACACTTGACCTAGCCTGGTCAGATGACTGAACTTCCCTGATTATTCGACAGAAAAATTGAATTGGCATTTACGAGATTCTTCTAAAAAAAGGAGCACAAAAATAATTACAGGTTTGGCTGAGTCACGAGTGACCAAGAAAGATTCTTAAATTCGGCAGAAAAGAACCTTTTATGTTCTAAAAAAAAAAATACGAACCTTTCGTCCGAATAGTAGTCACAGAAATATTCCACAATAGCACTAATTCAATCTTGTCTACGAGCCTACGAAAACTGGCCTT
Source organism: Otatea glauca (assembly GCA_036346275.1). Lineage (NCBI taxonomy): Eukaryota > Viridiplantae > Streptophyta > Magnoliopsida > Poales > Poaceae > Otatea > Otatea glauca. The sequence continues at coordinate 45,700,757 of CM070717.1, forward strand.
ACTTAACCATATCGACTCTCTTAATTAGAAAAAAAAATGAGGTAGATTACTTCAGGGAATCGAGGTGTTGCCAATAAAGATTCCAGAAGAAAAACAAATGGGACTGAGCGATCCAAGTTTTTCTGATAACCAACATGAAGGAAACAAAGTCTACCATCTCTAATTTTTTTATGACAACTGACAAGAACTCTCAAAAAAGTCTACCAAAAATAAACCGTGGATTCAGTGTCTCAACTCTCAACTACCCAACATGAACATGTGAAAATTCATTTCTCTCTTATCTGTCGTCAGAGTACCTTCCAAGCCAGCATTGACAAAACAAAGAGAATATTGCGTTGTTTTGACAAACTAATCGTAAACCTACAAATTGTAGCTCGATCTCCATGAGCGGACCAGACGAAGAACATGGTATCGTTCGACTGACACGCGGGCCATGGCCACCCAGTCATACCCCTTGCTAGTGGGACCCACATGTCGGGTTGCCTTGACTTCTCGCCGTATGATTAACCAGAACAACCCAAACAATAACAGCTGTTTGTTCCACAAGCTGGCACATTGTCTCCAGCTCCTTAGGGCGCGGAGGCTCACGCTAGTACATATCATACTCATGGCTTACGAAGACACATGCGTATGCAAGCTGCTAGTCCTAGATCTCAACCGTCACACGTGTACCCGCTTAACAAACATAAGTATAAATAAAACTTTTACAAATTCCTTTCTTTACTTGCAGACCAATTAACCCCCTTTTTTACAAGAGGAGAAACAGGAGCTCTTGCTGCTGAGGAGTAAATATATTCTCACCAGTCACCACTAATTAACAATTCTCGCACTGGCCATATATGGAGTCATGTGCTCGAATCTACACGTAGCAGCCTCTAAACATTGGCTTAAACTAGCGCCACCTTTCTACACTGACACTGTCACACTAATCATAGTTAGGCTTTTGCCCACCTATGAGGCGGCAACTCCACGTGGTTTAGGCACCCAATAACAGTAATCGCCATTCTATGGACCAAGAATAAACTCTTCGTTTTTCTTTTTTCTCTCGACGGGAATCATGGCAAGTGCTGGTGCACGCCATGTAGCGCTTTGGGAACAGCGATCATGAGACGCTTGACGCCTTTGCAAATTCCGGTTTCCGTGTAGTATAATGCGTAATCGAACACGTATGATCGATCTCACGAGCTTGTGTACGAAGCCGGGCCGGTTTGTTTAAGCGGGAGCGCGCCAGGTTGCGCCTTGGAAACCGTGGTGGATGCGTTTTGGCTTGGGGAAGAAGCACCTTGCGCGGCTCAAGAATCAAGGTTCCTTTGTGGTCCAACCATCTCACTGGTGGCCGGTGTGTTTTGGCCGTCAATATTTGTTCGCTGCCCTCGTGAACTGTGAACTGCGCCCTGAGCCCCTGAGTAGAGTAGAGTAGAGTAGAGTAGAGAAACGGGAGCTAGTGAGCATCCCACTTTGCCGGCGAGGCCTCTTTCCGGGGAGCAAGCAGCCTTGTTGAGATTTGTGCTCGTTTTTTTAGTGGTGGCAGCCTCACGCAGACGCACAAGCACCTTGTTGTAAACAAATGCTGAGATTTTCACCTTGTAAACAAGTCCGGCCGTAGCTGGACGAGGCTCCAAAAGTTGCTTGGAAGCATTCGGTTAACCCGGAGTGCACGAATAAGGCGTGGAGTGGTTGGGCTTGGACGGTGCCCGTGCATGCGCTGTCACGGCTGTTACTGTAATCTAACACGTTTTTCTTAGAAATTTTACCTTATATTATACTAGTAATATACGATAGATAATAGAAATCAGATCTATCCTTTAATTTGTTGAGAGAGCGTTATTCTTCCATCGAAAGAAGTATAAATAAATTATATCAGCTAATCTGATTTATTATGTCGAAAAAAATGAAAGGTCTATATTAAATTTAGTGTACCGTAAAATAGCTCTTTTTTATTAAGAGATATTAGTCTGACACATGCTGGCTTTATGCATCAAATTGATCATTTTTGTAGCTTTTTTTTTGCACCTTCAGCGCGGCACTACTGCAGAAGCGCTTCCTGCGCTCGCTAGCTGCGACACCTCCCCTCCCATGCTCGCCAATCACAGCTGCGTCAACTCCTCCCTCTCTCCCCGGGCCGCTCGCCGCCCACTGTTGCGCTTGCCGGATACCGTGTTTACTGGATGCGGTAAGCGACAGGTGTTGTCTGTCGTGCCTTTCACGGTAGAGGAAGGGCTAGATTTATAATTCAGTTTTAAAGAGGGTCAAAATTTTTAAAAAATATATATAAAGGAAAAAGACTAAAAAAAAGTCATCAATTCTCGTGCATCGTCGGATACAGCCAGGCCGTGACGTGCTTCCTGGATCGTGTTGCCTCCAAGGTTCTCTGGGTTTTTTTGTAGTAGCGAGGGGCACTAGAAATGACGAACTGAGAATGCTTTGCTATAACCCTTACTCCTTGCAAAATTAACGTTTGTTAGTTCTCGTTCTAGGTACCACTGAAATTTGGGGTGTCGATTAGTCATCAGAACTCAAAAGTGTAATATTAGATGTGCCACAACCTACTCAGATTAAGGGCATGCACAGTGTCAATTGGAGAAGAACATCGTAGAAATGACCTTGTTAACAATGTACTCCTATCTTTCTTTTCATTTTTCATTTTCTCCCTTTGCTTGTTGTATATATAATTGAATTAGAATGTCCTTGATCTTGTGTCCCTCTATCACCCGTCTCCACGATTTATTTGGGAATTTTCCACAGCTATTTGATTCATAACGAAGCGACATACGCCAATACACGCGTGGTCGGTGGACGATTCTACGACCCCCTAGTTTTGCCAAATTTTATATATGGCGCAGCGCGTACTTCAAGAAACCACAATTACAGGTTTACCTTGCAACTAAAGCTCTATGATCCACATGTTTTAAGTAGATCGAAAGTGATCTGAAAACGTAAAGCTCAGGCAAGTAGTCATCTTCCTCAAAATTTGCATGGAAATGAGGCATTCCAAATTCGTGGGATTTACAGTGATGTTACAAGTCTCAAAACACACACTTGACAAAGGAGCCAATCAGAGCCCCGAGAAGGACGTCGAGTGGGCGACACAGATGGCCAGAGCCCCAAGCAGATGAACCCTCAGATACTTCTCCGGCGCCGACGGGCATCGGCGCTCTGCTCAAGCAAGAGCGTTGGAGTACTAACTCCTTTATCTCGTCAGATCGACGGTTCTGAAGATCTTTTTTGATTCAAACCAAATTCTCAGTCACGCATCCGGCTTCCTACTCTAGCTAGCTTGCGACGGACACCTTCCTGGACTCCTGGTGCCCACGGCGCGACTCCGTCCTCGAAGCGTATTGCTGCTCCCTCCGCCTGGCGGACTTGGCGGCCTGCCTGGCGTAGACAACGTCGAGCTGCATCTGCTCGTACCGGCACTCCTCGCTGCAGAAGGGTGTGTCCCCTCTGTACATGAAGATATCGCTGTTGTGCGCCAGCGGCTTGGTGCAGAGCGCGCACGCGTCCAGCGCGTGGCTGCCGGGCTCGCCGAGCGGCTCGGCGTCGAAGAAGAAAGCAGAGGCGAGAGATGCCGCCATGGTGTATATGTAAGTAGTAGTTTTCTAGCTAGCAAGGCCTTGAGCTAGCTTCGCAAGCTCTTTAGACTCCGTGCGCTTCTGCTTTTGGTGTGGGGAGGAAGAGGCGAGTGAGTTGAGTTCAGGTAGGAGGCTTAGCTGGGTATATATGGGTGCGCGGGGACGGACACGGCGAGGCAGCCGAGGCTTCTGGTGCATGAGAGTGAGAAAACTGTGGTCGTGTGGCCGTGTGGCCAATACCGCTCGCGCGCCTGGCGGAGCCAACCAGGAACAGAAACAGAGAGTGGTTTGGCTTTTTTTTATTCGCGTATGGGCCACGGCGCGGTGCAGTGGTTGGCTCGATGGCCAGCGCGTCTACGTGGGCCACGCACTCGGCTCCACCGCGACGAAAACGACAGGAATCGTGTTATGTATAATGTATGTGTGGCGTGGCCGGGGGTCCCGGCTTCTGAAAGCAACAGAGAGAAATGGCTCCAAAACGTCCCTGTTGATGATGCAACCCACAAAACCGTGTGCTATCAGCGAGGGAGAGACCACTGATCGATTGGAAATTACTTGCTCCGCTTTTCGCAGCAAAAAGGAGTAAATATTCGCGTCAGTATATCGATTTAAAAGGCCATTGCCGTGCCCCTAGCCGTAATCGTGTGCGTAAAATCTACATCGGTGATGTTTGTTTAGGTTTAGGTTTTTTTTCTTATAGTTTAAAGTTAGCTTTTAGGTTTATACAGTTTGAAAGCTAACGGCTTTTTTACGTGATATAGGTGAATAATTTTATCATAACTTTAGTGGTATTAGTTTAAAATCAATCCTTAATAAGCAAAAAAAAATACCTTTTCCTGATGGTTTTTGGATTTTAGTTATATGGAGATTTATGATATTTGAAAAGCCTAGATAAAAAGTTGCCCATTTGTTTAGGCCCTGTTTGTTTCGATTTTTTTGGCTTTTGGGCTTTTGGTTTAAAGCTAGCTTTTTAACTTAACGAGTTTTTAAACCGTCTGCTTTTAAGCTAAGATATGATGTTTGGCATCCTGGCTTTTTGATGAATTGGATGGTGTAGCTTATTGCTAGAAAAATTGAAATACCCTTTAAAGTTGTAAGGACTTTTCTTGTGTACTGATTTATCTAATATAAATGTTTCATACTTTTTTCACTGAATGTCGTATTGAAAAACATAGATTAATCTTGAGATCAAACTTCATTCTAAGCATAATTATTTATCAACTTGAAACTCTTACTACATGGCAATTTTGAACTCTTCTCAGACTAAAAATAGCATAACAATTTTGAACTCTCGTCAAACTAAACAAAAACATATACCGAGGGGCTCGATGAGGCGGATCTGGTCGCCTCCACCCATCTCCCGCTGTTCTACCCTCGGGTCCGTCTGCCTCCACTCACGCCACGTCGGATCCAATAGCCTCCCGCTGTGCTACGGCCGGATCAGTTCAGCTCCACCTACGCCACGCCCGAACCCTGTAGCCTCCCGCTGCTCCAAGCTCGGATTCGGCCACCTCAACCCACGCCGCGTCGGATCCGGATCGGTGGAGGAGGAAGGAGGCTGAGGACAGCGGAGGAGGGAGGAGGTCGGGGATGGCAGAGATTGGAGCGGCGAAGGGAGAATGCATGTCGCACATGGGAGCGAGAGAAGACGAAGAGAAATGAGGAGATGGGAGAAGGATTCTTGAGTTTATATATAATAGCATTTTGTGGGTAATTTTGGAGACTTCTAGTGACAAAAGGTTATTTCATCCCCCAAAAACCCAAAAAAACACCGCTCACCTGGCTTTTGATTTATAGTTATATAGAGGCTTTTGTTTTTTTATGCCCGACTTAAAAGTCAATCGTTTGTTTCGGCTTTGACTTATCTGCTTTTAAATCATTGAAAAAGCCAAAACAAACAATCCTTAGTCTATAGCTTTTTGGCTTTTAAACCGATGAAAAAGCCCAAACAAACATAGCCAGAGCAAGTACAATAGCAAAACCAACTACTGGCTAATAGTAAGCTAAAAGGCAGTTGTACAATAACTGTCTCTAAATGCTGTCTTTAGATATTGTGCAATAAATATCTTTTCTCTCTTGTACATAAATGATCTACCTATGCCCCCATGCAAACTGGCTACTAGAGCCAGCTCTCTTCTCTTTCCTCTTTTCTCACTCCTCCACATAGACCAAAGCCGATGTGTACAGGTTAAGAGCCAGCTGACATAACCTTATTGTACATGTCCTTAAACAGCCTATAAGCTTTGGCTTAAACTAATGGAACCTCTTAGGCTGATAATTAGGACGCCAGCCCCTTTGCCAACATGCCAGGCAGGCACCCACTTGGTTAGGCACGCTAATAATTGAGAGCAATGGACACTGCCTATTGCCCACACAATATCAATATGTGAACTTCTCAAAAGAAAAAAAAACAGAGATTCTTTTTTACAGACTGCTCCATACGGGAATCTTGGAAAGTGTGGTGCATGCACGCCAGGCAACACTTTTGTGAACAGTAAGCGAGACGCCGGGAGGTTGGCACGTAAGCAGATCCTGTCTGGGTAATCCAACGCATGATACACAAGCCGCTGCAAGCAATCGTGCAGTGCAGCCATTGCTAATTTATAGAGAAATTGTTAAACGGTACTCAAGTATTTTTAGTATTTTTTTCTATTAAATGTTGTTCCGTAATTTATATTTTGTTTTATGATCTTAGTTTTGTGATTTTTTTGTCAGGTGAATAATACGATAAGAGAATGATTAATTTGTTTAGTGTCATTGGGAGCTGCAACATAAGCGAATAAGTACAATTTTTTTATAGTTTTCGTTGCGTTTCTTACAGTGTTTTGTTCTTTTTTTTACAAACTGTCACATTATTTTTTACATAATTTGATTTATGTAAAATTATTATATAATTGATGTAAAAAGATCATGCAGAAAAGAATAGTTTGTATTAGGACATTTATCAGGGTATCACATTACAGGCTAATAAATAATAAGCAAACTGATGGAAGAAGGTGGATATGCATCCAACTTCTAAATAATTAAATACTTAACAAAATGATACTCAAAGAATAAGATAAAATAAGGCAAAATGATTTTATTCTATTGGATCTAGATCTAATAATCAAAATCGAAGTACTACTCCCTCACTCACAAATATTTGTCATCTTAGACGTAGGTGCGGTCAAACTTCAAAACTTTGACTCTCAGTATCTTTTTAAATATTTAAATTGGATACATGAAAATCATATTTATAGATTTATCTCGAAAAGTACTTTCATAATATTATATTTTTATTAGATTTTATAAATATATTATAATAGAAATAATTGGTCAAATCTGTGCTTTGGAGACTACGTCGAGGTCCAATATAACAATTATTTGTGAATGATGGGAATAGTCCTTCGCCCAAGTTTATAAGACGTATTTTTCAAGTGATCTTGTTCATAAATATAGGATGTATTTCGTATTCTAATATAAAATTAGTGTGTTGTTCCCTATATACCTCTAATAAATAATCCTTCCGTCTAAGTTTACAAGGCTTAATTTTTTAATGGTCTTGTTTGTAAATATAAGGTTTGCATGTAGATTTAATGAGGTATTTTCTTTTATACCCCTATTTATTCTCTCTCAACCATATGCATTTATTCATTACCATTCATACAAAGCATTATATCCCATCTTCCAAGATAATTAAGTGGGGGCACCTAAGTCATTTTCTTCCGTACTTTTCTCAATTTCAACATAACATTAATCCATGTGCAAAATAAAAATACACTTTATATTTTTGGATGGAGGAAGTATCTATTTTTAATTTACATTCGCTATATACATGCATTAAATATAGTGTTTAATAATAATAATTAAAGATAATTTAGCTATTGTTAATATTTTTTATCTATATAATAATAAAAATACATCTTATAAAATTGGACACAGCAGTATTTAGCAACAAAGTGCTCGGTACTCTCGTGACATCACCATTATTGAAAACTTTGAAGAGACGCGTACTGAAATTTGTTGTCTAACCGGTAGATTGCCAGGTTTCGCCTCGGCAACTGTGCACGTTTTGGAGTAGGGGGCAGCACGCCAGCACCTTGAAGTTGCACGGCTCAAGATTCCGTTGGTAGTTTTGGCTACTGTCCTTGCGCAAGAAAACGGGAAAATAGCATACTCCGTACTCATTTTACATTGCCGGTCAGGCAGGCTTCGTTCTGGGAGGCAGCTTTCTCGAGATCTGCACTCAGTTTGTTTAAGTGGCTTAACAGAGAAGCATTGCACGGAATCACTGAAGGCTGCAAGTGATCCCGTGAGCAAGATAGATCGGCATTTCCTTCGAGACAATTACTACTAGCAACTCACCGTTTTTTGACGAGTGATTGTTTGGTGCAAAAATACAAATTAAAAGAGCATCCATGGTGAAAACGTTTTTTGGTGCTGGTTTTTTTTTGCTGGCGTGGACGACGTACATACGTGCTGCTTCATATGCAGTGAGTCACGGCCTGCTTGGCAATGATCGGACGCATATCCGGTCGTACGTCCATTCTACAGCTTCCAGCCAAGCCGTGACGCATCTCCTAGTTGCTCCGAGACTTTCCACTGATTCAGTGATGAGCAGTGAGACGACAGAAAAAATAGTAAACAATTGAATGTTTCAACGAATCTGACGTTGGAGTGTGATCGTGGCCGCTTCACACCACGACGATAAGTTTCTTTTAGTTTAGCGAGTAGCAATTCTTGGAAGGAAAACAGGGAGGAAATACATCCCGGTCGCCCGGCTACAGTTGTACCAGTTCTCAGGCACGCAGATCTCTGTCAGATCAACATTAGAGTTTGTGCACGCGCAGTAATCAGTGCAAAAGGTGCAAATACTTTCAAACCATTTGCTATGTATCGTATACAGTATTGCTTTGTTCAGACTTCAGAGCCGACGATTTCTGTCTCAACTTGCAGAGCTTGGATCGTCTGTCAGGTTAGGGCGGGCTAACATTTTGGAAAACATGCAGTATAGTGGACAGGATATGATTTTGCTCAAAATTTTGGGCTAATAGAACTTATATCGAAATGCCTTGAATATTTACACAGTTACAGTGTGTTGCGCACTGGCTCTCGGACTCACACACAAACCCAAAAGGAGCCAATCAAAAGGGGGAAAAACGGGGGTGCACACATGCTCTAATCTGGTTTGATTCCGCTCTTCAGATCTACTCGGTTTTATGCTCCGCTTCTGACCAAATCCATTGACCGTCACAACACCAGACGGCCAAGAGCAAACTCCCAACTTCCCTCGTCTTTCTTCTTGAACCAAGGCAAATCTGTGTTCCTAGCTGCTCAATTAGCTCGCCACGGACACATCCGCCTTCCTGGACACAGAGGCCGCGGCTGTCTCGTGCTTGCTGCGCTGCGCCTGCCGCTTCCGCCGGGTGCTGGTCTGCCTTGCTAGGCGGTGTCGAGGTGCATCTGCTCGTAACGGCACTCCTCGCTGCAGAAGGGCGTGTCCCCGCTGTACATGAAGATGTCGCTCTTGCGGGGCAACGACTTGGTGCAGTTCGCGCAGGCGTCCAGCGCGTGCCTGCCGAGAAGAAGAGATAGCTGGTGCTAGTTCTGAAAATCATAGCTGTTCTAGTCCCCCACAATTTTTTTTTACAAATGTGCAGTAGCTTCTTTGACGGTATGTGAGCGCGGTAGATGATACATGGTAGATGGTAAATGGAACGTGTCACCTATTAGTGTGATTAGGGATGTAACTATTTTTGAAATTGTGTTTAGAAGTGAGTCAGATTTAAAAAAGAAAAACGTCAGTCAATGAGCGCGATGAAAAAATCAAAAACTGTAGAGTTTTTTTTTCTCCTCCTCGCTCTTTCGTTTAGTTCGCGACCTCTGCGGCCGTCTTTTGGGTGCTCTCTTCTGCACCTTGTTTTTCTTTTTTCTTTATCTTTGTATTCGGGTTTTTTCTCCTCTAATCAAATCTAATCACAGCCTTTGCTGCTTAAAAAAACCAAAAACTCGGCGGAAAGGTGACTGAAACCAGCAGTCGAGACGGCCCGCCGGCCTGGCAATACTAGCGCCACCAGAAAGGCAGGTCCGGGCTGGTTACATCACTGAATATTATTTTTTAGCTACGGCCCAATGAGCAGTTGTTAGTGGCGGGCTCCACCTGCGGGAAAACGACGAGACTTCGTTGCACCGGTAGTACCATGGGCTCGACATGGCAAACACCTCGATGGCTTGCGAGAGCATTAGGGTGGCATACTGGCATCAGTTTATTTGGGTTTTTTTATTTGGTTTATTCGGTGTAAAAATATTTTGATTTTTGAAAGCTGACAACTGAATTTTTTATTCAAATGCGAAACTCAAACCGATTTAACTAAAAAAATCGATTCAGTTAATTCGGTTTTTCGGTTAACAAAAATATGAACACAATAAATCTGAACAATGAACACGCATCAATTGGTTGGGCTAACGATGAACAAATCCTCTAAAAATTAAACCATGCCGCCACCACTAGAATGACTAGATCGAGAGACATCCTAAGTATCAAGTCAGACGGATCCATGGCGTGCGTGCAGATGGTTACCTTGTTGTGCATGAGGAATCTGGACCGACGAAGAAGAGGATGCCTGAGTCAGATAGATCCTCGTCGACGAAGAAGAGGATGCCGATGTAGTGCTTGGGGCTAACAGAGAAAGAGACAATGGCGTGGATCTTGTCGACGATCTCCTCCAAGGATCCGACGCTCATCGGGGCACCACATAGGTCGTCGACTTTGGATTCGTCGTTCATGGGGGTGCTCCTGCAAGGCGACAAACTTCTCCTCCATGAGGAGGTAGAGTTCATGATGTGCTCGAGCTTGAGGAGGCGGCAACGACGGCAATTGGAGAGCGGGGCGACGGGGGGGGGGGCAGGCGCGCGGTTGCCTCGGAGCCCTTGTGCTGCTTGTAGCCGATGTGGGATGGCGCGCGGGATGGTCGCCGGCGCCGCTGGGTCAAGGTGTTAGGTGGATCAGGGATGGGGATTTGGGGGATTGGGGATCGATTGATCAAGGACTGAGGGGATCACCCGATCGAGGGATTGAGGAATGGGGATTTGTCTTTAGGGGATGGGGGCCTCGTGCGCCTAGGCTAGTGGGCCGAAGTGTCGAACCGCGAGCTGGTTGAGTGGGTCGATCGGTTGAAAAGTCAAATGAGCTGACGGGATTCGATGTTTCGGTAGAATCGAGTTCTGGAAGCCGAAACCTGAACTTGAAATCGAAAACCGAACAAAACCAAAATAAGAACTGAACCAAAAACCGAAATTTTCGGTTAAATCGATTCGGTTCGGTTTAAAAATGCCCACCCCTAGAGAGCATACGAGGTGCTTCTTTCGTTTGTCCTTCCTTTCTACGGTTGGCACCAGACACCCCAGAAGCTTTCTCTTATTTGGTTTTTTTTGTATGTTTTTTATTTTTGATTTTGTTTCGAATAAAATTGTAAATTTAGTTTTTTGAGTAAAGTATTAGCCGGTGACATGTGTCATTTATCGTGCTCCCCTAACGTGGTAAGTTGTCAACATCGCATCCACCTCGACATACGAGTCATCACGATATCCGAGCTCGACAACACGAGGTACCATGTTACTCGAGCTTGATAGGACGAGGTATTATGATGCCCGAGCTTAGTAGGTATTTGTCGAGATAGAGAAATACGGTAGATAACACTTATCATCTACTGATACTTCAACAATCTAGAAATGAGCTAGATTTATAATTTTATTGGAAAAATGAAAAAATATACAAAAGAGGCGATTATATCGCCTTTGGTACTCCTAACCTTGGGTTCTTTCACCAGAAAAGTGCGCCGAAAAATTTCCAAAAACGAATGACGCGGTGGACTGATTGAGTCACGACTGTACTATCTCGCACGCGCCGGTGGCAGTGCTGTAGCATTGTTCTTTACTTTCTCCTTGGAAAAGCGTCACAAATGTTTTTCGTTTTTTCACCTAATATTTACTTGGCGTTTTTCCATACAGAGCAATGGAGCAAGCGTGCCACAAAAATGGCCTGATTGCAAGGACCGAAGCGCTAAATAGTGCTGAAGGGTGAAAAATCACTATTTAAGCTGAATTTATTTTTTTTATATCTTTTAAATGCGATTGAATTTGGTCATCAAGTTTTACAGGATTGTATAATCTCACCCCCTGTGTATGGTAATTTTGAGAATTTTTAAAAACTTTTATATATGGATTTCACAAAGTTTTCACGGTAAAAGAGGTTTTCATTAGATTTGTTACAACAATAATCTACGTATTAAGATTGTATCAAAGTATTCAAACTCATCTCGATATATCATTAAAGGCAATATCTTTAGCGGCTCATCTCCAAAATCATTCTCCTAACTAGTTTAGATTATTTTCATTACATTTTTCTTCCTCATAAGATGTCATGTGTCATCTTCTTCATCCACTTCCACTCCACCTTTCCTTTTTCCCTCTTCCCTACTCACTTCCCCCACCTCCTTTTCTCGCTCTCTAACATAAAATTTTCAAATTATAAAATTTTAACTTTCAAAATTTTAAACAGGAAGTTTGAACTCGAAAAAGTTCAATTCTTTAAATAAAAAATGATCAAATTAGAAAATTTCAACTCAGAAAGTTTTAACTCGAAAAATTTCATTCTGAAAAGTTTCAACTCGGAAAATTTTAAATTAGAAAGTTTGAACTAAAAAAAATAAATCAAAACTTATCAAATTACAAACTTTCCAATTGAAAAAAATTTCAAATTGAAAAGTTTCAACTCCAAAAACTTTATGTTAAAAACTTTCGCCTCGAAAGGTTTCAATTCAAAAATAATTGAAGGTGGTTAAAAAAAACTTCTTTTTCAAAAACTTAGAGGGCAAATTTATAAAGCAAAAACTATTTTGAGTTTGTAAGAAAAAGAATCAAGAAGGAAAGGGAGATGAAGTGAATGGCGCCACGGCCAAGTGTGGCGATGAGAGAGTGTTGGCCCATAGGAACATCTAATTACATAGGACAGTGTTCTTAGCATCAAGAGGTGATGTGGCTAGGCGTAGATATCAAGCTAAGTCCTTATCTTTTCGAGTTTTTTTTCTTTCAAATTGACATAATTTGATTTATTATTATTTTATTTAAATTTTAAAAGTATTTTTAGAATCGAGCTAATGAGCCGAGTCAAGCTAGAGGAAAATTTAATTTCATTCAAAATTGACTTATTTCAATGTTTAACCAGAACGAGTGTAATTACAACAATTTTAAATCTACCCAACAAGCCCTACTAACAAGCTTTTTTTTCACTCTAGATATAGCCCCAAAAGAGAGGCCTGATATGTAACACAAGAAGCAAAAGGAGAAAGATGGATCGAATCGAGATACCCTACGAGCAGCCGGAACGTGAAGGGGCCAGCGCACAGGGTGATCCGCAGGCCACAACTGGCGATGGGCCGTCACCGAGAGGAACGCGTGCGATACGTGGACGATACCGCTTGGCGCAGAGACGAGCGGCCGTACGGAGGAGCCCTGAGAGCTCGGCAAATCCACCCGGCGAGTTGCAACGGAATATAAAAAAAAAAGCGATACATAACATAAAATGTTACCATCAAACAAACAATAATAGTCATGATCATATTTGGAAATCAAAATCTAGCAAACGCGCGCGGTGGGCTTGGCGTTGGCGGGTGCCGGGCCGGCTTTGGTGGGTGGTGCGCCCCCATCATCGGTCTTTCGGCTTTGCCACGGTTGATCAGTTGGCATGATCGATAATTAAATAGGTCTCACACAGTTGATTTTAGATTTTTATCCAATGTCTGCTAGTAAACGAGAAAATAAAAAAATGCTGCTTATTGTTGGAAATATTAGGAATTTTCTCAATATTTTAATCCACATAATTATGTAAATCATGATTAAACAAAGATGCATTTTTTGTTCAAAGCCAAAGGTACTAGATAACAAATTATCTATCTCATACGCAAAGACTAATGAACAAGAAATCAGCATGAATAAAACACGGTATAAGTTAATATACCCTTGAGCCGGTGCCACCGCTGACACAGCGCAGTGTAACATTCTCGTTCGCCATGACGGTCAAGTAGACGATCACAAAGTTGTCGCAGATGAAGCGTTAGTGCGATGCGTGATGCGCTCAGAACACCTTTCGAGCGATCGCGTGGTCGCTCCCCAAAACCTTATCGGCCTTCTATCTCGAGCAAGATCTCAAGAAGGGCGAGGTTCCGAGGCTCGCTTCCTCTCGCTACTTGTGCGCGCAAAAACAGAGCGGGAATATAAAGGACAGCAGCAGAACAATGGAGTATGCAGAAGAGTCAAGCAGATCAAGAAAAGCACAGCCGTGGCTCTCCTTATATAGCCTCGCGACATGCAACGGGCAGGAGCAGGAGTTACCAGCCATCAACTCATGTAGCCGTTACCAGTAACCGACGGTCATTATGCCATCAACCACGTCCGCTAGGTAATCGGCGGTAGTTATCGGTCACATTGATTATCTGCGGCATCGGTCATATTGACTATCAAACGGCAAAACAAACCGCCCCGCTTAGCACATCACGTCCGGTGGGGATCGGCTCATACGCGCGACGCACGTCACGTCACGTCACATTACGTCTCGACTCGACTCGACTCGACTCGACTCGACTCGCACATGCCACGCCACGGCTCGGCTCGGCTCGGCGCGCGCGCGTGTGGCACAGCCTTTACCCTTTTCCACCTTGCTAATTAAGAGACACACAACTCAACTATTTAAGTTGGTCAAACCTTCTCTCAATTATCCATATGGTACTAAACCAATTTCATGACTCCTAGTATTCTAATGGGCCTTTTGGAATTTCTATTAAATTAATTATGGGCCAACCCCATAATAATCTAACAATCCCCACCAAATTTCAAAGGCACATTTGAAATACTCTCGCCCAATGTAGTTTGATATACCGGTTTTCGATGGAGACTGTTAAGTTGAACTTCCACCTAGAACAAAGGTTACACTCATCCACAATCAACAATGGACTATGCCTTGAATTGACAGATTTTGTGCGAACAAGTTTCACCAAAGTCCTTTACTGATACTAGGCTGCTAAATGCATCCCCTCGGTTTGGAGCTTATAAGTCATACTCCTTAGCCTTTCATGAGCCTCTAGAGATCACCCCCCAATCTCATAGACTGTGACTAGTAGTCGAACTCATATAGGTGTATTCCTCATAAGATGTTCTGTAGGACAACATCTCTGCTTATTAAAGCCACTCTGAATACATTAAGGTATAACTAACCTGCCATACAGAATAGGAGAGTTATTGCATCTCAAACGGAGTGGGCCAAGTACAGAAGTACTCTCCTCTCAACCAGTCACTAGCTTGTCTCAACATCCTAATTCACGGGATCTCCGATCAAATAGGATGAGTTACCACTAAGACATGACTTTATGTGGGTCTCAAGCCCATCTCCCTCGATGATTCATCTATCACATTCCGTGATAGTCCTTTTGTAAAAGGATCTGCCAAGTTTTTAGCCGTCTGGACATAGTCCAACGCTATAACTCCGGAGTTTCTCATTTTCCTGACAGACTTCAACCGCCTCTTAACGTGCCTTGATGACTTCATGTTATCCTTAGAACTGTTTACCTTGACAATCACCGTCTGATTGTCACAGTTCAAAAGAATAGCAGCACCGCTTCTCAACCACCGGTAAGTCCTTCACAAGTTCACGCACCATCGGCTTTCACGAGGCGGTATCTAATGCCGTGAGTTCTCGCTTCCATTGTAGACCTCGTTAAGATGGTGCGCTTGCAAGACTTCTAGGAAACACTCCACCACCCAATGTGAACACATATCCACTTGTGGCTTTTATTTCATCAAGATCGATATCCGTTTGAATCACTATAACCCTCAAGTACCCTAGGGTACCGGTGTAGTGAATTCCATAACTTGATGTCCCTTTTAGATAGCGCATTACTCTCTCAAGAGCATGCCAATGATTATCTCTCGGTTTGAAACAAACCGGCTTAGTTTGCTCACAAAGAAACGAGATATCGTGTCTTGTTGCACTAGCTAAATACATCAATGAACCAATGATTTGGGAATATCTCAATTGATCCTTTGCTATTCGTTGGTTCTTTCGTAATAGCACACTTGGATCATACGGCGTTGGAGCAGTTTGCAATCGCTATAGCCAAAGCGACTCAACACCTTTTTCACATAATGGGATCGCTCAAGAGTAATCCCACCGCCACCTTCTCTTAACAATTTAATGTTTAAGATGACATCCGCTACTCCCAAATCTTTCATTTCAAAGTTTTGGACAAGAAGTCCTTGACTTCCTTAATCACATTAAGGTTTGTTCCAAAGATCAAGATGTCATCAACATACGGACACATAATCACTCCTTCACCCCCACCATAGCGGTAATACACACATTTGTCGCCTTCATTCACAACAAAGCGGCAGATGTTAAAGTTCTGTCGAACTTTTCGTACATCGCTAGGAGCTTGCTTAAGGCCATACAAAGACTTCAACAACCTACACACTTTTCCTTCATGACCCTTTACTACAAATCCATCAGCCGATCCATATAGATTTCCTCTTCCAACTCTCCATTAAGGAAAGCCGTCTTTACATCCATCCGATGGATGATCGGACCGTAGGAGGCAGCTAAAGACAGAGTACTCTAATAGTGGTCAATCCGCAACAGTGAGTAAGTATCAAAGAAGTCCTCGCTTCTTTCTCGGTATAACCCTTGGCCACAAGCCTTGCCTTGTACTTTTCAATTGTACCATCAGCCTCGCTTTTTCTTAGCACCCACTTACATCCTACTGAGTTTACACCCATATGGACGCTCAACAACTTCCCAAGTTCCATTGCTCAAGATGGAATTCATCTCACTGACCGCTTCCTTCCAATATTCAAACGTCCTACGATGAATAAGCCTCCTCAATGGTTCTTGAGTATCATCCACTAGATATACAATGAAGTCATCACCAAAAGACTTTGTAGTCCTTAGTCTCTTACTCTTACGAGTTACTTCATTGCCCTCATCTATTGGATTTTCCTCAAAATGGGCTCAATTTGTACAGAGTGGAAGGTTTAGGAGAGAAGATAGATTCTTGGCCGATGAGCTAAATGTCTTTTCATAGGAAATAAGTCCTCAAAGAATGCGGCATCATTGGACTCAAAATTGTACCTTCATTCATATCGGTACTCCAGATTTCACTATTAAGAATCTATATCCAACGCTGTGAAAAGCATAACCAATGAAGACACAATCAACGGTTTTTGATCCAAGTTTACGCTTCTTTGGGATAGGCACATTCACTTTAGCCAAACACCCCAAGCACGTAAATAAGAGAAATTTAATCTTTTCCTCTCCCATTCCTCGAATGGTGTGATTTCTTTATTCTTTGTAGGAATCTGCTTAGGACATGACAAGCAATCAATATAGCCTCACCTCACCATTCCTTGGAAAGTCCCATTGCTTCTAATATGGCGTTAACCATCTCGGTTAGAGTACGGTTCTTTCTTTCTAAGCAACCCCATTTGATTGGGGCGAATAGGAGGCGTCCTCTCATGGATTATTCCATGTTCCTCACAGAATAAATTAAACTCATTAGAAAAGTATTCTCCACCACGATCTGACCTAACCCGTTTGATTTTTCTCTCAAGTTGGTTCTCAGCTTCAGCTTTATAGATCTTAAAATAGTGAAAAGCCTCATCTTTTGACTTTAATAAATACACATAGCAATATCTAGTAGAATCATCAATCAAAGTCATGAAATACCTCTTACTACCCTTTGTCAACTCCCGCTCATCTCGCATAAATCGGTATGAACTAGTTCTAACTGAGCCAAATTTCGCCTCACATTTGCCTTGTGAGGCTTAAGAGGTTGCTTAGATTGCACACACACTTGACACTTAGAACCTTTGACTTGGGTAAATTTTGGGATTAAATTCATCTTCGCTAACCGCATCATGCAACCAAGATTAATATAACAAAGTCGTGAATGCCAAACATCGGCCTCATGATTACAAACATGATTCACAATTTTATTCATGTCCGTCAAAGACAAGCGGAACAAGCCTCCGCTCTCATAGCCTTTTCCAATAAAAGTTCCAATTTTAGAAACAATACATTTATTGGATTCAAAACTAGCTTAAAACCATCTCTACACAATAGAGACCACGACAAGGTTTTTATTTATCACGGGCACGTGATGCACGTTCCTCGCCGCACGACTTTTTTCAAGTAAACTTCAAGTCAACTGTGCCGACTCCACGCACAAATGCTGCGACCCATTCCCCATCAACACGGAGGTAGCCCTGCGACCGGTAAGAAGAGAATAAGGATCTCACAAGACAAACATGTATATTGGCCCCTGTGTCAATCCACCAATCAGGTGAACGACATACTGATAGAACGGTAGGTATTGAAACATAACCGGATGTTCCCTCCTCAGTATTACCAATAACAACGTTGGCAAACTTTTTTTGTTTATTGTCTTTGCGATCAGGGCAATCCTTTGCCCAATGATCGCATCATTACTGCATAAAGCGTTTTCCTTTCCTTTATTCTTCTTCTTCTTGAAGCTAGTAGTTTGAGCGGCCTTGTTCTTGTTCTCGTGCTTTTCGGACTTATTTTTATTCTTTTTGTTGAATTGAAAGATTTTCTTTTGTACCACATTGGCACTAGAACTTTCTTTCCCACGTATATCTTTTGCCCTCGCTTTCTCCTCAACATTTAGAGACCCAATGAGACCAAAGAACGCCGAACTCTTGTCTCTTGTGTTTTAGAGTAGTGGCAAAATCCTCCAAGAAGGTGGCGCCAGAATGATGCATCCCGCCACAAACTTGTCTGTAATGCACATGTAAAATTCTCAAGTTCTTTCGCAAAAGCTTGAACCTCATGAGCCTGTTCTACTACAGAGTAGCCATCAACCATCTTGTAGTCATGAAACTGCTCCATAACATAGAGTTCACTGGCCGCGTCAGAGACTCCGAATTTTGCCTCAAGTGCATCCCACATTTCTTTACCACTTGGCAAAATCATATACACATCAACAAGATTTTCTCCAAGAACACTAATCACGGCGCTCTAAACAAGTTATCCGCAGCTGTGAAAGCACTCTCCGCTCAGAGAGAGCCCACTCAGCCGTGGCTTGCCTTGCGCAACGTGATACACGCTCATGACAATCAACCACAAAATCATCTTGGCGCGCTAACGCTTGTAATTTGCGCCACAAATACAGCTTGGCTTAAGTGCGGCAACAAAATCGATGAGTTGTAAAATTCCTAGGATAAGGTTTTTGGATTGTTGGAAATATTAGGAATTTTCTCAATATTTTAATCCACGAATTATGTAAATCATGATTAAACAAAGATGCATTTTTGTTCAAAGCCAAAGGTACTAGATAACAAATTATCTATCTCATACGCAAAGACTAATGAACAAGAAATCGGCATGAATAAAACACGGTATAAGTTAATATACCCTTGAGCCGGTGCCACCGCTGGCACAAGCGCAGCGAGAACATTCTCGTTCGCCATGACGGTCAAGTAGACGATCACAGTTGTCGCAGATGAAGCGTTGGTGCGGGCTGACGCGCGTTGCGATCGCGAATGCGCTCAGAACACCTTTCGAGCGATCGCGTGGTCGCTCCCCAAAAACCTTATCGGCCTTCTATCTCGAGCAAGATCTCAAGAAGGGCGAGGTTCCGGAGGCCTGCTCCCTCTGCTACTTGTGCGCGCAAAAACAGAGGCGGGAATGCAAAGGACAGCAACAGAACAATGGAGTATGTGGAAGAGTTAAGCAGATCAAGAAAAGCACAGCCGTGGCTCTCCTTATATAGCCTCGCGACATGCAACGGGCAGGAGCAGGAGTTACCAGCCATCAACTCATGTAGCCATTACCAGTAACCCGTTACGTCTCGTCTCGTCTCGTCTCGCACACGCCACGCCACGCCTCGGCTCGGCTCGGCGCGCGCACGCGCGTGTGGCACAACCTTTACCCTTTTCCACCTTGCTAATTAAGAGACACACAACTCAACTATTTAAGTTGGTCAAACCTTCTCTCAATTATCCATATGGTACTAAACCAATTTCATGACTCCTAGTATTCTAATGGGCCTTTTGGAATTTCTATTAAATTAATTATGGGCCAACCCCATAATAATCTAACACTTTTCACCAACTGGAGTCTGGTTTACTACCTTTTTCTGCAGTCTGTTAAGGAAAGTAATTGATCTCACAGCATGCTGCAAACGGCTAACAGGAAGTCCTTTCAATGTTGGGTGGGACTAATCCCTTCTGGGTTCCTCACAAGTTTCTTTGCAATTGGACTCACCCGAGCAACAACCTTGGTCCTCATCCCTCCCGATAGTTTGAATTTTCTCCAAGGGTACATCATCAGTGTCAGGGAACTGGCAATAAGCAAAATGAAGTCTCTGGTGAATTTCATCCATTCTTCCTGACTGTTTGTCTCCCCTATCCATGTGTCAATTAAATCCTGCACAATCAGAATGCAACAATCAATAACACAAGAGAACAGCTCACCTAGGTTCATCGCTATAGGCTATTATGGAACTAATACTAACCTGTGCTGGAAAAGTTTTGAATAATGAGAGAAGTCGGTTTCTGCAATACTGATTGAATAAAAGAATAAGGATGATAAGAGGTATGGTGAAGCCTGCAGCCACTGGTGATTCTTTAAGGCCAAATCGATAGGTTTTGAACAACTTGGAAATAGGACTAACAAATTGCCATGAAACATCAAAAGCGACCAAAATCTAATAACAATGCACAATGGTTGATCCTACCTGTCAGGAAAAAACAATGGTTGATACTAAATATCTAATGCCCAATGCTATTCTAAAACTCTTTCAACCCCTTGAACTACTCTGATACTGGCAATATTCACACTACATACCAGCAGCTACTACCTGGTGGTGGGGGGTGAAGGATTCAGAACACGACGCGCTGCCTTGCTTCTCCCAAGCCTCACCGGGTGAGTCGGCGAGCTGGAGCTGCAGCTCAAGAATTTCTTTCTGGAGCTTCTTGATGTGATCCATCGTGTCTGATAGGTTGGACTCCTTGCTCATCTCCGAAAAACAGATAAATTAACCATTGGAACATATCAGGAATGATAACTGAATTTTGTCCCAAGAAGAAACAGTTTAGACAATTTTTTCCCTAGCATGTGCTTAAAAATACACGAGACAAGACATGCCAGGGAAACAGAAACAATGGTTAATTTATCGCCTGTCGCCTGTCGCAGCCGATTGTCGTCTGCCATCGAAGTCGAGGAAGCCGGCCGCCGAGGAAGCCTCCATCGCCGTCGGGGTCCAGGTCGAGGGAGCCGCCGCCAAGGTCCGCGACGGACGCTCAGAGAGCCACTGAAGGAACGATCGATCCTATCGGATCCAGCTCTCCAGCGGTTGGATCTGGCGCTGGCGGAGCGGGGAAGCAACGCATCATCGCAAGGGAATGCCTCCGTGAACGACTTCGTTGCAGGTCGATCCCACCGAATTGGCGTCGCACCGCACGATCTGTCCTCCACTGCCATCGACATCACCGCGCGGAGGACTTCATCGCCATCCCCTCTGATGCAGTCTTCCCAGTGTTCGGCATTGAGATCTACAACGTTCAACGACAAGGCCCCAGTGGCCTAGGTTGAGAGGGGAGGCAAGGGGAGGAGAGTGATGACAGTTAGGAACGGCAGGAAATCACGATGGGGTTGATCTAGGGAGAGGGGCGTGACGGTTGCTGCGAACGAGACGACGCTACGCTACGATGATTTGCACGATGCAGGGCGAAGGCAACAGTTGTGCCAAGGAAAATCGCTCTCGAGATTGCATTTCGTCCAACTGCTAACGATGTGGGAGTTGGCCAAGCGCGCGCGGATAAACTCTTTCTTTTATTAGTTTAAATAAGGCGTCGATTTACATTTCCCCCTCTATGCTCTAGTTGGGCCACTTCAAATTAAAGTGGACCAACAGTAATCGGCCTATCGTGATCTAAAACCCGTAGAATTGTTGTATCCTTCTCTTTTCTTTTCACTGGTCAGAGCAATCTAAGGCCCCAGAATGTTGAAATTTTACGGAAAGCAGTTTAATTCTTGTAAGAATCTAGAAAAGTTCCTATATTCTAAACGACGTTTATGTTAAGGAACCTCGCTATCGAATAGTCCGGGGCTCCCGAACAGATCTGAATTGGAGAACAGAAAGAGAGAGAGACACGTGTTTAGGGAGAGCAACAACGAAAATTCTTTATTGCTAATGATTTCTTGTACATTAGGGGGGACCCCTCCTCCTTTTATAACGCTCATCTAGGGTTTTGGCTAAGGGACCACATGGGCCTGCAATGGGCTATTAGGGTTTCCCAACACTCCCCCTTGGGCCCTTTGCCGCGAGATGCATATGCCTCGTTAAAACTCCGTAAAACCGGTGGGAAAATACTTGGAGAAAGAGTACATAGCATACGCTTTACAATGTTGCACGAATTGCCTCATTAAAACCTTATGCAAGAAAACTTCATGAAAAACTTGCTAAGGAAAAAGAGTACAATTCTCACAACTTCAATTGCTAATCTTCGAGATTCATGTCGGGTATTCATAATTCATCTTCAGGATTCATGTGGGAGTATGTGAAATATCTCCCCCTGAAATCTGCACTTCTCTAAGTCTCATCATCCCAATTCCTTTCACGCACCTTTCAAAGGTAGACGCTGGGAGTGATTTAGTGAACAAATCTGCAAGATTTTCACATGACTTAGTATGTAATATCTTGATCTCGTTCATCTTATGCAATTCATGAGCATAGAAGAACTTGGGGTTGATATGCTTCGTGAGATTGCTCTTCACATAACCCATTTGTGCTTGGGCAACACAAGCTGCGTTATCTTCATAAATTATCGTGGGAGTTTGCTCAATGTTCAAACCACATGACTTCTGGATGTGGTGAACCATTCTTCTGAGCCATGCACATTCACGAGATGCTTCATACAAAGCAATGATTTTCGAGTGGTTTGTCGACGTTGAGACAAGAGTCTGCTTAGACGACTTCCAAGAAATTGCTGTTCCTTCACATAGGAAAACATAGCCAGTTTGGGACTTGCCAGTATGCGGGTCTGATAAGTACCCAGCATCTGCATAGCCAACCAAATTCAATTCATTATTTCTTCTGAAAAACAGACCAAGGTCTTTGCTTCCTTGGAGGTAACGGAAGATGTCCTTGATCCCTTTCCAATGCCTTTTGGTGGGTTCTGCACTGTACCGAGCTAGCAAATTAATAGCGAACGCAATGTCCGGTCTAATGCTATTCGCAAGGTACATGAGCGCTCCAATTGCACTCAGATATGGGAATTCTGCTCCCAGGACTTCCTCTCCCTCTTCTCTAGGTCTGTATGGATCTAGGTCTGCTTGGAGTGATCTTCCGACCATTGGAGTCTTCGCAGGATATGCCTTTTCAAATCTAAATCTTTCCAACACTTTCTACATGTAGGTTGATTGATGTACCAAGATTCCTCCTTGGACATGTTCAAGCTGCAAGCCTAAACAAAACTTGGTTTTACCCAAATCTTTCATTTCAAACTCAGACTTCAAGTATGAGCATGCCTCTTCAATTTTTTCATCCGTCCCAATGATGTTCAAGTCATCTACATAGACGGAGATTATCTGTAATCCATTCGGGATCGTCAGATAAACACACATGGACAATCTTCATTGCTTGTGTAGCCTTTCTTACAGAGAAAGTCACTCAAGCGATTGTACCACATTCTTCCCGATCGCTTCAAACCCATACAAGTGATTTCTCCAATTTCACACTGCACAAGTTTCTATTTGCTCCGCCTTGGTTCGGGATAGGAATTCCTTTCGTACTTTTATGTATATCTCCAATCCAAGTTTCCATACAAATATGTCTTGTGACAACATCCATTAGCTTCATTCTCAACTTCAAGTTGATCGCCATTGAGATCAAATATCTAAAGGTAATTCCTCCCATGACCGGAGAATAGGTTTCTTCATAATCAACTCCGTGACGTTGAGTGAAACCTTGAGCTACAATCCTTGCTTTGTACCTTACAACTTTGTTGTTTTCATTCCTCTTCCGAACAAAGACCCATTTGTGACCTACACGGGTTTATATGGGAGGTGTGCGCATACGGGCTCAAACACCTCTCTCTTGTTCGAGAGAGACTAACTCGCAGTTGATTGCCTTTTTCCATTCTTCCCAATCTAGCCTTTTCTTGCACTCGCTAGAGATGCGTGCTCGGATCATGATCAATGATCAAGGCAATCTTCTTTGCAAAGTATGTATCAACGTTGGTCGTTGCTCTATTCAGGATTCTCCGTTATTACAAAGTTTATGGCCATTTCTTCATGGGGTGCTTCATGCACTTCTACTTGCTCTTCATCGCTTTTCCTATCGCAGAGCAAGTTCCTTTAGCTTTTCATCGCCTATGTGTGCGCACACATTATTTCCATGGTTTCGCAGTGGAAGATTCAAGTCCGAATTGCCTTTCTGTTGGCTTCTTTCCGCTGTGTCTCAACTGCTCCCTTCTTTCCTTGGGGCATTTTCGTGATTGGTTGTGGTAAGTCCTCGCCCGATTTTCTCGAGACGCCTCCGGTACTTTGGGTTTGAGGAGTCGATTTCTGTTCTTTTCTTTGAGGCCTCTGAACAGGTTGAGGGATACCTTCTATTTTCTTTGGTATTTCCACCCTATCTCGTGCATTCCTTGCGGTACATGCGACTTAACCACGCCTTCGGATCACAAAATGATCAGCAGTTCATTTGCTAAATTCGCAAATCAATTATCTTCGGACTTCTTGATTTGCTTCATTAGTGCGGGGTCATATGCGGGGATCGGTGGAATGCCATATGAT
The DNA here is from genome assembly GCA_036346275.1 of Otatea glauca. Lineage (NCBI taxonomy): Eukaryota > Viridiplantae > Streptophyta > Magnoliopsida > Poales > Poaceae > Otatea > Otatea glauca. Next base: position 45,725,174 of record CM070717.1, read on the forward strand.
TTCCGGCATTTATCATCCAAAGGTTGATTTCTCCCTAATGACGGAAACGATCCTCGTCAAAGATGCAATCAACGAATCGGTCAGATGCAAGTCTCCAATCATGGGTTCCAAATACCGATTATGGATGCACTCTCATAACCAATGTATATCCTGGACTTGCGGAGAGGGCCCATTGCGTCACGAGGGGGTGGTATAGGTACATATACCATACACCCAAATTTTCTAAGATGGGAGATCTTGGGATGATCCGTGCACAAGTCGCATAGGAGAATGGATGTTGTAGGCCGACGGTCCAAATTGATAAGAGCTGCTGCGTGCAGGATGCGTGTCCCCAATAGGTGTTGGGCAAGTTACAACTCGCAAAGCGACCGGCAATGAACTTAATCCTCTTTATTAGTGCTTCGCTAGTCCATTCTGCGTATGGACGTGCGGACGGAGTGCTCAATCGCTATCCTCGTTGCGTGCAATAATCATCAAATGCCTTTGAAGTAAATTCTCCGGCATTGTCCATTCTAATGGACTTCACGCGATGATCGGGAAAGCATTCTTAATTCTTATGATCTGCGAGATCGGCTTTGCAAAAGCATGGTTTTTGTTGACAACAAGCATACATGCGACCATTTCGAGGAAGCATCGATGAGCACCATAAAGTATCGAAACGGCCCCGACAGGGCTGAATCGACCGCAAATATCCCCCGGATGCGTCCAGAATGCAGGATTTCACTTTGCACTTTCATAACAGAGGGTCTAGTTATTAATTTCCAGAGCATATGCGGGCACACAAAATCTTCATGATTCGGGAAATTTTTAACATTAATGCCATGACCTTGTGAGTTGTTCACTATATTTCTCATCATTCTAAGACCAGATGGCCTAATCTACCATGCCATAAAGAAAATAACTCGAGCTTCTAAAATCTGCCTTCAAGGAAGTATACACTTGGTACATGAATATTCGTGTAGTACAACCCTGATTCATATGAGGGACATTTTTCTAATACCATTTTTCCACAAACCGCGTGCTTCACAATGCACAAGTATTCTTTGCCATTTTCTTCATTGGTTTCTACGTGAAAACCATTGGCGCGGATGTCTTTAAAGCTTAAGAGAGTGCGTTGATTCGTGGTACAAAAGGGCTTCTTCAATTACCAAAGTTGTACCCATAGGCAATATAATAGTGGCTCTTCCCGAGCCGATTACATATGAGTCGCCTCGCGATCGTAGTAATCTTTCCAATGTTCTTCGTGATCGATCGAAATATTTAGACTCTCTTAAGATGGTATTTGTTGTGCCACTATCAACAATGCATATCTCTTCCATTTGGGCGCTACCCGATTTCTAGATAAAAGAAATATAATTCTAATCAGATAGAGGCAAAAACTATCCAAATATTACTTGCAAAATGAAGAATACTGGGATAAAGAATAAATTGTGTATTTATTCATAAAAGAAGTATGCTCTTCTAGAGCTTACAATTCATTATTCAAAGAAAATGCTTACAACCATAATCTAAAAAAAATATGATTCATGCATTTGAACGGAAGTACTAGGTTTGATCGCTCGCCGACGATAGGTTTCACGTCCCGCGAGGACCTAGACCAATCGCAAAGATGGAGCTTCTTGCCCCTAAGAACTATCTTCACGTCCGATGCCCAAGTGAGGTAGTTCTGACCGTGTGGGGCCAGTTCTTCAAACTCACGATTCATGATTTCAAAATTCCGACATTAGATTACTGCGTGTAATCTAATGAAAACGGTTGCAAAAAGCATAAATTGCACAAAATAAATTGCTATGCATTGCAGTATATAAAATAAAGCAATGAATTCAAAATTCATAAAGAATATTCATAAAACAGAGAAATAAAGCTAGAAAAATTAAAACAGAGCCAAATAAATCTTCTGGATTTTCTGGCAATTTTTCTGTTATTTTTCCAAAATTTTCTAGCAATTTTCCTTTTTCTTTTCTTTCTTTTCTATTTTTTTTCTCTCAGCCGAAAGGCCTTTGGGCCACTTCTTGCGTGTGGCCTCTTGGCTCACTGGGCAGCGCCCTTCTTCGGGCCTTGAAGCCCTGTTGGCCTGCGTGGCCGAACCGGCCCATCCGGCCTGCCTTCCTGGCCCAAAGCCTCGCGCTGCATCAAGAAAGACCCTCCCGCGGCTAGGGTTCCATCCCCTAGCCGCCATTTGCACATGCTCCAAAATCGACGCGGCGCGTCTTCCGCTTCGTCGCATGTCGCATAAGCCGGGCCGGGCGGGCGCGATAAGCCGGGCGCGAAGCGAGGGTCGCGGCCGAGATGCTGGGGCGAGCCGGCGCGCGTCGGGCGACGGAATGGCCGATGGCGCGGGTGCGGCAAAGAACGCTTCGGGCCGCGGCGCGGCGGCGATGCGGCTCGGAAGCCGGCAGCGGCCATGCCGCGGCGCGGCTGGAAACCGAGGCGACGGAGCGCCTTGGGCTGTGGCGCGCCGATCCATCCGCGAGCCGTGGCGTGTCGGCCGCGGCGGCGTCGGCGGCGAGAACAGCTTGAGGCAGTGGCGAGCGGCCGCGCCCGAGCGGGCGACGCTTTGCGGCGGCGCCGGGCGCAGATTGGCGAGCCGAGGCGGCAAGGAGCGGCGAAGACGGCGAATGCCAAGGCTTGCGGCGGGCCGAGGGACGGGGTGGCGGCGCGAGCGACGGCAAGGCTTGCGCGGCCGAGGCGGCGGGGCGGCGCGGAGCGACGACGCGCTGCGGCGGGCCGAGGCAACCGGGCGGCGGCGGCGGAGCGACGCGCGGCTTGGCGGGCCGAGGCAACCGGGCGGCGGCATGGAGCGACGCAGACGCTGCGGCGGGCCGAGGCAACCGGCGGCGGCAAGGCGAAGCGGTGCGCGGCAGGCTGCGGCGGCAGCGGGCGGCGCAGAATCGAGGCGATGCGAGCGACGGCCGCGGCCGGGCGCGGTGCCGGCGGCGGCAAGACGTGCCGAGGCGGGTGGCGGCAGCTAAGCGAGCGGAGGTGGCTAAGCGCGGCGTGGCGGCCGAGACCGCGACGGCCGGCGGCTTGCCAAACCCGGTGGCATGGGGCGGCGAGGGCGCGAGGTCGCGGCATGGCGGCGTCGGCCGAGCCGAGCGGACCGGCGGCGTTGCGGCGAAAGGCAGACGGCTGGCCGGACCGAGGCCGGCGAGGCGGCGCTGCGGCGCGGCGGCGGCCTGAATGAGGCCGGCGAGGCGGGCTTCGCGCGCGCGCGCTCGGCGGTGGATCGAGGCCCGCGAGGCGGCGACGGCAGGCGACGCAGCGTTGCGTGCACGAGGCGGCGACGGCGGCCGCCGACAACGCTGCCGCGCGGCGCGAGACCGAGGCGACGCCGATTTCTTTCCCTTTTTTTCGTGATGAACAAGAAAACCGTGTAATCGTAAGCTTCGCTAGTAATCTTCGAGCGATCGCCGTAGCCGCCACGTGACGAAAGCGGTACAAGATAACGAGGATAGATGCATGTATAGAAACGACAAGCGCCTAGATTCAATTGCCAAAATCCTACCTTTCTCACCTTTCAAATCAACTCCGGTAGAGCTTCGGCGATAACGTGTTAAGGAACCTCGCTATCGAATAGTCCGAGTTCCCAACAGATCCGAATTGAAGAACAGAAGAGAGAGAGACACGTGTTTAGGAGAGAAACAATGAAATTCTTTATGCTAATGATTTCTTGTACATTAGGGGACCCTCCTCTTTTATAAGCGCCATTTAGGGTTTTGCTAATGACTACATTACCTGCAATAGGCTATTAGGATTTCCCAACAGTTTAGACCTGTACTCCTACGGTCCTACCGGCCATGTTAAGTTTCTGGGGGCAATAATCCTTACTAAATAAAAGACCAATGTGATGGTTGTGCCACCCTAAACGTGCAAGAGTTAGACTGGGACAGAAGCTGTAAATGACCAGTGGGGTCAAAAAAGTAATAGATACATTCTAATTGAGTTTATACACATAGTCTAGTGGACTATAGGGCCATTGAAATGAAGCTCTGACTTCCCCCTCGTGTTCTTTCGTATTCCCATCCCCTTCTCTGATTTCTCATCCAATTTCTTCAAAATTACCCCAAATTACCTATTACAGTGCTAATTTGTGAGATTTCGAGCTTCCTCTGATCGGGACATCACACCCAGCCAGTCGAGAGGCCGAAATGACTTCACGCTGAACGGTGAACGATACGCGCTCGCTCTCTCCAGAATTATATTGCAAGCTTTATTAGCCAGGTTGGACATTTGGACTAACAGCAGTCCAGCAGCTTAAGATCAAGCTCTAGTTATTGGTATCACCATTAAGGGTTCAATGTACATGGTCGGCTGTGACTGTGAAGTGCGTTGCCATCACCAGAAACCAGATTGGATTTGCAGCACATGCACATGCGGCGGCGGCCGCCTACAAGCATGGTCCTGCTCATGGACGTACGGTACCCTGTGCTGCCGCGACGGCCTGCTTCTCCAGCACCGCCCTCCTCTTCCGCGCCAGGCGTATTGCGTTAGTGCGCAACTGGTCCTAAAGCGCAGCCGTCCTCTTATGCGACGCGCCTCGCGTATCTGCTTCTGAAGCGCGGAACTCGTCGCTCGCGCCGCCAACACCAGACTTTTGAGAAGACGTACAGTCCGCCTCCCGCTGCTCGTGCTCGTAGCGCCCCGCAGCCTGCTCCACCTCTATCGCCCTCTCCTGGGACAAAATTGCTTTGCGGCATCGCCTGCGGCTCCACCTCAACCGGCCCGAGATCCTCGCCCTGGCCAAGAAACCCACGTACATGTCAGGATGAGAAACATGTAGGCAAATTTATGCCAAGAACGAAGCCGGACTAATGGGTGATGGAAGCATATTACCTGGTCGATGTTGCGGTCGAGCGTGTGGCCCTCACCTGGCCGGTAAGCTGGTACGTTAACACGGCCAATCGATCAGACGTGGGTGACGAGATCAACTTGTTGACAGACGACTGCCGGTCCATTGCACTTAGGAGGTCTAGAACCTAATCCATTCCCAACCCAAACCACAACAGCAAACTGCACTATCTCAAACCAACCCAATTCACTAATCATTCCTCAACTCAACCTACATGACATTTCAACCCAAATCAAACCAACCCATTTCCCTAATATAGCTTTAAACCACTTTCCCAACCCATTTCACCCATCTCCAACCCACCTCGTTCAACCATTAATTCACGTTAAGAAGCACATCTCCAGATAATAGTATGACGTACCTGGATCATGTGCATCGCAAAGCTTGCTTAGTGTTGGTGTCTCCAACTAAGTTATTTTATTTTCTTTGAATACTAAATGTAATATAACACAAAATAAATTCAATAATTATGAAACCGACCAAAAATGCTATTACAAATAAAAAAATTCAAACAGAAACCCACGTATATGTCAGTACGAGAAACATGTATAGGCAAATTCATGTCAAGAGCGAAGCCGGACTGATTGGTGTGGCTAGCCTATGATGCCTCACCTGGCCGGTAAGCTGGTCCGTTAACACGGCCAATCGATGAGACGTGGGTGACGAGATCAACTTGTGGACACCTGGCCGGTAAGCTGGTCCCATTGCACGATCTGCTGGAAGAGAGGCCGCTGCTCCTCGTGGCTGACGAACACCGACCATTGTTGGAACGAAGCACGGAAAATCACGTTGGTACGTTGATTTATGTAGAGCACTACTCCTAAGTCCCAAGTGGTAGGACGGAGCTATCTCAACTGGACCTGGAAAATTAGCCAAGCTACCAACTCTGTGCTTTACGGACTACATGCATCTACGTGTACGCAAGTTTTATACACATGACACGTTAATTGACACTACTTTACAAGTACACTTTGCCTGACCACGAAGGTTTAAATGACTAAAAAGAGGCTGCTGCAAGATCAAAACGTGTGTCGCTCACTCGCTCTCGCTCTCCATCTCCATCTCTCTAAAAGAAAAAGGTGTTCCAGGTTCTGCTGCGTTTTAGATCGCGCGTTGGCAGGCCGGGAAGGCCGCACGTAGGAACGGTCCAATCGCCCAAGAGATCCATCAGGCCGCGCCGTGCCGCTGCCGCAAAGCCTCCTACCTCCCGGAGCGCAAAACCGAGACCATGCTGCACCTCTGGGCTGTGGCGACGGCTTGCCTTGCCCGCCGTTAGCCGAGCCACGCCTGGCAGATTTGAAGTCAGTGGGCTGGGATGTGTTACCCGACGTGGGCTGGTGCAAGTTTCACTTGAGCCCGTGAGATTATGTTTCAAGACGGATTTGTGCCTTGTGCCGTCCTAACGAGAAATGTGCATGCAATATCGATTAGTTTAGTTATGTCTAAGTATACACAGCAAAGGAACACCACCTTCCAATCTTAACTCCTTGTTTGAGATTTATTAGTAGCAGTACTAAGTTAAACTGGACCCAATCTGAAGTAATATTCAACAAAACTCTTCTGTAGCATCCAAATGCAAACTGCCTCTAAGTTTATGTTGCTTCCCGCTAAACCTTTTCCTGCACAGGCACAAAAGCTCCGCATTCAAACCAGTTTTGTTTAGCATATGGAGTAATATTTTGGTATTTGAAGCATGAAGCAGAAAGTAATATTCAACAGAACTCTCCTATACAGTTAGTGCCATCCATGGCGAGTATCATCTGTGTTTAACCAAACAGTACTATAGAAGAAACGACATAACGAGAGAGAAAAATGAAGGAAGGTCCACTGGCAATTAAACTGTGCAAGAACAATCTCCAAGAAATCTCCAGAATTCAGTTGCAGAAAAAAAAACTGCCAAATAATTCCCTTTAGCTTGGACTTTCGACAAGCAACGAGGCAAGGCTTGAGTCAAGTGCCATCTCAGGTTCAGGAGCCTCCTCAATAACTGTTGATCTTTACACTTTCTTTCCACTCCTTACCGCACCCCGGGGCCGGGCAGACATTCAAGTGTGCAGGGTCCGTGGCGATGGTGTTGAAGCACAAAGCGCAGAGGCAGAGGTGGAGGCAGGGGAAGAGCAACACTGTCTTCTCTCTCAGACCGCAACGCACGCACAGGGAGTGTTGATTGGCGCTGGGGTCGACGGCCCGCGGTTCGTTCTTCAATGGCGCAGCCGATGACGCTGTGTCTTCCACCGCCATATTCGCGCCGTGGAGCTCATTGACGGCTTCTGCCGCCGCGGCCTGCTGAATATGAAGCTGCAACGCCCCCGCCCGGTGCTGCTCCGCGAGTAACCGCTCCTGAAGCTCCGCCATATGTGCCTGAAGCACTTCTATATGCCGCTGGTTCTCGAGTAGCCCCACCTGAAGCTCCCCCGCATGTGCCTGAAACATTCCTACATTCTGCTGCTCCGCGAGTAGCCCCGTCTGAAGCGCGTTGATGGTCTCCTGCCGTTCGAGTAGCTGAACGCTTAATCTGAGATTTTCTGCCTCCAGCTGATCGCCGCTCTGCGCCTCAACCGTCTTCTCACGGAGATGGAGCGCGGCCTACAAACGTTGGTACAGAGGCAAATCAACACGAGAAACGTAGAGGCCAAGACCCTAGGGCTACTAGCCAAAAGAAGCATTTACATACCTTCTCGCCCATGAACTGACCCAACTCGGAGTTCTGCCCCGACCAGACTGACGGATTGGAAGACAAGAGTGCCTCCTGGCAGTGCTGCTGCCCGGGCCTGACAGAACCCGACTGCTCCTGGTACTGGAGGGCGGGCAGGGAGCCGGACCATTCTGGCGTCATCAGCTGTGCCGGCAGCGGCGCCACCATGCTCGCCAGCGCCTCCCATCCATGACCTCTCTGGCCATCAACGCTACCTGAAAGGAACAGAGAAACCGAACTCCCGCGTCACCACCAAAGAACCTTTAGGGGCATGACAGAAATATCTAGGAGCGTATTCCGCATCCACCTGCATTGTTCAGAAAGGGATACCCGGAGAGATACTGGGGTAGTAGCGGCAGCTCACGAGACGGCGGGCATGCGAATTTCCCTAGATTCTGCCGCTCTTCCGCGTGCATTTGACTCTGCTGCAGCGCCATGGTCGACGTCGTCACCTCCATCGTCCGCCCCGTGCCGCCCCAATCGGCTGCAAGAAACCAATAAACCAAACTCTAAAACCACAATACCAGAACTTTAAAGACCGGCAAATTACGGTGAGAAACACGCAACACCCAGGAATGTCGTCGGCGTCGTCGTGACCATACCTCCAGGACGCAGTGGCATGTTCGCCGCCTCAACCTCCTCCCTCGCGCGCCATGTGACCCTGCCCCCGGCTGCAAGAACCAAGAAATAAGAAACCAAACTCTAAGAACCAAGAAACAAGAAACCAAACTTTAAAAAAACAATCCAAGAACCGTACGAACAAGAAAGAACAGGGCGCCGCGGTCGATCGCACCCACCTCCATCGTGCAGGATCGCGTTGCTAGCGCGGCTGAGTAAGGGGAATTTGGGGACGCCGACGGGGTCGTCGGCGAAGTCGTCGGGTGTTTTCGTGCTCCTCTCCGAGGGCTGCGATGGTTCAGCAATGTTCTTCCCCTTGTCCATCTCGCCTCCGCGGCCGCACACGAGCCGGTGAGGCCAACGGTCGAACACCTTGGCAAGAACCCCGCGCGCGCAGGCCAATAACTAAGGACGGAGCGAAAAGGAGAGAGAAAGGAAGCTACAGAAGAGATTGGGTGGACGCACGGCTTGGGGAAGATGGGATTATATAGATGCGCTTAGGCGCAGCCGTCGTGCTGCGAGAGAGATATCAAGAAGCAAAGAGACGGTGGAAGGGACAGGGGTCCCGATTGGAGCATGAAATGGGTGATCGGCCATGGAATCTGAAGTTCTAGAAATAGGATTTATTATCCATCCGAGCCACCCATCCAAAAATTAACGGTTGTGCTTGTTTGGACATGCAGACATGTAATTATTATTATTATTATTATTATTATTATTATTATTATTATTTTATTCCGGGGAGATGTCACTAGCTAATTCTATGAATATGTTTACCTTAATGTTAGGACGTAGTCCATTAGTCCATGTAACTTACAAATGGATAATCCTTTTATTTAGGAATAATTGATGATTTATTCTTATTTACTTGTGCTATTAATCATTTACCCTGTGATGTCTCACTGACATGCGGGCTCTAGGGCTACATGTAACAAACGGGGCAAATGATCAATTGCCATCAGTCGTATTTATCCATTAAATGTTTTTATGTTTAACAAGTAGAGTTGTTTTTAGATGCATGGTTGGAAGCGGGATGACGGTGGATCCGACCACCGTACACACTAGTGCTGATCCGACCAGCACTAGTCATGTGTAACATCCTGAAAAATGCAATAAAATAAAAATGAGTATTTTAAATTTGAATATGTTTATTTTTAAATTTTATTGGCATTATTTATTTTTATTGGAATTTCCTGGATTTTTGTATTGAATGAAAATCAAACAAAAGAGAATAAGAAAAGGGAAATGATAAAAAGGTAAAAGTAAAATTTTGGAAAAATTTACCATGGAACCATAGCCATGCTGGTAAATCGGTAAAGTCGGCAAATAAATATTTTTGAGCACAGGAATATAGTTGAGTAAATGAAATGACTACTCTTTTGACTAGAAACAGTGTAAGTCAGAATTTATGTAAAATATTAAAAACTTATCTGGAACTGTAAAAATTACCATGACACCCTCAGAGCATAATATACATTTGGTAAAAATTTCATGAATTTATCATGTAATTTAGACCTTCTAAAAACTCAACAACAGAGGCTTTGAAAATCTGAAAATCAGCATGTCAGAATTATTAAAAAATAAAGACATAATATTTTATCTTGAAATTTTTATAGGATAATAATTGAACTAAATATAACTCTTAATAAAAGTTTAAAAAATAAATAATACCATTTGAACCCTTAAATAAATCAAATACCGAAATGAAAATTCCGGCTGATGCATAGTGTCCGAATTTTTATTTATCAACCATAGGGTATTTTAGTCTCAAATTTTTACGGGAAGATAGAAACTACCAGGAGAGATCGGTCAAAAAGTTTTACAAAATTTTACAGTGAATAGATAGGTATTTTAATGCGTGTACCAGCTTGCCCCGGCCAAGCTTATCCCTTATCTCATCCTCCATCTCTGACGTGTGGGCCAGCCTCTGTGACGTAACCATTCGATGGCAAGGAGCGGGAAAAGATCTCTCACTACCGGTGGACCCCGGTCCCATTTGTCAGTCGCGAATCCCGTTTTCTCTTCTCTTCTTCTCCTCGCGCGTGCCTTCCTCAGCCCACTCCTGAGTCTTCGCCGCCCTCTGCGTCTCAGCAGCAACCGCGCCGCTCATTCAATCGCACGCTGCCACGGCTCATCCTTGGCCTCTCCCGTGCCATACCCTGTCAGCCTCATGTCGCCTCTGTGCCGGCGAGAGACCATGCGCCATCTTATCGCCAAGCTCAGAACCGAGCCGCAACTTCCCCCCTTCCGTTCACATCCTGTGACTTCACTCTCTAGCGCCTATAAATACCATAGCTGCGTCGCATTGATGCCCCCTTTTCCTTAGCTACTCCTTGAACCAAATGCCTAAGCTTGAAACCCCTTTTCTGCGCCATTTTCGCGAGAAACCAGTAAAAGGGGAGAAAGCCATACAAGCAATCCGATGAGCCATTTTCAAATTGATCGCAACTGTAGCATCTTAGAGCGTCAATGAGCCATAATCAATCTTCAGTTTCAGCTATTCCCTGCCGATCAACCGCCGCCGCGCGCACCTTCTTCCCCAAAGCCGGCGCCAGGTGGTGGAGCTCCTCGGTAAGTCTCCGGTTCATCCAACCGTAAAAATGGAACCCTCTAGCCTCCTTAATGCTTAAATCGTTACCGATTCGAAGCGAGGCTCATCCGATTTCTTCCCCGACGAGCCGCCCCTTCCTCCGCCGCAGGTCTCCAGTGGCAGCCCGCCCCGACCACCCCCGAAGGTGATTGACCCCACCCTCAGATGCGCGATTGTGCTCTGGTGCTCACCGTGCCATTGATTCGGTCGGAGATCCACCAGAGCGCAGTCGCCGGCGAGCCCTAGTGCTTGCTCTGTTCTTTGGTCACCGAGCAGTGGGGCCCAATTGTCAGCCAGACGTGCAAGAACTCCAGTTCAACCGGTAAAGGCGCCTTCTGTTTTGCGAAGGGGTATTTCCGGATTTTGTTTTGATTTTCAGAAACCGGATTAGTTCAATTAGCCATATCTTTTGCATTATAACTCCAAAATTAGTGAAATGAATTTCTATATTAATGTAAAATCAGGTACCTTTAGAATATGAAATAATATTTTGAAAATGATTACTGGATGAATTTTAAATTCAAAGTTGAATAAAAGGGCTAAAGATATGCTTATTATAAAAATTCTGCAAATAAACTTAGAATTGAATGAAACCAATTTTAATGGAATCCTTATACTTCCAGAAGTATAAATATATAAAAATATTTGAATTTCAGTTATGTTTGAACCACATTATATTAAAGGATACATTCAATATACTAAAAACTCAAATATGCATAATTTATATAAAAGAAATCCAAAATAAGAAAAATTTGTTTCTAAATAATTGTATGGTAGTAGACTACCTGAATTTGCCAAGATAACTAAAAGATAAAGTTGATTTGAGTTCTCTTGAAAAATATGAATTAACCCAAGTGCAAAATGTATATGTATACACAGAAAATCAAATAGTTAGAATATAAATTAAATGAACTCAATTCATGGAAAACTTAGTTTTATTATACTCCTAACATCACAAGGATCCCAGATGTATAAAAATGTTTAAGGTTTACCATAGAAAACAGTAAATGTGTAGTAGTCGAATTATTAATACTTGTATTATCCGAGTAGTCATAACTTTCATAAGAAAACTTCAAATTTGATGAAACCAAATCCTATAACCCTGAAAAATAATACTCTTGCTGATTATACAAAAATATCTTATGTTTGTGCAAAGTTGAAATAAGATCATGTTAGACCCTAATGATTACTTATATGGAAAACATCTTGGATAAAAGCCAATCACCGCGAAATCAACTTTAAAACACTCTTAGAGTCATTCCTTATTTATGCCTAAAAAATGGATAAATTATCTTATAAGGCATAGTCACAAACTTAAATCGAAAACTGAACCTTATTGTGTCAACATTGTGAACACTTAAGCATTTTTCAACAACCCGTAGAATATCTCGTCTATATGCTAATATTAGGAAGATCAGTTTAGAAATGATATTTAGGATATAGACTACCATAATCAGGAAAAATATTTTATTTACAACTTGCTTTTTAGCTAAATCTTGCTAGTTGAATAACCTTAAGTATTATGGACATTGTAACTCTTAATACCATATAAGCCTTTTCAGAATGAATATTATATCTCGTCTAAACACAAAGATGTATGAAATTAGCTTAGATATATTCTTTAAAGTATATACTATCCTTTTCCGAAGAAATAATCTTATTTCATCATGCTTTTCATATAAATCCAATTAGCCAAATAACCTTAAGTGTTATGCTTTATGAACTTCATAATATGAATAAGCGAACTTTGTAATAATGAAGAAGTTTGTAGCTAATATATTTGTATCACCAGAACCTCCTTAAAAACCATGAATAAGTCTAGTAACCTAGCTTAATAGATCTAATTTATTCAAAACCCCTTCTTATGCAAATCGCCTAAGGCTAAGTGCTATTTGCGTACCCCTTTAACTAGTGTTTTAATTCTTTTAATCCAAATAATTTTAGCATCTATAATTCGAAGTTGAAAAATACAAGAATTCATAATTTTAGCCTCTTGAATTCGTAATTCAAGAATTGTCAATCTATAAAAGAAGCCACGCTTTGTTCTTCATAAAAGCCTTTAACTATTTGAAGGTATATTTACCTAAATCATGAGGCCTTGAAATCATATAATTCAACCCTAATATATGCCTGTTTTTTATTGAATCTTTATTTGGTTTTCTGTCTGTTTTCTTTTTGTCCTTATTGAAGTTTGTTATTTGCTATATTTTCGTTGATCGACGTGTAGAATCCGACGTTCCTTCCTCCGTCGTTGCCTCTGTCAGCTGCATCCTCGGCTTCGTCGTAAGCAATAAATAAGCAAGGCAAGCGCCCCTTTGACCATATTGATCCCAGTATTTTATATTCCTTTTGTTCTTCAAATTGTTTCATGCATGCGTTTAATTATGTAAAATTTGCTATTTTGTGGTATTGGTAGATATACCTGTTGTCACATGAAACTCCTTGATAATTATGGAAATGTGAACCTTGATAACCATAGAATAGGGCTAGACATTACTTAATGCCAAATTGGATATATGCGATCATGTTAAACCTGCTTAGCCATGCTTTAGCATTTTGTGGGGCAGATGATCATGATTAAAATTGTTTCCTGAAATGTTTTATATGGAACCTAAATGGTCCTTTTTGGGAAAATGGTTGCTGGTATTTTGATTAAAAACCCAAAATAAAACTATGGTTTGACGCGGGCGACTATTAGCAATAGCCGAATGTGCAGACGGGTTTGCATGTAGTGTAGGGTGAAGTGTCGCCTGTGTCGGGTTAAGGACCGAGCAATGAGACAGTAGATCCAAGATTCCGTGCAACCACGAGGCCTGGTATGGGACAGTCTGAGCCTATTAAGTTATTTGGATGTGGCTTTGCATCTAAGGAAGGCGGGAGTATAGCGGGAGCTTTCCGGTCAGGTCTGCTTGTGGGGGGCTTCCACACCGAGCCTCCTCTAACCCTCGGTGTGGATAAATGCATACCCGCACAACGGTGTACGCCTCACCATAAAACAGAAAATTGGTGGGTTTGCTACTACGTGGAAACCACGTATGTTGGGTTTGTTTCTGTTTTATGGTGAGGGTTAACGTCCCGGGCTGGTTCAAAGCCATGTCTAAGTAATGTAACGGTTCTGTATGATCGTCTTGCCGATACACCAAAGGAAGTTTGTTAATTGATCTGGCGAAAGGGTTGATCATTCCTTGTGGGTAAAGTGTACACCTCTGCAGAGTGTAAGATCTAATCGATTAGCCGCGCCCGCGGTCAAGGGCACTTGGTGATGTTATTCCAATGTTAGAGTCTTTGGTAACTTCTAAAATGGGTTTGGTCTGAACTTGTTTTTAGCAACTGTTGCTTTATGTCGAAGGGCTGACATTGATGGACTTTATGGTTTGGATTATTCGAACTCACGTCATGGAGGACTGTGAGTATTACTTACTGTTGTATCTATTTTATTATCAATCAACTTGCTCTTATAAATTCCATTTGCAAATGATAACTTGTTTTACAATTCAATTTTACTTTATGCAAATTAACTGTATTAGCTTTTCCTTTGAAATGGCCTGCATATATTATAGGTTTTACTCAAGTATTGCTGAGTACGTAAAGTACTCACCCTTGCTTAATTATTATTTTTGGTGGATGAGTTAGCGAGGCTTCGAGTCTCTTTTCGTCGCAGGTTGCGAGATCTTCTTTATCGTGTTCTATCTGGAGTTTATGCCTTGTCAATTGCCTGCGGGTCGGATGGGCAAACTACAAGATATTGCTTCTTTTGCTGCTTTATTCTCTGAGTTGTAACATTTCCTTTATGTAATAGTCTCCGCTTTAATCTATGTGAGGTATGGTTGTGATTCCAATTGTTGTAAACATGTGAGTGCTAGCTACTGATCCAGGGAATAGCACAGTAATCACATGGAGGTTCCTGTTCATCAGAATGGGGTCTCACATCAGGCTTTGGTACTGACCGGTGCTATACACCCTAAGCGTGTACATGATCGGCCCCAAGCATAAGATAAGAGGGTGGCATTTGCTACGGGGACGCAGACAAGGACCTCATCCTAGGTGCGCAATAAAAAAAACTTTGGCATGAATTGGGATCAAGCATATAGATATCTCCCCAAGTTTCCCTCAGTTCAGGGTGAGAGTGAATATTCAAAGGATAATGTTCCTCTAATTATAAGGAGGAATAAGAAGATTCTCGACCTGGATAATGGGACATCATCGGTACCTCTAGTATCCTAGGAAATGTACTCAAGACTTCATTGCAGCTATGTACCTTTTTATGCATATATTTATTTCTGAGTATTTATCTTCAGAATCTAGGAGAGTTTTTTGTTGTTGCCTTTAGTCCCTAGGTAACTGCTCTTGATTCTTCTGTGGATCGGGATATGATCGCCTAGGTTGGTGCTGAGATCAACCCACTGTTCACATTGGCAACGACTAGTGTGGAACAGGCCCTTGCATCAATTGAGGCTATTGCTCAAGATGCCTCGACCAGTGGGCAAGTGAATCCACCCATCGTTGAGGGTGAAAATCCCTCGACTGCAGTTGGGGACCCACTGGTCGGAGGAGCACTACCAACCATGGAAGAGACCAGTGGTCCTTACGTGGTAGCAATGGAGGTGGTGGAGCGAATCCACCCATCATTGAGGGTGAAAGTCCCTTGACTGCAGTTGGGGACCCACTGGTCAGAGGAGCACTACCAACCATGGAAGAGACTAGTGGTCCTTCCGTGGTAGCAACGAAGGTGGTGGAGACGACAAACATTACTGAAGAGGTTGCCATAGCAGAGGAGACTGGAGACCTCCTTGCTGCGGCAAATGAAACGCTGACCAGTTAGACATAAGAGGTGGGGGTAGGACCTACAAAGGCTACGACCACCGATGTCCTTATCCCGATGGGCCTGCCATTGGTATCTTCCTCTGGTCATCCTAACCAGGGGGATTTCAAGCAAACTTTTTGATAACATGCAAGCAAATGACTTCTTCCTTTTGTTTGATCTAAGATTTTTTATTCTAACAAATCTTGTTTGGGAACAGATTGGAAAAGCAAATAACAGAGATTGAAATGCAACTCTTGGTGGCTCAAAACACCACCAAGGGTTATAAATTTGATCTTGTCGAGGCTGCTAACAAGATCAGATTTCATGAAGATTAGATTGCTAGACTCCATGAGGGCTTCAAAAGAAACGAAGATAAAGTTCAAAGGCTCTCTGAAGAACAGAAAGCTGCTCTTCAATTAAAGGAGTCCGAAATAGCAGGTAAGAACTATATTCCGACCTACTCATCTTTTCTTTTTGAAAGAAGAAAGTGATAATAAAATCTTGTTTTAAATTTTGCAGAATTAAAAAATATAATATAGGCCAAAGAGACTCAATTCTCCGAAGAGAGAATAAAGTTCGAAGAGTAGAAGTCGGTGATGAAAAATGAAATAGACAACATGACCGACAAAATAAAGCTCTTCATGAAAGATCTGGCTACGGTTCAGAGAGGTAGGAAATCCACTCTGAAAATTATTTTTGAGCAGCTTCAAAAAATTGCCACGGATATAAAGGATAAAGAAGTAAAACTACAAATCCTGATCCATCGGTTGATGAGCTGGCCACGGGGGTGAATGACCAATTAAAGATTATCCAAAGTCATATCCCTGCAATGGCGCAAACTATCAAGGCAGCACTCCGGAGCTCGATCACCATCCAAGTAGGTACCGTCTTCATCAAGTTGGCACTTTTACAAGGATGCAATTGAGTTGGAGAAACTTGCGCCCGACCTGAAGCTGACCACTCAAGAAGAGATTAACAGCAAACGAGCAGAAGTAGCCTTTGCTGTTGATACATAAATAAAAATGTAAAGATTACATTCAAGTAACATGTATGACATCTTTTGAATGAATGGAAAAATCTCTTCCTGTATTATATTTTGTCTTGTTTGTTATCTGCTTGTATATTTGTCTGAGTATAATACTAGCCCCCAACTGTTTCTGTACTGACCAGCAATATGGTTGGAATATAAATAGCTATAGAACTAACCAGAGATGGCCAAACGGGCCGCCCGGCACGGCACGGTCCCATTAAAAATCGGCACGGCCCGTTTAGGCTCAGCTTGTAAACGGGCGTGCGCGTGCCGGCCACGTCTTGGGGTGGCGGCCGAGCACGACTGTTGGCCTCTCGGATCGTGCGCGTCGCGGCCGGTCCTTCGATGGGTCTAATGGTAGGGTCGGCCCAGAGCTGCTAAGCGCCAAAAAAATTAAAAAAAACAGAAAAAATTAGAAAATAGGAAAAGTATGAAAAAATGCAGAAAAATAAGAAAAAATAGGAAAAAATTAGAATAATTAGAAAAACTTGAACTATGTAGTTTTTTTTGGATTTTTTTAATTTTTTAATACTCCAACGGCTATAAAACGGATATTTTTCAAACTAAACGGGCCGTGCCGTGCCGTAATCGTGCCGGACCGCACTGGGCCATGCCGTGCCTGGGCCTTGCCGTGCCGACACGGCCCGTTTACAATCGGACCAGGCCGTGCCTGGGGAGTGCCTACAGTGGCGTGCCTCGGGCCGACCCATTAGGCACGACCCATTTGGCCATCTCTAGAACTAACGACCTAATCTCTTTTATATTCTTTGAGGTTATAAAAATTTATAGGTCTTGGACATGGTCAATCTAATGAGTTTCAATGCAATAAGAATTGGTTTACATGAAAAGACTATTAGAAGTCATCTCACAATCCGACTATCAACTTCGTACTTTGTGTGAGAGAATTTGGTCAAAAGATGATCTTGTGTTTTCCCGTAAGGTTGAGCAAAGATAAAAAAACAAATTGTATAAAATATGTAGTGAGATATTTATATGTAAATGAAATAAATTATTTAAACATAAAACCTGCGAAGATGCTAGATGTTCCATGCGTTAGATAGAACTTGTCCGTCTTCCATAGCAAGCCGAACAAATGAAGCATCTAGGCCCCTAATTCATTTTGGTTTTGATAATTAATGACAATCATGATTAAAGGACTAACATTTTCTTTGAGGTTATAAAAATTGATAGGTCCTGACATGGCACGTAATGAAGCAAGAAAATGAGATTAAAAGAAAATCAAAGTATCAAGCTAAATTGACAAGGTATAATATTTAAGAACCTTTTCATAGCTTTTACTGATCTTTGTGTTTTGGAGAAAAAATTGGGTTACAAGATTAGGTGCCATACTATTTGTATTAGATTCATAAAAAGTCATATATGTTGAGTTGTCTCGAAAAGTACGTTTACAATATTATAATTTTTTTGGATATTAAAATTAGTGATAAAAATGTATTTATAAATAAATTTATTAGATTTTATAAATATATAATCTATAGATAATTTTATTGGATTTTTTAAATATATATTTTATAAAATAATTTTAAATTTAAAGTAACATGTATTTGTGACCGGAGAGAGTAATGCGATTATAATGTATTGGAGGATGACCACGTAAGGTGCTCTAGTGGAATTATGCCAGGACAACAGCGGCATAGGCACAACCATAGTTCAAAATTCTATCGAAATTTTAGAAATTTTGTTCGAGATTTCGGATTTTGGCCGAGGACGAGATTCAAATCTCTGTAGGATAATTTTTTTTGCAATTGCTACAGTGATTTCAGGAATTACGTCAAATTTTATTGAAATATATGGTACTTTGACCTAATTTTGACTTTTATGGACCGGGCTTCGGTCAATAACCCTTAAGAATGCCATCTTCCGTGAACATTTGTTGAAAAACCTAATTTTTGAGATATTTTATAAAAATAGCAGAAATATTTTCAGATTTTTATAAAATTGTACAATATTGATCATGCTCTAAAAACTTTATGGTACCATATATAGAAGACTAGGATCATACATAAAATGTTCCAAAAGAATTAAAATTCATTTGTTATATTTAAAAATTCTAAAACGAAATGAACAAAACTGAGATAGTAACCTTGCCTGAATTTTATAAATTAGCTCGAGTGTGATTATGGGAGAGCTTACTAATTTCCTCAGGACCCTTCTCTAAGAGTTTAAAAAAAATTAAACTTGTTTTGGTTGCTCAATCAAATCTATAGAAGCAATATATGTAGCACCGTAAGGCTTTTATCAGGACAGTAGCACTTTCATAATTTTCAAAAATACCTCAAGCTTGATCATAATCTAAAAAATATATGGAAACATTATTGATGCATCAGGACCATCCACAGAAATTTTCAAAAATTTATAATGTAGTTTGGATCATTTTTCATTGGGTTGAAATTTGCCGGCAAGCCTTTAGTAGAACTGTCCGAATTTTTCAAAATTTCTAAGGCTTGATCATCATCTAAAAATTTTGTGAGAACTTTTCTGAAGAATCAGCACCATCTACAAAAAATGTCAAATTTTTCTAACATAGTTTGCACTATTTTCATTCGGTTGAAATTTGCAGATCGGACTTTTATCAGGACAGTAACACTTTCAAAATTTTTAAAAATTCAAATATGCTTGATAATCTTCTAACAATTTTATGGGAATATTATTGATGTGTCAGGACCATCCACAAAAAATTTCAAAATGTTTTAACATCGTTTCAATTATTTCTCCTCGCTTGAATTTAACCGAGATTTTGGTAATTTCGGACAAAATTCTGGAAATTTCGTTTCAAAAATTCCAAATTTTATTTTAAAATTTTGACCAGATTTCATTTAAAATTCTAAAATTTCACCAAAATTTCGGATTTCGTCACCTTCGAGGTATGAAGAGAAAACAAAATTTTAAACCAAGAGAACAACATGGGATACGGCAGACCTTACAGTTACGACCGTACTCGGTGAAGGCCTAGACGACGATGACGGCTTGATGCGCTGGAGCAGGTGGAGACAAGCTCCCATAGGCCATGGCGGCGCGGCAGAGAAGGTGGAAACAGCCAGCCGAGAGTGCGATTGCAATATTTTTAATGTTTTTGGTGTTTTTTAATCATAAATTCGGAATAAATTGTAATTTATGGAAATGTGAGGGATAAAAACGTCAAATTGGAAATTTGGGTTTTAATACAGAATATTAGGGTTTAGTATGATTTTTTATGTAGCAAAGCATATGAATCCAACTAGCATAAAATACATCTATACCCCTTTATAATGCACCTAAGCATTTTTTTCTACGTTCACCCCAAATAATGCACCTCACTAGAGATAGCCCAACCTTCATGCACCCAGCGAAACATCCCCAGAAACTTGCCTCCATCAAAATTAACCTCTCAGATCTTTCCTCAACTTTACTCACCCACATCCGATGGCCATTGTTTAATGTGTCTAACTCATCCCTGTGGTCCGCAACAGATCTCCCCACCTCCAGCATCATCTCAAGGAAAAGGAAACACATATCCTGGAATTAATGAAAACGAAACAAACGTTCTAGAAAAAGAAAAGACCATATATTACGTGCCGGAAAAAGAAAATCGGAAGAGAGGGCACTATACTAGTATAATACTGTAGAAGAATAGATCAATAATGTGCGAAAATTGGGAAGGAGGATGGTAATTAATCCCATTTGACAAATTCCTTTTTATGACATCAACCGGATGCCTGAGAATAGCCGGTAAATATTTTCATACCTTATCCATAGATTTTACCTCTACAGGGGCAGCCACTTAGCTTTTACCTTGAATCGGCATAGCGCATATGGGCCCGGAACGCTCCATTATCTTACACATTTCATCAACACAAAAAAGTACAAGAGTACAAATACTTAGAAGTTAACTTCGGACAAAAATATTTAAAGGTATCTTTCGAGAATGCTATATGCCATCTTCTATGTCCACCTGCACCCTTACCTCTTTCTCTACTCAACTCTCTTCCTCCATCTCCTTCCTTCCTCACTAACACAAAAAATTCAAATTATAACATTTTGACTCTGAAAGTTTTAACAAGGAAGTTTCAAATAAAAAATTCAAATCAGAAAATTTCAAATAAAAAAATTAAATAGGAAAATTTTCAACTCTGAAAATTTGGAAAATTTTGAATCGCTCAAAAAATTTCTAATCAGAAAATTTCCAACTTAGGACAATTTCAACTTGGAAAATTTCAAGGTTGGAAGTTTCAGAATAGGAATTTTCAAAATCTTTTGGTTCGAAAACTTTTGAATCAATTTTTTTAGTTTGATAAATTTCAATTAAAAAATTCGGTTCAAAAAGTTGACTAAAAAACTTTTGGTTCAAAAGGTAAGGTTTCGATTCAACAAACTTTCGGTTCAAAAAGTTTCGATTTAATAAACTTTTGATTCATAATTTTTTTCAAAAAAAATTCAAAAATATTTAAAATTACTTCTTATTCAAAAACTCTAGGGGAAATTTTATAACAAAAACTTTTTTGAGTTTGAGGAGAAGAGAATGGAGAAAAGTGTGATGAAGAGAATGCCACCAATTATCGCTATTAGAGAGCTTTTAAAAAGAAAGAAAGAAGGTATTATCACATATCATAAAAGAAGGTATTATCACATATCATAATGAAAGGAAGGACATTCTTAAATTAGCAATGCCGAAAGTACAAAACAAGAAATGATGACCATGCTATGGACCCATCCACGGTATCACATACGTGTATTATTTCTTAGGAACTATCTATACACCATCCGAATATTCAACTTAAAAAAACAGACGATTTTTAGACCGTTGCATCGAAATCAAATGGTCATCTTCCTCTTACTTTGCTATTTAACTTCAGATCGGATCAAGTCATACTCTTGAGTCAAGACTCTTGCTGCTACCTTGGTGGTCCTTCATCCACCCCAACGAGCTCCTTCTCCTCACCAGCGACGCCCTTGCTGCCTCCCGTGTGGCCACAACACCGAGGGTGAGGCCGGCGCCGGTTGCCTCCTCTAGCACCACCAAGCTCCCCACTGCCTCCTCCATTCGATCTTCTTCGCCGTCTTTGACGGCTCGCCGTCCCCGGATCTCGCCACTCGGATCTCGTTGGCCCCATCTGTCGCCACCCACCGTTGTGCCTCCGTCATCCCTCCCTCCCTCTAAATCCGCCCCTCGGTGAACCCTAAAACTCTAACCCAGTGAATTCAAGCCCTAACCCGGCTGTGCAGGAGACAGCGGCACTAGAGAGGAATACGACGAGTATACTTGTCAGAGTGCGAATCTCCAAAGCCGATCCAAAGTTTAGGAATTCGACTAATTTAACAAAAAAAAATTAGTTGAGCCATGTATAGCAAATCCGTATTTCTTATTAAGACTCAACGCTGTTACAAACACCTTATGTGTATGGTGTATCACGTGTACAATTCACATATATACCCATCAAATCTTAATTTATGTAATCTACGATGTGCAGCAAATTGTCTAGGATCAAACTTTAAAGAACCTTGCTGAGGGTGTGTGTATGGACTTTGGAACACTGAATTTTTCTCGATGTATATAAAAAGTAAACTATCTGGTGAAATTTTGCGTTCAGACAAGTCTTAGGTATATATTGGAGGGAAAAAATAACTACTCTTTTAGTGTTCTACGTGCACCTCCTTAGGGCCGACGATTAGGAGTTTGTGGCCTTGGGTAGAGACGACACCGCAAAGCGGACACACCATGGTCAGGTTGTCGTGGCTGGCGTCGTAGCAAACAACGCAGAGGCTGACATGACTACACGTTAGGAGCACCACCGTCGCCGGCATGGCCCTGCAGGTGCCGCACACGGGCCCCTGTGTTGTAGCCACGACCTGCTGGAGATGCTCCTCGAGCGCGGCACTCTTCTCCCGCGCCTGCTTGACCTGCACCTTAAGTGCGGCATTCTTCTCCTGCGCCGCGCGTAATTGCTCATCAAACGAGGTCCTCCTCTCTTTCCACGCGCGTAACAGCTCCAGAAGCGAGGTCCTCGTCTCCTCCAGCCCGGCATTCATCTCCTGCGCCGCTCGTAATTGCTCCTCAAGCGAGGTCCTCTGCCGCAGAAGCGAGGTCCTCTGCCGCAGAAGCGAGGTCCTCTGCCGCAGAAGCGAGGTCCTCTGCCCCAGAAGCGAGGTCCTCTGCCGCAGAAGCGAGGTCCTCATCTCTTCCGCCGCTCGTAACTGCTCCAGAAGCGAGGTCCTCGTCTCCTGCGCTGCGTGCAACTGCTTCTCAAGCGAGGTCTTCCTCTCTTCCCCGGCGTGTAACTGCTCCAGAAGCGAGGTCCTCATCTCCTCCAGAGCGGTTAACTCCTGAGGCGCGGCACTCTTTTCCTGCGCCGCGTGTAACTGCTCCCGTAACGGTGCCGACCGACGAGACGTGGAGGACGAGATGCACATCTTGGTGAATTGGTTGATTGGCGGCTGTGAATCCATTGGACGATCTACTGGAAGAAAAACCGCTGCTTCCGCGTGGTTGACGAACGGCAAAGGCTGCTGGAGCGCGCGATCGATCTGTTACAGGAAAAGGGGAGCAAAGCACACAAAATCACCTTGGAATTTATATAGAGTGCGACTACTACACGTAATTGGACCAGGACTCAACCATCTAAGATTCAGTTGGCGAGATTAGAGGGATCCTTATCTATCTCCGACTGGAAATCTCAACAAATAGAGAAATTGAAGGAAACACGTACCAAAACAAGACGCTGAGACTTTTTTTTTACATAAAAGCCAAAACGAAAAGGAACTGGTTAAAGCCCACATAATAGTATTTATCTTTTAAAAACATTATCTGATTTATATTAATAATAATGCAAAGATAAAATACATGAACATCCAACTTTTCCATTGAAGATATCCGGTGAACAACCTATAAGTATTTCCCGCCGAAAACTCTAGATCTTGCAACGTCAACATGATTATCAACGATAATGGAAGCGGAAAATAGATTGTCAAGGATCTCCATAGATATAGAACATGCGCCTTGATAACAAGAAATGCTGCATAGACTCCGCCAATAAAATAACAAGAATAACTTGATCTAGGAAAGAAATATAATAGAAAATAAGAAAATCTAAAATTACTCCTAGAAAATCATAGCTCCACTACCTTCTAGTCGGTTTCCTTGATCTTACAACAGAACTTGGTCTGGTAACAAATACTACTGTAAATAGACCTTCCCATTTGCAAGATAACTAATTTAAGTTAGGCTGATTCTAGATACGCCTTAAAACCTAATCTCCCATGTTAAGTGTTCGTGGTTGAACTCTTTTATTGTAGTATCGTCTTAAGCCTTGCAAATAGGCCGCCGATCTGATAAGTGCTCGATCTCGCTTTTTTAATAGTAGATTGATGTTATCTTCATGTTAATCGTCTTGATTGATCTATTCATAGAGAGTAGTTTGTGTAGAACCTAAGTAAATCTCACTAGGCAACACGTCTTCTGCTCCATAGATCAGTTGAAAAGGTGTTTCACCTGTAACTCTACTAGTCATTGTGCTATGGCCCAAAGCACTGAATATAGGTCTTCTACCCAAGCCCCCGAGCGTTATGTAAGATGATTAAACACTCGATTTTTTCATACCCTGTATGATTTGGCCATTAGCACGTAACATATCTTTGTGTCTATTTCATCACAATAATCTTGAAACAGACCGCTAACAAATTGTGATCCATTATCAGTAATTAGTCGACTAGGAACATAAAATCTAGTGACTATATTTTCAAAAAGAATTTCTATGCTGCTTGAGCTGTAATTGAAACTACAGGCTTAGCCTCAATCCATTTTTTAAATATATCAATCGCCACAAATACGAATTTAAATCCGTTAGTTGCTTTTGGCAAAGGGCATACTATATCAATGCCCCATGTCGCCATGACAATGGTATGGTTTGCAATTGATTAGCTGGTAAATGTACTTGTCGAGCATAAATTGACATTGCTCACAAGTTTTTACAAGTTGAATGGCATCTTGTAAAGCAGTGGGTTAATAAAAACCTTGTCAGAAGGCTTTCCTGACCAGTGTTCTGTATGAAGCATGTGCTCCACACAAGCCCCTATGTATGTCATTAAGCAATATTTTTCTTCTGGGGATATACATCGCATTAAAACACCATGTGTTCCTTTTCTATAAAGAGTATTGTTGAAAAGTTTGTATATTCGCGCCTTTATAATTAATTTGTCCTTTTCATGAATATCCTCATGCAAGGTCCTATTTTATAGATAGGCTTTAAATGGTTTAGTCCAATCCGAATTCTGCTCAAGGACTTCGACCTTTGCGCTAGTCGAAAAATCTTCCATAGATGTATCTATTGAAGGTTTAGACAAATATTCAAGAAAATCTGATTGAAAAATCTGCCATTTCACGGTCTTCATATTCTTCACGTTCCGCCCGTTGTCCATCTGTCTCGCTGGTAACCGTACAAGCACGGAATCCAGAGTAGATACAGGGTGTCAATGCTCCATCTTCATCCGAAGACAGAGTATAATCAAGACCTCGAAGACAATCTTTCGAGGTTGAGCTTTTCAAAATATTATTATTATCCTTAGAAGTATGTTCATTGTCAACTTTCATGGGATGCCCTCCATGGATATCAGCTTCCGAACCAGTGGTAGGAAGAGTACCGTACCCACCTTTTGATTTCTCAAATGGTTGTATCTCTGCCTTGACCTTAGCCTAAATCTTTACCAATTTTCTTTGGAAACATATTCAAAATAGAAATCACACTTACATTCTTCTTCCGTAGGATAATTATTTTCATCGAGATCAGCATAGTCGTCGAGGTCGAACCAATTTTCTTCATCTATTAGGGAGAATTGTGCTACCTTGATTACCGGACGGCTCTTCCTCTAGCGCCAACTATCGATGTTCAAAACTTAGGGTCTCTTAACCGAGCTTATGAAAAGATGATTGTGGGCTCCTAGTAAACAAAATGACAGAAATGAATATGGGAATTGCTTCTTTATTAGCCAAGCGGCTTAACAGGGTACACATATTACAGAGATTCTATCTAAAATACAGAAGCTTGATTACAAATAGCGATTAAGAATATCTTCTCCAAATGCCTCGATAATGCAAAGGGTCTCATTATTTATATCGGATGAAGAGGCGACAATTGTTCTCCGAAGAGGCGTCGTGTAGCCAAGAGTTGTCTTCCCACCAAATGATGTCTTCTCGCCAAATGGTGCCTTTTCCAGTGATAACTTCCGGGTAGTTACGTGCATCTATAAGACAACTGTCTGCACAACGATATGTGTAGGAAAAAACCATTTGTCACGACTAGTGTCACTGGTCGGGGTGACTATTTTACTGATCAAAAACAACCAGTGTGAAGCAATGTGTTAGGCCATCTTAACTATACTGATTGGAGACATAACTGTCCAGTTAAGCATAGGACTCGTTCTATATTATGGGCTTTACGGATTATATGAGTACGGTTTTTAACCGTTGAGGGTGTAAAAAAAAGAGGCTTTTAATCCTAGTCACAATGTTGTTCGTTAAAAGAAAATCTAAGGAGATTTATTTATACCTCAACTTGCCATCTTTTGTCCTGGTTAGCAGGTCTGATATAACCTATCACATGTAAAGAAAATCTGGTTAAGAATAGGCCGGAGAAAAATAAACCCAGACAACTTTTATCAAGAAAATAAATTATTTGTAGGCTTTGTTACGTGGCACTTTCTGAAGAGCTGGAATGTGTTGGGGCCTTTCTCGCACAAGACGCCCATTCGAACTGTGGACTTGGATCCAGTGCAGTCTCGTGGGGACTGCAACTTAAGCAGTCCCCGCGGGACCATCCGATTTAAAATCGACAAAAAGACGCGTAGATTTACTGTAGTAAACACTGTTCATCAAATTTTTTTGATGGTCCAGGCCATCCGTGTGCTCGATTTGACGGTCCAGGACTATGGGAATTGCTTAAGTTGTAGTCCCATAGCAACTGCAGGGAACTCTGTCCATTCGAACTATATCCCGATACGACGGTAAAGTCAGAAGCAGCTCCAATGCAGTGCCCCGCGGCTGCCGGCAAGTTGATGCAGTCCCAAAAAACTATTGCCATTTGTCCACTAGAGAAAATATTGGTGCACCGATTAGCAGGTGTGCTTGATGCAGAACATACATCCTATTTGAAACACGAAAAACTCTAGATTGATTGTTGTTAGAGCATGTTACTTCCACCATTTACAAATACTTATTATTTTGAGATATGTAATTAAACATTTGGAACTTTGGCTATCGATATTTTTTAAATATTTATATTAGATACATAAAAAATCATATATGTTGAGTTGTCTCGAAAAGTACGTTTATAATATTATAATTGTTTTTGGATTTTATAAATTAGTGATCAAAATGTATTTATAAATAATTTTATATTATAATTTTATTAGATTTTATAAATATATAATTTATAAATAAGTTTAATGGATTTTATAATTATATATTTTATAAAATGATTTTAAATTTAAAGTAACATGTATTTGTGACCGGAGAGAGTAATGCGATTATTTTGTATGGGAGGATGACCACGGAAGGTGCTCTAGTGGAATTATGCTAGGACAACAGCGGCATAGGCACAACCATAGTTCAAAATTCTGGAGAAATTTTAGAAATTTTGTTCGAGATTTCGAATTTTAGCCGGGACGATATTCAAAATGTCTGCAGGATACAATTTTTTGAAAAAAAAATCAAATTGCTACAGTGATTTCAGGAATTACGGTAAGTTTTACCGAAATATATGGTATTTTGACCTGATATTGACTTTTAAGGACAGGATTTTGGTCAATAATCCTTAAGAATGCCATCTTCCAGGAACATTTGTTGAAAAACCTAATTTTTGAGACATTTTATAAAAATTGCAGAAACATTTTTAGATTTTTATAAATTGTACAAGATTGATCATGCTCTAAAAAATTTATGGTACCATATATATAAGACTAGGATCATACAAAAAAAATTCCAAAAGAATTAAGATTCATTTGTTACATTTAAAAATTCTAAAACTAAATGTACAAAACTGAGATAGTAACCTTGCCTGAATTTTATAAATTAGCTCGAGTGTGATCATGATCCATAATTTTTAGGAGAGCTTAATAATTTCCTCAGGACCCTTCTCTAAGAGTTTAAAAAAAATTAAACTTTTTTTGGTTGCTCAATCAAATTTATAGAAGCAATACATGTAGCACCATAAGGCTTTTATCAGGACAATAGCACTTTCATAATTTTCAAAAATACCTCAAGCTTGATCATAATCTAAAAAATTTATGGAAACATTATTGATGCATCAGAACCATCCACAGAACTTTTCAAAAATTTATAACGTGGTTTGGACCATTTTTCATTCGGTTGAAATTTGTCGGCCAGCCTTTAGTAGAACTTTCCGAAATTTTCAAAATTCATCAGGCTTGATCATCATCTAAAAATTTTATGAGAACTTTTTTGAAGCATCAGGACCATATACAAAAAAAAATCAAAATTTTCTAACATAGTTTGCACTATTTTTCATTCAGTTGAAATTTGCAGATCGGACTTTTATCAGGACAGTAACACTTTCAAAAAATTTAAAAATTCCTCTTGCTTGATAATCTTTTAAAACTTTTATGGGAATATTATTGATTTGTCAGGACCATCCACAAAAAATTTCAAAATGTTTTAAAATCATTTCAATTATTTTTCACTCGCTTGAATTTAACCGAGATTTTTGTAATTTCGGACGAAATTCCGGAAATTTCTTTTCAAAAATTCCGGATTTCAAATTTTATTTTAAAATTTTGACCAGATTTCATTTGAAATTCTAAAATTTTACTAAAATTTCGGATTTCGTCTACCTTCGAGATATGAACCGAAAACAAAATTTTAAACCAAGGGAACAACATGGGATACGGCAGACCTTACAGTTACGGCCGTACTCGCTGAAGGCCAAGACGACGATGATGGCTTGATGCGCTGGAGCAGGTGGAGACAAGCTCCCATAGGCCATGGCGGCGCGGCAGAGAAGGTGGAAACAGCCAGCCGAGAGTGCGATAGCAATATCTTTAATGTTTCTAGTGTTTTTTAAGCATAAATTCGGAATAAACTGTAATTTATGGAAATGTGTGGGCTAAAAACGTCAAATTGGAAATTTGGGTTTTAATACACAATATTAGGGTTTAATATGATTTTTTATGCAGCAAAGCAGATGAATCCAACTAGCATAAAATACAGTATAATACTGTAGAAGAATGGATCAATAATGTGCGAAGATTGGGAAGGAGGATGGTAATTAATCCCATTTGACAAATTCCTTTTTATGGCATCAACCGGATGCCTGAGAATAGCCGGTAAATATTTTCTTACCTTATCCATAGATTTTGCCTCTACAGGGGCAGCCACTTAGCTTTTACCTTGAATCGGCATAGTGCATATGGGCCTGGTACGCTCGTTATCTTACACATTTCATCAACATAAAAAAGTACAAGAGTACAAATAGTTTGAAGTTAACTTCGGATAAAAATATTTAAAGGTATCTTTCGAGAATGCTATATGCCATCTTCTCTGTCCAACTGCACCCTTCCATCTCTCTCTACTCAACTCTCTTCCTCCATCCCCTTCCTTCCTCGCTAACACAACAATTTCAAATTAGAACATTTTGACTCTAAAAGTTTCAACAAGGAAGTTTCAAATAAAAAATTCAACTCAAAAAATTTCAAATAAAAAAATTAAATAGGAAAATTTTCAACTCTAAAAATTTGGAAAAATTGAAATCGCTCAAAAAATTTCTAATCTGAAAATTTCCAACTTAGGACAATTCCAACTTGGAAAATTTCAAGGTTGGAAGTTTCAGAATAGAAATTTTCAAAATCTTTTGGTTACATATGTGTATTATTTCTTAGGAACTATCTATACACCATCCGAATATTCAACTTAAAAAAACAGACGATTTTTAGACCGTTGCATCGAAATCAAACATCATCTTCCTCTTCCTTTGCTATTTAACTTCAGATCGGATCAAGTCATACTCTCGAGTCAAGACTCTTGTTGCTACCTTGCTCGTCCTTCATCCACCCCAACGCGCTTCTTCTCCTCGCCAACGCCACCCTTGCTGCCTCTCGTGTGGCCACAACACCGACGGTGAGGCCGACGCCAGTTGCCTCCTCTAGCACCACCAAGCTCCCCACCGCCTCCTCCATTCGATCTTCTTCGCCGTCTTTGATGGCTAGCCGCCCCCGGATCTCACCACGCGGATCTCGTTGCCCTAGTCAATCACCACTCACCGTTGTGCCTTCGTCACCCTCCCTCCCTCTAAATCCGCCCCTCGGTGAACCCTGAATGTCGAGACCCTCCCTTTATAGCATGGAATACCAAGAGGGTCTCATGTGCATATTGTACTAGTCCCACGATCAATAGCTAGTACGCACATTTCACAACATTGATATCACATCCATACAAGGTCCACATTACAATAGCAGCACATAGTTCTTTCAACATGGCCTATAGGCCGAATTATATTGCAGCGAAAGATACAAGGCCTAGCAGTATGCCTTTGACCAAAGTACCACAGACAACTGACAAGGAGTAGATCCTAGAAAAACTCGTCGGTATAATCCCCGTAACCTGCGGTGTGATATATGTCCTCGGGAACTTCAATTTCCTTGTACCCTGAACCAATAATTTAAGCAAGATTGAGTACATTTTTACTCAGCAAGACTTATAGTGTATGACAAATGCATATATCGTAAAATGCAGGCTATATCAATAGGAAAGCTTCTACGGTTATTTTGCAGAGAGCAAAGGTGAACATGAATACTAAGCAGTAAAATTTGCAAAACGGAATTTATAGAAAACAAGATTGACTGATATGGTAATAAAGTAAGTAAATAATATAGTAACAACTCACGGTCCTCCACGACGTGAGCAACGAGTTGACCATTGCCAATACATGGCATAATCCAGTTCTTGCCAACACATGGCACAACAGCTGATACCAATACTTACCAACACATCGTATAGTATTGTATCACCTGCGGGGTAAGTTTTCCAAAACATACATTCCCTTTTGAAAATGATAAAACTACTAGCTATGTGAAGACTTTACCAAGTATTCATGACCGCGGACGCGGCTTTTCAAAAAGATTTTTACTCTGCAGAGGTGTACAACTTTACCCACAAGTCATGCCCTTTTCTTTTTGCCGCATATTTCACGCACCTTTGGCGTAGTGGCCAGAATGTTCATGACAAAAACTTTTACATTACCTAGGTTAACTTTGCACCAGCCCGGTGACGACAAACCCATACTATGGCAGCAGAACTCAGAGCATAAATATGATGGAACTCCCCGTAGCATGGCGTACACCGTTGTATCGGCAAGCGTCATCACCGTGGTGTGGCGCCCCTTCGGGCAATCCATAATGGAACAACCCGTACTACTACAGCCTTCCAATATGCAAAGTTAAACTAGATAACTTAATTGGTTTAAGGCTATCCCATACCAGCACTTGTGGTTGCACTAAATTCTTGGCTTGTAAACAACACATTAGTTCGGTCCTTAACCGACCCAGGCGAGAATACTCCCCCTACACTACGTGCAAAGTCCATGCACAACCGGCTATTGCCATAACTCGCCCGTGTTAAACCATAGTTTTGTTTTGAGTTTTTACAGTAAATATGAACACCCTTAAGTATCGCATCCCACATTTTAAGTCCTCGAGAAACAGTTTTAGTTTAATTATTTCTAGCTAAAGCATGACTAAGCACAACTAGTATGTTATCGTATATCCCCCAGTTGACTTTATGTATTGTCTATCCTTAATCTATGGTTATCAAGGTTCACATGTCGACACTTATCAAGGGAGTTCCATGACATTATAGGTATATCTACCAATACCCATAAACTAGCAAGTTTAAGAAAGTACACGCATGCATAATAGGTTTGACAAAAGCAAAATAAATTGATTGAAATACTGGGATCAACATGTTCAAGGAGGTGTTTGCCTTGCTCGCTGGGTTCAGTGGTGAAGCCGAAGTCGACGGTAGCAGTGTCGGGGACGTCGGTGTCTATACGTAGTTCGTCGTGTTGCAACCATAGGAACCAAAAGAAATCAATATAGCATCGACTCCAAATAAAGATTTCAGAACCATAAAACTCTGATTTTATACTGAGTTTTTATTTGAGCGATCATGATCCTTAAGGTTTATTTAAATGAGCTAGGCTTTTATTTAAGTTTCTATTTAGGGTGCCCATTTTACTTATGGTTTATTATGTGCAAAACTCATTTGTTTTTATTAAAATTTGCAGAGGTATAAGATCATGATTTTAGTAAATCCTAGGCACTGGTTGCATTAATTTTTGAGTTTGCTTTCACAAGTTATCGAGTTTTGAATATCGACTACATAAAAGGCCAAACTTATTTAAAGTCCAGTTTAAATGAAGTTCAATTTAAATATTTTTATAGGATTAAAGTCCTCAGGTTCTCTGGAGTCTACAGAATTTTATTCCAATAATTTTTGAGTTAGGGTGCAACATTTTGTAATAGGACATACCATAGGTCATATTCAAATCTTATATTCAAAATTCGATAAGGGATTCAAAATTCGATAAGTGGTTCAAAATTTAAATATTTTTTAATATACTGATATATCATGATTTTATATGAATTTAGAAACTTGTTTTACTAAATTTGAAGCTAGGGTGCAAAAGTTATGAGCAAATGAATGTGCTAGGGTTATGAAATACTGAGAAAAGGAAAATTTTCCATTTCGGGAAAGTACGCTTTCCCTTCTCGGCATAGCGCCTGCGTCATTGCGTCGACAGGTGGGACCGACTTGACAGCGGCTCGGAGCGGGAATGAGGCGCTGACATGCGGGACCCGTCACGCAGTGACACACGAGCGCAAGGCTTTGAGGCTGACACCCCGGGCCCAGTCGACAGTCTCACCGAGACAGGGGAGGGCACGGGGGAGCTCGCCGGCGGCGAGGGAGGGCCGGGGAGGAGGAATGGGTAGCAGAATAAGCTATAGCTCGACATTTCGCATCTAGGAGAGGTGTCTGTGTGGCTGGGGGTGGCCGGAGTCGGCATGCCACCGTGAGGGTGCGGCGGCGCCCATGGCGGCCAGCCGGAGGTGGTGAATGAGTGGAGATTGGCTTCGGGGAAGGTGGGGAAAAGCATCTATGCGATGAGAGGGTTCCTTTTTCTTACCCTGCGGTGGCGGTGAGTGGTTGAGGAGGTCCACCAACGGGCGTCAGTCGTGGGGAAGAAGGGGGAAGTTAGCGGCGGTGCTCCGCTCTAGGGAAACTGAAAGAAATGATTTGGGGGAGTCAGGTGAATGCGGAAAACAACAAAACAGGGACTATGGGTTGCTGTGGTGCCCGAATTGGAGCTCGCCCCAATTCATTGCTTACCGGCTATGGCGGCTTGGCGGAGCAAGGACTTGCGCTAGGGCTGGGAAGAAAGGTTCCCGGGCACAAGCAAGGAACAAGGCGAGGCTAGGGTGCCGAATTTATAGCCGGGTGGAGAAGCTCAATCTCTTGTCCTCAAGGGCGACAGGGGGAGATGGGCGCGTCGGCTTCGTCTCTACAGAGATCGTGCGCACACTCGGAGTTTGCGTGGATGGGACGGAATTCAACGGCATGGCGGTATGGGCAGGGCGCTTTGGAACTCGGCGAAGTGACGTGCGCACAGGAGCTGACAGAGGCGACGGTGCCAGAGACATGGCTTGGCGTGTGCAAGAGAGGGCGGCGGTCGGCCGGTGGCGCAAGTTCCGGGCGACATAACCTTGCCGTGGCGGAAGATTTCTCGCTGCCGGCTTGTCGCAGCAAAGGATTGGTGGAGATGGGCGGTGGAGCGTTGACGCGGTGCTGCAGGAGCCCTGCCCCGGTGAGTCTTCCGCTGCAGAAAGGATGCCACGGCGAGGATTGGGCAGCACGGGCGGTGGCTCCCTGGCACGGTGTTGCCCACGCGCTGCCACGGCAAGAAAAGACAGGGGAGAACGCTGTCATGGCGGGGATTGGGCAAAGGGGGGGTGGTGCTTCTTGGAACGGCGCTGGGCAAAGCTGGCTGCCGATGGCTGTCAAGGCACTGCCACGGCAAGAAATGGCGGAGAAAAATGCTGCCACGGCGGCCGCTCGGCAGGGGGGTCTCGGGCGAGCATGCGCGAGGAAGACGAAAGGAGAAGAAGGAGGTCGTTGGCGGTGGGGCTGGGTGACTCTACAACGGCTGCCAGCGGGCCCGGGGATGCAGTGAGATGCCAGATGCTGGCCGGGTGGGGCTCACATGGCAGGGAGACGGAGAGGAAGAAGGGGAACCGAATTTCAGGGTTTTTGGACAGCCCATAATTTTAGATTTATTTGAGCATTCAAAATAATTTATGAATTTTCTAAAAATTTTGGAAAGAGACCTAATGAGATATACGTGCTTTCATAAAATTTTCAGCTAGAAATGTAACTCGAGAATTTCTGTAAAATTCTGACAAGCACACTGACTGGGTAATGACACCTCTGTTTTTTATTTAATAAAGGTGTCAAACTATATCAAAATATTCTGAAAATTTTACTGAAGGATATTGATATACTGGGGATGATACCATAAAATTTTTAAATCAATATCATGCTCCATGGTTTTTGTATAAATCTGACATTGCCCCTTTTACAAACTCAAATTCTCAATTTTTGGTTTTTATGAAGCAATAAATGGGTTCAAAACTTTATGAAACTTTTGGGGGGTGAAACTGGGGCATTTAGGATTTAATTAAATTAATTACAAGGTTTTTTGAAATTGGATGTCTTGAGTTTGAAATTTTATAGCCCTTGTTTGAGATATTTAGAATGCTTTTGATAATTTCAGAAAACCCAGAAATTCCAGAAAAATATTCAAACTCAAATGCAAACCAAAAATCAATTCAAACATTTATATATTACTGGTATTAAATTTTGGGATGCTACACTGAAACTCTAACCCAGTGAATTCAAGCCCTAACCCGGCTGTGCAGAAGACAACAGCACTAGGGAGGAATACGACGAGTATACTTGTCGGAGCGCGAATCTCCAAAGCCGATCCAAAGGTTAGGAATTCGACTAATTTAACAAAAAAAATAAAAATCAGTTGAGCCATGTATAGCAAATCCGTATTTCTTTTTAAGACTCAACGCTGTTACAAACACCTTATGTGTATGGTGTATCACGCGTACAATTCACATATATACCCATCAAATCTTAATTTATGTAATCTACGATGTGCGGCAAATTGTTTAGGATCAAACTTTAAGGAACCTTGCTGAGGGTGTGTGTTTGGACTTTGGAACACTGAATTTTTCTCGATGTATATAAAAAGTAAAACTATCTGGTGAAATTTTGCGTTCAGACAAGTCTTAGGTATATATTGGAGGGAAAAAATAACTACTCTTTTAGTGTTCTACGTGCACCTCCTTAGAGCGGACGATTAGGAGTTTGTGGCCTTGGGTAGAGACGACACCGCAAAGCGGACACACCATGGCTAGGTTGTCGCGGCTGGCGTCGTAGCAAACAACGCAGAGGCTAACATGACTACACGTTAGGAGCACCACCGTCGCCGGCATGGCCCTGCAGGTGCCGCACACGGGCCCCTGTGATGTAGCCACGACGTGCTGGAGCTGCTCCTCGAGCGCGGCACTCTTCTCCCGCGCCTGCTTGACCTGCAACTCAAGTGCGGCATTCTTCTCCTGCGCCGCGCGTAATTGCTCATCAAACGAGGTCCTCCTCTCTTTCCACGCGCATAACAGCTCCAGAAGCGAGGTCCTCGTCTCCTCCAGCCCGGCATTCATCTCCTGCGCCGCTCGTAATTGCTCCTCAAGCGAGGTCCTCTGCCCCAGAAGCGAGGTCCTCTGCCCCAGAAGCGAGGTCCTCATCTCTTCCGCCGCTCGTAACTGCTCCAGAAGCGAGGTCCTCGTCTCCTGCGCTGCGCGCAACTGCTTCTCAAGCGAGGTCTTCCTCTCTTCCCCAGCGTGTAACTGCTCCAGAAGCGAGGTCCTCATCTCCTCCAGCGCGGTTAACTCCTGAGGCGCGGCACTCTTTTCCTGCGCCGCGTGTAACTGCTCCCGTAATGGTGCCGACCGACGAGACGTGGAGGACGAGATGCACATCTTGGTGAATTGGTTGATTGGCGGCTGTGAATCCATTGGACGATCTACTGGAAGAAAAACCGCTGCTTCCGCGTTGCTGACGAACGGCAAAGGCTGCTGGAGCGCGCGATCGATCTGTTACAGGAAAAGGGGAGCAAAGCACACAAAATCAACTTGGAATTTATATAGAGTGCGACTACTACACGTAATTAGACCAGGACTCAACCATCTAAGATTCAGTTGGCGAGATTAGAGGGATCCTTATCTATCTCCGTCTGGAAATCTCAACAAATAGAGAAATTGAAGGAAACACGTTCCAAAACGAGACGCTGAGACTTTTTTACATAAAAGCCAAAACGAAAAGGAACTGGTTAAAGCCCAGAAAATAGTATTTATCTTTTAAAAAAATTAAATGATTTACATTAATAATAATGCAAAGATAAAATACATGAGTATCCAACTTTTCCATTGATGATATCCGGTGAACAAATTATAAACATTTTCCTGCCGAAAACTCCGGATCTTGCAACGTCAACATGATTATCAACGATCATGGAAGCAGAAAGTAGATTGTCAAGGATCTCCCTAGATATAGGACATACGCCTTGATAACAAGAAATGCGGCATAGACTCCTTCGATAAAATAACTAGAATGACTTATCAAGGAAACAAATATAAAAGAAACTAAGAAAATCTAAAATTACTCTTGGAAAATCATAGCTCCACTACCTACTCGACGGAGGTTGGTGGCGAAGCTCCAGTGGAGGCTAGGTTTTATGGGAATGACGTGCAATATTTTTATTCCATATTTTATTTTAAGGCAAATATATATAAACTCTATATTGTTGGAGAGGTACGGCAAGACGCCGCGCCTCTGCCATGCAGGCACCGTAGATTCTACAATGAAATATGCTACAGTGTTTTCTTTGTTTTTTTAAAGAAATCCTCTTTCTCCTGGAGGAAGTGTTTTTCTTTCCCCTCTCTCTCTCCCCCAAAATGATGAATCTCTTTGAGGAGTCGCCCATGGCAATGTGCGAGGATCTAGCTAGTATAATTAAGGACTAGAGATGTATAAATCAGTAGGCAATAAATCATACTTCTGAGTATGCTCAAGAATTGAAAAATAGCATACTCAAGTGATCACATGAATGACTTACAGTTGGGATTGATGAAGAACAGGAAGCAGCATGCGGTCGTGGAAATAGTCGAGGGAGAAACAGAGCGGTCACACGGATACGCTGCCTACAAACCTTATTGTCGCCTCGTGCTGGTGACCTATGCGGCAACGGCTTGAAGATAGCGATCACCCTCCTTTCTGGTGCACGCTGAGGAGGAAGGCTGGCTAGGGTCAGCTACTAAACACTACAGTACAACAATCCAGAGAAGAGGAGAAAGAATAGAGCATGATTCGGTGTCTTCTGGCCTAGATGTCTACAGATCTTTATATAGACGCGTATGAGTTACTCACTGGTAACTGATGACATTATATCAATTAAATATGGCGATTACTTGCTAGCAACGGATGATATTAGATAAATTAAATACAGTAATTACTCACTAGTAACTGATAATATTATGACAATTAAACCGAATTGATACAGATATTTAAATCCCATTTAAACAGAATGAATAGAGAGATAATTGCATGATTCAGCAAAATAAAAGGTGGATTCAATGTGCTAGGAGACACTCTATGATGCTATGCGGTCGCTCGTCGTGTGAATTTTCATGCGAAAATACGCGAATATGCTTGCACGCGTGTGTTTGTGTTTAGCTAAAGTCTACCATATGTCATTTGCATGCCATGTGTCATATTATTCGAGAAGTGGCAAGGACTCCACCTTATAATTTGCATTATCTCCACTTGGCTAAGCATTAAACCATACATGTTTTAAAATTTTAAACAAAATGGACCTCCCATTAGCTTCCCGTGGGCCAATTTCTAACAGGTTTTACTCGTCCTCCAATAAATTAGGTGTACTTATGTGGTACTCTCTCCGTAACTTAGGTGTACTTATGTGGTACTCTCTTCGTCCAAGTTTATAAGTCATATTTTTTGTTAGCACGTAGACTAAAAAGATATTAGAAATGATAAGATAAGTTCTAATTATTATGATTAAACATTGTACTCAATGTATGCATGCAGAGAATATAAATTAAAGATATATTTATTAGGGGTAAAGAAGCAACATCACAATAATTTTACATTAAAATATAAAATAGTCTTATATTTATGGTTTAAACTATTAAAAAAATATGTCTTATAAATTTGATAGATGGAGTGATATTTAGATGCCCCGAGCACTCAGCATAGAGCGTAGAGAAAACTGCGGTAGTACCCAAATACCAATATCAGACCTCTAGCGGTTAGAGGCTTAGAGTCCCAATACAGAGACTGTTGGAAGGTGCAAGTAGGCTGTCCGGCCTTTGCCGAACGACTGGCCCGTAAAACCCCTTGAGCATCCTGTAGTGGCCCAGTAGTGAAACTGTTATTCACAGTTTGCTGGACCTTTGGTGGCTTATAAGGCGCTGTTTGAGGGCTGCGCTTCAGCTTGGTCGGCAGCCCTTAAATTGTACTGCTTTCCTTCTGTTGTGGCTCAACCGAAGCCCCTCGAAAAGCCACAGCGGGTTGGGACTAGCTTTGGCTGTGATTTGCTCCCTCGTCCTCACGCTTCCTCGCCCGGCTCACTCTCGATGTCACCCCAGCTCGCTCCCCACGCCTCCTTGCTTGCCCCGCAAGTGGCTGATCTCGTCCCCGACCTCACCCCCACCGTCGCCCTTATCCTCCCCATCGCCTCGGTAGCTCCCCTGTGGATGAGGATGACTCCCAGAGCTACAGAGCGGAGGAGGGACACGGCGGCACGATTGAGGTCAAGGTGGGCGTCGAGGGCAGGGCAGGCGAGGTCGGGCTGGGTGGTCAAGGTCGGGTTGGGCGGCGTTGGGGCAGGTGAGGTGGGAGCGGAGCATGAGGGCGCGTCGGTGAGGGAGCGGAGGGCGAGGGGAGCGCAGGGTGAGCAAGGGAAGGGGATGGCCATGGCCAAAGCGAATAAAAAGCAGGGTTTGCCAAACGGTCAATCAAGAAAGCTGCTTTACAATACAGCAAACTAAAAAAATCTTTTCAGCCTAGCCACAGCTCTTCAAATAAGTCCTAAGTTCAATTATATTACACCGATAGACCAAGTTGCATTTGTTGTATATTAATGTTCACATGGGCAACAATCAAACATTCAAACTCACGAGAATAAAAACAAAAAAAAAGGAATATATATATATATATATATATATATATATATATATATATATATATATATATATATATATAACTAAACTACGCTGAGGTCTAATTGACATGGTTTAGATAAAGTGTCTCTACAAACGGACGGATAAACAAAAGTATTCACCGCCTACGCACATAACGGCTTCAATCAGCTCGGGTATTTATGTTATAAGATGTGTTTACAGGAGTGTTTAAAAAATAACATCAAGCACCTACGTAAGAGTCTCTGCTCTAATGGAAGCATTCTTCACAGGCCCTGCTCACGGACGGGGCAGTGTGCTGCCGCGCGCCAAGACCTGCTGGAGCTGCTCCTCAAGCGCTACCCTCCTCTCCCGCGTCACCCGTAATTGCTCCCTTAAAGACGCACCTTCCATCTCCAGCTCCTCGACAGCCCGCTCTCTGTCAACAGGTACTCTCCTGGAGCAAACGTGCGTGAGCCTGTACCTTATCGAATATCAATTGCATCTCACTTCGAAAGAGAGCCTGGTTCAGATCAGCCGATCGCACGTTGCTTTGGGTCGTCGCCTGCAGCTCGGCTTCAGCCCGCCCGAGGTCCTCGTCCTGCCCAACAAACATAAGCTCAAGATAGAAACACATCGGCAAACTCAATACACGATCGAGAGAGAGAGAGAGGCTGGACTAATTAATGGGTGACGGCAAATTACCTGGACGGCGTCGTTGTCGAGCGCGTCGCCGTGATGTCTCACATGGGCAGAGAGCTGGTCGTGTAACACGGCCGACCAACGAGACGTGGATGACGAGAAGCGCATCTGGGCAAACAGGTCGACTGGCGGTTGCTTGTCCATTGTTTTGCTGCGACTACCGTTGGTACTTGCGATCGATCTAATATGCGAAAAGAGGCGCAAAGCACAGAAAATCACGTAGGTACATAGGTCTATCTATATAGAGCACTACTCCCCCTTAGCGTAACTACTGCTCCTGAGGGCAATTGGACTCGTAGTTAAAAAAACCGCCAAAATCTCGACCCAAAATCCTGGCAAGGTAAAGAAATTTGAAAAAATTAAATTGCTACAGTAATATCATCTCTAATTTTTGGCTGGTTTTTGACTTTTTATGGCCGAAAATGCTGCGATAACCCTTAAGAAAGTGATCTTCCATGTTTGAGACGTTTTAAAATTTTGGTAGAAACACTATCATTTTTTATAAAATTGTAAAAGCTTGATCATGATCTGAAAAATTTATGGTACTCTCTTTAGTAGAGTAGGATCATACAGAAATTTTTTGAAAATAATTTAATTTCATTTGTTATCTTTAAAAAATCATAAACAGAATGAACATAATTGGGACAGTAACTTTGTCAAAATTTTATAAATTTGCTCGAGTGTGATCATGATCCAAATTTTTTATGAGAGATTAATAATTTCCTCAGTACCATTCTATAAATTTTTTTAAAAAATTAAAATTTTCTGTTTGCTCAATCAAATCTATGTAAACATTGAACTTCATTTGTTATATCTCAAAAATCAAAACAGAAAGAACATAAATGATACAGTGCCCTTGTAAGAATTTTATAAATTCACTGGAGTATGATCGTGATTCAAAAATTTTATGAGATCTTAAGAATTTCCTTAGAACCCTTCTGTAAAATTTTCAAAAAATATAAACCTTTTTTGATTGCTAAAGCAAATCTATGTATTGATCATCAAGCTTTTATCAGGACATAACACTGGCAGAATTTTTGAAAATTCTTGAAGGTTGACCATCATATGAAAATTTTATAAGAACATTAATGATACATCAGGACCATTCACAAAAAGTTTAAAAATTTATAACATAGTTTGAACCATTTTTCATTTAGTTAAAATTTGCCGGTAAGGCTTTTATCAGGACAGTAGAACTGTCCAAATTTTTTAAAATTCATGAAGCTTGATCATCATCTGAAATTTTTATGATAACATTGGTGATGCATCATAATGATGCAAAAAAATTCCAAATTTTATAACATGGTTTATTCCATTTTTAATTCGGTTCAAATTTGCCGGTCAGCGTTTTATCAGGACAGTAGTAATGTTAGAATTTTTGAAAATTCCACAAAATTTATAATCATCTAAAATTTTTATTGGAATATAAATGATTTTTCAGGAATCTCCAAAAAAAATTGAAAATCTTTCAACATCATTTGATCTGTTTTTCACTCTGTGCAAATTCAGCGAAATCTCATCGAGATTTCAGAAATTTTGGCCAAAATTTCGGGTTTCTCAGTAAAAAAACGGATTTGAATTTTTGTTTTTGTATTTCGTTTGGAATTTGTCCGAAATTTTGAGATATCGGCGAGATTTCGGATTTCGGCCACCTTCGAATGTCATCCGAAAACGAGATTTCAAACCTCTGGACCTATCTCACGTAGTCCACGATTCGAAATTTCGGATTGATCGGATAATAAGGCGTTAGTAACAAACTTCTCCTTGACTCCGAAATCTCAACGATCTTTACCTGTACTCCTAATTTTTAACATAAATTTAACATAAAAGGAGGTAATGGGTTCGCCCCCTCCCATGTCCATGCGTGCCCAACCTCCCTCGTAGAAGTTAAAAGATTGCACCGTCAGATGATATACGATGTCTGGAAAATTTCTAACAAGTCATAAACAAATACGAGCATCTTATCTCTTGGGCTCCTCAACATGAAACAAACTCTCATTATCTATGTTTGATAAATTTTTGTAAGTAAAATTCATTAAATAAAAGACTCATTTGGAAGTACTCGTTTGATTAATAATATTAGACTCGTTTGAAAGTAGTACTTGT
Source organism: Otatea glauca (assembly GCA_036346275.1). Classification (NCBI taxonomy): domain Eukaryota; kingdom Viridiplantae; phylum Streptophyta; class Magnoliopsida; order Poales; family Poaceae; genus Otatea; species Otatea glauca. The sequence continues at coordinate 45,766,885 of CM070717.1, forward strand.
CGCAAGAAATACGGAGATTCAAGCGGATCACAGATCGAATACTTGGTTTAAATGATATGATCTCCAGAGGGTTAACGATCGCATATGTACAAAAACAAGAAAATCTACTAATCTATTCGCTCGCGTTAGCATGCGTGTGTACGTACGTCGGAAACTCAGAATAAGTGCTAGCTGTAGCGTGGAGGCATGCACACGCGCGTACCAGCCATCCATGGAATCGAATATACTATGCATGCATGCATAGGTACTACCCTCGGACAGGTGGGCACTTGGGCCAGGCTTTTTTGGCTGGTCCGAGGCACGACGTCACGGTCCGGCACGAAGTGGATCGTGTCGGGCCGGCACGACACTGTAGCACGGGCCGTGGCGGGCTCGAGAATCAGGCACAATGGGCGGCACGACACTGTAGAATGGGCTATACTGGGCCTGATGATCTAGGGCATGAGGAAGAAGCCTAGTATGAAGGTCACTGACTCACAGAGCATGACCGTCATGGATGCACCTAGTAGCATGAACATCACCCCTATCGTCGACACCTGAGAGAAACGGACAAAACAGGAGAGAGAGAGCTAAGAGAGACTGAGAGACGGTACAAGAAGCTGTTCTCTCTCGCTCGTCCCTCTCAATCTCTCTCAGCTCTCTCTCTCACCAGTCTCTCTCAATCTCCCTCACAATCTCTCTAGTTTGTCTCGCTCACTCTCTTTCTCGCCTATTGTCCCCTCTCTCGTCCGTATTGAGCACATCCTTCTCGCTCTATGTAACTGTTCGATAATAAATAAATTTTAGTTCTTTTTCTCATAATATTTGCATTCACTGCCTTAATTATATGTATCTCCGGCTCCTTTCCTCTCGTTGCAATAGTGCAAATAGGTCGGGTCTGGACCGGCACGGTACGAAGCAGGCACGAAGCGCAAATAGGTCGTGCTTGGGCTCGTCGAAGGCGAGCTGGGCCAGCACGGCGAGCACGACGGGACGTCGCGGCCCGGCACGGTTCAGGCACGAAACATGATGGGCCTATGCCGGGCCGGCCCGGCACGGCACGACGCCCACCTCTACCCTCGGTCATACGAGAGCGGTAGAGTTTTCTCAAAACAACGGACCCAGCTACAAAAAATCATATTTTGAATTGCTGATGGATAGAAAATCAATTGTGGCTCTATTCAAATCAATGCAAGAGAGTATCATACTATGTAAATTTTTGCCCCTCATATAGGAGCAGAACTATATAATGATTCAAAATAAGCATCATTCAATACATCATACGCACATCGCCTTTTGCAAGGTCAAAGCGCGTAATCCGCATAATTTTAAACATCGACACTATGGCCAGGTGTCGACGAGAAAAAAATGACCACTTTATCATACACATCATCATCTATCTAATACAAACAAGGACAAACAAAATTATGACCTAATACCAACGAGGCAAGGTCACTACTTCATCAACACGTCCCAAACGGACAGGATCGGAAACTCCGTTGCTGAGCACCGACGAGGCAAAAGCAACACACGCATCCGTGTCCAATGAAGGTAGGCATACACATGATTGAGTACCAATGAGGTGAAAGTCATCATCTTCATCGGCATATCCTATCTGTAAACCGACACGATGATGGCGTATTATGACCGGACATTGGAAAAACAAAGCCACTTGCATCACATCCACTTCCCCACCATCTGCATCTACAACATCATACATGCATATGGACAAGCAATATAAATATAAAGACGACTACTACAGTGTAGCTTAATCTGAGGTATTTTGTAGGCCAAGCCTATAGGTGTAATTAACCGGACGCCATGCAAAGGCACTGAAAATCAACGAATTACGCAATCTCCAGTCAGATACACTTCTCAAGCAAAGATGCAGAAGACAAAAATTGAACTCATACGGATGCATTTAATTTTGTATATTCAATACAGAATTAATGAAATACAATATTCCCTTGGGTTCAGTCGTCTCTTTTGTTCTAACAAACAATCTCGTGTAATCAACCCATCAACATCCCCTTCTTTCTCTCCGTTAGCTGCTATCCCTCGACTCGCACACTAGTGAGTTGTTATTCCATCTTAATCACATCCAATTTGCTAGGTTTACCCATCCCTTGACCTCAATTAGTATCCAGGCTACTGGTAAAGGGCCATAGCGGAGCTCGGGCGGCTGTGGCGGTGGAGCCAAGGGCCACATGTAGGACGAGTACGTCGCAGAAGCGTGATATGGGTCACTGCTTAGCTTGGTCGAGCATGACGGTGTGGAGTCGAGGGCACAGTATAGGTCACGGTGAAGGCATGATGCGGGCAAGGGCCAAATCAAAATGCGGCCATTCCGGGAAAAAAAAATGCGGCCCCGTTACTCTGCTGTTTTTGTGTTCTGTTGTCGTTGTTCTGCTCTGCTGTCTCAGGCGTTGTTACAGCAACATTGCAGAAGCATTGCAGCAGTTTGAAGCTTGAAGATTCAGTAATCAGAGAAGATTGCTACGACAGATCTCTTTGACCTCGTGCTGTAACCAAGCGGGTAAACTCTGTGTGAAACGAGGCTAACGGATCTGAAGACGAGGTGCATGGGGGCGTCCATCGGGTTGTGCTGCTGCTGCTCCCCGTAGCCAGTCGACACGAGGCCCTCTTGGGAGTACTGGCTGTACTGCTGATGCGCCCCCACCCAAGACACCCCTGGCCATTGGCGCTGGCTGCAAGAAACAGAAAGAACCAAACTCTCCTCCCTATCAAAGAACCTTACGGACAGTAACAAAAAAATGCATCTTTGCACCCACCTGCATTGCTCAAGAAGATACCGGCAAGATGCTCGGGTAATGGAGGCGATTGAGGAGATGACGGACGCTGGGCGTTCCCTTGCTTCTGCAGGTGTTGCCACTGCGGTGCCAGGGTCGCCGGCGCCAACTCCATCCCCCGATCCGTGCCGTTCTCACCAGCTGCAAGAAACCAAGGAACTAACTCTAACATCACAAATCAAGAACCTTAAAAGACCTGAAACGAACTGCGTAAAACACGCAATGCCAAGGAATGTCGTCGGCGTCGTGATCATATATACCTCCAGGACGCAGCGGCATGTTCACCGCCTCAACCTCCTCCCTCGCGCGCCACGTGATCCTGCCCCCGGCTGTAAGAACCAAGAAACAAGAAACCAAACCCTAAGAACCCAGAAACAACAATCCAAACTCTAAAAACACAATCCAAGAATCGTACGAACAAGAAAGAAGAGGGCGCCGCGGTCGATCGCACCCACCTCCATCGCGCAGGATCGCGTTGCGAGCGCGGCTGAGTAAAGGGAAGTTGGAGACGCCGACGGTGTCGTCGTCGGGTGTCATGTGCTCCACTCCGAAGGTTGCGATGGCTCAGCAATTTTCTTCCCCTGGTCCATCTCGCCTCCGCGGCCGCACACGAGTCGGTGAGGCCAACGGTCGAACACCTTGCCAAGAATCCCGCTCGCTCAGGCCAAAAACTCAAGGACGGAGCGAAAAGGGGAGAAAGGAAGCTACAGAAGAGATTATATAGATGCACTCAGGCGCGGCCGTTGTGCTGCGAGAGACGTATCAAGAAGCAAATTGGGCGAGTGACTGGGTCATTGGGTGATAGGCCATGGAATCTGAAGTTCTAGAAATAGGATTTAACATACATCCGAGCTGCCCAAACAAAAATTAGCGGATGTGCTTGTTTGGGACATGCAGACATGTAATTATTTGGTTTTTTTATTGAGAGAGACGTAATTAGCTAATTCTATGAATATGTTTACCTTAATGTTAGCACGTAGTCCATTCACTACTAGTCCACTATAGAATGATACAACACTATCTCTTCATCCGAATCAGTTTCTAACATTTCAAAAAAAAAATCGATTGTGATATATGATTCGGCGTGGTTGAGAAATATGGTGAAAAACATCATACTATTGGTATCACTATCAGTTCCGAGGTCATAACCGATAGGGATATTTTCTATCAATTATGATATCAGAACCGATAGTGATGATTTGGTCATTACTATCGCAACTGAGGTTAGAACCGATCGTGATAATAAACGCTCGCCGGCTTCTTTTCTCGCACTTGACTTCTCGTCTTCTCCTGATCCATTGAAATACCAAAAGCCGAAAAGTCCACCTCACGCTTGACCTCTCGGCTTCCCCTCTATCCTATAAAAAAGGAGTTTACTCCTCTCCGCCCTCGTGCCCCTCCGCCTCCCCTCGCTCGCATCGCTCCTCCGCCTCCACAGTGCCTGTGTTGCCCTTCAGCTTCCCCTACGTCGCCCCTCAGCCTCCCCGGCTCCTATGGCACACCCCATCCCAGCGAGAAGTGTATTGTTGCCAATCAGTCACCCCGTCGTCCCTGAGGCTGTCCACAGTCCTCCTCCCCTCGCACCCATGTGCCATCGTCCACGTCGAGCCCATTCGCCATCGTCGTGCCTTGAACTGTTGGTGCTTTGTGAGTATATTCAACAATATTTCAGATTGTTCTATGTTGTTCATGCAAAAGTGCTAAATATTTAGTATCTTCGGGACCTTGCATGTTGGAGTGGTACTTGTTCTATGAAGATTGGGCTATACAGAGACAATTTATGATAACATAGTAAAAATTCTCAGTTTTCATGTTTACTTGATTAGAACAATTGACATCTAATATATATACATGTTGTGGATCATTTTAGCTTTCTGTTAACTTATTATTTTGATTGTTGTCTTCAATACCTTGCTCTATTGGATCTGTTATCTTCTTGTAGTTCGCCGACACTGTTGCTAGCTATTGTAGGATTTTCAAGTGTAGCTCAGTAAACTGCCTTGATATTTAATTCATTCATATATACATATAGTTTCAAGATAATCAATTGTTTAGGTTTCTGTTAACTGTCAAGTATTGAGAATTGTCAATTACAAACATACGTGGTAAGGTTGTCACAAAGTAGTTTATGATCTTGTCCCTAGTGGCGAGGAGGTCTTTTAATTAAGGCAGCCCAACATCTGAGAACGCTTTATTTATATTTGTCAAGTATCATGTTTCGGTATCCTTGATTAACTTGATGAGCAACTTGCATGTTGGCTAATATCCTGTATAGTTTATGTATTGGTAGTTAACATCTTGATATGTCATAATTGGCTTTGAACTGGATGGTTACCTTCTATTAATGCTAAAAAGTCGACATAATAATTATGAATTGATTTATCCTTTTGACTATGTCTCGGGGACTACAAATTGCACACATATATAAAATGGAGCCTACAAATAAGGTAGACGACATGGAAAAGCTGTTAGATGTTAAACAAAAACTCGAGGTGGAGATAGAACAGTTGAAAGAAAAGTCTGAGTTAACAAAAAATATATATGAGATGAAACAAAAACTGATAGACATAGATGACAAATCGCAAGATATTGAATCTCTTTACAAGGTACTCATCAATAAGGAGCGTAGGGCGAATGCAAAGCTGAAAAAAGCCAAAGCTGAGCTTATAAAAGTAATATAAAGGTACTGATAATATATACCAAGATAGCCTATTTTCACAACAAAATGATCGTTTTTGTAGGGATTAAAAGATATGACAGTTATTGGTGTCAAACCAATAGGCACTGTGCAAGAGTTGTGGAACTACAAGGAGAACCGAAAAACCTCTGTTGTGGAAGCTGTGGCATATATGATGGCAGACATGGAAAACCCTAAGGTCTCCTTGTCTTGATCTATCAAATAATATTGTTTTCCAATATATGCTTGTTAATATTTTAACTAATTTATTGTATCCTTGTAACATAACAAGAAATACTTTAGATAAAAGTTGGCTATAAAAACGATTGTTCTTGTGCCAAGAAGTATGCGCCCTATATTAGTGGACAATCTCTGTGGTATTTTAGATGCAATTGCTTAGGGCAAAGAGCCTTCTACTGGGATGTCGAGGCTCTTGTGCTAAAAAGTTTTGCAAGGTAAAGGGTGCTAGAGGATTGTGATACTGCTTTCTGCATTGAGTATGTATCCTGAGGAGAGTTACGTTAGAGGATTGTGCTACAGATTGCTGCATTGAGTATATATTCTGAGTAGAGTTACGTTAGAGAATTATGCTACTGATTTCTATATTGAGTATGTATCCATAAATTAACACTGTCAACAATTTTGTGAATTGAATATACTATGAATTTGTCAATCTGTAAGTATACTGTGAGTACACTATGAATTTGTCAATCTGTGGGTATATTGTGAATGTGAACATATTGTGAATCTATGAATTTCTGATGTTGTTCCAATAAAATAGCCTGGGATTTATCTGTATCGGTTCCACGCTCAGAACCAATAGAGATGTCTAATCTCTATCAGTTCTGAGAGTGGAATTGATGGAGATAACACACAAATCTCTAACGGTTCAAAGCTAATAACCGATAGAGATCAGGAGAAAATCTCTATCATTTCTGAGCATAGAAACTGATAGGATTCATATATTATCTTTATTAGTTCCACGCTCGGAACCGATAGAGAAAATTAGTCTTCTAGGTTGTTTTCAAGCACGGAGCCGATTCAGATGACTCTATATCTCTATCGGGTGAAAACTGACCATGATAGCCGCTCCTTATCACTGTTTAAGGACTTTGTATCATCACCAAAACCGACCCAGATAACAAAAAAGAACAAACCCATATAACTATCTCTATAGTAGTGATTGGCCCATTAGTCTAGGTTTACCTTACAAATGAACAACCCCTTTATTTATTGAGAGGAGCTCAAGTATCTTTAATAGAACATTGATTCTTCTTTTTCAATAAAGATCATCTGTGTTGAGTTAATAATAACACAAAGGATAAACCACACAAGTACCCAGCATCTGCATTGAATATTCTTGATGACCATTATATTACCATCAAATCCTTAAATCGATGAACGTGTTGGACTTCTTTATCTTCCTCGTCAGAGATTTTAGATATTACAATAGCATCATGATTGTTGATGATCACGATAGTGACAAGTAGATTGGTGATGATCCCCATTGATACGTAGGACCTACGCCTCAGGTACAATGTTGTTTGTTAGAAAAAATTGAAGGAGATTTATTAATAACCTAACTTGACTCGGTGTCAATGTTGCCATCTTTGTCCAAGTAAGTTGGTCCGATATAACCCATCAGGCTATCACACATGAAGAAAATCCAGATAAGAAGTCAGCGATGTTGAGTTTGTGATCCGATTTTTTTCAGTTTTATCTCCTACTTCAACTCAGAGTTCTACTCCTATACAAAATCCCCAATGTACCTGTAGTTCATAGGATAGAGCAAGGCAAGAAAAGAGAAAAAAGTACTTCATTGTAAATATCTTCTAATATAGTGATATTTACCTTTGTGCATCCGTGGTTTACTCAAGGGGTTTCCAAGTAAAATTTGTGTTTCTTGTTCCTATTTGTAGTGCATTATTTGCAACAAGTGGTATCAGAGCTCTAGGTTTGAAACCCTAGCTACCGCCCTCGAAAGAAGGCTAATTCCTAAGGGCGGCCATCTGCAAGTCGTCATCAAGACAATCAAGGGTGGCCATAGTGCGCCATTGTCTTAGCCATCACATGACGTCTGCACAACATTTGCATCAAGGATTTTTGGTGATTTTGCAAGTCATCATCTACTGCTACGTGCGCAAAAGGAATGTACCTGAAGATTCATCAACCTCAACTTGGCAATTTCAACTTGCCTCAACTCCATTCCACGACTCAACAATATATTGAGCGTTGACCCACGCTCTACACCAGTTAGCGCCAATTTCACCAACACTATCACCAACACTTTCACCAACAAGAAAAAATCAAGACACAAAAAATCTCCACTGAAATCCAACACCCACGGATCCATTAGATGGGTGGAACCCCATCCTCAAACCTACTCTTAAAATTACTCCTCTGCCATACCTTCGTTGACAATTTTACCCCTCTCAAAATTCTACTACTCATACTACTAGTGGAAGTATAATTAAATCTTAACTAATTTTAACTATTGGATCAAAAAAATAGATAGGCCATACTGATTTTTGTGTACCGTAAAAAAGCTCAAGATATAATATCTGACGGATGCCTATATGAGCAACATTTTTATAGCATTTACTAAGTCAACCCTTAACCATGAATGCATCTCCCTTGATTAGGTTATTTAGTTTGGTCAGATTGTTGTATTTGTTGTTCCGTGATTTCATAGTGTGTTTAAGGTGGAAAGGTAGCTCCAACGGGTCATTGGGATTTGTAAAAAAGATCTTATCATTTTTTTCCCTAATATAAGCCACATTAGTTTTGAGATGTATTAATGCTGGCTCAATTGTAGATTTGTTGTTGGTTTCTATTGCACGTGACTCCTAAACAATTTTATGCTCGATCTTCGCTAGACAAACGATATTACAATCGGCGTAGCGTAGGGCACGTATCTACCCAGTAAACATATCAATGAATGAAGAGGAAGCCGACAAGACTAATAGGTGATGGAAAAGTAATAGGTGTCTTCACTCCATACCTCAATAAATAATAAATTTATTTTTTAAAGAAAACTCTAGATAAACATTACCTTCGTTCAAGTTTTATAGAGTGTGCTTTTTGAATTGTCATGTCCATAAATATATGGTATATTTCATATTCTAATAAAATTAGTGCGATATTATCTTTATATCTCTAATAAATATCTATATTTACTTGATATTCTCTACATGCATGCATTGAATATAGTGTTTAGAGATAATAATTAAGAATAATATAATTATTTTTAATGTCTCTTCAATCTATATATATCAATAAAAAATATGCCCTACGAGATAAGGAGGGTAGGAGATAAATAAACGTGTACCATATCGCGGTCTCATGGGTGCGTTTGAGATCTACAACGCCTAGCCGAGAAGGCCACACGGTCCGATCGCCCAACTGATCCATCCATCCATCCATCCGGCCACGTCGTGGACCTTGCCGCAAAGCCTTTCTGCCTCCTGGAGGCTTGGAGCCACGTCTAGCAGAATTGGAGTCGGTCGGCTTGGGTGGCGTTTGATTGGGTGAATGAAGGTGGATGGGATATGACCATCCATGGATTTAGAGTCATCCAATTGTTGAATGGGTGGATGGATGGGATATGGATATCCAGTTTTTTAGAATATTCCTTTAAGATGCTGGATAGAGTCATCCAAAGAAAAATGCCGGACGGGCTCATCCAGTTTGTTGCATGAAGGGGTGTACCCGGTCAAATTCAAATTTCGCCGAAGTTTACTCATTCAAATTCAAATTTCGGTCAAACTTTGATCGCAAATTCAAAATTTGTCCAAGAAATAATTTTTTTTTGAAAATTCAAATTTCTGCCAAGTTTTGTCCGAAAATTCAATTTTTATTTGAAAATTCAAATTTTGGTCATTTTTTCGAAAATTCAATTTTCGGTCAAATTTTGTCCAAAAAATTCAAAAATAAGTCAAAATTTATCCAAAAAATTCAAACCAAAATTCAAAACATTGTTTACAACTAGCCCATCCATCTAACCAAACAAAAAATTGACTCATCATATCCATTCTCATCCATCTAACAAAAAAAAATTGGCTCATCCCTATCCACCCAACTAAACAATCATCTGGATGGCTCCATCCCATCCAAACTGGATGGTAATATCCCATCCAACCTCATTCAATCAACCAAACGCACCCTTGGATGCGCTGCCGCATGTAGGTCGCTGCAAGTTTCACTAGAGCCCGTGAGGTGGGCAGTGGGCTAGGACATGTTTCAGGACGGATTTCTGCCATGCAAGATAAATTGACGAACAACTAAATGGTCTTTTATAGCCCGTCGACTCGTTTGCTCTGCTCGACCGGACAACCGTACGATGGCTTTTGTTTAGATTTTTTCACGAACTTAAAAACGGAAAAACTAAAGGCTAAATAAACAAATAGTTTTTTATTTAGGTTTTTTCAAAATCCATAAGTGTGTATAACTAAAAGCTAAAAGCCACATGAGATGTTTTTTTTTTGACTTATTGAGTATTGGTTTAGTCTAATATCACTAAAATTAAGGTAAAATTAACTACCTCTACCATGTATAAAAGTTGATAGTTTTTAAGTTATTTAAACCTAAAAACTAGCTTTAAGCTGCAAACTAAAAAATCTAAGTCTAAATATACAGAGCCGTTGTGTATCGTAAAAAAAGAAAAGAAAAAAAGAACAGGCAAGATCGCACGTTGTGTGCGCAGGCCTCACGGAGAGAGAGCCCGTGTGTGGCCCATTCAAACTGATTGTATTTTGTGTCCGTGCAGGTTGCCGAGTCATGCACACACATGTGCTTCGTGCACAACAGCACAAGCTAGGATTCGCGAAAAAAAAATAAGCTAGGCCAGAAGTGATATAACATACGCCAAAGGTATGTGCAAGCTGAGGTTGGCTTTGTTAGAACTGGAAGCATGCATACTCTAGATACCCTGTCTTAGAGAAATTTTCATGTACTCATGTATGTACCGTTTTCACCAAATCATTTCATTGGACGGACATCTAACAGTGTTCGTGTAGACACCAGACGGAAAGCTGGCCGGGAACTAGCTAGGAAGGCACACCCTCTGAACATAGCTTCCAATACTGAACAGTAAAATCAGTCAGACTCGGCGACCAAGACAACGATGGAAATGTTTTTAAGTGCAGGAGAAGAACTGTAAACAACTGTGCTACAGGTGGCTAACTCGTTATCCGTATATCTTTTCACGAGTACAAATTGACTCGGTGAGTCTGATGATTTTGTCGGGCATTTGACGTGAGTGCTCTGTCACCGCGTGGCAACGGTGGTTTGTGGAGCTGGCTGCCGAGCGCCGAGTGCATACACGTTGGGAAGACGGAGCACCAGCTTGGATACACTAAGGCAAAAACATATATCCAGTGGATCCATCGTTTTCTCTTTCCGTCTTCGAAGAGAGAACAGAGGCCTTGCTGGAAGTTAAACTAGGACAAGATAAATTTTTCTTTTCGCCATGACCAGTGAAGAATAATGTTTGAACAATGTTTCAATACTTCTCCTCGTAATACAAGTTGTAAAAATCTTAAAACGAGTAAAGGATAAGTAATCATTATCTATTATTCATTCATGCTTTAATATTTATGCAACTATAAAAAAGAAAAGTATAAAAACACCTCTCATGATGTTTTTGTCGAAAAAATGCTTGATGGCACTGTACCATGTAACGTATTTAAAGAACTGCATCGTCACTTACAAACTGCCTGAGAGTAGATAATTTTCAACTAAATCCTACTTAAAAAAATCGACACTCAACAAAATGCAACTCAAAAGGTTGTTTCATCGGTTAGATGACACTCCATCATTAGGTGGAGGCATCAATGCCGCCGGCTGTGGCGAAAGAACATGTATGCGCAACATCGGTGGCTGAGCCAATCGCGGCCCGTGGATATACTGCAGGAACATAAACCTGAGCCACCGATTGTGCATGCGTACCACCGGCCACCGGGTACCTCCAGGTGAAATCTAAGGTTGCGCCTGCGTGTCTAATGAACCCTGAAACACATAGATGGAGCATGAACTGACGGTATGGTCTATGGTGTAGTTGCTTCACACGAGATTGATATTTCTTTTTTGTTTCTTCGAGAAACGATGATCGAGCCATAGTTGAGTAGCAACTAGCTAGCAAATACCCTAGACACACACCCCAACACGCACACACAATCCCAAGTTCTAAAAGATTGATTAGGACAGTACAATAAGACCACCTCAGCTTACTATTAGTATGTAAACATCAGCTTTATCCTATATAGAAAAGTGAAAAGATGAGAGAAGAGAACTGACTCTCATACAACAGCCAGTATCGCACGGGAAACAACGTACTATTGCTCGAGGTTACAAAAACCGGCGAAATTCAGCGAAATCTCGCCGAAATCTCGGATTTCGGACCCCAGCGAGTTTGCACAGACCGGCCGGATGGAAAAATCTAGAAAAAATTTGAAATTGCTACAGTATATTTCAGAATTTTAAATTTTTCGGCGAGATTTCGGCAAAAACCGCCGAGATTTCGGAATTTTAAATCGGAATTTGATTTTTTTTTGCCAGATCTGACCGGAATTATATCAATAAGTTCTCAGGAAGTGATCTTCAATGATAATATTTCGAAAAAGTTGATTTTTTAGACTTTTTGGCATTTCAGCAGAAACACTCTTTGAATTTTAAAAAATTGAGAATTCATTTTCATGCTATGAGAAATTTATGGGAGTATCATAAGATATGTAGGATAATACATAAAATTTATAAAAATATTTTAACATCATTTGTTATGTTTTAAAAATAAAAATCAGAAATAGGATAAATGAGGCAGTGACAGTGCTAGAATTTTATAAATTTATTAATGTATGATAATTACCTAAAATTTTTATGGGAGCTTAAAAATTCTCTCATAACCCTGTCTTAAAAGTTTAAAAAAATTCAACCAGTTTTGATGAGTCAATAAAAATTTTATGTGGTACAAGGACGTGATGTACATTTCGAAAACAGTGATGTACTACATACACATATTTTTGGTATTTTTTTGTGATTGATCATGATCTCAAAACTTTATCACAAGATCATTGATGCTTTCCAAATATGTACCAATTTTTTTTGTAATTTTTACATTGTTGAAACTATTGGAAAAAAACTATTATGAAGTAACACTTTCATGTTTTCTGTGATTATTTTATGTTTGATCATCTTCTCAAAATTTTATGACAGCATCATTTATGCATTGCAACTATGTTAAAAAAATTTGGTAATTTTTACATGCTCCGAACTATAGAAAAAAAAGTTGCAAAGAAATGTCGTTGTGAAGATTCGAACTCGTGACCTCTTGTTTGATAGAGTTTAGCCTTACCACTGAGATATGTGTGCTCATGTGTTCTAGAGATGAGAAATAACTCATTTTATACATTGACAACTCACTGGTTTTAATACATCGTCAATCATTGAAGTTTATTCACAGCTCATTCCACCGAGAGGCTCTCTGCCATTTCACTTTCCCCTGCGCAGCACCCTTCTCCACCTTGCTCCCTCTCTGGTCCGTCCAATCTCCGGCCAAGTCCGGCCAGCCCCTAGCCTCAGGAGGTAAATCTCGGCCTCCCAGGGCGAGGTTTCGGGCTTACAAGGCGAAATCTCGGGCTTGAAAGGCGAAATTTTGGGCATCCAAAAAAATCGGTATGAACAAATTGATTTGTTGGATTTTAAGTGCAGCTGTATTTTTTTTGCTTATTTAGACATGTATTCATGTGGGATATAGTCTAGTAAGAACTAACAATGCATGTACTCATGTGGGAATTGGGATATAATTCATATGTCAGTATGTCTTCAAAACTCAAAAGACTATGTCACTTACTCACTTAGTCACTTGTATGGTAGTATGGTACAGCTAGCAAGCCTCACAACGAAAGGCATATATCATGCATTTTAGCAAACATCAGTGAGTTAAGAATGTTGACTGCAGGCTGTAGGTCGTTGTGATGGTCATACAAGCTTATATATCATGCATTTTTTCGTAATGATGCAGACTGTAGGTCGTTGTGATGGCGGAGCCTCAGGGTACCGTATGGGACCACGGGGAGTGTATCGGTTCAGGGTCGAGGTGCAACTACTGCGCGCATGTTATGAAGGGTGGAGGGGCGACCCATCTTAAGGAACATTTGGCTGGCCGCGCCGGTGATGTGAAGGCCTGCCCCAACGTGCCTAAAGTGATTAGGAAGGCCATGATCGCGGACCTCCGTGGTGGTCGTGACAGAAAGAAGGAGAAGCAGGCGATTCGCCTGCGTCAGGAGGAGACTTGCACCCAATGGGCCACCATGGGCACGGAGGATGACTCTCAATCTTCGAATTTCAGTCAAAATGCTGCCGAAATTTCATACTTCATGCATACCCGAATTCCCCAATTTTTAAAAATTTCTCGAGCTTCAGTAACAACTGAAAATTTTATGGCAATATTATTCACATGTCAGAATCATGCTATTAAAATTTCAAATATTTATAACATACTTTGTCCCATTTTTCATTCAGTTCAAAATTGCCGGTGAGCGTCTCATTACGACAGTACCAATGTTTCAATTTTAAAAAAATTTACATGATTCAAAAAAATCTGAAAGTTTTATGACAACATTAATAATACGTCAGAACTCTCCACAAAAAATTTTGAAATTTTTCTCCATCTTTTGGACCAATTTTCGGGCTTGTCAAACTGGCCGAAATTTTGCCCATTCTCAGCGAGATCTCGCCCAATCTCGCCGAAATTCGGTATTTACCGGTAGAAAAAAAACCGGATTCAAATTTTGAATTTGAATTTCCGGACGAGATTTGTCCGAAATTACCGAATTTCGTCGAAATTTCGTTTTTCGGGCATGAACGGTATTTTATCCGAAACCGAAATCCGAAACCCTGCTATTGCTAGCCAAAAGCCCGTGTTGGAGCAAGTATGCTTACTCTAGATGACATATATGAGAGATAGATATTGTACAAGCTTTAATGTTATAGCAAAAGGTGTTTCTCTAGAGATAATCTTTAGAGATAGTTATTGTACAAATTAGATTTACTAGTCGTCAACCCGTGCGAAATACCAATTTTAGATTTGTTTGATGAGGTTAATTACTAATATTAGTTTGTGTTTCACATTTATAAAGTGATTTTTTTCAAACTTAAATACTAAATGATATTATAACTCATGATGAACAATATAGTAGCAACAAATATTTATCCTTTTTTATGTTACATGCTAGACTTTTCCCCATTTTGAAACTGTACGCCATAGGAGTCTGCATTTTTTTTCTTGTAAGAAAGATTAGTTATCTTCTTGTTAAATGGGCATACCTCAATATGTTACCTTCTACCGTGCTATCTAAGACATTGATCTTTTATTGTATTAAATATCATGATATATCAAATAAGGAAGTTCAAAGGACTCCATCAATTTCAATCATGAATTGCAAAGAGTCCAGAATAAACAGGGCATTAGAATTGATCAAAAACCTTTATTTTTAATAGGTGGGCCTGTACAGAGATTGACTTTCCAAAGGAGATTTAGGCCCTGTTTGGTACGGCTCCAGCTCCATCAGATTCATGGATCTGGTGGAGCTGGGTATTTGTAGCTCCACAGATCCGTGAAGCTGGATCTGTAGGTATATTAAGAGTGTTTAGATATGTCATATTATTTAATTTTAGACTAAAAATATAAACTTAATTCTATTTATTTTAGCCTACAAGATTCAGATCTGACGTGGAACCAGAATCTGGAGCTTTATCAAACAGGGCCTTACATCCATAATATTTCTTCTAGTTAAAATTATTTTCTTTTTAAGGAGAGTTCGTTCATATGTGTCCCAAAAAGGCATAGCAACAAAAAAGTCACAATTTCATTTGGCTAGCTTCTACATGGACATAGCCACCACAGCATAAGACTGGCTACAATTCTTCTACCAAATCCTTATCACCTCTGTGCCAGTTTTGGTAAAGTGTTACATAGTAAGTAAGCTAGAAATTTACTGAACCTTGAACTCATATCCTCTCATAACCATGTACCACACTGTTGCATACATATATATATATTCAAACTCCCCAAAGCACAATATAGATTTTAGTGCAAATCTCTATTTGGGCAGCGATCTATCAAGAGCATGAGCCACTCCTGGCTATTGTTCAAGATTAACTCTTCTCTGGCAACCCAAAAGGTTATGATCCACATATCTGACAGCATATCTAGATGTCTTAAGAACTTATTTACCTTCACTTGCAGTCCCATTCCTGACCATCTTTCAGACATATATTTTTACCTTTGTTGGTACATTCACTTCCCAGTTTTTCCTCGATTACTTATATGCCCCAAAGGAGAACTGCTACTTGCATTCTGGCCAAAAATATAATGATGCAGAGCCAGTTAATACACAGTTCTTACCAAGAAATTTTCATCCTTTTCAAAGTACCAATCCTCGAATTTCTTTGGAACATTGTTTGGCAGCTTGATTTCAGTATCTTCTCAATGTCGACAGGGGAGAAATAACTAAATTGGATGTCATAGTTACATGAGGGACGACACTACAAAAACAAAAGATTACTCATCCATAGGCAGTGTACGTTTGGCCTTTTTCACTGTTTGCATGTCCATTTGTTTCTCTGTTTAGATCCATTATCTTGAAGGGAAGAAGCTTCATAGAACACATTTAGATTGAAACCTCATAAAATAAAGTAAATCAGAGAAAATGGTTCTTGCGTGAGATAAATCATCAAGGCTGATAATAAAGTAACAAAATAAGCTATCCTTGATCACATGTATAAAAATAAATAAAGGACAATATGACCTAACTAATTAACATTCCCGTGTCGCATTTTGTATGGCAAGTTGTCCAGCACATCACATGAGTGAAGAGATTAACTAAAGCTCACAGAATTGGAGAGAAGAGCAGCAACGGCATGGAGGGCAATAACAACGGACAACATGGTATGGGGTATCTTAGGAATTATAGCGAGTGGGGGAAGAGAAGGCTGTAGTGACACAAAGATTAAAATTAGGGTTTGCTAATTCCCATGAATTACCGAGTAATTACTATTTTATGAAATTCCAATCCGTAAAATTATCAATACTCCCAATTTGACTCCCTTAGTATGTAGGCATCTAATAGTGTATACATTAACAATTGAACGGAAAGAAGACTATTGGATTAGATCAAAGATTGTCATCTAGGCATCTAATAATGTATACATTAGCAATTGGATGGATAGAAGACTTATCAGATTAAATCAAATCAACAAATTGAAGAATTTGGGACATGTAGGAAGAGAAGCAGAGGAGCAGAACTACCGATCGGTGGCGTCGTCATCCTCCCTTCATCATGGTGGCTGGAATACGGCCAATGGAACCGACCTCCCTTCATCCCTCCTCAAGAATAGAGACATGGCGATGCTACTTCGATGGATCTTCATAGACGAATAGAGAGTATGCACTTGAGATCGATTGCAAGTCTGAATCTCCAATAGCTGCCTCGGCGACGTTGGGAACGGACTCCGCGAAGGTTCATCAATGACTGGAGGCTGCCTGCAGCGAGGCATGGCAGCGGTGAGGACGTCGTTGTCGGTGACGGCAGCTTCTCGTGGGGATCCAGTCGAGTTCTTCGTCCTCTTGCTCTGCTAGCGACGAAAGAAAGAGGCAGCGTTGATTTTATGCGAAGAGGAGAATAAAGGAGGCAAAGAAAAGTAATGGACACGAGTTTAGGGCTTGGGCTGATGCTTAGTATGGGTAAAAAAATGAAGTGTGAATAGTGTCTGATTAATTTATTTTGGAGTTGATCTAAGCCGTTATAACTTGGACATACCAGATAGATGATCAAATCATTCTAGTTTTATTTTTTGGAGTTGATCTGAACGGTTATAACTTGGACCCACCAAATTGATGGCTAGATCTTTCTGGTTAACGTAGGATATTCATCTTTTTCGAGTTGATCTGAGCCGTTATAATCCAGATAGATTGTCGGATCTTTCTGGTTAACGTGGAAGCTTTCTTAGGATGGCTAATTAGTATAGATAGATAGATAAATTGTTTACTCTAGATAATATGAATAAAAGATAGAGTAAATAGTTAGTTTTGTTATTGTATCTGTTCTGCGTGATTATGACACGAGAAATTGATGCGTAACCGACAACTAAGAATAGTCCCAAACACACAGCGTGGCCGCATTAGCACGACACCGTGGAAGGCTTTGTGCGCCACTACCGTAAATATCTTCTCACATCGCCGCACCACCAAACAACTACACCCAGGCACCAAAGACCAAATAAACAAGAACGGCCACTACTGCCGCGAGCCAGCGCCTCTCCCGCGGTGTTGCGCGTCCGGCCTATTCAACAAACCATTCTCTGCCAAAACCCAAGCGCGGGAGCAAGAGCTAGCAACCCACCCCTTGGCCGTGCCGTGGTGCAACAAGAAAGCTATGCTCTCGTGACTCGAGCTGAGCGCCCATCAGACACCAACCAAAACTAGCTTAGCCCGATGGCCACTCTACTCCAATGCCTCTTATTACTAACCATCACGTGGCTTGCCGCCGCGGACAGTGGTGACATATCCACTGTCTCCGGCCAGATCCGCCTAAACTGTGGTTCGTCCGCCTCGGCCACCGACTCCGACGGCCGGACATGGGACGGTGACGCCGTCTCCAAGTTCGCGGCATCGATGACCGGCGTCGCGGCCGGTGCATCGTACCAAGACCCCTCGCTCCCCTCCACCGTCCCGTACATGACAGCGCGCGTGTTCGCGTCCAGCTACACGTACTCCTTCCCCGTCACATCCGGCCGCGTGTTCCTCCGCCTCTACTTCTACCCGTCCGCCTACGGCAACCGCAGCGCGGCCGACGCCCTCTTCGGCGTCACCGCGGGGGGCGTCACGCTCCTGCACAACTTCAACGCGTCCCAGACCGCGCTCGCGCTCAACTACGCCTACCTCGTCCATGAATTTTCCGTGAACGCCAGCTCCGGCGCCGGAAGCCTCGACGTCACCTTCGCCCCATCTCGGCCAGCGCACCGGCCGAAGGCATCCGCCTCGTACTATGCGTTCGTGAACGGCATCGAGATCGTGGCCACGCCGGATATGTTCACGACGCCGGTGCCGACCTTCGCCAACGGCGGGCCCCCGGAGCCGATGCCCATCCGCGCCGACACGGCCTTTCAGACCATGTACCGACTCAACGTCGGCGGCACAGCCGTCTCCCCAGGAGAAGACTCCGGCCGCTTCTACCGCTCGTGGGACAACGACTCCCCTTACATATTCGGCGCAGCCTTCGGGGTGACCTTCGAGAAGGACACCAACGTCACCATTCAGTACCCTCCATCCGTGCCGCCGTACATCGCGCCGGAGAGCGTGTACGCGACGGCGAGATCGATGGGCCCGAACGCTCAGATCAACCTGAACTACAACCTAACATGGATCCTGCCCGTTGACGCGGGGTTCTACTACCTTGTGAGATTCCACTTCTGCGAGATCCAGTACCCGATAACGATGGTGAACCAGCGATCGTTCTACATCTACATCAACAACCAGACGGCGCAGGAGGAGATGGACGTGATAGCGTGGAGCAGCGGGATCGGCAGGCCAGTGTACACGGACTACCTCATCGTAACGGTGCTGGGCTCCGGCCAGATGGACCTGTGGGTCGCGCTGCACCCAGATCTCACCACCAAGCCGGAGTACTACGACGCGATACTTAACGGCCTTGAGGTGTTCAAGCTCCAGAAGTACGGCAGCAACAACCTTGCCGGGCCCAACCCGTCAATCCCTCCCAAGCAGCCTGATGCGGATACCAACAAGGCGGATGGCATCAAAGCGGCCTCCAAGAATAATAGCGGCGTCTGTGCGGCCGTGGGGGGCGCGGTCGCGGGTGGCCTCCTTGCGGTGTTGGTCGGCTTCCTCTGCGCGTACGCTATGTGCAGGCGGGAGAGGAAGGCCGTTCTTGAGCAACCGGATCATGGCCTTCTTGGACCAACAAAATGTCGTGCTTTTTCTGAGACAGCCCATAAATAAGTGGTCTTATAAGTTTGCTTCTTAATATCATACATGGGCCTTCCTGAAAGAACTATTAAGTTTTAACTGGGCTGAAAGTGTAAGACACGTTCGTCATTTCCTTTCCGTTTATGTTCAGATTTCCTCGCATCTGTACGACGATGCCGTGTGAGCCAGATGTTTGGATTAGGTTGTCATTGCTCTCTCTTGTTTTGGTGAACAACAACTTGCTAACAAATTTGGCTGGTTTCGGTTTTACATCGATAACAAAGTTTGCACCTGCCTAAATGTAGGGTGGACCGACCGAAATGGAAGCCCGGAGGATTTTTCCGTGGGGGTCCAAGCAAGAAAGCTCGTCTTGCGACAGCATTTGCGGGTGATGTCACAGGGGAATTAGGTCACTTCAGGCACCATCACGGAGATCACATTGTGTCATCCTAACTATATCCAAAGCAATCAATACTAGTAAACGCATGATTGGATGGATTTCCCCCAAGGATGCAATGTAATTTGTTACGCTGCTCTTAGTACATTACTGAATTGACTAATCATGGATAGTCTGTGGCGCGACAGGCAAGCAACTTCCATGGAACACACTGTTACAGTATGAAGCAGTCCGCTCCAGTGAAAGTTTGGTAACTGCAGTGATTTTGCGATGGTGTTTCAGCCTACTTATTTGATGCGATTTTCAAGTAAAACGTGTGTTGGTAACAGAAAGAAGGACTGTTCATGTTTCATTTTTCGATTTGGCAGTGCCACTCTCAAAGTTGGAGAGCTACTCCATCAGAAAGTTCAAGGCTTAGCATCATCATGACAGGACAACTCTAGCAAGATCAGAAAAGGGTAAAGAAAACAGGGGAAGGAAATGCCAGGACAGGGCAGTGCAACTCATGCTCATCATAATTGGGGGAAAAGTGCATGCCATGAGCACGAAACAAAGGCAGGAGGAATTCATCACCAAAGCGCCAAGCCTTTACTCCCTTCTCCCGATATGGCTCCCAAACTGTGGCCACAACGATAGAAACCAACTGATAAAATTCGCATGCTAAGTGTGCAAGCCAAGCAACGCTGTGCGCTTTCTTTGCTTTGGGTTAAAAGTCACGGGTCCCTGATCTTTTTCACTAACGAAAGACGCGTCAAAACTTTTTTTTGACTAGTCAGACGGTACTCCATCTTGGGATAAACTTTTTTTTTTCAGTGAAACTATTAGCATCCCCGACCATGCAAACCTAGTTATAATTATCGTTCCCTGTAACGCTTGTCAAGTGTCAACTAATACTGAATTAGTCATCAGTACAAACATTAATACTCATATCCGCACGACCTCTGTATACATGTGCTGCCGCCGGTGCAATTAGGAGCTGATTTTAATAAGCAGAGATGTAGTTATGGATCTACAACTCATCCTTCGCGTTGCACACACGTTGATCTATCATGATGTAACATTTCCTGAGTTGGGACTAGAGTAATTTTTTTCTTTTGGATTAGTTTCTGGGTGCTTGCAAATTGTTGCTTGATAGCACGTCATAAGTGCATCTAGTGAAGCAAGGGACCCACGGTTTGATACGTGTCTCGGATAGAGTTCATAAATAACGGACACGCGAATCTGACCTTACAGCATGTACAAGAGGGTGGTGCTTTACGTTATCTTGCTACTTCCTTCCCTTGATCCGACGGCTTTTGTTTGTTTTACAAAGTTTGATGTTTGGCATAGCTCTAGCTCCATCAAAATTCGTGGAGTTGGTCGAGCAGGGTATTCCTATTTTTAGAAATTTATAAAACTAGAGTTGTGAGTATATTAAAAGTGTTTAGGTAGATCATCTTGTTTACATTTTAGACTAAAAATATAAATTTAATTTACTTTATTTAAGTCTACAAGCTTCAGATCTGAGATAGAGCTGAAATCTAAAGCTCTACCAAACAAAATCTTGGTACGCTACTTCTCCTAGCATTTACGCATGCGTAGGTTCGTAATGCTAGCATGTTCATTCGTAGAATGGCCCCATCAAGGAGTCTAGAAACAGAATCGCCCGATTTGTGCATATCCAAGACGGATTTGATCGAACAACGGTGGTGCAATTAATACTTATCAGTAGGGATGAAAATGGTTGTTTCGACCTATAAACTCTTATCGGTAAATTGTTCAATAATATATAGATTATATAATATACAAGTGATATCGTTAGGTTCATATTTAAAAACAGTTTTATATGCTTATGATTTTGTATCTATGAATAAAGTACTATAACAAAAGTTAATGGTTAAAGTTCAACTTTAGAGACCGCACCAAGTCAAATCGTGCCTTATAAAAATCAACGGAGAGAGTAATTTTGAATATAAATTTTGTTGATTCAGGTATTTGTCAGATAGTATCGGATCGGAATACAAATTTTTCTATCGAAAATGAATAAGGATTCAGTAGCTCATTATCAATTGAATACAAATACGGATCTAGATTATTCGGATATTCAGGGGCCAGATGACTGCAACATATATCACATATTTTAGTCTAACTCATTTACATAAAACTTTAGCATTCCATTATATATTAACATATACATCAATACATACTTTAGCAGTCCATTATATATTAACATATACATCAATACATAGAGTTAGGAAAGAAACCCTAACTGATGATAGGAAGAATTCATGAGTGTTTGGATCAAATAAACAAGTTAGGTTTTTCTGTTCATTTTGTGCATACAGTTTAAGTGGGTTCTATGTTCCGAGAAATATTCATGAGTATATTCGTTTTGATTCATATTCACTTCGTATTTGTTTTTGATATTATTCTTATTTATATCCGAGTAAAACAAGTATGACAAAACCATTTTCCATCTACATAATGACAAAACCATTTTTCTGTCTACATTTGATCCTTCTTCACCCTACTTGTCGGTTGGTTCATACTTTAGTTCTATGGAGTAGTCTTTATGAGTACTATGCACTGTATAATTCCTCCGTTGTATGAACATGCTGTGAAGCACTAGTAGTAACATTTATCAGCTGATTCGATCATTAGAAGAGATTAAAGTAGAATGGCATACGATACAAAAGGAGCACACAAACATTTAACAAAGTAAAACTTACAACCATTTTTCTTTTAAAAAAAATTCTGCCATTGGCGGTCCATCTCCCTTCCGCCATCACCTCGCTTCCGCTGTATATCCCGCTTTCTTTCTCATCTTCCACCACCTCCGATTGCCTAAAATTGACTCCTCGTACCTGTCACTACCTCACCTACTGGAAAATCATCTATTTTCTAGTCTCCTCTACCTTGTTTTTGACAAATTTAGCCATCCCGCAAACGCATTTACAAATTTAGTCTCATTCCTAACCGTGGAAGTGCCGAAAGGTGACACGTATCACCTTTCGCGCTGCTTTAATATAGAAGGTGCCTCCCACGCTCCCCACCCCCAACACCGACACTCCTTCCGCGCTGCCCGAGCACGGAAGCAGTTGATCCGCGCTCGTGTGCTCGTTGCCGCGGCTCGTCAGACGCCATGCTCCTGGGGTGTGGAAGAGCTGTCTCCTGCGCTTGCCGAACGTGGGAGCGCCTTCCGCAGTGAAAAGGGGTTGAATTTACAAATGCGTTCACCGATATACTAGATTTGTAAAAAATGAGACGAGGGGGCTAGAAAAAGGATGACTTCACCAACCGGTCGCTGCCCATAGCTTGCCTTCAATCCCATGATCGCCAATGGTCGGATATAAGGAAGATGCCACTCCAAAACATGAATCTCGACGCCGATCCAATGGTGAAGCACTCATGGATAACAAAAGATAAAGTAACATATAAAATAGAAATTCCAATGAAAAAGTTGGTATCATTACCACCATTTCTTGGAGGTTTCAATTGTTACGCAAATCTTTGTAGGAGTAAGGCGAGTACATGGGACACGGCAGTAGAAAGTAGTAGTACAATTACAAAGTAGAAATACAGACGTGGATTGGTTTACAAGGCTGGCCTCCTCCGTTCCGGGGATCTGATTACACCCCACCACGGCACCACTATTTACTTCCGGCCTCTGCGTCCGCAACTCCACCACGCGCTCCTAAGTCCAAAGAACCCCACAAATAAAAGGCGCGAAACCTTCACTCCCTCACGGTTAAATCAACTCCGAGCCAGGCTTCGTCAATCGTCATGGCATCCTCTTCCACATCTCCCCCGACGCCGTCTGCCGACGCCGCAGACCCCATCACCTCCTCCTCCTCCTATCCCGTTTCGTCCTTCCTCCCTTCCCTCCTCATCATCGCCGCCCTCCTGGTCTTCGTCTTCCTCGCCTCTGTCTCCATCCACCTCCTCCTCCGCTTCCTCTCCCGCTCGTCTCCACCGCCACTCCCTCGGGCGCACCGCGACGGGCCTGTCGGGGCGGTGGATGCTGCGGTGGGGCCAGCTTCCGCGGAGGGGAAGAAGGAAGAAGGCGACGTGAAGCAGCGGCTGATCGAGTCGCTGCCTCTGTTCACGATGGCCTCGTCGCTTGCGGCGCTTCCGAAGAGCTCCCCGGACTGCGCCGTCTGCCTCTCGCCGTTCACACCGGAGGCCGAGCTGCGGCTGCTCCCGGCGTGCCGCCATGCGTTCCACGCCGCCTGCGTCGATGCATGGCTCCGCACCACGCCGTCCTGTCCGCTCTGCCGCGCCACAGTCTCGCTCCCCCACCCCTCGCTCTCCGCCATCCTGGCCGCCGAACAGCCGCCGCCGCCGGATCCAAGAGGCAGAGACCGTTCAAGGAGCTTCCGCGTCGAGATGGGCAGCGTCAGTAACCGCGGCTCGTCCACGGCCAGCGGCGGCAACAGCCGCACCACCTACTCGCTCGGCTCCTTCGACTACAATATAGACGAGGATGTCGAGGCCGTCGTGTCCCGCATCACACGCGCTGTGGCCAGGGCCTCCACCATCAAGGAGGAGAAGCCTGTAGCGGAGGAGGCGCCGTCGCCACCTGGCGAAGCGGTGGCTGAAGCAGCAGGGTCGTCGCGTGGTTGGCTGCGGGAGTACATGGACCGCCTGGCCTCCTCGGCGCCATCGTTCTCCTTCTCCGGGCGGTTGAGCTCCCGGTGGAGCCAGAACCAGGAAAGCCACAGGCAGGACGAACCGTGGGTGTGGGACGCGGAGGCAGCGACGATGTCGGCGCCGGGGTCAGACGAGGAGGAGACGGCGTTCATGGTGCTGTACCGGTGGATCGCTGGGGTATAAACGTAATTACTGAAAGTAAAGAGGGCTTCTATGTTAAGATGTCAATTTTGCGGGGTTAGCCTTCAGGTGAATCAAATGTTTTGGAAGCTTCTGTTGACTTGGGTACAAATGGTAGGCGTAAGCAGTTGCAGTCTTTGCGCATGGTTCATCCTCGGAGTTCGCATTTTGGAACCCGAGGAAATAAGAAGCCATGCATGCGAAGTTGTTCTTTTCCGTGGACTAGTTTTCTGTATCTTTCTTTTCCCTGGGATGTTGTTCAGTAGTTGTGTCATGTACTCATATGTGTGTGTCACGACTCACAACGTGTCAGCCACAGGTGCTACCATTTAGTCTTTGCATGAAGGGCCTGATGGAAACGATGTCATGTACCCGTGTCCGGAGAAGAAAAGAAATTTTCAAGAGTGCGTTCAAGCATGGCATGACATATCGTGCGGTGCTGGAAATTGAAATCCTTCTTTGCATTCGTCGTTGTCCTTGTTTAATGCTGACGATTTCTACCTACTTCGGATTCTTTTGAGTTAAAAAACAAGATTGATATCGATCGGACTGGCAAAGAGTATGCACTACCCAGGTATGGTGACTGCATACGGAAGAGGCACTGCATTGAATGGTCTAGTGATCGAGGTCACAGGGGAAGGCTGTCGTGACCTTGCAGCATAAGCAAGCATGGTCAGCATCTACACCTCACTTTTGATGCTCCTCATTAACACTGCATTTCTATCCTACCTGGGCATGCACCGCAAAGATACTAATATTTGTTCCTTTTTCTCGATTTAAATTAAACATTTAGAGGGAATAATCGTGTATATAAATCTTTGCATGGATGGTGTATGTATTTATGTCTACAAATCTTTGCATGCATGGTGCATGCATTTATACCACAAACCTTTGCAGGCATGGTTGGATGAGTAGTCTGTCCGACCGCTGAAATTTAATACGCTTACATCACATTGGCGTGTACTGAACTACTGATACATGTACCGGCGCATGTAACTATGTATGCAACGAAGGCAGACGTTGCGACTGTATGACATGGCTGGCGCCCTGCCTATTTCCATGCGAGCTCACAGCCTCAAGCACGTGAGCCGCGTGCTGGCACACACAGCGGGGGAGAAACTCAGAAACCCTTCTCCCAAGTCCCAACTCACTCGAACCTGATTGTTCTCACCCGTTTCTCGTGTATATTCAGTCTCCGAACAAGCACTTAATCCAGTTTCAAAATAATGGGCCCGGAAACGGCGACCTGAATCTGAAGGCACTGCGCTGTAGACGAGAGTCAAATTGCGTCCTCCCGGTCTCGGCGACGTCATCAGCAGCAGCTAGCTGATGTGGTTTGGTTACCTTCTTACCGACTATCCATGACGATAGCAGAATTCTCCTGCTATTTCAAAACACTGGTCAAAACAACGACATAAGCACTGCTTTATGCAACAAGCGGAGCTGCTCTGGCTTTCGATCCGTATGGTTTGGTGCAACAATTCCAGAGAAGGTTTTACCATCAGATTTTATTAGGTGCTTACCACTACCAAATACAATACCATTTAGGTAACAAAGCTGCATGTGCAACTAATTTAGGTAAAACAAAGCTGCATGTGCAACTACTACGTACAAGATTTTGTTGGTCTGACCAGTAATGCTACTTTGGTACAATTACTGGCGTACTTCTAAGTACTGTCGACCGAGAAGTGCGGAAAAAGTTTCAGGACAAACAAATACAGGGTGAAGTCACTCTGTGTATATACTGTTCCCATATTGTACGAGTCGAAATAAATACACTCATAATGTGAGGAAGCACACCTACTCCATGCCTCCATACTTGATCTGTCATAGTCCAGAGTCAGACTCAGTTTCTGAAGCAAGAAGAAGATATAGAAAGCAAAAAAACGAGCAGTGCACGACAGAAGTATTGTAGCTGTTGAGCAACCTAACAATGTACATAGTCCACAACTGCTTCGTCTCGGCCTGGCTACCAGCTCTGGCTTGAAGCTTCAAACCGGCCTACTTTTGTTTCCCGAATTTTCGATTTTGGACTGACGAAGCCTCTTGCGCTGATTCGAGCTGTTATTCACAATATATATAATCGCCCTGGGCTGTGGGCTCTTGTCCTTTTGTACTGGTCTCTTCTGAATCGCGATTAAGATCGCAACGGCCGCGACCTTGCGGGCCGCGTCGGCCAGGCCGAGGGCAACACGTGAGTGTACCGCCACTCGAGCGAGTACCGGGATCAAGATTCATGAAGGCCGCGCGACGCGCCCGACAGGCGCAGGGACACGTTACACTTGTACTATGTGTCGGGCGATCGAGCACTCGCGGTGTCACCAATAACTTCGACGAGCGTACCATGAATATTTTTAAATAATATTTGTTAATGAAAAACTACAGAAATAATATGAAAAAAAAAAAAAAATACCTACCAGTCGCGCTTTCAACTCGCGACGCATTCTCTGTCATTAGCGAAAAAGCGACTAACCTTTTGTCGCCAGCCAAAAAAACGACTAATCCTCTGTCGCTAGTTGGAATCACGACAGAGAGCTGTCGCCAACTGTTCAGCTCTCTGTCACCATTCCAACTGGCGACATAGAGTCTTAAAGCGTTGCGCCCTGGTCTTCGACCTCAGTTCAACCGAGCGCAGCACGGTAGAAAAAAGAGAGGACGCGGTAGAAAAAAAAAGAGGAGAGGGGAGGAGGAGGAGGGAAGAGGAGGAAGAAAAAAATGTGTCATCCGTGCAGGCAAAATTTTTATAAGTAATTTAAATTTAAATTTAGAAATGTAATTTAGTGACCAGATTAAATAGATTGGTATGTAATTAGGTTTGTAGAGTAATAAATATTTAGATAGACGATATATGGACCAGATTAATTAGGGTTGTAAGTAATTAGTCATGTAGAGTAGCAATAGTTATTTACGCACATACTTAGAGACCAGATTAATTAGTTTTGTAAGTAATTAGCTATGTAGACTAGCAATAGTTTTTTTATATTGATTAGTTGGCGATCGGATTATTTAGGTATGTAAGTTATTAACTGTATAGAGTAACAATAGTTATGGACATAAAAAACTGTCAGAATTATGCGAGATACTATGTAGTTGAAAAAATTAATGTTGGTATGGTTGCAGTAGTTGTTTGAAGTAGTGTAGAGTACGTCATCGTGGTACGTAGGTGTATAATTATGGATAGGTTGAAAATTTAAAAAGTGTTAGCGTTATGTTGTTGTGCACATATTAAAAAATTCCTGAAATGATTGACAGGTATGGATGAATGAGTACAATTTAAAATACACTACGGAGAAAGGGTTCCGCACATTGGTTCACAAGGGGTGAAACTTAGTCATTTTTCAAGTGTCGTGGCTGTCTGCCACATGCCGGAGAGCGTTCTTGGGGCACGGTTATGAGATGGTTGTACCACATGTTCTCGCTGGATCGTGAATTACGTGACCTCAAGCTGCACGGAGTAGGGTGTCAGAGACGGGACTGCACGTACTGAGAGTTAGTGGAACTAAAGGGGCCGATGTCTTGGAGCTCGTATGTAAGATTGACGACTGAGAAAGGTTGGCCATTAGTGTTGTTGGCGCAAGCATTTCAGAAAACCAATGTTGACCATGCGACGCAGGAATAGGTTGTTAGTGATGAACCGGAGGAAGTTGAGGAGAGCAGCCGAACCGGAGAATACTTAGTGAGGCAGGATGTTAGCTTGAGTCATGAGGGTGTGCAAGGCGAGGAAGTTAATGTTCCAATGCCAGATGTGCAGGTACCAATGAATGTGGCAGACGAGGGAGAACATATTGAATCGTTGGTTCAAGCGATGGAGGTAGAGAGGTAGGAATACGAGGCTTTGAGTAATGATGAAGATGATGAAGAGCATTTCCCTGCGGAGTGGGGTGAGAGTCAGTTCGATAGGTTGGTGGTCAATGAGGGTGAATATTTCACATGGCAGTCCGATCGGAATAAGGTGAGGCAAGGTGCGATTTACAAGAATAAGTTTGAGGTTCAAAAGCAGTGACAGCATGGGCAGTGTCGCTTCGTAGAAACTTTAAGGTTGCGAAGTTAGATCAGTGGGCGTATGATGTCAGATGCTAGATGGAGGGTTACCCATGGTGTGTGCATGCATACCAGCCTAAGTGGGATACCATTTAGATGTGTTCTATAGTCGTCCCACACACATGTGTGCTGCCGGTGTCTGCCCAATCGTTTGAAAACATATCTTCAAGCTTTGTTGTGAATGCATTATATGGGAAGATTGCGGACAACCTGAATTTAGAGCCACGTACCATCATACTTGCAATAGAGCAGAGGTTCCAGTAAACTATAAGCTATGCCAAGGCATGGAGAGCGAAACAGAAGTCACTGAAAATAAGGTTTGGTACGTATGAAGACTCATATCAGAATCTACCAGGTATGCTTGAGGTGATCAAGGAAAGGAATGCTGGAACTTATATCGATATTTGTGAGTAGCCCTCGCAGCGCTTCCCTAGGAAAATGGTACTCAAGCGGGCATTCTTTGTTATGTGTGGACGAAACATTCTTGACTAGGAAGTATAAAGGACAGATATTGATAGCCATAAGAGTAGACGGCAACAATCAGGTTCTCCCTGTAGCGCTCGCATTCGTGGAGGGTGAGAACACAGAAAGCTGGCTCTAGTTTCTAAGGAACGTGAAAGCCGGCGTCGTGGATCAGCGACCTAGAGTTTGTGTTATACATGATCGTTATCTCGAGTTGTTGACGGCAGTCATGCAGTTGCAGGAATGTGCAGAAGAAACACATCCATGACCTGATCTGCGAAGTAGGTGGTGCAAGCGGCACATGGGTGCTAACTTCTACAAGCAGTTCAAGACCAAGGAGCTTACGAAGCTTTTTAAGAGGTTGTGCGACTAGAACCAACAAAGAAAGTTTGATGCACTGTGGAAGAAGTTGGACGAGCTGACATCAAGGCATACAATGGAGGCAGTGAAGAGGGCAATACCTGGCACAGAGGAGGCCCCAATAGCACTCGAAGTGTTACCCACGGACCCTTCGTACTTGGTACAGAGGAACAGAAGGGCCACGAAATGCTTCTCTGAATGGATAAAGCATGAGCCTAGGGAGAAATTGGCACTGCTTTATGACAACGATGGTGCCCGGTATGGAGTCATGACGACAAATCTGGCTGAGGTTTACAATTGGGTCATATGAAGCCTGAGACCTCTTCTCTTGGTTGCTATAGTGGAGGGTGTTCTTTATGGTATTGCGAAGTACTTTATGGATCACCATACTAGGGCGTTAGCCCGCATGAGTAATACTGATATGAAATACTCTGAGGTGATTTGTACATGCATGGAGGAGAAAGGCAAGAAGAGGGGATGCATAGAGCATTGAAGATGGACGCGAGGGAGCTTCGTTTCGAGGTACTGTGTAAAGAGAAAGCCGGTAGTAGGACAAACCGATGAAAAGTTGCTCACGAATGCATACTACATAGGCAAACATGTGTCTACAGCTGCAACAAGCCTCGTCTGTTACATAGGTCATGCTCACACGTCATGGCTGCCTGCTCAACAATCCGTATGGATCCGAGTATATTCTTGTCATAATTCTTCAATAAAGAAGCAGTGACGGCAACTTGGAGCGGAGAAATTTACGGTTCTCGAGTTCTGGGTTTGTTCACGGCGCATCAAAGATAGGAGGATACATGGTGGGTTCTTGATGTGAGCAGGCTAAAGGGCGTAGGCCAGTGGCATACAAGGCGTATAAGGAACAACATGGACGCTACAGAAAGTGGGCGTCGTGTGAAGAAATATTCAGTTTGTAAGGAGATGGGGCACACTTTCAAGTATTGCCCAACAGTTCAGATGCCATGAGATTACTGTGTGGACATTGCATATGAAATTACTGTACTTTAGTCGCATGTTAATGTAATATATCGAATTTGTATATGTAATGCATGTATAGACATAGTATGTGTAATGCATGTATGGACATTAAATGTGTAATTATTGCGTTCAATTTGTATCGAATTTGTATGTGTAATGCAGGTATGGACATAGGTACTAGTATGGTTAATTCGTGTATTCGAATTTGTATGTCATGTTGTTGTATTCAAATTCCATTTGTAATTACTGTATTCGGTTTCTTTGTGTATTTGAATTCGTACTAACATTGTTTTATTGAATTGCAGGTATGACGGATGTCCACAAGTACGAGTTGCTCGACCCAGTGATAGACGTGACTCACCGGAGCCGCTTAGCCACCTTGCCACCAACAGACAAGGAGCCGCCATTAGAGCTTTTCGCCCTACGCTTGCGGACCCCCCATGAGAGCATGGCTGATCGACTTGCGATGGATTCCCAGGTTAGTGCAATATTCCCATAGTTTCCTTATGATGTCTTGTATGTGTCGAACAATAGTTCTTACAATATTTTCCTACAGGCTGAGAGCGGCAGGGTTACTGCCTGTAGCACGTATGGTGGAGGCGACTGTCGCCGACACACAGGACAGGCGTGGTGCCTCGAGGAGGTTCCCGTTCGACAGGAGCTTGCTTACCGCACTGGTAGATCGTTGGCGACCAAAGACGCACACATTTCACCTCCCGTGCGGTGAGATGGCGCCGACACTGGAGGGAGTCAGTTACCTACTGGGCCTACCTTGCACCGGGGATGCAGTGGTGCCTGACGACGTCCACACGGAGTGGCGAACGGAGCTCATATCCCGGTTCATCGACCTACTACCTACTGAGCGTG
Source organism: Otatea glauca (assembly GCA_036346275.1). NCBI lineage: Eukaryota > Viridiplantae > Streptophyta > Magnoliopsida > Poales > Poaceae > Otatea > Otatea glauca. The sequence continues at coordinate 45,798,252 of CM070717.1, forward strand.
GGTACACACCTTTCACTTCTGCGCACAGTCCGACGCATAAGTGGCTGGTACAGTTCTATGAAAGTGTGATTTACTTTGCCTAAAATTTATTTCGCTTTTTGTTTTAGTTGTCAAACTGACCATTACTTTCTACAGCCCGAGAGGATGGTACATAGAGCGAGGGAGTATGTCGTCAGTCGCCACTTCGAGGCGTACATACTATGGCTGTTTAGCTAGGTCTTGTTTTGCTCCTCCCACGGGGACATCGTTGACAAGCACATAATCCAGTACGCGAGGTTGATCACAGACACTGACCTAGAGGAGATCCCGTAGCTGGCATGGGGACAGGCTGTACTGGCTGCCACCTACCGAGGCCTTTGCGACGGTTGCCATCGCGTGGCGGAGTCGTCCATTCTCACCGGGTGTCCCCTACTCCTTCAGCTGTGGTCTTTCGAGAGGTTCCAAATCGGACGATCCGTAATGGATTTGGCACCTTACAGAGTAGGCTTCTACAACGCCCCCAGGGATGACGTCGACCGTCCTACCATGGGGACGTTGTGGTGTCATCGATGGTTAGAAAAATCACCTTTAACGTCAATTGGGCAATAATTTACCATTTTTCGTTTAACTGGCGCCTATTCCTGTTTTTTGCAATCGACTTTCATGCCTATCACATCACACGCTTCGTACCCCAAGTACATAGCGATGTTTGACCAGTTGATGGATGACCGTGTCATCTGGCAGTCGTACCTTCCTGAGCTTGTAGGCGCACGAGCACCTGATGGCCTTTCGTTGCAGTGCATCCGTGACGCTGCCTTCTGGCTGACACGACGCCAAGTTTTCGACGTGTACGTGGAGACCTACGTCGTTCATCGTGTCATAAGGCAGTTCGATCTCCAGCAGGTGTTCCCCGTCCCCACTGATGATGTCGTCCCACCGAGCGGCACACGTGAGTACTCTTGTACATCACTTCCAATTGCATCACTCTTTGCGATGTTGTTACTAATGACGTTACCTTGTCAATCTTTTCATGCAGGCTCACATGCAAGGGCTTCGTTGGTGCTGCGAGCTAGGCGGCACGCATGTTGCCTCATGCTCAGTAGTGGGCACAGGCTTTTGCAGATGTTCGCGTTGTGCGTGTCGTCGACTCACCTCCGAGGCACATTCCCTCAACGGTGAACACCTACCCTACGCAACCGGACTTGGTGTTCCATCGCTCGGTTAGTACTTTTTTCACATGCCATGTAATGTATCGTTATTAGAATTGTAACAACTAACTTGCCTTTCAATGAATGCGTAGAACAACCTTGCCAAGGAGGCTACGGAGGAGCTAGACGCACTGCTGGCCGGAGTTGGTCAGGAGGATAGGCTGGAGGTCGTGATGGACTTCTTGAGAGGGGGCGTTGTTGCATGTACGTTAGAGAACGGCTCGCGTCGTCCAGCTTACATCCTGCAGGAGGCTTAGGGACGACGACATCGTACAGGTTGACGGGAGTGCCTCAATTGTGCGGCGTCGACACACGCCACAAGCCGCAGCTGGGACATTACACACGCAAGCAGTCCCACTTTCGAACATGCCAGGGGGCTCCAGCTGGCAGCGTTCCACGTCGTACGTCCACATGACTCCAGGTACATCGTGTGCTCTTCTTTCCACTATCATGTTCTTCACATTATGTGGTTTGCTAACATTGAAAGTTTGTCAGCTACGGTCGATGCAGCACCTGAGAAGAGCGCGAGCCACTCCAGTGACTTCACTCCCCTCGATGACGCCGACTTGTACTGGTTGGTGGACCCCGACCAGCAGTTGCCGAGTGTGGTCCTTGGTCCATCGCAGCTCGTCGATGCACCCAGACTGACTCAGCCGTCGCAGGCCGACTTCGCTACTCCGACAGCACTAGTACGACCTGCTAGGAATACTCATGGACAAGCCCCTGACCAGCTCACATATCCATCCAGTCATGTGCAACGATGAAGGAAGCCTGGGACCACACGAGGGGTCGCACCGCGCAGGGGCGCCATCTAGTTTTTTCTTTCATACCTCATGTACTAATCGGATATTGTGTTTTACTTTCTTAACTTATGTACCATTCAGATATGTTCTTTTGCTTTCAAAGGTTATGTAGTACTCAGATATGATCTTCTGCTTGCTAAACTACGACATATTAGTTTTGTCCATAATGCCATCAGCTATGTCAGGACGATTGGACAACACACACATCAGCTTTTTCAAAGTGATTTGACAATACGCTGCTAGCACCTTTTACAGTCCAATTCGACAACACTCTGCTACCATGAACTGACAAAATACTGCCCATCTCTAACTGATAGACAACACACTACCTTTCTCAGAGTGAAGTGACAACACGCTGCAGCCCACTGCTTTCTCAGACCGAAACGGCAACACGCTGCAGCCTGCTTTTTCAGACCGAAGTGACGTATAAAACCACCCGCCACCCAAGCAGCCCTTCTCCCTACCCCAACCTCCACTCCATTGCAATGACAGATAGAGGAGGAAGCTCATGACGTGGGAGGGGTAGATGGGGAAGACCAGGTCGGAGACCACCTCGAGACCCTAACCCTTCATGGTTTCGAGGATGCGACCCTAACCTTGGGAATACTACAATCTACGGTCCGCTAGACCCCAATCCCCCCACCCCAGATTTTCCCATTCGAACAAGGGACTCATACACCCTCCAAGATCTAATCTACGAAGGCCAACCACTCCTCAACCTGAACTAGCCAAAATGCAAGCACGACCTCGACGCTACTGTGCAAGTTACTAATGCTACGGATCCCAACCCAAGACATCGTTTCTACCAATGCCCTCTGTTCATGGTAACAGCTACAACTCTTACTTACCATTCGACTCATGTCTCGCTACATGACACATACTCTTACTTGTAGACCACAGATTGCAAATTCACTGAGTGGGTGGACCCATCGTATCCCATACATGCCCAATGCTACATCTTTATATTGCTGTGTCGCCTCAAAGATATGGAAGAGGACCTCACGGAGGTCAAGAAGGAGAACGAACAGCTCCACAGGCAGAACTTAGAGCTCTAGACCTAGAATGACAACCTACATTGTCAGAGACTCTGGGAGAGGAACAATGAGGAGGTCGTCCACCTCGGCAGCGACTACCACACTTACTGCTGTTGAGCTTAACTCTTTTGTTGAGCTTAACTCTCATTAGTCTCTTTTGGATAAAAAGATGAAAATATCAAAGGTATGCATTCGAGTTCATATTATCATATCTTGTTGCATTCTTTGGATATAATATTCATAATCATATTGATAAATTCAAATATGAGACTAACTCTTTTATTGAGTATATCTTTGATTAGTCTCATCTCATTGAAAAATAAAAAACCCAAGGTATGCACTCATATTCATTTTACGATATCTTGATGCATATTTCGTATTCATTTCTATTATTTTAGTATGTTTAACCGTTTAGATTTACATTTGTATATTACGTGTAAAAAAATAAATAAAATGCACTCGTATCTTCCTCAAATGGCATCAAACATATCTTCATTTGACTCAGTGGTATTTTAGATATTTCCTAACTCAAAATAGCTGGCAGCCTATTAAAAAGCCAGGCTACCAAACATAAAACCGTTTTAACCTAGCTGTTCAACCGTGCAGCAGCTTAGCCAGAAGCTGCTCCTTAGAAAAGCAGCAGCTGATAGGCTTACTTTTGCTCTGAGTGTATTCTGGGCTTGAAGTTGCGGGCCTACTTTTGCTCTCGCATTCTTGATTTTGGCCTGACGAAGCCTCTTGCGCGGATTTGGGCTGACTTCCACCATGTACTCGGCCTGTGCTCTGTTCTTTTAGTACTGGCCTCTTCTGAATCTTTCTTATATAAAGCTGACTAATACCTAGTTTTGTAGCTCATGCAATGGTTTTGGACCGTCGGATCAAGCTAAATGCCATGCAGATCAAGGTTCCGAAGCATCAATGGTGATGTGCATGGATGTGCCAATATACACGCGCGAGCTGCTGAATATCTGATATATCTTGGTGATGGTGATCTGAAAATGATAGCACTACTACTTACGCATGACAGAAGTTACTGTCTACTAGTCTTACGCTGAAATTGAGTCTACAACACGCATATCTTTGGCAGCGTAAAGTCTAGCCACAGTCGTACGTAGGTCGTCGTTGGATACGAGAGATGGCATGTGCGCACATTGCTGGATGACTGACGACGGGACTCATTTTGTCAGCTTAAAGTGGATGGAGTTTTCCAAGAGCGAACAGGAGGTAAACGATTGTAGTCGGTCAACACGAGCGACCAGCTGTCCTGCAGAATAGACTCGAAAACGGATCGGATACAGATGAATAATAGTTGTACTATATTTATTTTCATATTTTTTTGTTGGATGCGAATACGGATACAGATAGTTCGGATACAAATACGAATATGGATAATATCAAATACAGATACGGATCGAATACGAATCAAATCGGATACAGTTTCGAATATTTATCGGAACATGATAACCCCTTAGATTGTACATAAAAAATAGACAAAAACAAATAATTAGTTGATTTGTTCAAAATATTATTGAAAATTGAACAAATATAAACATTTTCATTCACTTAGTCAATAGTTAGATACCATGTCGCGAACAAAATTATGTAAGACTTAGTTCATCACACACATACTATAAGTTCATCATACACGTAAATCAAAATACAAAATGAAGGTCCTTTCTCAAAGATACAAATAGAAGTAAACACATAACACACTAAAAGTTTAATAATACTTAGATACCGTGTCTCTAGAAAAAGTATATAACACATACATGTAATGACCCAAGATTTATATTCTTTGTTTAATTATGTTAAAAATAATAAATTATGTATTTATGAGTTTTTCTGCATTTTTAGCTACTTATTTAAAATAATTTCCTATTAAGAACAATGGTGTTTGAATTTTTGAGAAAATTTAAAATCTATTAAAATCTTGAAAATTTGAAAGTATAATTTAAAATCTGTTAAAATCTTGAAAATATTTGTTTAAAATGGCAGATTGTATGTGGAATTTTCTCAAAAAATTCATAATTTTTGGAATTGGTTTGCCAGTTTTAATAATTGAAACTTGATTTGTGGATTAATTAAATTAGAAGACAATTTAAAATTAAGAAACCTTTTGGGCCAAAAGAGTAGCTATAGCCCAGCCCACATGCATATTCGAATATCCGACCCATCAATATCCGGATTATCCGAATCCGAATCCATATCCGACGGATAGTGAGCTACCGAATCCGTATCCGATACTATTCGATCTGATAGAATCTGTATCTGAAAATTGTCCGGATTGATCGAAAACTATCCGATCTGTTTTCATCCCTACTGCAGAGTGTGTCTTAGTCTCGCATGCTTCCACTGAGTATAGATATAGAGAGGTACCATACATTCTGTGGTCGAGGAAGATTCCTCCTGCTCATGGCCGCCGTCCGGCGTCGGGCAGGTAGCTTTGCTGCTACAGTTGCAACAGCTGACTGCAACCATGGTTTACAGAACCGTTTTGAACCCAAAATTCGTAACCCCGGCAGTAGCTAAAACCACGAAAAACCGCTTGAAAACCACGAAAAACCGAACGATATGGAAATTCAAATTATTTTGAAATCTGGTCAAACTGGTGAGTGAAAACTACTAAGTTTTGGCCGAAAACCGCCAAAAACTGAAGCCGGTTGAAAAAATGGGGAAAATTGCAAAAAAAATATTGTAAAATTTGTAAAAATCCAGTGAAGACCAAAAAATAGGAAAAACGTAAGAAATATATATAAAAATATATATATAAACACGTAAAAATATATGGTATGATCTCTCCTAAATATGGAAAAAATTCGACATGACCTATGTTGTATTTTATACAATTGAAAGTTATAAATTAGGCATTTAGCAATAATATATCAACAAATAATCTTTCATTTCAATACTACTCATATATCAATCCAACAAGTGCAAAAATAATCATTTACATAATCACATAGCAATATCATTCACAATTTCACTATCATTCACATATCAACACCATTTACATTCTAATACCTTTCAATTGAAATGTAGAGTAACATAGCTTCGTCGTTCTTCCATTGTCACCGAAATGCCATGTTCGATCTATATGAATGGAATGTTAGTAAAAAAATTGAGTTGCAATGAAATGAAACAAAATTTCGATATGACCTTTGCTATATTTTAGACAATTTGAAGTTGTAAAGTAGGCATTTAGCAATAATATGTGAACAAATAACCTTTCATTTCAATATCATTCACATATCAATCCAATAAGTGCAAAAAATAGGCATTCACATATCAATACCATTCACATTTAGATACATTTCATTTGAAGTTGTAAAGTAGGCATATTTTCGTCGTCCTTCCCACACAAATGCCATGTTGTACCTACATGGATGCTATGTTAGTATAATATCAAGTTGCAATGAAATGAAACATTACCTTCGGGGCTACGGGTAGTATTGTTGCGTGTACACTTGGTTGGCCATGTTGTATTCCTCGGTGGATATCAAGGTCAATCCTCGTGTAGCTAGCAACTCTGCCTTGTAATCGTGCCAGCTTTACCCCATCCATGTACTTGTTATTTGCCATTGTTGATACAATATGGCATAAAACCCAGGTCGTGCCACTGTAGACCCATTGGGTGAGAGGTTGTGTATGAGCATCGGGGATGGCGTAGTCATAGCTGCCATATGAGGAATTTTTTTCTCTTTAATATTTTTTTAATCTTTTTTTTCAAAACTAGGCGTTAGGTTTTAGAAATTGTAGAACTAGGCGCCGGTCGCCCGTATATGGGGTGATCGCCCCATATACGGGCGATTAGTGCCAAATCTAATGGCCGTCTGACGGCAAGAAGAAATCGCCCTATTATGGGGCGACCGGTTGATTTTTTTTAATTTTAAAGCCACCTATCGCCCCACTCCAGGGCGATCGCTCCACTCCCGGGCGATAGGTGGTGAAATTGGCTCATTGTTACAACGGTAGTTATATCACCGATCGATCGCGTGCATGGGGCAATCACCCATGTACGGGCGACGGGCACCCATTTTTGTTATTTTTATAGCCTAACGACTAGTTTTGAAAAAAAAGATTAAAAATAAATATTAAAGAAAAAAAATTCACCATATGAGTCATAGCTCCCTTGCATCTCAACGACGCCATAGCGGCTAGAGCTATCCTGTGGTGCATCCTTTCTCTTCCCCCGGTAGTCGTACTCTGGGATTGGGGAGCGCCATGATCTCTGTCCTGTGTTGCATAAGTGAACTGCGACTCCCCTATAAATTCAACGGGACGCTGCTCTTTTGATTGGTGCGTGAGAGGTATGGAGGCATAGCAACCGGAGTCATCGCCATCGGTATCTAACTTGGAGCTGCTATCGTTGGAATCTTGGTATGACGGGCTCCGACGGACCCCACTCTCAGTGAAGTCATTACTCCCTACATAATGCGACTCATCTGTAGAATCTTGGCCGAAGGTTGTAATTAACGTACATCAGCCTATGTAGCTTCATGCATGATAGGCGGTTGCGGATTTTTTTGTGGATGAATGCAAATGTACTTAATTGCGCTCACATCCGCTAGAAGATGAGCATTGAGACATGAGACGTATGGTAAACCGCTGAAGGATGGGTATTTCCGATCCGAACACGTCCCACCAATATGCTGCAAATTAATAAATAGAATAGTAAATACCAACGAGAGTACCATTACATTTAAGACGGTGTAAGGAAAATATCAAGGGATGTATTGCCATCTTGTGCTATCCTCGTAGCTAGAGTAGTTGAGAATGATCCAACCTTCCTTCTGAAAATGTCGGCGCAATGAAGAGCTTGCGCGGCGCTTTCAGTGTCATCAGCAAGCGCTTCAAAGGCAACCCAAAGATTTGGCAAGAAGTTGTTGTTCATACTGTAAGCGTAGGCAGTCTGGGTGTTTAAGGCGACGGCTGCAAGTGAAACGAATCATGTCAGTGCAAGTATGTAACATATATGCAACTGCAATATACTGTGTTCTAGGGAAGAATGTATTACTAGCATTCATATAAGTGTGGCATGTTAAGTCGTCCATTCTTCGGTCTACCACATTCATATACATCTCCTTTGTTGCTGGAGACTCACATAACAAACTATCGTACTCCTGTCGCAATATGGTGTACCGTAGGATCGTCTTGCTCAATGTAGGCACCCTATACTGATCGGCGAATTTCAGGATGACATACAACGGTTCCACCAACTTGACAACAGATCAAAGATTATCCCACCAGTCCAAGCTCGAGAGGCAGCCATACACGTACCTCCCCTCGGTGGTATCAACAAAGCGAGACCTTACAAATTCTTCAGCAGCCATCCATTGGATCAACTTGTACTTGCGCCGAAAGAAACTGTCCAAGAACATATAGTTAGTACCGAAACGAGTTGTATTTCACTTGACCAACTCGCCTCCAATATACTTATTCATCATAGCATGAAACTTGGAATAGTTGTATATTCATCGAGATATTTTACTTGCACTCTCAATGACTGAAGCGTGATCGGGGAACTCTCCAATCCCCTTCAGCATCAAATTAATGGTGTGGGCCACATGATGTTGCGGTACTGTCGTGCGATGAGCTTGCACGCCTTTTTGTAGTTGGCACTATTATCCGTGGTAATCTGTACCATATTTGTCAGATCCACTTCGTTGACCACTGAATATATTTCCTGCGTGAGCAAACAAAACCAAGTACCCCCATTACGTGATGCGTATGTTATTTAAATTGCAGAAGAGGACAAACAAAATCAAGTACCTTGCGCAAGTACAAGGCATCCTAAGATAGGCTAGTGTCATCGACGGACTTGTGGAAAAATATGGTGCCGTTGGAGTAAATCATGAAGTTAATTATGCTCATGCGTGTCGGTCCTGTCCAAGAATCACATATGATTGTTACTTCGTACGTAGGTCATTGCTGCATGAACTTTGCGAAGCTCTCTTTAATGTTTGCTTCATTGGCGTCTAAATATTTTTCATTTATATCTCGTCCACTCGGGAACGGGACACCATCGTCTGCAAATGAAACATAGTACAGAAATGTTAGCTATGACTCGGTGTATAACTGAACGAACATTTTAAATCTCACTTACTGTATTTTTGTGTTTCCCTCACTGCGCAAACAAAGTATGGACTATCTGCTTTCTGCCCCACGATACCAGCAGTGTGAAAAAATTTAGCCCATACCGAGCCAATGGCCTACTTCACACTCTTCCCCTTCTGTGTCCACTGATGGGTGTCAATCCTTTGGTTGCACAGGGCCACGGGCCGTACCAACGTACCGCGCCCTGCCAAGTGCTGCTTCAGTCGGGTTGCACCAACTCCTTTTTTCTCTTTGAGACAGTGCTTACATCGAAATCCAGCACCCAACTTCTCATCGTGCTCCCACACCACGTCGACATGGTCTGTCATCTACTAATAGAACACAATAAAAGTAAGCATATATACAAATATCGCTACTTGAACAAATAGTACCATTTGCGGGTGTCGTCATTGCTACTAAATATACTTCAACAAATATTGCTAGTAAATATAATTGAACAGATATTGCTACTACATGTACTTCAACAAATATTACTATTAAATATAATTGAACAAATGTTGCTACTACATATACTTCAACAAATATTACTACTTGATATAATTGAACAAATATTGCTACTTCACATACCTAAACAAATACTGCTACTTGACATACCTCAACAAATATTGCTACTTGACATACTTGAACAAATATTGCTACTAAATATAAATGAACAATTGTTGCTACTTAACATACTCGAACAAATATTGGTACTAAAAATTAGTGAACATACAAACAGTGAGCAATTCATCACGAACACAATGTGTATTTCGTCATGATGTGAAAAAAATTGGTACTACAAATTTCATTCAACAACCGAGAAAAGCAAACAATCAGTGAGCATCATGAAGTACTAAGCAATATTTCATCATGAAACTACAAGTTTCATCATATATGCATGCATGAACCTACAAATTTTATCATATGTTCATCACGAAACTACAGAGCAATCAGTGAAATTTCATCATATGTTCATCATGAAACTACAGAGCATCAACAACATATGTGCTTGCATAATCTACTGATCGGTTTTCACGAAAAAAACCGAGCGAAAATCATAGAAAACCGAGAGAAAAGTGACCTAAAATCATGAATTTCATTCGCGCACTTGAAATTCGCTGGCTGCTCGGTAAACCGGTAAAACCGAACGGTTTTTGCGCAAAACCGAGCGAAAATCTCTTGTTTGATGGCGGTTTGCTGGCATGAGGCTGCCGGATCTAGGCTGCGGCGACACAGTCGACAGTAGCGTCAAGTGGGGAAAGGTCAACTGCAATTATTGCTCTTATGCGAGCTCGGTCTCCTGGTCGGGACGTCATGCCCCTTGGGTGGGTCGGGGTGGGTTGGCCGGCCCACTGGACGCCATTTTGTTTTTGTCTTTTTTTGCTTTTTTTATTTTCAACAATTCGAATTGCTCAAAAACTTCATCATAATTCGTTTTTTTCAAAAAAAAATTCACACCAAAGGTCATAGAGCAATTAATATTAATTTTAGAGAATTTTTGGATAAATTTTTTCCAAATTTTTGAATTTGAAGCCCACCAGTTTGCCTAATCGAGCCGACGCAGTAAGCTCGAAAACTGCGGTTTTCAAGTGAAAACCCACAACTTTGCGAACCCCGATTGCAACTGCGCAGACATGCGCCTGGTTCTTTTTCTAGAACATGAGCTTTTAAGTTTTCTAGGTTTAGCCACGTGGCGTACGCTGCGTTGGTCGAATTTTGGTTCACAACTGGATGTAATTTTTAGAACATAGAGGATTTTTTTTTGGAAAATACGTGATCTGGGTCTAGATGCAATTTCCTGAAACCACGAGTTTTTTTTGAAAAAGGGCTCAAGAGAAAGCTAGACACTTGCGGAATTAAGAGTTTTTTTTTGGAAAAGAGGCGGTGAGATAACTTAAACGCAATTTCGGTAGGGGGCTTTGTGCACATGAGCCTGTTGAGGACTTAACGCAATTTTGGAATTTTTTAAGGTTCTTTTTTTTGTAAAAGAGCCGATGAAAGGACCTAAACATACTTTCAGAATTTTCGGGAGCCTTTTGGTGAAAAAAGCTGATGTGACGCTCTGGTTGCTCATGAAATCTTCTAGCTTTAAGAGTGTTAATATGGGAATGTCAGCATTAGGGAGTGCCACCTTATCCACTTCGTGAAAAAGTCCCTCACAAAATTTAAAATTATATTTAGGTCCTTCTATCGGCTCTTTTGCAAAAAAATCCTCATGATTCCGCAAAATTGTGCATGACTCTGGAAATTACCTTTAGGTCCTCCCCGGCTCTTTTGCGGGAAAAGCCATGTGGTTTGCATCGATTTGCAAAGAGGTCCTACGCGATTTAACAAGGAGGCCCTTGGGTTCCCGTGATTCCTAGGAAGGTCCTGCGCCCTCTAGAGATTTTACTCGTAGATCCTCAGGTCTCAGAAATTTACAAAGAAATCCTTCGTAATTTTACACGAAGACCCCTGAAGTTTTGAAAATCCGGTATATCCTGCTCGGCGCGGGGTAGCGTGCAAATCCATCTAGTAGCGAGGAAGGCAACGGTCACAGCCGTCCGAGGCAACAACGTGCGGTGGTGCACGCGAGTCACGCCTTGCAGGCCAGCCTCGTCAGCCAGGGGCCCAGGGCTAGGGCGGCACGAGAGTGACGCTCCACTCGGGCGAATACCGACCTACCGTGATCAGGAAGGCCGCGCGCGCCCGACAAGTGCAGTGGCGCATTACACTAGTACTAGGTGTCTGCCAAATGCCGATCGAGCGCTCGCCGGTGTCACCAAGAACGGCATGTTTGGCAATCGACCCAGCACCGCCATGCACAAATGCTTTCCATGTTTGTCGTGGCTGCGACCGTTGGGACTCGCTTAATTATTACCTGTTTAAACATCGTAGGCTGGTGGGTTAGCCGTTTGTATTCAACGTCAAATAAAGAATTTAATACCATTAATTCGATACTTGAATAGTAGGATCCAAAATCAAGAATAACTAAATATACACTCATCTTCAATTATCTAAGTTTTCTATATCAAAGACAGTCGTCTATATATACCATACATCTACATATACGTTGGTTCTTGGATTACAAAAAACACGTAACATCCGCATATACTCGAGGGAATCGACCCCACGAAAACCATGGAGCCTCTGAAAATTCTCTCTCATCTCGTCTTCCTCCTCGTTCTCGCCTTGTCCATGTCCAACGCTTCCATTTTAGAAGACGCGTGCAAGTCCTTCGCCGCTAGCCACACAGAAATCAGATACGACTATTGCATCAAGTTCTTTCAAGCCGCCCAGGGGAGTGCCGTCGCGGACAAGCGCAGCCTAGCCATCATCGCTGCAAATATCACAAGAGCAACTGCCAAGAACACTACAAAGCGCATCGCTGCCCTGAAGGCATCAGAGAAGGACAAGAAGAGGCGGGAGTGCCTCAGCGCGTGCGCCGAGTTGTACTCGGACGCCGTGGGCCAGCTCGGCGAAGCGGCGGAAGGCATTGCCTTGGGCAACGCTTCAAGCTTGCAGGACACGTTGTCGAAAATCAGTGCTGCCCTAGACGCGCCTGGGACCTGCGAGGACGGATTCAGCAAGCTAAACGAGGAGTCGCCGCTCGTCGCTGAGGACGCCGAGTTCGGTAAGGAGGCGTCCATCGCTCTTGCTGTAGCCACGGCGTTGTCGCCGTCCAGGAAGTGAATCTGGGTGAAAACTACGCGTCTAGAATATCATTTGAATCAATAAACTTCAGGATTTTGTAAGGCAAATATATTTAGATCAATAAACTTTGCATGTACATTGAGCGCGATTTTTTTCATGGAATAGTGTTGTGCATACTCCCGAAAGAAGTGCAACGCATTTCTTCAACATATGTAACAATTCATGGCATCATGTGCAATATTGTAAAAACACACAAACAACACCGAGGAAGGATTAAAAAAAATCACTTTCTCAATAACTTAGATAAATTTGAGTAGTATTGGATGTCTAAATTAGTATTGGCCAACCTATTCGGAAAAAATAGTGTAAAGGCATTCAAAACCAACAAATACATATCTGAAAAACAATGTTACAACCCTACAATATTTTAGAAATGCACATGCAACAATAACAAATAATCGGTGTAACATCTTAATGTAATCTATTTCGCAATCCATTGCAACGAAAAAGGGCAACAAAATAAATACCTTTTGCAACAAGAAAGAACTCTTTTGCAACAAATAAACCTTCACCTATAACATGTTGGTGCAACATTTTTAGATAATACATGTAACAATTGTAATCAACATGTGCAACAAAGCTACCCCGAATGGGTTGCAACATAAAACGCAACACTTAGGCGTTCTCCCACGCAACAATTGAGATAGCTTACGAAACATTCTAATTTCGATTGTGCAAAATTTGCGATGATTGTTGCAACATTGAGAAAAAATGAAAAAAAAATCCACTCTCAACAAAAATTGTTATGTACATCCAAAAATAACAATGCAACATTTAGATGAGGAGAACGCAATATTTTAGATTGTGAAGTGCAATATCTCGAGGATCTGCATCGCAGGTGATAAACAGCAACCTAATCAAGCACAACAAACTTGGCAGGGCAGAAGAGATAGGACTCACAATCTTCACGTGTGTGGCTACAACAACAACAGCAGCCGCATGATCAGACGATGCATTAGAAAACCTCCATCCCCACCCCACCATCAATCGCCCATCGGCCACAACCCCAACCAAAATAACCGAGGACTGAGCGATCGCTCACTGAGGTAGATCTCCCTGAAGGATCTATAGCCGATCTTTCGATCGGGCTTGAACTTCGAAGCGATGATGCGGTCCATGCGACCCAAACCTCCACACCGCGCCGCATGCGACGAGCCCCTAGGGAACTCTAGGCCTGGGGGTTGGGTTATAGAGGAGGAGGAGGTGCCGTGGGTGGAGGTTCTGATTGCTTGGCGCCAACATCGCTGTTGCGGGTAGAGAAGGTGAATCGACGCAACGGGGTTTGCGCTGCATCGCTCGCTTTATTCTGGTTGTAGGTTGTGCGAGTTGAGCTGAGTGGGGAGGGAGAGGACAAGTGCAGAAACATGTATCGATACGTTTTGTGGGCTTCCTATGGACCGTGGGCTTTGATCCCTAGCGTCAGATTGATCGGACGTCTGGTTAGTAGCGATTTCGTTATGGTTGATATGGCACTTTTTTTGGCGGGGAAGATATTGCACATTGATTACAGATACGCACTGTGTGCAAAAAATGCTAGAAAGATATGCATAAATTGAATTTAGTAATTAATATGGAAAATCAATGTACATTAATTACGTCATTTACATGTCGGTGTCCGATACCAATCTTGGATTTGAATAATTCCCCCATGCGGCAGACGGAAATGCGTATGATCGCACCACGGTGAGAGTCCTAGAAAATACCTCGATCGGCGCTCGCGGCCTCAGCTCCTCATAGTGGTTTCTGCCGTTGGTTTGGACTTGGGAACTTTGGATTTAGGGTATTGACTTTGGATCTGATATCCTCGTGCCACTGATGTAATCAAGAACAATAAGCAAATACACAACCAAGTTCACAGCGTCGATACATCTTTCCCCCTTTCCTTTGGATCAAAGGGGCAACGGCATGCATGCATGTAGGCACGTAGGTTTTCATTAGCAACTTTTGTACCAACTAGCGATGCTTCTTTTGTTTTCAAATAAAAAAACATGGATAAGGATACTGTTCAGGTGTTCGACGTGAACCTCTTCATCCGAATCTTTCACTCACACAACTCCTCTCATCAATAAAAGCATTAGAGGTTTCCCCACATGATGCCTTTTTACCTTTTTTGACTTCCTCCTCCTCCTAGTAATCTTCTTCACCCAAGCAACTGAAGTTCTCTTCCATCTCGCTCCTCCATCTTCTCACTTGGTGCACATGGTTATGGTTGGCTATACCTCACACATGCCTCTCTGCTCCTCTATCTGCCCCCCTCTCTCTCACTCAAACACATGTCATGCGGTTGTGCTTAGCCTCTCACACGTATGTGATGTCCGTATGCCGCATGGGGGAAATATGTGTGCTCGGCACCATAATCGCATTAGGCATTAGCCTGCACAGCGCAGTGAACGGCTGAAGTGAATGCACATCACAACTGTCGTAGAACAACTGTGGAAACCTGTAAAACACTGCGTGCTGCGAGGTGGGAAGGGGACACTCCGCATGCATGTCGTATGAGGCGCGAGACAACGAAAGCGGCGCGAGCAGCAAGACCTGCGCAGGATGCACAGCTCCGCGCTCCCTCCCATCTCTGCATGCCCTCTTGTTCTCTCCACCGCGAAACGCGAGGCCTCTTAATTCTCTTGCCACCTTGCACTCCTCGATCTCATCTCGTCCTCCTCCTGTTTTGGATCTCACAGAGTGACGCGGTTCCTCGAATAAAATGGCCGACAACAACAACAGCGGCAATAACAACGGAGGCATTAACAACGCCGAGGTCCCAATACAAATCCCAGGTCAGTATATATATATGCGAGTAGTAGTCACTGCTCGATCGTCACATTTTTTGTGTGTTTTTTGTCTGTTATTTTTTTATTCAATAATTTCCTATAAACATAAGTTTTCATTGAAATTCAATCAATCAGTTACGAAACATGCATTTTTTTGAATGAATAATATGTGCAAATTTAAGAGGCTGATTCAATGGTGAGAGTGAAGAGCGAATTCTTTGCATGGACTAAACTTCTTTAGCCATTTAGCTTGCCAATGTGTGCGCCAATTCTTCTTGCTGTTCTCTATTTCCTTTAAGAGTTGCGCGCGCAGGGTGTTTGACAAATTGCCGGGAAGATTGCGGCGCAATGAGATGTTTTACAGATAGCATCGGAACATGCATACCGATCTGGATCTGCATGCACCTTTGCTTTGCTTTCCCAAGTTGTGGTCTTGTTGTGATGGCTCTGCGCGCTCGTGTAGTCGTGTGTAGTGTTGCGGGCACCGTGAACGCTCATGCAAATGGGGACATTGTTCTTCCGTTCTTCGTACATTGAGGCATGAAGAATCTCTTCGGAGGGAATACAGCGAGCTGTGTTTTGCGAAAACGTAAATGAGAGAAAAGGACAAGTTACCAAAAAGCCTATCCAAGTCTCAACATGATCTAGTTTAAAAGTGGGGTCTTGTTACCTTGCAGTGAAGAAAATAAAATCCGAAAAATAAAAAATCACGTGTTATCCACTGATTTCTTGCCGTTATGTAGTACTGCAAGAAGTAAGAATGCGGTCATATATGCATCTGCTGAGCAACTCTCATACTGCATGCAGTAAAAATGTAGTCATATATGCATCAGCTGAGCAACTCTCTTATAACATCCTGTGAAACTTCCATCTTCTTAATGATATCTGTTCTCTTTAAAAAAAACTTTAGAAAGTGTGGTTCATATCCTTTTGTCAAGAATTTTGCTTATTTGTCCAATGCTTTAATTTGTTACTGTCAGTATTGACTTTTACAGTTCTAAAGTCTAAACCATAGGACCGGCCAAAGTTGAAGGTTCAGCAACTCTGCAGTCGAGCATTGGCAATGGTGGTAGATGGTGGCAACGGATATTTCTCCCTCACTGCGGGTTAGACATAGGCGACGCTGCTCGGGAGGAACTACTATAACTAGTATAATGCTCTGTCTTCCGGTTTCCTTTTCCCAGCACGTAATATATGGTCTTTTTCTTTTCTAGAACTTTTGTTTCCTTTTCCTTAATTCTAGGATATTTGTTTCCTTTTCCTTGAGATAATGCTGGAGGTGGGGGGGAGATCTGTTGTGGGCCACAGGGGTGAGTTAGACACATTGAACAATGGCCATCGGATGTGGGTGAGTAAAGCTGAGGAAAGATCTGAGAGGTTAATTTTGATGGAGGCAAGTTTCTGGAGACGTTTCGCTGGGTGCATGAAGGTTGGGCCATCTCTAGTGGGGTGCATTATTTGGGGTGGACGTAGAAAAGAATGCTTAGGTGCATTATAAAGGGGTATAGATCTGTTGGAATTACTGAGGTAGAGGCCTATTAATTCACAAATAATTTTTGGAAAATTCTAAAGGCCCATTAGATAAAAGAGAGGTAGAAATGCAATAGTCCTATATTGCTAGTTGAGGGGGATAAAGACCACCTTATAAGGGAGGTTCCCTCCACCGTACTTGAGTATGAGAAGAAGAAGAGAACACACGCGCGTGCTCGCTCGCCTCGTCAGGCGGAACGCGTGAATGGTGCAGCGAAATCGAGTCCGATAACTTACGCAGGCGCAGTTCTCTTTTGTAGTTTTTGTAGAGTGAAACTAAATAGTCAACACGTTTTTGCAGCATGGGATTAAATAGTCAACACGGTTACGTTGACGTGGTATTAACTGCGCGAACGAATCCGTAACTGACTCGAATCATGGAACGGATTTTACGCGGAATTCGTAATCGACTCGTATCGTGTTCCACGATTTTATCTCTATTATATATAGGTCTTCGAAACGTCCGTCCTTGAGATCCTGCACCGGATAGGACGAATCACGTTTTTGGGAAGCATCTTCACGTGACTGCTCGCTGTTTTCTTCACCGACAATCGGCTTCGACTACATCGCCTGCTGATCTTCATTGACGTCTACTACCGGTTCAGCCACGTCTTCGCGTTGCCTCGGTAACACACGCGAACCATCTCTTTGTTCTATTTATCTAATAATATGGATGAGATAGACATTGCAATAGACATATTGCTTGTGTCTAGTTTACGTGTTTCCTCTGTTATGCCTTCAATTATTATCATAGCTTATTTTTAAAATAAATTCATCATTAATATGCCTAATTATCCGACACAACTAAGGCGGCGGCATGTGGATATCAACATCTGTACAAATCGCTGGCTTTACTATATTCTTTGCTCTGTTCTTCTTCCCATCGAAGTCATCTTCCACAGAATCCACCAGCGGTAACAGTGACACTCCCATCGCCAAAGTTACTCTGGTATACATTGTTTTGGGACTCGTAGCTGCCGATGACATGATGTATTCTAAGGGCTTGTTGTATCCTCTGGTCTCAACCTATCGCTCATGAGAAGTGTTTCCATACTTTTCTTTTTGACAATTGCACAAATATTAAAGCATGAATGAAAGGTAGATAGTGATTACTTACCTTTTCACTTGCATTAAGATTTGTGCAACTTATATTAGGAGGAAAAGCATTGAAGCACCGCTCTTCGCTCATTTGTGCTAGTCAGCTGGCTTTCAACGTTGTCTTCTCATACGTCTTAAACTCGCAGAAGGTCACTACTTTGATACTGAACTCTGTAGTACTCCTTACCTTATCTGCTTCGCTCCTTGGAGTCAACGAAGGATCCCAGGGAACTACCGGTGTCTCTAGAGGAAAGTATCTATTGGGTTTCTTGTTGACACTGGGAGCATCAGGCGCCTACTCACTTATCCTTTCGCTGATGCAACTCATCTTTGAAAACGTGATCAAGAAGCACACCTTCTCGGCCATGCTGATCATGCAGATTTAGAGGTAAAGATCATGCAGATATAGAGAAATTTGACAGTGCATTATAGTGGTAATATATAGTGGATAATAAAATTAGATGTAGCGATTGATTTGTTAAGAGTATTTATACTCCTCAACTATCAGAGGAAATATAAATAAATACTAGCTAATGTAATATATTGGTTCGAAAAGAATGAACAATCTATACTGAGCTCCAAGTTTATATGGGTGGCAATTTTGGCTTCTATTGTTGGGTTATTTGCGACTTTGCGAGTGGTGGATGGAAAACTTTGAAAAGGGAGATGGATGGGTTCCGGCGGGGCAGTTCTATCTGATGACGCTGGTGTGGACGGCCGTATCTTGGCAGGTCGCTTCTGTTGGAGTTGTGGGGTTGATCTTCGAGGTGTCGCCGCTGTTTTCGAATGTGATCTGCACCTTAGCTCTACCTGTTGTTCCTCCTTTTGCCGTGATGATCTTTCGCGACAAGATGAATGGAGTAAAGATCATAGCCATGCTGATTGCCATCTGGGGTTTTGTTTCATATATGCACCAGCACTATCTTGACGACAAGAAAGCTAGGAAGGTGTCAGCTAAAAGTGGGCAGGGGGTTCCTAGGTGCCCACTATGATCTTCTTGTGATAGGAATATGTTCTCCACCAATCTAATTTGTTGGCTGCGAGGTATTAGGACGTGTTGCTGCTAATGTTATTTTGGAGGATGTTTGTCAGAGAAATACTACTTTTTTGTACTATATCTATGTATGTAGCCATACTATTTTGCTGAATTACTAGTAGTTTCCTTTATCCTTCTGATTTCGCTGAATTACTAGTAGTTTCCTTTATCCTTCTGTGTATTGTGTGTAAGGATGGATGCCGCCGAATAAAAAGAAGTAAAATAATTTCGTTGAAATACTCTCTTATTTGCTGCCATCTTGTCATTACTTGATTCTCGTGAATGTTTTGACTGTTGTTATTGACACATTGGATAGTGGAAAAGCACATCTGGATCAGTAAAAGGTCAAAATTATCAGGAGTACTACTCTGGAAGAAAAAAGAAAAGAAAAGAAAATACAACCTCTACCATTACACTGGTAGCACTACTGATCTACCATTTTACATGTATATATTCAGCTTTTAGCTTCTTACAGATCAATTCTTATGTGATCTTTGCTATCTCTTTTCTTACGCCAGACAGTTCCTGACGTACACTACAATATTTTTTCATTTTTGAAACAAGGGCATGAACTCTACGTCATTTCGTTGTTAGAAGAGAATACAAACACCAACAGAAGACACCTACAAAGCACCAAGATACCTCCAATACTTGGAAAGCTGAAGTCACCTTTAAATACTTAAAATACACTAAGATCTTGACAATATACAAATATCCTTTCCGCTTCAAACAAGCTTATCAGCGAAATATACTTTGGTTGAGAACTGACCAAAGGTAAGTTGGCTAGGTGGGCTAGTTGTGTCTCCACCCACTAGGGTTCAAGTTTTGGTTTGACACTGGTGCTCACCTTATTCTAATAGTGAATGCTAAAACTCCTAGCCTAAGTTGGGATGAAACGGGCGCTTCCTCAAAATCTTGGGTGTTGCTCAATAATTCGCAAGCTCGTCAGTTTCACCTAATGGGAGAAAAGTTTGATTCCATCTGGATATCCCCGAGCGGTCAACGTTGTCCTCACTTGGAATTTTTGTACCATTAAATGGATTCTCCAAGAGGCATGCAGGAAACATTGACTCATGGGACGAAATGATGCATTGCTCAACGGTGGTGAGTCAAGCTAATGTTGACAGCAAATTTAGACACTAGTGACGGTGTATTTTATTTATGATTGATTGATGAGGATCCCAATTTCCACCGGAGGAGGACGAGCAGGGTACGCATCCAATAGGCAACAGGATAAGTTTTGCAGGCACAGCGTGAAATCTCGCTTGCTCTCTTGTTGTCTGCTTATCCTTGTCAGGGTTTCAATATGGACGATGCTAGTGAAATTCAGCTCCAGATCGCAAGTCTCTCTCATGAACCGCCAAGTTCACACTTTTGAGCAAGATATAATGAAGGATTGAAAAGGTCATTAGAGGGGTGTGAATAGGAGTCAATAAAAAATTAGTCAAATGGAAAATTTCTCCTCAAAAAACCATGACAAAGCCCCAAGGAATCATATGGAAGCGGAAAAATAAATTTTTAGAAAACTCAGCCCAAAATCGGCACTACTGCTATGTAGGGGACGGTAGTACTATGAACAGTAAAATCAAGGAAATAAATAGTAAAATCAACAAGATTTCAAAATCAAAATCGGTGTATCTCTTGATCGGCTAATCCAAATCCCATGAAAATTTGTATGCACTTTCCTTAGGATGTCAGGAACCTATTCCATCAATCTATTGCAAATATTGACATCAAAGCTATGACCTTTTTCAAATTTACCGAATGTTACACCAAAACCGGATCAAAACCTAAATCTTCACTCTGTGCTTGCTCGTGGGAATTTGATGATCGAGATGACCTTAGATCAGGGTTTACAAAGCCGACAAAAATCGATCGGTTTTCGCAAAAACCAACCTTGCTGAGCCGGTTCGGCAATAAAAACTGAGCGGTAAACCATGGAGTTCAAATGTAAATTTAAAAAATTTGAAGAGATTTACCAAAAAGTATTACTTTTTTTTTTGAAAATTTTTGTGTGAGGTTCTGAGGAAATTATAATGATTCTACAAAATTTTCAAATGATTATCAGACATGTGTATTTTTAAAAAATTCTAAAAGTGATACTGTCACAATATATGCTCTTCAGTTTTTTATTTTCTAGGGGTACAAAATGAAGTCTAATATTTCTTAAAAAAATTTGTGATGTTATAACGTAATTAAAATTATTTTTCAAAATTTTCACATGATGATCAGATATGTGTATTTTTTAAAAAAATTTGAAAATGCTATTATCATTGTATATGTTCTTTTGTTTTTTATTTTATATGGGCACTAAATGAAGTCTAATATTTCTGAAAATTATAGTACATGATCCTTAGGCACTAGTTATGGTTAAATTAAATTTTAGAATATAATAAATCTTTAAATATTTATAAAAATCTAACAATGTCTTTGTTCCTTTTCATTAATTATTGTTTTGGATTTTTTTAGAGGCAATAAATAATTTCAAAAATTGTTTAAATTTCTCTGAGGTGTTTGATAGATTAATTGTAATTTTTTCTAATTTTTTCAAAAAATATTGCAATTTTTCCTTGCATTTTCACCATTTTCCCTTCTATTGTCGATTTTCGACAAAAACCAATCGGTTTTCGACTTTTTCGACCGGTTTTCGGTTTTTTGAATCGGTTTGACTTTCGCAAACCGTTCGGTTTTTACCGAAATTTGACCGAAAATCGCGGAATACCGGTGACGACCAGATGTCGAATTTCGGTTGCAAAACGAAAATGTTAACCCTGCCTTAGATAGCCTCATACATGTCACAACAAGCAAGAACTTCGACAAGATTGCTCCCCAAAAGCTCAAGAACACAATCTACCAAAAATCTTTTTTCTCTCAAGTCAAAAACCGGTTTCTTGACAATCTCTTGATGAACAAGTGAGAACTTACCTAGATGATTGGGATATGATCTCTAGATGATACATCCATTAATCACTCATCCTTGGCAACATAAGATCAAAAGAAGAAGCAGCCAAATAAGAAAGAACAAAACTCAAGAAGAAGAAGAAGAAGAAGAAGAAGAAGAGCAAAACAAGAGGCAAGATTGGAGCACCAATTTTAATTTCATTTTAGATCATGATGGATATTTACAAAGTCTCTCACCTGAGGGCAAAACTCCCAAAGAGCACTCACACTCACACACACAAAACCCAAAATCTTGTGAAAACCCTAATCCTTTCTCCTAAAGCTTTAAGGCTTAGGCCCTGTTTATTTCGGCTTAGGCTTTTTAACCTTTGGCTTAAAGCTAGCTTTTTGGCTTAACGAACTTTTAAGCCATCTACTTTTAAGCCAAGACATGTTGTTTGGTATCCTGGCTTTTTGATGGGTTGGATGGTGTAGCTTATTGCTAGAAAGTTTGAAATACCTTTTAAGGTTGTAAGGACTTTTCTTATGTACTGATTTATCTAATAAAAATATTTCATACTTTTTTCACCGAAGGTCGTATTGAAAAACATATATTAATCTTGAGATCAAACTTCATTCTGAGCATAATTATTTATCAACTTGAAACTCTTACTACATGGCAATTTTGAACTCTTCTCAGACTAAAAATAGCATAACAATTCTGAACTCTCGTCAAACTAAATAAAAACATATACTGAGGGGCTCGATGAGGCGGATCCGGTCGCCTCTTGCGGCGCCAGATTCGGCCGCCTCCACCCGCCTCCCGTCATTCCACCCTCGGGTCCGCCCGCCTTCACCCACGCCATGCCGGATCCGGTCGCCTCTTGCTGCGCTAGATCCGGTCGCCTCCACCCGCCTCCCGCCGTTCCACCCTTGGGTTCGTCCGCCTCCACCCGCCTCCCACCATGCTATGACCGGATCAGTTCAGCTCCACTTGCGTCACGCCCAGACCCTATAGCCTCCCGCTGCTCCAAGCTTGGGTTCGACCGCCTAAACCCACGCCGCGCCGGATCCGGGTCGGTGGAGGAGGAAGGAGGCTGGGGACGGCGGAGGATGGAGGAGGTCGAGGACGGCAGAGACTGGAGCGACGGAGGGAGAAGGCATGTCGCACATGGGAGCGAGAGAAGATGAGGAGATGGGAGAAGGATTCTTGAGTTTATATATGATGGCATTTGGTGGATAATTTTGGAGACTTCCAGTGGCAAAGGGTTATTTCATCACAAAAAAGCCTAAAAAGGCACCTCTCACCTGGCTTTTGGCTTATAGTTATATGGAGGCTTTTGGCTTTTTTAAACCCGGCTTAAAAATCAGTCATTTATTTCGACTTTGGCTTTTCTGCTTTTAACATAGTGAAAAAGCCGAAACAAACAGGGCCTTAGTAGCTTCACCTCCCTCTACATCTCTTTATATAGAGGAGGCAAACCTAACCCTAAAACCTAGACACTCAAGTGGATACCATCCACATTTACATGGGTTAACCCGGTAACCCAACACACATAATGGGTTTTACACTCACGCACACACGCTTCTCAAAGCGGTCTTCTTCATGACGCCCAATTCGCTCTACGAGCTCGAATTTGCGTTCATATCCACTTTGATTTGACCTAAATCACTTAAGCCACCGCCACGGTTTTCCAAACAGCCTCATTCCCCAGTAATGGACAAATTACCGATTTTCCCTTTGACTGATCATTTTCTTCCACTCGAAGCATCATCCATGCTTCGTCATCCATCATGTGGCCCCAATGACTTCCTACTAAGCCTCTCACGTGTCTGGACTCCCCCGAACCATCCTCGCTTGCAAATGGGCCCAAGTCACTTGTCACGCCATTTGTCCTTTACCGCTTCACCATGATAGCTTCGGCTTTCTTGACCACTCTGAACCTCAACTCTTCCTTGAACTTAGTCCCGGTCCATACCTTTACCTGTCATATCCATCACTAGTGCTTCACGCTCTAGCTCCTTGTTTTTCTGGCTCGCAACCACTTTCCCGCCTCAGTCATCTTCTAGCGTCATTTGACCGTTCTGTACCTCAGCTCTCCTAGCCTAGTCCCGGTCTCTTCCACCTTACCATGACCTAGCTCCGAAGTCCTGCAACCAACATAGATAACTAAACTGTTACGTAGCACTGTTCAAAAAGATATGCAATAATCATTATATAATCAAAACACAATTACAAACTCACAGGAAAAATTGGTACTACCGCCCCAGGGCCGGTACTACCGCACCATCCTGAGACCGGTAGTATCACCCTGGTTGTACCTAAACCGCATACTCTAGAAAATAACTACCACCTACTAAGAGTCGGTAGTGCTGCTCGGCCGGTACTACTACCCCCAGGACCGATAGTGCCGATTTCCCTAAGCCCAGAAAACAACCCTTCTTTGAATATAACTACCGTCATCCTAGGCCCGGTAGTACCGCACCCAGGGCCAATAGAGCCGCCCACCCTATCAACACCTCAAATTGCTTTGAATTTACATCCAAATCAAATCAAATTCAATCTTGAACACCATAAACTCAAACACAGTCAATTACTCATGACACACACGAATAGATATCCGTATGATCTTTTATATAAGACCAAACAGCTTATCTCATGAACTGAATCGACCGTCCGTACGTGCGGTGTCCGAGGCCAAGAAGCTGAAGACGACGGACACGTAGCAGCTGCGCCGCTGCCGCGGCCGATTGATATCGAAGCGGCTACAATTGGTGGGCGGTGGTCGTTGTCAACATCGAGTTTCTCCTTACCGGACAGAGCGTAGCTACGCTCCTCGACAGGATCTACTACGACCGTATACTAATCTTGACAAAGTAGTTCCACGTTAATGTTGTGTCTGTGCATACATAAGTGGTGTACGTGTTGGCCGTACACGTTTGTTTGAGTTTGCATGTTGTTGAATGTAGGAGTATGTGTGTGATGCACGTATACTTAGAGTAAGCCAAAAGAATCGGTGTTAGTTGTTTGCCCTGAGTGGAGCACACTGACCGGGGAGATGGATGGGTAAAATAAAGGCAAGGTGGCCTACGGGATGACACTGGCGTGGATGGCCATTTCGTGGCAACTCGCCGCGATGGGCATCCTGGGGCTCGTCGCGGCAGTGTCACTGTCATCGCTGTTCACCAACGTTACCAGCACGGTGGGGATGCCGCTCTGTCACCGCCCATACTTTTGTTATCTTAGTATGTGGATTATCTATTATATATTAAAAGCTCACGAGAGTCGCTAATAAAAAAAATAGACTAAAAATTCTCACAAAAAAGCAAAAAATCTAGCCCTTAATCTGGTTAATCTTATTTACAACTGTCATTAGATCTTTAAGAAATAGATTAGAAATAAAGCTCATGAGAGTCGCTAAGAAAAAAGAGAAATAGAGTAGAAATTCCCAAAAAAAAGCAAAATATCTAGCACTTAATCTGGTGGGCCTTATTTACAACTGTTATTGGATCTTTGAGAAATAGACTAGAAATTCACACAAAAAAAGCAAAATATCTAACCTTTAATCTGGTGGACCCTAATTAAAAATGCATCATATTGACCATTAGATGCTATTGAGTATATATATATTACTTTGTATTATAAAATCAAAATAAAAGACAAAACTTACATGGTAGGGGCGGATTGATACATTTGGATCTCATGCGTGATTAAGCCTAATTATAATTTTGATTAGTGAATCATAACCAACAAATCAGCACATGAACTCTGACATTATATTGAACGCACCTTGACCTTATACAGACAATACATACCGATGTGACTCAATGCATGCAATTAAAGAAAATACAAATGACCTCATGTTGGTTCAGCCATAACATAAAAGTCACGTAGCCCCAAAACTAATTTGTATTTGATTTAATTTTTCTAAGAACTCCCTAAAAGTAGATCAGTTTTATCGAGAAACAAATAAATCAAGACATTTACTAAATATAGACTTATCCCCTAGACGCCATGGTGTCTGCTGGTGCTCCCCATCCAAGTGCTCCCGAGGAAAGAAAAGAACAGGAAAATAATAGCATTGCATGAGCTCGATCTCCCTTCGAATCCTTTTACTTGTGTAGCCAGAAAAAAAAACAGAAATCGTTGCTTCTTTTTTGACGTGGAAGAGTGCGCCTCCTAATCTCCCAATCTAACTCCCACAAAATCAAGATTCCTTAGATTTGTTCTTTTTTATCTCTTGGTTCGTCTTTATCTCTTGGTTCGTCTATGATAGATTCAACACCAAGTGTGGCACCGATCTGACCAAAGGAAATAATTGATGTGGTAACAATGTTCTGGGCTTCATCAGAAGGCATTACGCCCATCCTATACTGGGTCACGGGGTTAAGACCGGTCCTACGGCGCTTCAATAGCATATCATGTACAGTTGTTAAGAAAATAAAATGCTAGAAATTATCATAAAAAAGCAAAACATATAGCTCTTAATTTAGTGAATCTTAACTAAGTTGAACTATAATAGCCATTAGATTGGATGTTACTATTTCAAAAAACGTCAAACCATCTATCTAGCGGATCCGAATTATAACAGCTTAGATTAAAAGAAAGAGTCTATGTGAAGTACAACAAAAAATTAACAAAAAATTCGAAATAAAAAATAAAAAGAAATTAGACATTTGATTTTCATATGAACTCTAAATTAAAACACGTACATTACTAAAATTCAGAATAAAAATTTGGTAAAAATTAGCAATTGGATTTGTATTATCAATTCTAATCCAAAACTAATATTCAAAACTAAATAAAAATGAAATCAATGGCTTAGATTAAAAGAAAGAGCTCATACTAAGAACAATAAAAATAACAGAAATTTAGAATAATAAATAAATAAAAATCAACCATTTAACTTTCATATGAAGTCCAAATTAAACATGTACATTGCTAAAATACAGAATATAAATTATATAAAAAAATAGTAGTTGGATTTGTATACGATTTCTAGAGTACAACTGTTATGCAAAATTAAATAAAAATAGCAAATGAAAATTAACATAAATTTGGAATAAAAAACAAAATGAAATTAGTCATTTGATTTTCATACAAATTCTAAATCAAAACTTGAAATTCAAAATTAAATATAAATAACATAAGAATAAAAATAAAAGAAAATTAGGGATTATTTTTTAATTTCATACTAAGTGAAAATTATAAATTTTCATTTTATTCAGAATTAAAATTTTAGAAATATGCTAATTTAAGGGGGAAATAAAATAAGGTAAGTAATTTGATTTGTGTGTGTATATATATATTATTAACTATTATGTAATAAAAGTATATTAGATGTTTTTTATAGTCGCTAAGAAAATATAGAATATACTAAAAATTCTCAAAAAAAATATTTTGACTCTTTATTTGGCGGATCTCCACGGAACGAAGAGGTTAAGAGAGTGATACATCGACAGCTGTTCACTCAGTTATACCGGTATGAGCAATATGATGTGCAATAAAAGAAGTACCGAAAGAAAGAGACAAACATTGTAATAATGAAATTAAGAGATGATGATATAAATAGAAAATATTATGTTATGCTATGTTTACTATTTTTCTATGCAAGTATTCGTAAAAGAAATTTTCGGTCACATGTGATAAGTACTGAGAAACGGAGTAAATATATTCTCTCCTATAATATACAATATCAAAATATCACAAATTATGTTTTGTATTGATCTATTTTTGAAAAACAAAATTGCATATATATTATCAAGTCATTTAAACATACTTTAAGAATGATGCACGCGCAAATGCGCGGGCATCTTGCTAGTTAGTTGATAACATCTCATTTTATCAAATAATAGCCCACATTAACAGAGAAATAGTTAGTACTACCTTCGCACCTGAGAGCCATAAGGCTAGAACTTTTGCATGATTTGTGTAACACCTTATCCAAAATCTGCTCAGAACATAACCCACCATGAGGCGGATCTACGCACACATAGCACTCTGTTTACACTTTTGCGTCCTCATTTCGTGTAAAAGGGTTAACCCGGAGGTACTATATTTGAATCCAACAAACATTATATGATACAACAATTTAGTTTAGATAAAAAATATAGGACTAATCTCACCATCACTCAAATATGGGCCACATGGCCAGTCCCACTACCACTCCAATATGGACCACATGGACCCTTACAGTAACGAGTGAGGTATTACAGTTTGCTTTAATAGTTGAGGTGGGATTGAGTCCTCTGGTCATCATGGTAATGATCCTCACTACAGTTTTCCCTTAGCACCACTTTTAACATAATCAATTTTGTCACTCCTAAACAAGAGGATTAATAACAAGGATGAGTATTTTTGTACCTAGCAAATTGTATCACAAGAAAATAACATGTTTAAACATCTATAATCTATACTAAATCATCTATCACCATTAAAAGTTTTAGAGTTGTTAGTGAAAAGAGGTTTTTTATAAACATATAAGTTTACGTAGTCTTCAATTCAGGAGATAGTCGCGAGTCACGTTTTAAAAATACTGCGCATGTTGTACCACCTTACCCACAGTAAGTTAAAACCTTGATGGCTAATCAGTTATTTCGCAATTCCTTAGATGCAAGGCCGGTTTGGATACGGAGCTTGTTCACCTTCTCTATTTATTAAACCTCCACCTGGCTAGCACTTCACTAACCGTTGTGTCGAGCTTTGAAAGCTCGACACTCCACTTTCGCAAATATAATAGCACCCGGCTGAGCCGATTTTCAATATCATTGGGTATATCATCCCCCATCTTAGTGCTTCGTATCCATGTTGGGGTATAACAACTTGATCGGCTAATATGCTTCGCTCGCCTTATACGAGACCATGGTTGACACAACCTTTGTACGGCTCACACACACACATGTGAGACTAGTTTATTAATCCTTATATGTAGGAGTGAAAACGGATCGGATACGGACGGATAATAGTTCTACCATATTTGTTTTCACATTTTTTCTCGTATGCGTATACGGATACGGATAGTCCGGATACGAATACGGATAATGTCGAATACGAATCGAATCGGATACGGTTTCGAATATTTATCGGAACATGATAACCCCTTAGATTGTACATAAAAAATCAACAAAAACACATAACTAGTTGATTTGATCAAAACATTGTTGAAAATTGAACAAATATAAGCATTTTCGTTCACTTAGACAATAGTTAGATACCATATCACAAACAAAATTACATAAGACTTAGTTTATCACACACATACGATTAGTTCATCATACACGTAGATCAAAACACAAAATGAAGATAATCCTTGCTCATAGATATAAATGGAAGCAAACACATAACACACTAAAAGTTTGATAATACTTATATATCATGTCTCTAGAAAAAGTATATAACACTTAAATGTAATGACCCAAGATTTATATTCTTTGTTTAATTATGTTTAAAATAATAAATTATGTATTTATGAGTTTTTATGCATTTTAGCTACTTATTTAAAATATTTTCCTATTAAAAATAGGAGTGTTTGAATTTTTGAGAAAATTAAAAATTTGATAAAATCTTGAAAATAATTGTTTAAATGTTAGATTGTTTCTGGAACTTTCTAGATTTTTTTTGTAATTTTTGGAGTTGGATTGCTAATTTTAATAATTGAAATTTGCTTTATGGATTAATTCAATTAGAAAACAATTCTGAAATTAAGAAACATTTTTGAGCCAAAAGAGTAGTCTTGACCCAGCCCAAATGCATATCCGAATATCCGACCCATCAATATCCGGATTATCCGAATCCGTATCCGTATCCGACAGATAGTGAGCTACCGAATCCGTATCTGTATCCGACGAAAAAAATCCGTATCCGTATCCAATCCGATACTATCCAACAAATATCCGATCCGACAGAATCCGTATCCGAAAATATCCGGATGGTCGAAAACTATCCGATCCGTTTTCATCCCTACTTATATGTTATCCACATAGAGAGGGAGTCGTGACTTACCATAATTCATCGTCACTTTCCCTGGGCCCTGTGCCCACCCCACCGTATGTTAAATTAATTCACAAGTATATCCATCATTGTTTGATCAATCATTCATCATCACCACCTTTCTTTTTAGAAAAAAGTGTTTTGGTGCAAGTACTAAGAGTAATAGTTTGTAAAATAGCATTTTAGTAAAATTAGAATCATCATTTATCGACATGACCAAATGAAGATTTGTCTAGATCACATTAAATTCATAATCGTGAAATTCTTAGTGGTTTTACTATGCCCCTATCAACCCATTCATTGGCCCCACTTGCTCTTCGGATCCAATTCGTTCTGATTATAAGACCGAGACTGGTGACTAGAGGGTGAATATGAGCCAACAGAATCAAAATGTCCTTTTTTTTTAAATCTTATTTCTTCAGAAGACCATAGTTCTTGTCAGTGCCCAGTTGCCCACTGCAGAACAAAGGTAACAGTTCATTAGTCCTGGTCCAAACCTGTTTTGAGTAGAGATTACATCTTCCTATTGTGAAACGACACTTCCCGGTTAATTTTCAAAGCAAAAGGTCATCTCATGCAGAGCCTGCTTGTCCATTTGTGTAATGGTAGATACAATGCAACCTTACGGAGCCGTAGAGAAAATTGTTTACAACACCGTTGCATGTAGTTAGTCCAACCCGTCAGCAAAGATTTGAACGCCGCTGCTGATACTGGCTTGCCATTATCTAGTAGTAGTCAAAAACATCCACATCACGGGTCGAAGATACCCAGAATTTTGTGTAAACCAAAAAAGATACCCAAAATATTGTCGGCGTAGTGCGACAACGGTGCGTGCCAGCAAACAATGCTCATTGACAGGCAAAAACTACAGCTTTCTTTTGATTATTGGCTGAAATCTAAAGAAGGATGGCATGTAAAATTGTCAAATTACTCCCTCGTTCGAGCGCCGCTTAACGTTGGCGCACACTGCATCGAGTGTAGACATGTATGCGCGTGTGTGGAGGGGGTGTGCGTTTGCGTTTGTAATTCGGTTATTGTTCTCCTCCTTTAGTGAATACCAGAGTTCTTGACCAAATTTTAAAAAATAAATTTATAAAGTATATTTCTTCTTGTCATATAGACTAAAAAACATTAAAAATAACTAGATTATCCATAATTATTATCACTAAGCACTATTATCAATGTATATGTGTAGAGCATATAAAATAAAGATGGATATTTATTAGGAGTATAAAGGGAATATTATATTGATTTTGTATTAAAATATGAAATACATCTTATATTTATGGATAATACTGTTAAAAAATAAGTTAAATAAACTTAAAACGTACGAGTACATGTTTTCATCTTCCATTGCTACTAGGATCCGAACAATTTGATGAACGTACTGTGCAAAATCATTGAAGTCTCTGCCCCATCATTATCGTGAGTCTCGTGACCAAGTGGTACGTGTCAATTTCAGAGGAGACTTGAATAATAATTGAGTGTATCTATCTGCACATGGCTGGAGACTGATGTGTATCTAAACTATTTAAGTGACTACATCAGGATCCTGTTCACGTTGAGAAATAGTATCCATTTTGCCTTGAGTAGAAACGTGCCAACCATGTGTTTCCTTCCGTTCGATGTGAACATGCATCTGATGGATATCGGCGAGAAGTTCGGAGGACCTCAATTATCCCGTTGGGAAATGGAAATAAATCCCCTACATTAGAGGTGCTACAATAATTGGGACAGTACAGTCAATGATTTGCAATAGCGCCCAATACTACCTGAAATGGGCATGGCCTTCAAGTTCTATCCGGTGACTGTGAGTAGGGATGAAAACGAAATGAAAACGGTCGGTAAACATCGTTTCGTTTCTGTTTTCACATCTTTTACCGGTAACAAAAACGAAATCGGAAACCCCGAAAACGGTCACGAAACGAAGCGAATACGAAAACAAAAGTGGAAAATTTCACAAGAACGTAGTACATGATCATAATATACATGACCGCAAAAATAATGTAACTCATTCCACCTCAAAGGCGGATATAAGAACAATGTTATGATCACCGGTATCACTGAAAAGTTTTTTTTCAAGTTTGTCAGTTGAAGGCTCGCTATTTATCACTCAGATCAGACCATCATGTCCTCCTACATATCATTATCATTGACATCCTCTTGCTCCTCTAACTATAAATATGTAATGCCCTAAAATTTGCATATTATTGTTCAATATTCATTTATGATTTTCTGATATTTATCCTGGATTTTTTAGAGTTTATAAATACCATTTTGCTATTTTTTAGATTTATATAATTAATTTATTCATGAAAAATGAAGCTAAAATTATGCTAAAAATAATTTTTCTAGGTTCAGAATGTTCTAAAGTATTTTTGAGATTTTTTTCAGAATTTTTGAACTCTATTTGATATTTTCTATAAAGCCATTTGTATTTTTGAAATTATTTTAATTCGAAAATAAATGTAAATTCTCCATTCTCCTTTTTGGGCCAAGTGGACCAAGTTTCCGACGGAATTTCCGGTTTCACTTATATGGAATTTTCGATTCCGTTTCCGAGTCTGACGGAAATGACTCTCCCGTTTCCGTTTCCATTTCCGAAAAAAGGCTTTTGTTTCCGTTTTTCTCCGAAACATTCGAAAATTCTGTTTCCGTTTTCACCCCTACTTGTGGGAGAAATGCAATGCAATGCAGCTTTGCAAACATTTTTTTTGTGGAGAAGAATCAATGTATAAGTATATAAGTACCTAAAATTTAGGTTGCAAATTGTAGATGAATAACATGTCATCATCAAGTCCTTAGATGGATGAACACGCTGGACTTTTTTTTATCCTCCTCGCTATCGACTTCACATCTTACAACAGTATCTTGATTACCGACAACCACAACAATGAAAGGTATATTGTTGTTGATCTATATTGCCGTATAGGAATGAAAAGTAGATTGTTGATTATCTATATTGACGTATAGGACCAATGCCTCAGCTACTTGGCTCACATCAATGAAAGATCTGTTTGGGGCCTTTGAAGTCAACTGTAGAGATTACAAATCCTACAAAAGGAAATGCCAAATTGACTAAAGCGGCAATTAAAATTGATTTTGATCATTGTTTGGAAATATAGTAGAAACCTGTTTTTTGAATGCAGAATTTCCTAGGAATTGGAGTTTCAAAAGAAACAGTTCACTTCATTTCATAGAGGAATTAGAAATAACTAGTCTGTGACTCATGCGTTCGTCTAGCTAGATTTTTAGATAAAATCACTTTGGTGCGTTAATTTAGATCGTACGTGATAGCTACTATAACTTATTTTTATTACATGGGCACTAAATATTTTTCTTTGCTCAATTAATATGTCTCACGGTTTATAATTAGTACAGATAATATATCTTATTAAGAATTTAAATATTTTGGAATTTGACAGTTTAATTCACAAAAATCAAATCTCTAATCATCCTTTGATTTATCCCTAATTTGCATATTTTTGGATCTCACTTTGGGTGGATTTTTTTTATATAGTTTTAGGTTGGACTTCGTATAAAATCTATTTTCTATTTTCATTTATTGTTATTTCAAATTTTTATTTTTAGGGTTTAATTTAGAATTTATATGGAAATCAAATTGCTATTTTTTATTATAAATCTTAGTTAATTTGGTTTATACTTGACAAATACTCACTCTGTCAACAAATATAGTCCATGTTTTTTTAATGGTATTGTTCATAAATATAGGTCGTATTTCATATTCCAACAAAAAATTAGTATGATCTTTCCTTTATACCCCTAACAAATATTTACCTTTACTTTATATCCTCTATATGCATGCATTGTATAGTGTTTATATACAATAATTAGGTGTATTCTAGTTATTTTTAATATCACCTTAGTCTATATATCAAGAGAAAATACATCTTTAAACTTGGATGGAGTAAGTAACTATATTCTGAACTTTTTTTATTTATGGATGTTACTTTGGAGATCGTACAAATCAAATCTCTAATTACCCTTTGATTTTTATTCTGAATTTGCATGTTTTTATCGTACCGGTGGTGGATTTTTTTCCAGTTTTAGGCTGAAATTCATATGAAATTTATATTTTTATTTATTACTATTTTGAATTTTATTTATAGGATTTACTTTGGAATTCATATAAAGTCAAATTGGTAATTTTATTTTATTTTTTTATTCCGAAATTTATTTATTTTGGCATGTACTTGACATATACTCTTTGTTTTAATTTCCTAATTTTTATTTAATTATTATTATAAATTTTAGTGTGAAGGCCGAATTATTTAATTATTATTATAAATTTACTTCGAAAATCGTATGGAAGTCAAATTGCTAATTTTTCTTAATTTTTTATTCTGAATTTCAGTTAATTTAGGCTGTACTTGATATTGACTCTCTTTTTTAATCTAAACCGTTATAATTCGCCCCCGACAAATAGATGGTCAGATCTTTCTAGTTAACGTATGAGCTTCCTTAGAGTGCCTAATTAGTGTAAGTATAGTCTTATATGTATAGATAGATTACCGTGTTCTAAATAGGGTTGAGCTCACCAATTCTCTTTTACTTGTGCCCTGAGCAAGATTTGTAACCTCAATCATAGACGGTGTAATGGTCTACGTGATGCATGCTGGTTTTGAGTGAAATGTGGGGCCATGACTTTTCAAACATGTAGCCTTGATTTGTTTATCCTGTGGGGGTGGGGTCCTGGACTGGAGGGAAAAAATCACCCAATCTTACTGGAAATAGATGTCTCTTTGCCACCATTGAGCAATGTTGTCAATATATAGTAAGGAGCCATGAGTCCATTGTTCATTAGCAAGGGGTGTCAGGAACAATGGGAGAATAGTGAAGTAGCAGCAGCCATCCCCTCATCCTGCTCCTGAGTTTCAGTCAGCAATATGGCGCATGCTCAAGAAGCTCAAGAAATTCAGCTTCAGATAAGAGGTACCTCCACACTCTATATCCCTGTTGGCGTTTGTCGTGATTAATTGCATGTGAATTATTTGAATTTAGGAGTCTTGATTCTGCAAATAGTACTGCTTGTTTTCTTCATGTTTAGTTGGCTTGTGTATTCTCTTTCTTGGCTTGAAAATTTGGTCAGCTTGTGGAGAAAACGGATGAGAAAGATCAATGACCCTTTTTCTAGGATCATGTTCTGGCGCCTGGTAATCTTTATTTGTCGTCTGAAACCTCAGCCTGCCTTGTCCTTTAGCTGGTTGCCGTCCTGAGCCAGCAAGACAGTAGCAAACAACAAACAAGCATCGAGATCATCTTCCCTTTCGATAGTAATCATGGTTTCTTCAAAATTTGGCCTCCCGAACGTTTTTTTTTTTAATACTAGAAGGAAGAACATTAGCTCAATAGAAGTAGCTTTCCAATTGAAGGAAAAGGAATCATTGGAGAAAGGAATCAAATATAGATAAACTTCACTACTTCATGCTTGGGCCCTCTTTTCTTCGTATGATTGAACTCAGCAGTTAAAGTGAAAGCAAACCAGAAACAGGCAACCCTTGCCATACACCACTGCACTAGTACTGTGGCACTAGTATCCATGCTCATCTATGGTAGCTGGTTGAGTGAAACAAGAGATAAGTCTTAATAAAAGGCGAAACAAAATATCTTTACAAAGTAGATCTCACATGTGGTTACCTCCTTAATCGAAAAAAAGCAGTGCTGAGATTGCTTTTCTGCAATTCTGCGTACGCACCTAACTGCCTTTTTCTGTTAAAAAAGGTAAACTTTACTAATACTCCTAAACTACAATTCCTTTTCTTTCCACTAAGGTATACCGGAGAAAGAATCTGGCCATGCCGAGAACGGCGCGGGACCGAAAGCCGAGGAGCGTCGGTCCGCGAGAGGAGGCGTGCGGTGGTGGACGACGGTGGTGGCGGACATGCTCCTGCTGCTCTGTGGGCAGACCGTGGCCACCCTCCTCGGCCGCCTGTACTACAACTCCGGCGGCAACAGCAAGTGGATGGCCACGCTCACAGTGTCCGGCGGCTCGCCTCTGCTCGCCATCCTTCTTCTCCTCGCATCGCCTCCCTCCGACGACGAGCCCCAGCCAGCGGCGGTCAAGATGGTGACCATCTACGCTGCCCTCGGGGTCATCATCGGCTTCGACAACCTGATGTACTCTTACGCCCTGCAGTACCTGCCGGTGTCCACCTTCTCGCTCGTGGCCGCCACGCAGCTCGCGTTCAACTCCATCACCTCGCGCCTCATCAACGCGCAGCGCTTCACGGCGCTCATCGCCAACTCCGTCGTCGTGCTCACCTTCTCCGCCGCCCTGCTCGGCGTCGGCTCCTCCTCCGACGGGACCTCCAGCAAAGTGCCGCGCGGCAAGTACTCGCTCGGCTTCGTCCTCACGCTGACCGCTTCCGCTACCTTCGCGCTCATCCTGTCCCTCTTAGAGGTCACCTTCGAGAAGGTGATCAGGACGAAGACGTTTCGGTGGGTTCTGCGGATGCAGCTGTACACGAACATCGTGGCGTCTCTGCTGTCGGTGGCGGGGCTGTTCGCGTCGGGGGACTGGAGGACGATCCCGGGGGAGATGGCAGCGTACAAGGACGGGCGGGCGAGGTACGTGGCGACGCTGGTGGGCACGGCGCTGTCGTGGCAGGCGGCGGGAGTGGGCGGGTTGCGGCTGATCGCGAGGATGTCGTCGCTGTTCGCCAACGTGACGGGTACTGTGGGGCTGCCGCTGGTGCCGGTGTTCGCGGTTGTGCTGTTCGGGGACAGGATGACGGGCATAAAGGCCGTGGCCATGCTCATGGCCTTGTGGGGTTTCCTCTCGTACGTCTACCAACACTACCTCGACGGCCGGCGCGCGGCCGCGGGGAAGGGGAGAGCGGCAGAGTGCTGTGTCTGCGCCGCGCGCACGGGAGGCGAGGCTGTTTTGCACGCTTGAGACTTTTTGTCATGGCCGAGCAAGCTAAACATCACTCTGTTTCTTTTTTTTTTAAGATCAATTACAAGTACTAGTCGTTAACCCGTGCATTAGCACGGACTAACTTCTTAAATAAAGTCACTTGGGTCTGTTAATTTAGTTTGTACACGAGTCACAATAACTTGGTTCTGCTCGATGGATGCTAAATCTTTTCTTTTTCTTGATTAATATGAATTTTTTCGCAGTTTATAATTAGTATATATAATAGATCTTATTATGAATTTTAACATTTTTGAAATTTAGCATTTTAATTCACATACAAATCAAATATCTAATCATCCTTTAATTTATCCCTAATTCACATATTAACCCGTGCATTAGCACGGACTACCTTCTTAAATAAAGTCACTTGGGTCTGTTAATTTAGTTTGTACACGAGTCACAATAACTTGGTTCTGCTCGATGGATGTTAAATCTTTTCTTTTTCTTGATTAATGTGAATTTTTTTCGCAGTTTATAATTAGTATATATAATAGATCTTATTATGAATTTTAACATTTCTGAAATTTAGCATTTTAATTCACATACAAATCAAATATCTAATCATCTTTTAATTTATCCCTAATTCACATTTTTTTTATCATACTCTGGGTGGATTTTTTTTTCTTTCATTTATAGGCCAGACTTCATATAAATATCCATTTTCTTCATTTATTGTTATTCCAAATTTTATTTTACTTGACAAAGACTCACTTCATCAAAAAAATATAGTACATATTTTTTAAACGGTCTTGTTCATAAATATAGACCGTATTTCATATTCCAATAAAAATTAGTATGATCAGTATCACCTTGGTGTATTTGCCAAGAGAAAATACGCATAACAAATATCTATCTTTACTTTATATCATCTATACGCATGCATTGTATAGTGTTTATAGACAATAGTTAGGAGTATTTTAGTCATTTTCAATATCACCTTGGTCTATGTACCAAAACAAATACGCCCTACAAACTTTGGAGGTCGTAGAAATCAAATCTCTAATCAACTCTTTAATTTTTATTCCGAATTTGCATATATTTTTATCACACTTGGCACTTGGGTGGATTTTCTGAATTTTAAGCTTAAATTCATATGAAAAATCATATTTTTATTTATTATTATTCTGAATTATATTTATATGGTTTACTTCAAAATTTGTATGAAAAATAGACTCTTTGTTTTAATTTGAAATTTTTTATTTCATTATTATTTTAAATTTTAGTTATTTATGGATTTAATTTGGAAATCATATGGAAGTCAAATTGCTAATTTTATTATTTTATTATTCCGAATTTTAATTAATTTAGATTATTCTTGAAATGGACTCTTTCTTTTAAATTAAGCTATTATAACTCGGGTATTTTTTTCTAAATTTTAGGTAATTTGGCTTGTACTAGACATAGACTCTTTATTTTAATTAGCAAATTTTTATTTAATTATTATTCCAAATTCTAGCTATTTATGGATTTACTTTGGAAATCATATGGAAGTTAATTTGCTAATTTTCCTTAATTATTTATTCTGAATTTAGTTACTTTAGATTGAATTAGGCATTGACTCTTTCTTTTAATCTAAAACGTTATAACTCGGGTTTTTTATTCCAAAATTTAGTTATTTTGGTTTATAATTGACATGAATTCTTTGTTTTATTTTCCTAATTTTTATTTAATTATTATTCAAGATTTTATTTATTTTTGGATTTTCTTTAGGAATCGTATGAAGTCAAATTGCTAATTTTTCCTTTTTTTATTTTGAATTTTAGTTAATTTAGTATACTTAACATAGACTCTTCCTTTTAATCTAACCCATTATAACTCCAGCTCGGCAGATCGACGGTCAGATCTTTCTAGTTAACTTGTGAGCTTTCTCAAAGTGTCTAATTAGTATAGGTATAGATAGATATATAGGTCCCGTATATGTTTTCAAAGCCGTTGTTTTTTTAGCCCCTAAAAATTCGTTTTTGAGAAATTTAGTCTCCTTTCATTCGAATTTGCGAAACTAGTCCACTTTCTAAGCGTAGAAAGCACGACAAATGACACGAGTCAACTACCCGCACCAAGCGAGCTCGGTGAGAAATTGCCGTGCCCCGTTGGCGCGAAAAGAGGGAGCTTAAGTAGTGATTTTGATTAATTAGCAATTTAATTAAGTGATTAGTTAAGTACTATGATTAAATTAGTAATTAATTAATGGATTTGATTCATGCCGAGGAAAGGGACTCTTGACGCGGCATATGACCTGCTGAGCTCTCGGAGCGTGGGAGATTACTACCAAATATATAAATAATTTTGGATGGGGCTATATTTGAAAAAAAGTTCGTAGTGGGACTAAAAAACAAAGTTTTTGTTTTTGATGTGTTTTACTAGGCAGGATTAGCAACGTGTTTACGTGTTTAGCCTTGAAATGCAGTTCGAGCTATGCATTCGCAAATAGTGCATGAATGGAATTGGAAAGGTAACGTCAGTACAGAATAGTTACTAGAAGATGCGGGTCGACGCTGAACGTTTGGTCCCAAATTGAAATGACTTGCTACGTATATTTAAGATTTTCAATCCTCTATCCATCTTTAGTTTTCCACAGAAAAATCATCTGGTTACTCACTTTGTGTTAAGGAAGTGACGAGACAATAGTGTACCGTGTAACAGTATAGTTACAAGTTTCAACATAACATTTGAAAAGTTATTTCAGTGTATTTCACGTGTTTATAGAAGATTCTAAGCCAAAGTTTCGATGAGTTTCAGATTTTGAAACTCAAGTTTTAAAAAGTTTCAAGAAATTTCTGCTAATTTCACTTAACTCACTTGGCTAAGATGGTACTACCATACTGCCAAGGGCCGCTTGAACCCTTCACTGCCGACACACCCTCTTCTCTAGCCTCATCCCCAATTACACCACCACCATGGAGCCGTTCAATGTTGGCGCCCACCAAATCTATGCTTGAGCTCCATGGTGTGTCGTTGAGCCGCCGAGTCACACCACCATCAAATATGGTAGGATCCGAGGTCAGTGTTACCGGATCTGTTAGATCCTATCATTAGTCACAGTCAGAGTCACCACATCATCCCTCCATTAAAGTTGGCATAAATCCGGTGCCCATATTGATTTGAGCCGGCTCGGCTCGCGGCTCGAGCCGAGCCGCGAAAAAAATGACTTTTGGGTCCTTTTCCCAAAAATTTTTTGATTAGGTCCTTTTTTTGGAAAAAGTTACGATTAGATCCTTTTTTTTGAAAAAAAATATATATTACATTTAGGTCCTTTATGCGTTTTTTGGCATTGCGCTAAGGTCCTTTTAACGGAAAATCAAAATTATGTTTAGCTCCTTTTCGGGGGTAAAAACATTCAGGTCCTTTTTTCAAAAAAGATGTACATTGCATTTAGGTCCTTTTTGCATTTTTCTAGCATTACATTTAAGCCCTTTTTCGGAAAACAAAAAATCCTGCTTAGGTCCTTTTCCGGAAAAAAAAGTTTATGTTCTTTTTTCCGTTTTTTCCGAGGCAGACCTTCCGTTCCAGCGAAATCGCGGATTGTATCCTTTCAACCGTTTCGCGTGTTTCCTCATTTGCTCGCATAGGGAGCGGCAGTCACATATTTTCTCGATTTGCTCGCGTGGGGAGTGGCACGCCGCGTATGATTATCTAGTTTATCACCATACTTGGAAACCTGATAGCCAGTCATGGCGGTTGGATGCAAGCTCCTCGGTGTCTCTAGCACTGAAGGGTGTGTTAGATGTGATAAACGGTAAATTTCTATAATGGTGGTTCGGTAAAAAAATGCTTTACCTTTCTTCAGTTTCTCTGCTACCTTAAAGGTTAACAGAGTTAAGACCTGTTAAGGAACCTCGCTATCGAATAGTCCGGGGTTCCCAAACAGATCTAAATTGGAAAACAGAGAGAGAGACACAGGTATATGGGGAGCGACGACAGAATTCTTTATTGCTTTATGATTCTTGTACATAGGGGGACCCCCTCCTCCTTATATAGCGCTCATCTAGGGTTTCGGCTAAGGGACCATCGTGGGCTTTTCATTGAGCCACGTGGTTTCCCAACACTCCCCCTTGGGCCCTTTGCCGCGAGATGTATATGCCTCATTAAAACTCCAGGAAAACCCAGTGGGAAAAATACTTGGAGAAAGAGTACATAGCATACGCTTACTATGTTGCACGAATTGCCTCGTTAAAACCTTATGCAAGAAAACTTCATGAAAAACTTGCTAAGGAAAAAGAGTACAATTCACCCAAACTTCAATTGCTAATCTTCGAGATTCATGTTGGGTATTCATAATTCATCTTCAAGATTTATGTGGGAGTATGTGAAATATCTCCCCCTGAAATCTGCACTTCTCTAAGTCTCATCATTCCAATTCCTTTTACGCACTTTTCAAAGGTAGATGCTGGGAGTGATTTAGTGAACAAATCTGCAAGATTTTCACATGACTTAGTATGCAATATCTTGATCTCGTTCATCTTATGCAATTCGTGAGCATAGAAGAACTTGGGGTTGATATGCTTCGTGAGATTGCTCTTCACATAACCCATCTGTGCTTGGGCAACACAAGCTGCATTATCTTCATAGATTATCGTGGGAGTTTGCTCAATGTTCAAGCCACATGACTTCTGGATGTGGTGAACCATTCTTCGGAGCCATGCACATTCACGAGATGCTTCATACAAAGCGATGATTTCCGAGTGGTTTGTCGACGTCGAGACGAGAGTCTGTTTAGACGACTTCCAAGAAATTGTTGTTCATCCACATAGGAAAACATAGTCGATTTGGGACTTGCCAAGATATGGTCCGATAAGTACCAAAGATCGGCGTAGCCAACCAAATTCAATTCATTGTTTCTTCTGAAAAACAAACCAAGATCTTTGCTTCCTTGGAGGTAACGGAAGATGTCCTTGATCCCTTTCCAATGCCTTTTGGTGGGTTACGCTGCATCAGGGCTAGCAAATTTACGGCGAACGCAATGTCCGGCCTAGTGCTATTCGCAAGGTACATGAGCACTCCAACTGCACTCAGATATGGGAATTCTGCTCCCAGGACTTCCTCCCCCTCTTCTCTAGGTCTGTATGGGTCTAGGTCTGCTTGAAGTGACCTTCCGACCATTGGAGTCTTCGCAGGATATGCTTTTTCAAATCCAAACCTTTCCAACACTTTCTGCGTGTAGGTTGATTGGTGTACCAAGATTCCTCCTTGGACATGTTCAAGCTGCAAGCCTAAACAAAACTTGGTTTTACCCAAATCCTTCATTTCAAATTCAGACTTCAAGGATGAGCATGCTTCTTCAATTTCTTCATCCGCCCCAATGATGTTCAAGTCAT
The DNA here is from genome assembly GCA_036346275.1 of Otatea glauca. Classification (NCBI taxonomy): domain Eukaryota; kingdom Viridiplantae; phylum Streptophyta; class Magnoliopsida; order Poales; family Poaceae; genus Otatea; species Otatea glauca. The sequence goes on from CM070717.1 coordinate 45,840,619, forward strand.
CTACATAGACGGAGATTATACAGAATCCATTCGGGGATCGCTGTATATACACACATGGACAATCTTCGCTGTTTGTGTAGCCTTTCTTGCAGAGAAAGTCACTCAGCGATTGTACCACATTCTTCCCGATCGTTTTACCATACAGTGATTTCTCCAATTTCACACTGCATGGTTTCTATTTGCTCCGTCTTGGTTGGGATAGAATTCCTTAGGTACTTTCATGTATATCTCCGAATCCAAGTTTCCATACAAATATGCTGTGACAACATCCATTAGCTTCATTCTCAACTTCAATTTGACTGCCATTGAGATCAAATATCTAAAGGTAATTCTTCCCATGACCGGAGAATTGGTTTCTTCATAATCAACTCCAGGACATTGAGTGAAACCTTGAGCTACAAGCCTTGCCTTGTACCTTACAACTTCGTTGTTTTCATTCCTCTTCCGAACAAAGACCCATTTGTGACCTACCGGGTTTATATGGGGAGGTGTGCGGCATACGGGCCTAAACACCTCTCTCTTGTTGGAGAGACTAACTCTGCAGATGATTGCCTTTTCCATTCTTCCCAATCTAGCCTTTTCTTGCACTCTGCGAGAGATGCGGGCTCGGGATCATGATCAATGATCGAGGTAATCTTCTTTGCGAAGTATGCATCAACGTTGGTTGTTGCTCTATTCAGGATTCTCTGTTATTACAAAGTTTATGGCCATTTCTTCATGGGGTGCTTCATGCACTTCTACTTGCTCTTCTGCTTTTCCCTATCGCAGGAGCAAGTTCCTTTAGCTTTTCATCGCCTATGTGTGTGCACACATTATTTTCGGTGGCTTCCTGCAGTGGAGGATTCAAGTCTGGAATTGCCTTTTCCGTTGGCTTCTTTCCAGTGCCAGGTCTCAACTGCCTCCCCTTCTTTCCTTGGGGTATTTTCGTGATTGGTCTGCTGTCCATACGACTTGGCGTGTGCCTTTTCTTTGTCATCCTTTTTCACTGGGGCTTTGGACTTTCCTTTGGCCTAAGTCCTCTCTTTTCCACCCTGCTTTCCCTTCTTTCTGTTAATGGGCTTTCTCACCTTGTAGCTATTGGCATTGACTTACGTGCGCTGTGCCCGTCGGTGGTGCGAGACATAGTTCTTGCGTAGAACATCGTCTTGCGATTTCGCAACTTGCATTACATCAATCAGTTCGCTATACTCCTTGTATGCGTCCTGACGATAGCTGCATGCACTCTGGATAGCATTTGGGTGGAAGGTGGAGAGAGTTTTCTCAATCTTTTCCTCATCAGTGATCATCTTGCCACATAGGGAGAGATTGGTACAAATTCTGTGCAAGGCAGAATTGTACTCGACCACCGTTTTAAAGTCTGCAAACCTCAGACGTACCCAATCTTGCTGTGCTTGGGGCAAGATGGTGTACTTGAGCTTTTCGAACCGCTCGTAGTGCGGCCCAAAGCTCATGTGCACTCTCCTCGGCCATGTATTCGTTCTTCAAAGTGGCTGAGAGGTGGTGCCTGAGAAAATGCAGGGCTTGATCGTTCTGCTCAACAGTAGGTTTCGCGTCCTGCGAGGACCCTACACCAATCGCGGCGCGGAGCTTCTTGCCCCCAAGAACGATCTTCACGTCCGATGCCCAAGTGAGGTAGTTCTGACCGTGCGGGGCGTTCTTCAAACTCACGATTCACGATGCGGACATCTGCATGTTTTCAAAAATTCCGATATTAGATTACTGCGTGTAATCTAATAAAAAATGGTTGCAAAAAGCATAAAGTTCAGAAAATAAATGCATTGCAGTATATAAAATAAAGCAATGGATTCAAATTCATAAAGAATATTCATAAAACAGAGAGATAAAGCTAGAAAAAAATTAAAAACAGAGCCAAATAATTTTTCTGAATTTTCTGGCAATTTTTTAAAAATTTTCTCCTATTTTTCCCCTTTTTTCTCTCTCTAGCCAAACGGCCTTTGGGCCGTTTTCTTTCCTCCCGCTTGGCCTCTTGGGCCACTGGGCTGCGCCCTTCCATGGGCCATCAAGCCCGGCCTTTTGGCCTGTCCCGCCGAGACAAAAGAGCAGAGCGGCGGCTAGGGTTCCCAATCCCTAGCCGCCATGCTTGCTCCCGACGCGATCGGATCGGCGGCGCACGACGAGAGCTCGCCATTGGCGGCGAAGCCGGGCGGCCGGCTGGTGGCGCGCTTCGGCTTGGCCGAGGCGACCGGGCGCGGCGCGGGCGAGCCGGCGGCCGAGACGCGCGCGCGCTCGGCGAACCGAGGCGGCGGGGGCGCGCGCGGCGAGCACGGACTGGAGGCGGCAGCGATCGCGGGCCGTGGCACTGGCGATGGCGAGATGCGGCCGCCCGAAGCGGCGGTCGACGGGCTTCGAGGCGGCGCGGGTCGGGGCGCCAAGGCGCCGAATCTGGTGGGCGGCAGAACCGAGGACCGAGGCGCGGCAGGCTGCGGGCTCGGGCGAAGGCGGCTGGCGGAGCCGTCGCGCGCCGGCGAAGGGGCGCCGGTTTTGAGCGAGCCAGAGAACGGTGCGCTCGAAGTCGACAGCCGGCATGGCTACGGGCGGCGCGACGCGGCGGCGTGTGCGTCGCGACGCTTTGGGCGGCGAGCCAAGCCGGCGGCGATGGCGGCGGCTTGCGCGCGCGCAAACCGGCGCGCCGCGAATACTCATAAAACAGGTGCACCAACGGCCCAATTGCAACAAGCAAAGCCCAGAGCAAGCAAGCGGCGGCCTCGAATACGGCCCAGCTTAAACAGCCGCCCCGGCCGCTACCCAAATGCCTACGAGACCATTCAGGAGACCATTCCCGACCGGTCCCGACTCAGACTCAAGAGGTTCCCGACCCGCGGCGGGATGGGATCCCCGACCGACTCGGCGAGGTTCTCGACCCCGCAGCGGGACGGATCCGCGACTCGACTCAAAGAGGTTCCCGACCCCGCAGCAGGCGGGATCCCCGGCCCGACCGAACCATGATAATCCCGCCGAGGGCGCGGCCGCGATCGGAGTCCGTGTCAACCTAAGGCCACGTGCCCCACGAACGGTCATTCTGGCGGATCGAGCGAGGCGGTGGTCCTTCCCAAGACAGTTTGATAGGCTGCTGAAGCCACGTCTCTGTCCCATCACCACCACCCACGGTGCAAGGACACGCTCTCCCGAGGCAACTCCAACGTCACACGCGACTACGCCGGCACCCACATGGATCACGAGAGCGGCCACGCCACTTCCCTGAGGATTACCTAACCACTCGACCAGCTAGACCACCGACCAAAGATAGGCTCAAGAAAGCGGCGACCGATCGGCGAGCAAGCGACCGATCGGCGAACGATTGGCGACGGCGGGCAAGACCGAAGCCCTAGAAGTAGCTCGCCTAGCACTTCGCCAATTCTCGATGTAACCCCGCCTTCAGATCTTGAATAAAGGAGGCGGGAACCTCCTAACAGGCGTGAGTAAGAGCTACAAGAGAGCTTTTCCTCTTCTTCCTCTTCTTCTTTTTCTTCTCCTTCCGAGAGCTAAGTTTAGATCATTCTAGTGTTGAGGCTCCACCTCTCGCTTGTAAAAAACTCGGTGCGATCATCCGCACTTTTGATGAATACAACACCAACGCACGACCGGAGTAGGGACCTTCGCCCGAACCAAGTATACATCTTGGACTCGTGGTCTAACCATTCAGGAGCGGAACGCGCAGCCCTTAGACTTACAAATTTACTTGCCGGCGCTCAAACGCCGGCGGTTGGCAGCGTCGAGTAGGGGCTTGGCGTCTTCAGCAAAGATCTCCGGATTCCCATTCGTCTCCTTGATGGCATTCTTCTCCAACGACGGCATGGCGTGTTCGGGAGCCGATCCGCCGGCTCCTCGGCTTCACCGTCACCTCGGAGGAGAGCTCACGCTCATCCCCGCCGCCCGGAGGGCGGCGCTGCGGGAGCCTCGACACCATCTCCGCAGCCGCCCCACTCGGCTTGAGCGCCCCTGGCCCCAAAGCCGGAACACGAGGAGCGCTATACCTCCTTTGGCGAAAGCCCTCCGGAACTGCGCAGAGATCCGTCACCTCCCGCCGCCACGACTTGTAGCTATGGTCGGCTACATGCCAACCTCCGTCCACGAGTTCTTTGGAAGACTCTTCCACCACGGCCCAGCCCGACACGGAGTATCCCGCCATGAGCGGCACTCTCGCGAGTGCAACGTGGCGGCATACCGATTTGGCGTAGCCACCGCGGCTCTGACGGTCCCGTCCCGGCGACCGAGGCACAGAGGGGAATACCAGCGGAAGGCTACGAACGCTTCGAGCTCGCTTGGCCGAGCTCCAACGGCAACGCTGAGAGTGGAGGAGCGAAGGTCGAAGCTCGACCGCTCGAGCCAACACGAGCAGACGAGCCCGAGCCCGCGCAAGTCGCCGGGCGACGCGCACGGCGCGCGCGCCAAGAGCACCACAAGTCGAGGCGTAATCGGCGCCCCGCTTTTTCCTCACGCAAGCCAAAACGTGGCTCGCGGCCGCAATCTTGCTCGAGGCCTTCCGAGCCCGCAAACCCGAGGCCGAGCTACCTACCGAACCTTCGGGTGGTGGGCGCGCGTCGCCGCAAAGACATGCAGCCTCCGGCTCCTACCACACGGCGCTACTTCCGCCACCGGGCCTCATCGCCGGAGTGGGCCGGTGGTGCGCCAAGACCGCACCCCACCATGAACCACCCTGGGCCTCACGCACCCGGTGCGCCATCGCCTCGGTAATGTTACACATCCGCGCCACCCGAGGCGCGTAGAAAGATGGCGGAGGACGCCGCCACTCACGTGTTGCGGATGGTGGCGCTACTACGCGGCCGAGCCCCGATGGTCCGGACCACGGGCTTTTGCTGCGGATCCGCCAGCGGATTTCCGCCCGATTCCGGCGCCTACCAACATTGCCAAGTACACCGGGCCACCAACCCGTGTGTCTGCTCAAGATTACCGGCCGCGTGCGGGCGGTGGGGAGCGACGGATGATCTCTTCATCATCCAAGACCTCCCATCTACCTCGCGGACTCGGCTCGAGCACGCTCGAGTACCGCCTCAAAAGCTGCCAGAACTGGCCGACTTGAAGAATCTCTTCGTCGGTAACTTCCGTGGCACTTATAAGCGCCACGTAACTCCTGGGACTCGAAGGCTGCAGCAAAGCGGCCGGGAGACTCTCCGACTACATCCGAGGTTTTCCCGCCACAGTAACGAGCTCCCGACATCTCCGACGCCGATGTCGTGGGAGCCTTCATCTACGGCACCTCCCGCAAGGCCTTGGTGCACAAGCCGGGCCTCAAGCCCAGACCACCAAGGAGCTCCTCGACATCGCCATTTCAACCACGCCCGCGAGGAGGCCGTGGGGCTATTTTCGGGAGGAAAGGCCGCGAGAGCCGGCGTTCAAACGGGTCTCTTCCGACCGCTCGACAAACGGAAGCGCACGGAAGCGATCCGTGAGACCAAGTGGTCGCCACGGCCGACCGCTCGCCAAGCGGCGGTAGCGGCGGCCGCCGCGCCCGACCACTTCGAAATTGATGGACGGCCCATGCCCGAACCATGGGTTCTCCGTCAAGCACAAGTACGGGATCGCGAAGTCCCGAGGCGCTATCTTTCTAGCGTCCCCACCACGCCGCGAAGCAAAGGAAAGAAGCTCGCCGCGCCCCGCGAACGGCGGAGAAGAAGGCGACGACGAGTTCCCGAGCCCGACGGCCGCCTCATGATCTTCGGAGGACCGCTTGCTACGCCGACAAGCGTCGGCTCAAGCTCGCTATCGCGAGGTCCACACCGTCGCGCGGGCGACCCCAATATCTTCGGTGGTCGGAGTTCCGATCACCTTTGATCGGACCGATCACCCGATCGCGCCCCACACCGGGAGGTACTACCGGTGGTCGCCCCGTCGTCGAACGGCGCCTCACGAAGGTCGCGATGGATCGGGGCGCGCCTTAACATCCTCTACGTTGAGACGCTCGACGCTATGGGGTCCCGCGCCAAGCCTCCGGCCAAGCAAGGCACCTTTCCATGGCGCCATCCTGGGCCAAGAAGCCCATCCGCTCGGCAGTCGACCGCCGTCACCTTCGGGAGCCGGAAACTTCCGCACCGAGACCTCACCTTCGAGGTCGTGGATTTCCGGCGCCTACCACGCCATCCTCGGGAGGCCATGCTACGCCAAGTTCATGGCGATCCCCGCCACGCCTACCTCAAGTGAAGATGCCCGACCGCATGGAGTCATTTACGCGCATCGTCTTTCCGGCTTGCCTTCAATCGCGAGCGCGGCGGTGCGAGCTCGCCTCGGCGGTCGTTGCCTCGCGAACTCAACAAGCTCGGGAGGGAAGCCGCCGAGTCCGTCCTCGAATCCAAAGAAATCAGGGCGGGATCCTTCAAACCGCCGAGGACACGAAGAAGGTCACGGTCGATCCTCGTGATCCGACCAAGACCGCGGCGGGTGAGCCACGCCCCGCCAAATAGGAAAGCGCTCGTCGACTTCCTCCGCACTAACAAAGATGTCTTCGCATGGAGGTCCTCCGACATGCCGGCATTCCAAAGGAGGTCGCCGAGCACTCCTTGAGCGTCCGACTGGGCTCAAAGCCGGTCGCCCAACGCCGCGCCGCTCGACGAGGAAAGGCGCAGGTTATAGGGAGGAGATCGCCAAACTCTTGGCGGCGGGGTTTGTAAAGAGGTGCGCCACCCGAGTGGCTAGCCAACCTCAGACTTGTAAAAAGAAGAACGGGCAATGGAGAATGTGTGTTGACTATACGAGTCTCAACAAAGCATGTCCTAAGGACCCATTCCCTTACCTCGCATCGACCAAGTCATCGACTCCACCGCTGGTGCGAGTCTCTTTCCTTCGGATGCCTACCGGGCTACCACCGATTGCGCTAAAGGAGTCCGACCATTTCGCGACTTCCTTCATCACTCCGTTCGGCTCGTTCGCTATGTCACAATGCCCTTCGGCTCAAGAACGCGGGCGCTACATACCAGCGATGTATGCAAACGTGCTTCAATGACCGGATCGCCGCAACGTTGAGGCGTATGTCGACGATATTGTCGTAAAGACCGGGAAGGTCGACGACCTTATCGCCGACCTAGAAGAGACTTTCGCGAACCTTCGACGGTTTCGCATAAAGCTCAACCCAGAAGTGCGTCTTGGGTCCCCAAAGGAAAGCTCTTAGGCTTCATCGTCTCTCGAGCGAGGCATCGAGGCCAATCAGAGAAGATCTCGCGATCGCAAGGATGGGCCCGGCCGGCAACCTCAAAGGGGTCCAGAGGTCGACCGGTGCCTGGCGGCTTTGAGCTGCTTCGTGTCTCGCCTCGCGAACGCGAATGCCGCTCTACAGTCGCTCAAGAAATCCGACCGCTTCGCTTGGACACCGAGGCTCGGGAGGCCTCACCCGCCAAGGCCTTCTGTCCTCGCCTCGCCCTGATCGCCCGGCACTGTGAACCATCGCTCCTCTACATCGCCGCCACTACCCAAGTGTCGCCGCGCCCTCGTGGTGGAGCGAGCGGAAGAAGGCCGTGAGCTCAAGGTACAACGGCGGTCTACTTCATCGATGAGGTACTTTCCGAGTCCAAGACTGTACCACAGTGCGCGGTTACTCTCACGCGGTGCTCATCGCAAAGAGGAAACTCGCTCACTACTTCGATCAAGACGCCATCACCGTGGTGACCACGCCCCACTAGGCGAGATCATCCACAATCGCGATGCCTCGTGAAGGATAGCCAAATGGGCGCCGAGCTTAGCGGCCATGGCATAATATACGCCCTCTGACGGCGATCAAGTCGCAGCTCGCCGACCGTCGCCGAGTGGACCAAGCCGTGCACCGCCGATGGTCGAAGACCCCGAGCATGGACAATGTACTTCGACGGGTCTTACACCAAGAATGGCGCGGGCGCGGGAGTCATCATCATCTCCCCACTCGGGAACAGGCTTCAATACGCCATTAGGTTGCTCTTCGACGCGACCAACAACATTGCCGAGCACGAGGCTCTCGCCAACGGTCTCCGGATCGCCGACCTCGGTGCCCACCGGCCTACGCCCACGGGACTCCAAGCTTGTCGTCGACCAAGTCATGAAGGCTGCGGAGCCCCGAGACGCCGCATGGCCGCGTCATCGCCGAGAAGCACGCCGGCCGAGGAGCGTTCAAGGGTTTCGAGCTTCACCATAGCTACCGACGCTACAATGGCGAGGCCGATCACCGCCAATCTTGCCTCCAGAGAGCCCGTCCCGCCGGGATCTTCGTCTCCGACCTCCTGCGGCCATCGCCCACCGACTCGGCGGTGGCGGCCACCCGACCAATCCAAAGACGGTCACCCCGACCGACGCGCGGTCGGGCGAGACTTGGCCGGATCGCCCGCGGTGTGCTAGCACTTGAGTCCGATCAGGAGGCCCTACATCGACCGCTTGTGGACGGGTCACTTCCCGACCCGACCGAGGCCGCGCGCCTCGCCCGGCAAAATCTTCGTCCCGATCGGCCTGCACCTCTACAAAGGAGTCCCTCCGGGTCCTCCAAAAATGTATCTTGACCGACCAAGGAAAGCAGTGGCTGGGACGACACACAACGGAGTCTGCGGTCACCACGCAGCACCCGATCTCTTGTGGGAAAGGCCTTTCGACAAGGTTTCTCTTCGCCAACCGCCGTCGACGCCGAGCATATCGACGCACTGCGAAGGATGCGATTCTTTGCTCGTGCAGACGCATCCATTTAAGCTTCTGAGACGATCCCCATCACGTGGCCTTTGCCGTCGGGGACTCGATTTGGTCGAACCTTTCAGAAAGCGCCGGGGCTTCACCCACCGCCGTCGCGGTAGATAAGTTCACCAAGTGGATAGAGGCCAAGCGGCCGTGAGCGCCACGTCGGTACAAGCGGCCATCTTCTTCCGCGACATCGCTTTTAGGTTTGGAGTCCCAAACTCCATCATCACCGACAACGGAACACAGTTCACGGGAAGGAATTTTCGAGTTCTGTGGCGACTTCAACATCCGTGTCGATTGGGCGCAGAGCCCATCCGCGGACTAACGGCCGGTCGGCGCACTAACGGCATGATCCTTCAAGGACTCTGCCGCGGATCTTCGATCGGCTCAAGCATTTCGCAGGCGCTGGTAGCCGAGCCGCCTCCGTCCTCTGAGTCTGCGGACCACGCCGACCCGGGCGACCGGGTTCACACCCTTCTTTATGGTGTTCGGCGCTGAAGCCATTTTGCCCACTGACCTGGAATACGGCTCCCCGAGATTGCAAGCCTTCGATGAGGCTCGGGGGCTCGCCTCGCAACAAGACGCCATCGACCAGCTCGACGAGGCGCGCGATGTGGCCGTCCTGCGGTCGGCCAGATATCAACAAGCCTCGCGCGCTACCACGGCCGCCAAGTTCGAGGATCGATCCTTCATTTGGCGACTTGGTTCTGCGTCGGTCGGACAACCAAAGATAAGCACAAGGTGGCGCCCGAGGGTCCTTTCACCGTCGTGGAAGTTCTCCGACCGCACCTTCGACTAAGGACGCCGATGGTCGATCCTCCCTAATGCCCGGAACATTGAAAAGTTAAGGCGATTCTATCCCTAAGCTCTTTTCTTTTTCTGGTATAAGTCTTTACCTTTCTCCCAACCGAGCACTGGTCGCCACGTGACGACTCGGGCCGCCCGTGGCGCCCGCTCGTGCCGCTCGGATGGTGTCGTATGGTCGGTGACCCACCGACCACGAGGTCTATCCCGAGCGGTAACCCTCTCGACCGAGTGCTACGGCCACGCCCACCGGCTATGGTTGCCCAAAGAGCACTCCGCGGAAGAAGGAAGCACTGAGTGGGATGACCTTACGGTCGATTGGGAACAATCTTCCCCACACGAACTCGGCTAACTCACGTACTCATGTGGGTGGTGACCCGACTAGTCACGAGTCTATCCCGAGCGGTAACCCTCTCGACCCGAGTGCTACGGCCTACGCCCAGCCGGCTATGGTTGCTAAGTAGCACTTTGCGGAAGAAGGAAGTGCCCGAGTGGAAAAACCCTTGGCCGATCGGGAACACTCCGAACCCCCATGAGTGCGGCGTAACACGCATAAACAAGACTCCTATCCTCTTCGCCCTCTCCAATTGACCCGACCTACGCATAAGCGACCCGTGGTCCTTGAGGCTATGGTCGGTCAAACCCAAACGCAAAGGAGAGCAAAGAGGCAAACCGAGCTTACAATTACTTACGATCGTTTACAACAGTCTTTGCAAGAAAAGAAAAAAAACGGGGCTAACTTCTTTCTTCCTCTTCTTCACGGTGGCGACCAAGCACGGAGGAGGAGGACTCGGCATCTTGAAGGCGACCTCGGGCGGGGCGTGGTGGCGATCTCCGAGCATGCGGCTCGACACGAGCTCGAACACCGCCGACCTGCGTCGTCGGTCCGGTTCGGCGATGCCGCTACTCACCATCTGCGAGGTCGATACCGTCATAGTGCGAGGCGGTGTTGACGGTCGCGGACGAAGCTCCTAGTCTGCGCGCCCGCAATCACACCGCCTCCACAAGCCCCAAGACTTTCGGGCGGCAGCGGGCAAGTGCGCTCGGGCTCGCCTGTGCCCAAGACTTGGCGCGAACCTCTGGCCGCCCTCGAAGGGCTTCGATTCGGCGCCCATCTCGGCCCTACCATCCTCGGAGACCCTTAGCGCCGCGAGCCTCGCCCCCGGCGCGATCGCCACGCGTCGCGGTCTCCGCCGCAGATTCCGAGCCTCCATGGCGACGCTCAGGTTTTTCTGCACCTCTGCGAGTTTTCGGCGTCTCCAGATGAGTCTCCTCTACGGGTTACCCCAACCAAAGAAATCAATGGAGGAGTTGAGATACTTACCAGTCGCAGAGTCGATCAGTGCCGACCTCCTCCGAGACTCGTAGGACGTCCTCAGGAAGCCGGCTCCTTCCGAGCAGTCTCTGCTCGGACCGAGCTTGTTCGGCGTCCACCGGGCTCGATCCCGCCCGACCGCAGATGGGTCGCTACGCTTGTGCCACCCCTCGGCCGTGACGGCGGCGCCCTTGGCCTCGGTGACCTCCGCCAGGGAGGATTCAAGCTCCACCACCCTTGCCCTCAAGGCCTCGGCCCCAAGGCGCTCGTCGTAAAGGGCCTTTGAGGCCTCCTCCAGCCCTAGGCGGAGTTCTTTCGCCTCCGTCCGCCCAATGTTCAAAGCCTCTTGGGCAAGGCGAAACTCAAGCCGCAATGACCACTTTCTTCCATGCGGTCGCTCACGAGCATCCGAGCGACGAAGGAGCCCTACTGGCGCTTCGGAATGGGCCCGCAAATCTTTGCACAACACAGACATTTTCACAATCCGCGTAGCATATCGAGTTACAAAGCACGACTCCTTCGCTCGACTTACCAAACTTACGGGTTGAATCCCGACCATCACCTCCAGCGCCTGTTTGAAGACTCTAAGGCTAGGGTCGACCCTTATGGATCGCCCTATCTCCTCCTCCGCAACCGTGGCGCCTGCAAGGGCAGCCCACTCGCCTCGGCCGGGTCCATGGATCCCGCCCGGGCCACATCCGGCAGCAGACCTTCGCCTGCGCGCCGGAGGGAGCGGCGCCGACCGAGCGCCATGGCGGGCGATGAAGTCGGCCTCGGGAGCCCTTTGGGGCGGGGGGGCGACGCTCGCATCGGCGCGCCCGCCCGGCGGCGGCCGCCGGCGCTACCGCCGACCCTCGGAAGAAGCACTATCTCCGGCACCGCCGGTGGAGTCGGCGGTCGCTCCACCTCTTCCGCCGCCCTTCGATCGGGCGCAATGGCCAATGGCGTCGCCGTCCCCTCCTCAGGAAGACCCTCGCGTCGGCGGCGCCCCGGCGGGGCGGAGCTCCTCGCCGGCCTCGATCTCTCCTCCTCAAAGGAGGCGCGTCCCATCGCGTGCTCCATAGGCGCCGACCGACGGTACCACCGGAGCCGCCGTGACCGCCACTTGAGAAGTGGTGCGGCACGCCCACCAAATCACGCCCGTGTAGGCGCCGACGCCACGATATTTAAAAGTCGCCGAGCGGCTTTGCTACAAAAATGTTCCAGCAGAAGGAAGAAATACTTATCGAGCGGAGCGAGTCGCGGCTGCACGCGCTCTCTTCGTCGGCCCCCACCAAGGGGCAGGTCGGTGGCCGCTTCCCGGCTACCACCGGTCGGGCGCGTCGACAAGCTGCGCCGCAGACGCTTCTTCGCTGAGGGACGCGGCGCGGGCTGCTGTCGGGCCAACTCTCGAGCCACCACTCACCGGAGGGTCGGGAAGGAATGCGCCGTAGTCGAGAAGCTCCCCACTATCGCAGAAGTCGCCCCACCGCGGTGGACTCCGATCGTCCTCATTGCGCGCGTGCCTTGCGCGCGCTCCTTTCGCTTCTTCTTCCTCCTCTCCTCCTTACGCCTTTTATGGAATCGGCCTCGGCGGTCTTCGCCGAGAGGCCGCCTCGCTTCTTTCTCTCGGAGCGGTGCCCGGAGGACATGCCTGCGAGCCCCTAGAGGATACAAAAGCGACCGTCAGTCGACGCTAAGAGCGAAGAAGAAAGAAGCGAAAGAAAATCCCACAAACTCACCGGTTTGGGATGAGCCGACGAGAAAGGCCCGGGTGGCGCCGCGCCACCGTGGCGCTTCCTCCGATAATCGCCGCCACCCGGGCCTCCACTCGGACGCGCCAACTCGCCACCTCCATCCTTGCCGGTCGGATGGCCCTCATCTTGGAACATGGGGTGCGGCTCGGCGCGAGGGTCTGCACGCGCATCCTCATGAAGGCGTGCACGACAACATCCCGGTCGGCCCCCGTTTCCTCGAGCCACGATCTTCTCCACGATCGTGGCCACCTTGTTCTTCTCCTCTTCTCGGCGCCCGGTCCATTGCTCCGCTGCGACATGGAGCTCGCGTAAAAGCTTCGGGCGCTATTTTCAACGTTCGGACATAGATCCATTGGAGCGCCATCCCTTGTTAGAGGACGGCAGCTTGATGTCCAGTACTCGAGCTCGGCCCGTTCGAGTGGAGGCCAGCCGCCCATGGGCGCCGTCGCGTCGAGCGGCTGTCTTTCCAAAGCCTCGCTGGAAGAAGTGCGCATACGGCGCCAATGCGGCTCAATCCCTAAGAAGGCCTCGCACGGGGTAATGAAAATGGCGATGTGAAGGACCCGTTAGGGTTGAGGTGGTGCACCTCCACCTTGTAATGGAAAAAAGCCCACGGACGAAAGGGTGGAGCGGCAGCGAAGCCGCGCTCAAAAACGAGGCGGGACCACAACCTCGTCGCTCTGCGGGCGCGGGATAACGGCCCGGTCGGCACTCTCGGCCAGAGGTGCCTGCGGCGGAGGAAGCCCTTCTTCACTAGGCCGAGCGCGCGACTCTCTGTCGCGGAGCACTCCGCCCACGACATCTTCGGGAAGCGGCGGAAGGTGAGAAGAAGAGGGTGAGGTTTCCTCTCTGCAGCTCTCTGGCGTTTTTCTTGCTTTAGGACGGAGACGAAGAAGGCGAGAAAGCGTGGCTACCCGAGGCACCCCAACAACGTACTTATAGGAGGCGGCGGACGCCGACCGAACGGACGCCTCCTCGAGCGAATCGTCGCGTCGCCCGCCTCGCTCATCACGCCGGCCCGTAACTCCGATTTCCAATTCCACTCGCATTTAACTCGTCGCACAAAGTTGCGGAGTCATAAAGACGCCGCCCGAGCAGCGTGTCCGTTACCTCTTGGTCTCGCCTTTTGGCGGGGCGGTTGTTCCGGCGCGAGAGGCCCATTGGGCATTGCGGTCCCAAGATGGCAAAAAGCTTTGTGGCTTGCGCCAGGCCCACCAAAGTTGTAGGTTCAAAAGGCCTAACCCACCGAATGGGCGTAGTGCCGCCCAGTGAAACTTGAGCGAGGGCAAGCACGAGGTGAGCCCCACGGTGGGTCCCGGTTGGGTCGGTGACGACCACCACCTCTACTCGCGTCCGAGACCATACTTCACACTCTCCGGAGCTCATCGATGGCGATACCGGTGTGCTCTGGGTGGTGACGACCCGTGGTCCATCTGAGATTGAGTAAAGAAAGGTTTCTTATGGGTCGCCCCACGCAGGCAGGACACCCTACTGCGGGACCGTCGCTCGGAAGGGTCCCCTGGGCGGACCTCCCAGACCCACTCGGACTACCCGTTACTAGCTCCAAGAGCACGGCGTTCAAACCAACGCAGGTAAACGCGCGTCGCTCACCCCCTCCAGGTCCCACACCTGCGGATGGGGTAAACTTGTGGGATAGACGGCAGCTACTCCTCTCGCAGCTTCCCTCGCCGGACGGGGACTCGGGATGGATACCCCGCGTCCAGCTACGACGTTAAACGAGCACTCGGACACCGGAACCTCGCGGAGGCATTCGGTCGTCCTTGCCGACCAAGGCACTCGGACACCGGAACCTCGCGGAGGCATCCGGTCGTCCTTGCCGACTAAGGCAGCGTCTAGCTACGACGTTAAACGAGCACTCGGACACCGGAACCTCGCGGGGCATCCGGCCGTCCTTGCCGACCAAGGCACTCGGACACCGGAACCTCGCGGAGGCATCGGTCGCCGCCTTGCCGACTAAAGCGGCGTCTAGCTACGACGTTAAGCGAGCACTCGGACACCGGAACCTCGCGGGGCATCCGGCCGTCCCTGCCGACCAAGGCACTCGGACACCGGAACCTCGCGGAGGCATCCGGTCGTCCTTGCCGACTAAGCAGCGTCTAGCTACGACGTTAAGCGAGCACTCGGACACCGGAACCTCGCGGGGCATCCGGTCGTCCTTGCCGACCAAGGCACTCGGACATCGGAACCTCGCGGAGGCATCCGGTCGTCCTTGCCGACTAAGGCAGCGTCTAGCTACGACGTTAAACGAGCACTCGGACACCGGAACCTCGCGGAGGCATCCGGTCGTCCTTGCCGACCAAGGCACTCGGACACCGGAACCTCGCGGAGGCATCCGGTCGTCCTTGCCGACCAAGGCACTCGGACGCCGGAACCTCGCGGAGGCATCCGGTCGTCCTTGCCGACCAAGGCACTCGGACATCGGAACCTCGCGGAGGCATCCGGCCGTCCTTGCCGACCAAAGCACTCGGACGCCGGAACCTCGCGGAGGCATCCGGTCGTCCTTGCCGACTAAAGCGGCGTCCGGCTCTGACGTTAAGCGAGCACTCGGACACGGAACCTCGCGGAGGCATCCGGCCGTCCTTGCCGACCAAGGCACTCGGGCACTAAAACTTCGAAGGCATCCGCTCCTCCTTGCCGACCAAGGCACCGACTAGCTACGGCGCCGAAACGAGCGCAAAGGAAGATTTCTTGAGGAACAAAGCTGCGAGTTCGCACGTCCGACCACTCGAAACCGATCGCCGAACTTTCTAGCGCCGGTGATCAAAGCGAGAACAAGCAAAGCTAACTCCTTCATGAAGTCATTCATAGAGAGAAAAAAGGATTTCATTAAAAAGCGGCAGCTCAAAACTTTACACCACTTTACATGAGGCACACGCAAGACTCTCTATCTACACCCACCGGACTTCGAAAACTCCCTACGACAACGCCGACGGTAGGCCCTTGCACGGCCGACGGGACGGACTTTGGGGTCGGTGGACTGAGGTCGTTGGAGATGACTTCTTTGGTAGGCCCTTGCCCGTCGTCAAAGTGAAGCCACGGTAGCGGAATGGCATCTGCTGCTGCTGTTCGGCGACATCGACGCGGCGCGCTTCTGCAATCGGCGCCCTCGCGCCATTGCCTCTAGGAGGCCCCTTGCCACTCCAAGCCTCGGGATTGCACAAGTAGCGCGTCAGCGGCGGCAACGTCGCGAGCTACTTCTTCTCTCTTTGGGAGTTCGGCCATCGCCTGATCATACTCAACCCAAAGCTCGTTCAAAGGGTCTTCCTCTTCCACCACGATGTCATCACGGCGAAGACTAAAGGGTGTCTTGAACACATTTCAAGAAGGAAAGGATTCTCGTCTAAGAGTCCGCCGCTCGAGCAACCCGTGGCGCCCTTATATACCCATTCGAAGGAAGATCAAGCGACTCGGGAATAAATGCGTGCAGAAAGCGGCGCCCGCCACCGAACCCGGCGGTCAAGAAGGCGAGCGAGCAAAAACACACCTAGCCGTGCGCGCGCGCACTAACGAAGCAATTAAGAGGCTCGGCGGTTCGCATACCTCGAGGCGTAATCCGGGCGGGCGTCGGATGCGTTGAGGCACGCCCGGCAAAAGCGGTAGGCCCGTTGGCCCACCTAGTTGAGCGGATCGATCAAGCTCAACCGCCAAGCGAGTCCGCCGAACTCGATTGGAGGTTCGGGGCTACCGGCGAATACTCATAAAGCAGGTGCACCAACGGCCCAATTGCAACAAGCAAAGCCCGAGGCGGCAAGCGGCGGCCTCGAATACGGCCCACCTAAGCAGCCCGTCCGGCCGCTACCCAAATGCCTACGAGACCATTCAGGAGACCATTCCCGGCCGGTCCCGACTCCGACTTCAGCGAGGTTCCCGACCCGCAGCGGGGCGGATCCCCGACTCCGACTTCGCGAGGTTCCCGACCCGCGGCGGGGCGGGATCCCGCGACTCCGACTTCAGCGGGTTCCCGACCCCGCGGCAGGCGGATCCCGGCTCGACCGAACCATGATAATCCCGCCGAGGGCGCGTCGCGCGCATCGAGTCCCGTGTCAACCTAAGGCCACGTGCCCCACGAACGGTCATTGAAGTGGATCGGCGAGGCGGTGGTCCCTTCCCAAAACGATTTGATAGCTGCTGAAGCCACGTCTCTGTCCCATCACCACCACCCACGGTGCAAGGACACGCTCTCTCCGAGGCAACTCCAACGTCACACGCGACTACGTCGGCACCCACATGGATCACGAGAGCGGCTCGCCACTTCCGGAGGATTACCTAACCACTCGACCGGCTAGACCACCGACCCAAAGATAGGCTCAAGAGCGGCGACCGATCGGCGAGCAAGCGACCGATCGGTGAGCGATTGGCCGACGGCGGGCAAGACCGAAGCCCTAGAAGTAGCTCGCCTAGCACCGCCAATTCTCGATGTAACTGCGCCCTTCAGACGCCTTCAGATGAATAAAAGGAGGCAGAACCTCCTAACAGGCGCGAGTAAGAGCTACAAGAGAGCTTTTCCTCTTCTTCCTCTTCTTCTTTTCTTCTCCTTCGAGAGCTAAGTTTAGATCATTCTAGTGTTGAGGCTCCACCTCTCGCTTGTAAAAAACTCGGTGCGATCATCCGCTTTTGATGAATACAACACCAACGCCTGGCGGAGTAGGACCTTGGCCCGAACCAGTATACATCTTGGACTCGTGGTCTAACCATTCAGGAGCGGGGCGAGCGCAGCCCTTAGACTTACAAATTTACTTGCCGGCGCTCGAAACGCCGACACATGCCTTCTTTTTTTCTTGTGAATGAAGAACAGTAGCTTCGTGTACTGTAGCTTCATGTCGTGTAGCTTCTTGCCACGTGACGAACACATACCGATACGTAGGTTAGATGCATGCATAAAAGACAACAGCGATTAGATTCAATCGCCGAAACCCACCTTTCTCACCTTTCAATTCTGAACTCCGGTAGAGCTTCGTGCTGATAACGTGTTAAGGAACCTCGCTATCGAATAGTCCGAGGTTCCCAAACAGATCTAAATTGGAGAACAGAGAGAGAGACAGGTATATGGGGAGCGACGACAGAATTCTTTGTTGCTTTATGATTCTTGTACATAGGGGGACCCCTTCCTCCTTATATAATGCTCACCTAGGATTTCGATTAAGAGATCATCGTAGGATTTTCATTAGGCTACGTGATTTCCCAACAAGACTCACGGTGACGAATGACGATCCATCTTGAAATTCTTGGATGGTAGTGCGTGGGGATTATTTTAAGGGCCTAAACTCATTTCGGGGCATGAGGCCCGCCTAATGAAAGGAAGCTTAAAGGTAGCGTCACCGCCCAAATATTCTAGTCTGTTTGCTGATCGTTTCATAGAAAACCCACAGACTCGCCACATCATTGAGTTCTCCTAACCGAGCAAGCAGGTCCTCATTTCCCAATTCTGTTCCACTCCAAATAAATCTCCGAAGGAAGTTGCAGCTTCGTCAAATCCATCATCCATGCAACCAACTTAAGGTAGTAAAGCGATTTGAAACGTATGCCCAAAAGGCAATTAAGCAAAACAGTTCGTATTATATTTTTCTAAAATCTGACCAAAATGGCCTGGGTTATTTGTGTGTAAAAAGCCGCAATGAAATGCAAAAGGCCACATGGTGGTCGGCAGGGTTCACAAAACCGGCGAAAACCGCGGTTTTCGTGTGTACCGCTGAGGTTCGAAATAAAAAACCGTTCGGTAAACCGGTCCATTCAAAAAAAAATTAAAAGTTTTAAAAAAATTTAAAAAAAATTATGTGCTCGGTTTTTTGTGAAAAAACCGCGGTTTTTCGTCAAAAACCGTGGTTTTTCGTCAAAAACCGCTCACAAAAACCGTTTTGCGATGAACATTCCGTTGGTAACGGTTTTTCCGGTTTGTGTTCCCCTGGTTGTCTTAATTCTTCTGGGACATCTGCATTGCTAACCAGGAACACAGTCATAGGAGCACAAAACATAACAACAGGAGCATAAAAAATCTCAGGGATGAACAACACGTCAGTACAGGGGGAGAAGAGCCAACTACAGGGACTCATGTCACAGCGAGATTGCAGGTTATTGAGTTGGAATGCCCAAGGCTGCAACTCTTTGGCAAACAGAGCAGTTATCAAAGAGTTAGTGCAGGACACAAGAGCAACCATCGTGTGTTTGCAAGAGACAAAGATGCAGAACATGGATGATATCATCATAGCTCAGTTGCTTGGCAACAGGTTCATTGGCAACTATTGTTCCCTTCCTGCTCACGGCACTAGGGGCGGAATTCTGTTGGCTGCTTCGGATGACCATTTCCAGATAGGTGATGTCTTACCAGGGACAAACACATTATCCGCGTCCATAATCACGAAAGATGGCGGAACTAAATGGTCTTGCATGGTGATCTATGATCTGCAGCTAGAGAGTGAAAAACGTGGTTTCCTACAGGAAATTGAAAACCTACATGGACAAATGTGCAGTGAGCAAGAGATTTCAATATGATTTATCAGGCAGCTGATAAAAGCAACGGTAACCTCAATAGGAGACTTATGGGACAATGCCAAATTAAAGGAGATCGGGTTACATGGCAGGAATTTTACATGGACAAGTGACAGGGAAAATGCTACCTTAACAAGGATTGGCAGGATATTTCTGTCCGAGGATTGGGACCTCATTTTCCCTGATTGCCACCTTCAGGCTCTTTCATCGTTAGTTTCTAACCATTGCCCCCATCTTCCTCCAGGGCGTTGTCGCTCAACCCAGATTCATGGGGTTCAGATTTGAGACCTTCTGGACATGAATGCCGGATTTTCCTCAGGTCATCCAGGGAACATGGGCAAAATCAGTTACAACCCAGGATGCTCTTCTCAGGCTCCACATAAAACAAACAAGAACAGCCAAGGCTCTCAGGGTGTGGAGCAGACAGAAGATGGGGGACCTACGCTTGCAGTTCGTAGTTGTCGAGGAGCTAATTCTACGGTTAGACAGGGCCGAAGAGGCAAGATTACTATCGCCGGCAGAAAGGACACTGTGATGCAACTTGCGACACCAGGCTTCTTGGCCTAGCGGCAGTGCAGAGAATGCGCCTTCGACAACGTTCACGCATGACCTTCATCAGGGAAGGGGATGCGAGTACCAGGTTCTTCCATATCAAAGTCAACCGCAAGAACCATATACAATCCATTCTCACAGACACATGCATTGTGAACAATCATCACGACAAGCAACAAAAACTTCATCGCTTCTTTTTCCATCAGTTAGGAAAGAGAGTCCCGAGGTCGAACACCCTGAATTGGGAAGTGAAAGGACCTGAGATGTAGCCTAGAGGGGGGTGAATAGGCGGATAAAAATTTGCAGTTAAAATAAAATCTCCTAAGTGTCTCAACCCGGAATGTCCGGGGTATATAACCCGGATACTCCGGATATTCCGGAGTGTCCGAGTTAAGAAGTTCGGATACTCCGGATTGAGGATCTCGAAGAGAGATTTTAAATCCCTGCAATATTTCGACAATCTACTTGAATACAAAAGATCTTAATGTTGTCAGGTACCTGAGGGTATAGTAGATCTGGAGCCACAAACAACAAGAGAGTAGATCGGGCCTTCCAAAGGTCTACCAAAACAAACTCAAGCAAGAACACAACCAAGAGCACGAAGACAAAGATTTTTACCCGAAGTTCGGATTCTTGAAGGGAATCCTACGTCTCCGTTGAGGAGGCACAAAGCCCGGGTCCCTCTTGACCACTATCCTCCCGGTGTTGCACAAAGCACTCGCCGGTCTTCACTTCTCGCCTCTTTCCTTTCGGAGGCGAGACTTGCCTTCACAAACTTCCGGGGCTTACCACACCGAGATTTGGAAGCTCCCGGTGACTCCTTGCCATCTAGGAGCCCTTCAAACTCCAAGAGTAACAAATACTTCGCGAAATCAACTTGGAGGATGAAACTTGTGCTCAAGAATGAAAGATGCAAGAACTAGTTACTCAAATCCACTCCTTTCTCCCAAAAGAGTCAAATCTATCAAAAGCTTCAAATGGAGAAAGGGGATTTGGGCTCAAGAGAGAGAATGAGTGTTTTTGAATGAGCAAGCGAAAATAAATGGAGCACTCTCAGTTAGGTGGAGAGTGATGGCTTATATAGGTGCTCTAAAATCCAGCCGTTGGGGGTGAGCTGCGCTCAACCCGGAGACTCCGGATTGGGAAGATTTAGAACATATCGAGGCAGCTAACCCGGAGACTCCGGATAAAAACCCGGAGACTCCAGACTAAATAACCCGGAGTGTTCGGATACTCCGGACTATCCAGGGCTGCAACCGAGAGTCTCAACCCGGAGAGTCCGGGCAAAAGTCCGGATACTCCGGGTTAGCCCATTCGGCCAGAAGTGTGCATTCTGACCAAAAAGAAGTGTTTAGAGTTTTTATGCAATGCGATTTTCATTCTTGAGTACACATATATCCTAAAAGTGATTTCTCGTTGTATCCCTCTTAATAGTACGGCTATCCTTAGACTCAAATAAAAATAGAAAACTTTACAACAAGTCTTGATGCCGTCTTCGAAAATTTTAAACTCTTCTATGATCTTCAATTTGCTTTTTCTAGG